>CM040424.1:62157972-63357972 GCA_022702705.1 Papilionanthe hookeriana x Papilionanthe teres
CAGTACCTAAATTCTGATTCTCACTCCTTTTCGAGATCGGTACCTAAATTCCGATTCTCATCCTTGAGATCAGTACCTAAATTCTGATTCTCACTTCCTTTTGAGATCGGTGCACAAATTCCGATTCATCGCTGAG
Source organism: Papilionanthe hookeriana x Papilionanthe teres (assembly GCA_022702705.1). NCBI lineage: Eukaryota > Viridiplantae > Streptophyta > Magnoliopsida > Asparagales > Orchidaceae > Papilionanthe > Papilionanthe hookeriana x Papilionanthe teres. Next base: position 62,158,109 of record CM040424.1, read on the forward strand.
ATCGATCACCTAAATTCGATTCTCACTTCCTTTTGAGATCGGTACCTAAATTCCGATTCTCGTCCTCGAGATCGATGCCTAAGTTCGATGCTCGACTCGCTTTCGAGATCGGTACCTAAATTCGATTCTCATCCTCGAGATCGATACTAAATTCTGATCCTCAATCCTTTTCGAGATCGGTACCTAAATTCCGATTCTCATCCTTGAGATCAGTACCTAAATTCTGATTCTCACTCCTTTTCGAGATCGGTACCTAAATTCCGATTCTCATCCTTGAGATCAGTACCTAAATTCTAATTCTCACTCCTTTCGAGATCGGTACACTAAATTCGATTCTCGTCGCCGAGATCGATACCTAAATTCGATCCTCAATCCTTTCGAGATCGGTACCTAAATTCCGATTCTCATCCTTGAGATCGATACCTGAAGTCGATTCTCACTTCCACTTCGAGATCGGTACACTAAATTCCGATTCTCGTCACGAGATCGGTACCTAAATTCGATTCTCACTTCACTTTTGAGATCGGTACCTAAATTCGGTTCTCATCCCTGAGATCGATCTCGAAATCCGATCTCGCTCCTTTTGAGATCGGTACCTAAATTCCGATTCTCGTCTGCGAGATCGGTACCTAGAGTTCGATCCTCCGATCCTTTCGAGATTGGTACACTAAATTCCGATTCTCGTCAGTGAGATCGGTACCTAAGTTCGATCCTCGGCCCTTTTCGAGATCGGTACCTAAATTCCGATTCTCCTTTTCCGACCCTCACCTTTCGGGGCTAGTACTGAGTATTCTAGTCTCAATTTCCGAGGTCGGTGCCACATGCGATTACGTTCTCCCTCGCATATTTTGAAATTTCGCGATTCAAAGTCCACTCTCCGATCCTCGGTGAGAGTTCTCGGTCTTTGATTCGCTTCCGATACCCGCTTCCCTGTTTCCCAGGCGAGGGTTCCGGAATCTTCGGTTTTGGAGATTTGCTGTCGCTCCCCGGCGGAAACCTTCGCCACTTTTTCCTCGTTCCGTTCGAGTATGTTGACTCGGGATGTACGTGTTGGTTTGGTTGATCTTGTCGGTCGACGCCGATACGCGCGGTGTGCTCGATTAGCACACTGCACACTGTGGGGTCGCTTTTGTTGACCTCGCTTTCGATCGCGCTCGCGTCAAAATTTTGCGACGATACCAAATTTCGACGCAACTTTGACGCGCTTGTCGACGAGGTTGCTCAGACGACCTCGGACGACGAAACGGACTGCGCCGATGCGTCCGGAATGTCGATTTCACTTAAAATCGACGTTAAGTTTGCGACGATAGCCTGTCGGGGGCGAAACTTGTAATTTAAGTTTTAATTTAAATTTAAAAAAAAAAAAAGATATTCTAAAACCTATTTTAAAATCAAACCCTACTGCCACTAATTACCCTCGCACTCGGCCAGGTGCCTTCGTCTCTCCGCGCGAGTTCCACGGAACCTTCGTCCCTCCAGCGCTCGAGCGTGCTTTACGGCGGCCGTTTGCTCCTCGAGCCGCTCGTGATAGGCCTATCCTTATCCCTCGAGCAACTTGCGGCACCTCGTGCGTGCGTCCCTTACAGAGCTCTTGCTCCCTCTGCGGCAATCGCGCCGGTCCCACTTGCGCCCGATCCTGTAGATTGAGCTCTTGACCTCTGCTTCCCCTCCTCTGCCTATTTAAACCCCATTTGGGGTGGGATTGGGGTTGGCCCGAAACCTTTGTGAAGAGAGGGGAGTTGCTTCGATGGAGCGCTTCTGTGCTTGCGGTTTGCTTACTTGTGTGTTCTACGCGATACAGTAACTCTCCTCTACTCCTTTCTTATTCTCGGTTTTGGCCCCGGGGAGGCTTCACTTGTGCCTTTGGCTCGGTTTGCCTGTTCATAGTTTCGGTTAAGCACTTGTATCTTATGGAAAGTCTTATTTAGTTGCTTGAAATGCTGATTCACTATGGGTTTCTTCTTCTAACGACATGCTTAATGTGATACTTGTATAAATGTTGGGAATGTTTTCTTTACTAATTCGAAATGTGGCTAAAAGGTTTCGATTGAGCATGCTTGAGAGAAAATTTAGGCTTGGCTTGGAGAGGTTTATGTTGTTCTTGGGCCTCTTGCATTCTAATCTTTCATGAAGATATGGCTAGCTAGTTTGGAAATTCTTTATGCTCACCTTTGTTTACAAGCATGTGGTGGCTTTATGCCTTGAATATATGGAAATCTAGCCCTTCACGAAGCATGATTAATTAATTTGAAGGGTTTTTCATGTTCGTTCTATACTTATTCTTGCTAGCAAGCGCATGGTAGTGAAGCTTTTAAAGATATGTATGTGCTTCATTTTAATTGAGATTTCAAGGAGAAGTTTGCTTCAGTTCTATATTGGTTCTGGATTTAATTGTGATCGGGCTTGGTTTTAGCCTCATGTGAATCGGTCTTGTGGAGTCCCGCTGCATTCTGTGCTTTAAACTCGATTTGGGATTCGTTTTTTTTTTTAGCCTCATGAGGCTCGGCTTTGCCTCATGAGGCTCGGCTTTTGTTAGTTTTGCTATCCATTTGGTTTTAAATTTAAAACTGGAGCTGTCCCTAGTTTAGCTACGGTTCGGGTTGGCTTCTTTAGCTTTCTCTAGCTTTGGCTTTATGTCGAAGCTTCTTGTGATTTAAAGCTGGGTTTGTTTTCACCCTGCTTGTGCTCGGTTACGGCTTTCTTTGACACCTTTGATTTCGATTTTATACTTGGATCGTTTCAATTTAAAGTTGGCTTTATCCCGGAGCCGACCACGGCTCGGGTTTCATCCTCATGTGGTTCGGGCTTGGCTTCCTATAATTTGGTATTTGCCTCTTTGGGGGCTGTTTTAGTTTGAGATTGAGCTGTATTTCTTAACCTTATATTGGCTCGGGTTTGGCTCCTTTAAGCTCCTCTTTTGTTTTGGCATTGAATGAAGGATGTTGTGGCTTGAGGTTGGGCTGGTTCTCTTGGCCTGGTCTTGGCTCGGGTTTGATCTTCTTTGGGAGCTGTTTTTGGCTTGAGGTTGAGTTGCCTCCTTTAGCCTTATCTTGGCTCGGGTTTGGCTTCCTTGTAGTGGAACTTGTTTCTTTGAGGTTGTTTTGGTTTGGAGTTGGTGTGGCTTTCTTGGATGCTTGTTGTGGTTAGGTTTCTTGCCTGATGGAAGTTTGAATTTGGCTTTTTTTTAAAGAAATTGCTTGTAGTGGGGTTGGGATAATTCATTTGATTCACTTGGAGGCTTGTTGTGGGCTCGGGTTTGTGCTCGGGTTTGGCTCTAGTGAGAGTTGGGCTTTGTGCTCATTTGGTGAAAGCGAACTCTATGTTTATGGAAGGAGTCGGGTTCGATTTGGGGCTTGGCGGTGAGTCCATTGATGTGATTTGTGAGTTTTGAGGTTGGATAGAAACTTTACTTGTTCTTGCCCTTTTGTTGGGGCTTGGCGAGAGCCTTTTTGTTGGTGGGCGATGTGATGGTGGCCTTGTTTCTTGCTTGTGTTTGAGTTGGGGATTGATAAAGATGAGCACTATAGTTGCTCCTTGCTTGTTTGAGGGGAGATGTTGAGCATTGTGCTTGGGCCACTTCTTAGGTGCCTCATTTGATGAATTGGGGTTAAATTGATGTTCTTGGGAAGCTTGTCCATTCACTTTCTTATGGGTTTGGAAATGTTCGCAATCAGTGCTTGTCCCGAGCCATTTTTCTCTTTTGCTTGATTTTAAAAGTTTTTGATCGACTTTTCCATGATTTCGCTTTTAAATTTTCTTTTGATGTAATTGTACTTGAGCGAGAAAATGACACCATCGGGGTCGATTCAGGGAACTCGGATTTCGTTTTTTTTTTTAACGCCTTGTTATTACATGTGTTAGGGGAATTTTAAATTAACTCGCCGCCGTCATGACCCTCCGAGTTCGGGGGTGAGTTAATCTTCTTCTCCGCTTTTCGTTGCTTGACACGTTTTCCGCTTCGCTCGGAGTCGGTTTTGGTTTTGTTTTGTTTTGGGGCGATGACGGCGATGATGCAAAGGCACGCCGGTGATAGAGTAGAATGATATCCCATCCTACGACATCGGGACTCGCTCCGGGGCCCGGTGAGCCGTAGGATGACGACATCGTTCACGCTACTAAGCGAGCGGGGCACCGTACCTTCTTAGGATTGTTAGCGATCCTTTACCCTACGAAATGATCGACTCGTGGACGATTATATTTTTCAAAATCGATAAAAAATACGATACTTACGTTTCGCAACAAAAATATCTTCACACATGATAAAAAAAATTTGATAAACTCTCTTTTGCGTATACGAAATCCATATGCATGCTAAAAATATAAATTTCAAGCTATGTTATAAAATTTTGATTGTCCACTTGTTGATTATCGATCTTGGGTGGGGAACACTCTCACGAGTCGGGTTTAGTTGGACACGCCTTTGCTGGCGAGTAGCGAGCTTTATACACTCGTGTGGCCAAGTAGCGCTTCGACGACTCTTCGAGCGATGCTACACGGTTCGAGCTAGCCCGGGCCAGAGTCTTTGCGGTTTTTGCGGGTTTTCATTTGATTTTTGTTAGAGCACTCGTGGTCTTTTTAGGATTTTCTCGGAGTTTTGGTGACTTTTACTACTTTTCTCGAGCTTTCCAGTTGTGGGTCGACCACCTTGTTTTCTTGAGTTTTTCGACGACGCTTTCATTTTGTTTGCTTGGCTTTCATGTGGCACACTTACTGTAGGCTTAGACGAAAGAAAATAACGGGCCTCAGGGTATACGGGTTTGTTTACGTTTGCGGCGTGTTACGCTTCTTTGTACTTTCTTCTTGCATCTTTATCTTGTTTAGCCGATCACTTTTCATGCATATTCTATTGCATGTTATCTCGTTTAGCACGTTACGTTATATCTTGTATGCTTCTCTTGTTACTCTATGTCTTATATACGTATCACTGTTATAAAGCATGCAATGACTTAAACATATTTGCGTAGGATGTTTAGAAGAAGCTTCGACCATAGGGCCTCCGATTGAACATTTTGACCTGCCACGCTTAGAAAACTCGGCCTCTTCGCGACGAGGAGCTCGGAGCTAATATAGTGGGCGGCACGGTCGTCTTCGACGGTGGAGTTGTCGTCGTCGACAAAGCCATAGGATAGCTCGGGAAGTCATTGAGGCTCGCTTTCGGACCTCGACATCCCTAGTTCCTCTCCCTTTGGATTCCGCATTCCAAATTTGAGCCGACTCCTTTTGCACACCTCCACTTCTTATTTCGTTGAAAAGTCACTATCCTTTTGACCACTTGAAGATAATATTTACTGATTTTTATTAAGAGTATTCTTAGATGATTTCGGTGATTTAAGATGTAATTAACTATAGAGGCTTGCCTTTATAGGAAGCATTTTACGAACCCGACTTAAAATAAACACTATTTAATTCTTCATATTAAATAGGGAATTTGTCGACGAATAAATTGGTTTCGCGAGCCGAAACGGACGTCGTATATTTCTTAGTTTATTTGATCGAGTCTCGCGCTTAAGTCTTGTGTTTGTCTTTCGGGATAAGTGCGTGACTTGAGGTGTAAGCGCTCTTTCGTTATTATGAAAAATATGAGGTCAGCTTGACTTCCTTTCTTTTCGTTGAAGGATCCTTCCGAAGCGGGCGACGGGATTTCGATTCCGGCGACCGACAGCTTCTTACGGGCACTTCACGCACAAAACAAGGCCGACACTACCTCTCTCTTGTTAGAAAGCATGCTAGGGGAAGTGTTAGGCTTAATTTGGAAATGTTTATGTTTCCCTCATGCAAAGTATCTTATGATAGCAAAGCTGTGAATGTTTGGGGGCTTAGTTCACGGGCTTCTTGCATTTTGCCCCTTTATGGAAGTGTGAAAAGTTTTATTTGAAGGCTATATACATGTGGAGTTTTATTCCTACTTCTCTTATCTCTTCTTTATCGAACAAAAAATGCATGTTAGGGAAGATTCAGGTGATTTAAAGAAAATTTTCATGCTTATCTACATTGGAAATATATTGTGGCTCTACACTTTGATACGTTAGATGCATGGAAATGTTTATTTTAGCTTCATGTTTAGTTTGATTGTAGCCTTGTTATGGCTCATTTTAACCTCATCTAGAGGCTTGGTTGGCTTGTTTTAGCTCATACCGTGAGCCCGATTTTGGATATATAGTTCTTTGCTCTTGTTCAATGTTTTAAAGAATTTGTCTTGGCTTTATCGGGTTTGGGTTTGAGCACTTATCTTTGGCTCAGTTTCATTTTGTGGTGAGCCTCTGTTTAGGCCTTGTGTTGGATTTATCTCAGCTTCATATCTAGTTCGATTTTAGCCTTGCTATAGTTTGAATTTTTGGATTTGTGTTGGAATTAATGTTGGGTTTGTCCTGGATTCATATGTGGCTCGGTCTTCTTTTAATCTTGTTGTTTCCCATGTTTTAATTTAAAGATTTGGATTTGCCCCAGCTTAGCTATGGTTTGGGCTGGCTTATTTGGCTTTCTCGGGCTTTAGTTTCATATGGGGGCTGTTGTGGTTTAAAGCTGGGCTTGTCTTAGCCTTGTCGTGACTCAGTTTTTTTTTTGCTCTTTTGACGCTTCGGTTTTAGGTCCCAAGCCCGGATGTGAAAAGTAGTGGGTTGCGTTAGGTAGTCGACAGCCAGCGTAAAACTTGTCGAAAAAATCATGATATGAATCCTTTTGATCATTGTGTAAGTGCTAGGGCGTCCCACAGACGACGCGTGCTATGTGACACTGAATACGGTGGAAAGTGTGCGAGGGCCGCTACTGCGGCGCCGGGTGTAGTGTCGAGTAAGCGAGGGTTCCACATTACGGACGGATGCGGGTAAAGAAGTTAGTCGTAATCTTAGTATTATGATAGGATCTTGGAATATAGGTACTCTCGATAGTAAATTAATGGAATTGGTTGATATTATGATCCATAGAAAGATAAATATCCTATGTATTCAGAAACTAAATGGGTTGGAGAAAAAGCTAAGGAGATTGATAACTTAGGTTTTAAAGCTATGGTATTACAGTAAGAGTCGTCTTAGAAATGGTGTAGGTGTAATTATAGATAAGAGTTTGAAAGATAATGTTGTTAAAATTAATAGAGTTGAAGATAGAATTATAGCGACTTAAGATTATTATTGATCTTAAGATTTTTAATATTATAAGTGCTTTATGCTTTCTTGAGTTGGTTTAGATATAGGATCTAAAGATAAATTCGGAATGATTTAGAAGACACATACAGCTGATACCGCTTGAAGAAAAAATTTTTATTGGAGGAGATTTAAATGGACGTATCGGTAGAGTGGTAGAAAATTTCGAAATATTCGTAGGTGGTATGGTTATAGAGCGATTAATGAAGAAGGTAGAGCGATTTTAGATTTTCTTTAGCGTATGATATGATTATTACTAATATCTTTATTCGAAAAAGAGATGAGCGTCTTATTACTATGAATGGATCTAATAAAACACAAATTGATTATTTGCTTTATGAGAAGAAGAGATCGTCGAGATTGTAAGGATTGTAAGGTCGTTCAAGTGAGCGATTAAGTACCGAGCATCGATTATTAGTTACAGATTTTAAGATGAAGAGTTGTAAAATAAAGAATGCTTAGGATTCGACGTCGTAGAATTAGATGGGGGCGCACTAAAAGACATGAAATAAAATTATTTTTATGAGTAAAATTCGAAGATTTAAATAATTGGGATGTTCGTGAAGACGCGAATGTTATGTGGGAAAAATTAGCTAATATTATTAAACAAGTAGGTTAAAGATGTCTTGGAGAATCGAAAGAAAAAGTTTACATAAATAAAAATAGTTGGTGGTGGAATAATAATGTACGAAAAGATAAAATATAAGAAGTTATGTTATAAAAATTGGTTTAAATGTAAAAACGTAGAGAGCGGGAAAAATATAAAACGGCCGCGAGGAGTGTAAGAATAATACTGTGATGCTTAAAATTCTGCTTTTAGTGATCTTTATAACGTATTAGAATCTTAAGGAAGGTGAAAAATATATGTATAAACTAGCAAACAAAGAGAAAAGAAAATTAAAGATTTAATCTCAAGTAAAGTGTATTAAAGATGAAAATCGAAAATTGTTTTTCTTAGAAAAAGATATTCGACATAGGTGGGTGAGTTATTTTGATAAACGTTTTAATGATGTTCTTGAAAGTACGATCGACGCTTAGTGATCTTAATATCGTTAATAATAATAAAGCTTTTCGTTTTTACGAGTCGCGTTAGTAAAAAAGAAGTTGATGAGGCTTTAAAGAAAACCGAGGGGAAAGTACTGTAGGACACGATGATATTCGATTGAAGTGTGGAAATGTTTAGGTGATTTGGGGGTTTTCTGGACTTACTAAACTTTTTAATATTATTTTAAAAACTAAAAAGATGCTTTAGGAGTGGAGAAAGAGCGTTTTGGTCCCCATTTTTAAGAATAAAGGAGATGCGCGAGAGTGTGCAAATTATAGAGGAATTAAATTGATGTGTCATACTTTAAAATTATGGGAGAGGGTAATTGAACATAGGTTAAGACGTATTACGAAGATTTCTCGTAATCGATTTGGATTTATGCGGGCGAGTCTACCATGGAAGCTATTCATTTATTGAGAGGTTTGATGGAGAAGTACGAGAGATAATAAGGAGGATCTACATTTGATTTTTATTGATTTAGAAAAAGCTTACGATAAGGTTCACAGAGATGTTCTTTGGAGAGTCCTTGAGAAGAAAGGTGTTGATATGACTTATATTCGAGTCATTAAAGATATGTATGCTTAGAGTACATTACATGTGTTTGAGCTGAAGGAGGATTGACCGAGTATTTTACTATTTACGTTGGTTTACATCGAGGATCGGCTTTAAGCCCATATCTTTTGCTTTATTTATGGATGGTCTTATCGGCCATTTACGAGAGGATGTACCTTGGTGTATGCTTTTTGTCGATGATATCCTCCTTGTGGATAAGACAAGAGAAAAAGTCCGGGAAAAACTTGAATTATGGAGGTCTACATTGGAGTCTAAAGGTATTCGTTTGAGTAGAACTAAAGCTGAATACATGGAATGTAATTTTAGTAATAGTAGGTACTAGTGACGAAGTGTAACTTTGGGTGATCAAATTATTAAAAGGTGTGAACGATTTAGATATCTCGGGTCCATTGTTGAAAGCGATGGTGATATTGATGGGGATGTTAATAGTAGAATTCGGGTTGGTTGGTTGAAGTGGAGGAATGCGTCCGGCCTTTTGTGTGATAGAAAAGTACGCTTAGATTGAAAGGAAAATTTTATAAGATGGTGGTGAGACCTTGATGCTACATGGTGCTGAATGCTGGCCTTTAAAAGAGAAACATAATGTTAAGTTAAGTGTTGCCGAGATGAGAATGATTAGGTGGATGAGTGGTTTTACACTTAGAGACAAAATGCGAAATGAATATATCCGTAATAGGGTTGGAGTTGCACTAGTGACGGATAAAATTAGAGAGAGTCGCCTTAGATGGTTTGGTCGCATTAAACGTCGACCACACGATGATCCGATTAGGAGAGTAGATGTTTTAAATACAACTTATGTTAAGAAAGGCGAGGCGGACCTATGAAAACTTGGGCTTATTGCATAAAAAATTGATCTTAATTTATTAGAATTAAACGAAAATTTGACACTAAATAGGATGCAATGGAGAAAAAGGATTCATGTAGCCGACCCCACTTAGTGGGATTAAGGCTTTGTTGTTGTTGTTGTTGTTGTTGTTGTTGACGCTTCGGTTTTAGCTCTTTTAATGCTCCTGATTTTGGCATTATAATTGATATTGTTATGACTTGGAGCTGGGCTTGTCCTCACTTTTGTTGTGGCTCGGTTTTAGCTTTTTTGATGCTTATGATTTTGGCTTTATGCTTGGGTACATTACAACTTGCGAGTTTGGGATGATTTTATTTAGCTATATAGTGGCTCGGGTTTGGCTTTTCGTGAGTGGTAGGCTGCTCCTATGGGGGGTGTTTAGTTGGGCCTTGGAGTTGGATTACGGTGGCTCGTGTAAGGCTTTGTTGTTGGAGTTTGGTGAGATGTGTTGAGGTTGAGCTCTAAGTCTGTTTAGTAAAGGCTCTCTAATGTGTTTGTGGAGGATTTGGGTTCGGTTTGGGGCTTTGCCGTGAGCCTCTTGATGTTGATTTGTGATTTTGAGGATGGGTGGGTGCTTTACTCATTGCTGCCCCTTTGTTGTGGCTTTGGCCGAGAGCCTCATAGTGGTGATTAATGTGGTGATGACTTTGCTTATTGCTATGTTTGAACTTGGAATTGATGGGAAAGGAAATGTAATTCAGAATTGTTTTATATCTGCTTTTGGAGTGAATTGGGCATCGATACTTAAGGCACTTTCTTAAAGACTTTATTTGGTGGGATTGGTGCTAGTTTTGAGACTTTTGGGCTGGTATACTTACTTTCTTATGGATTGGAAGTTTTCCTGATTCTCCTATTGTGATCCCGGCCCCGAGCCAGTAGGTAGACCTATTGAGAGAGTTTGTGCCTTAGGGGCTGATATCTGTTTTTTGAGATTTGACGTATCCGGATTTTACTGCAGGTTTGGAGTCTGGCAGTCAGTTTTCCCCGAGTCATTTTCTTTTCTTTTCTCGTTCGATTTGCGAAGTTTTTTTAAACGGTTCTCGAAGGTCACTGCTTTTGGTTTAGTTTTATACGAGATGCGAGGGATACCGTTTCGGGGTCGATCCGATTGTGTCGAAGTGAGAAAATGACGTCCCGGGGCGATTCGAGGACCTCGGGCCGTACTTTCGGCGTTCGTTGTTACATGTTTTAGGGGCGAGTGGATTAACCTTCCTCCCGTTTTAGTCTCTTCGGGTACGGAGGTGTGGTAATCTCCTCTTCTTCCACCTCCTTATTGATTTACACGTGTTCCACTTCACTCGGAGTCGGTTTTGTTTTGTTTTGTTTTGGGGCGATGACGGCGATGATGCGAAAGGCACGCCGGCGATAGAGTAGAATGATATCCCATCCTACGACATCGGGACTCGCTCCGGGGCCACAGTGAACCGTAGGATGACGGTATCGTTCGCACTATCTGAGCGAGCGGGGCACCCGTACCTCTTAGGATTGTTAGTGATCCTTCACTGCAGACGAATTGATTGACTCGTGGACGATCATGATTTTCAAAATCCGATAAAAATATGATATTACGTTTCGAAACAAAATATATATATATATCTTTCCACTTCTGATCGGAAATTGATAAAACTCTCTTTTGTATGCACGAAACTCATGTGCGTCCTAAAAATATAAATTTCAAAAGCTATATTATAAAATGCGGTTGTCAAGCTTGTTGATTATCGATTTTGGGTTGAGGAACATCTCTGCGAGTCGGGTTTAGTTGGACACCCTTCTAGCCGAGTGGCGGACATCATACGCTCGTGTGGCCGAGTAGCGCTTCGACGACCGCTTCGAGCGATGCTACGCGGTTCCGAGCCTGGCCCAGGCAGGAGTGCTTGCGGTTTTCTTCGGGCTTTCGTTTGATTTTTGATGAAGCACTCGTGGTCCTTTTCCGGGATTTCCCGAGGTTTTGATGATTTTATTTTTGACTTTCGTTTGTTTTCTCGGGTTTTTTCTGTTACAAGTCAGTCTCCTTGCTTTCTCAAGCTTTTCGACGACTTTTTCCTTCTCTTGTTTGGCTTTTATGTGATACACTCATGCTGGCTATACATAAGAAGACTACGGATCTCCCAGGTATACAGGTTTGTTTATTTTTATAGTATGTTCCTTTATATAGTTATTCTTCTTGCATGCTCTCTTGTTTAGCATGTTATACATGTACTTGTTGCATCTTTCTTGTTTTTCACGTCTTTACGTATACGTCGTAATGCGTATCAATACTTAAACATCTCTGCGTAGGATGTTTAGAAGACATCGACCATAGGACCACTTCGATTGAACATTTTAACTGCCGATTCTAGAAAACTCAGCCTCTTCGTAGCGAGGAGCTTGGGCGCAGCATAGTGGACGACACGATCGCCTTCGACGAGCGAGGTGCATCTTCATCGTAAGAAGCCTATAGGATAGCCGGGAAGTCGGCGAGGTCCGCTTTCGGATCTACGATATCCCACAGTCTCTTTCCTTTTGGATTCTACGATATAACATTCAAAGCTTGAGCCAGTTCCTTTTGCATGCCTCATATCTTACTTCGTTGAAAAGTCCTATCCTTTCGACCTCCTTGAAGATAATATTTCACGATTTTTATTAATAGTTTCTTAAGTGATTTCGATCATTTAAGATGTAATTAGCTTATGAGAGCTTACCGCTTATAGGAGGCGTTTACGAACCGACTTAAAATAAACACTATTTAATTCTTTATATTAAATAGGGAATTTGTCGACGAAATAAAATGGTTTTCGCGAGACAAACGGACGTCATATATTCTTAGTTTATTTGATCGAGCCTCACACTCAAGTCTTGTGTTTGTCTTCGGGATAAATGCGTAGACTTGAGGTGTATGCTTCTTTGATTTAAACTATGAAAAATATGGGGTCGGTTTGATTCACTTCCTTTCTTGAAGGATCCTTCCGAAGCGGGCGACGGGATTTCGATTCCGGCGACCGACAGCTTCTTACGGGCACTTCACGTACAAAACAACGCCGACAAGTACGATTTTCTTAAACAATACATCCATACTCATAAACAATCTCTTCTATTTCAGGATTCAACAAACATACGTGTATTGGATAGCAAAATAACCCACAAAAATACATTTCACATTTCTGGGATTTAGCTTCCTGATAGTATGTTATTCTTCAAAATACATACACAACCAATTACTTTCAATGGGAGGATCATGTTATTATCTCTTTTTAACATTTGACAATGAGACTTCCAATCCAACAGTCTCGTGGACGTTCTGTCGATCAATTGAGCAGCTGCCAAAATCGTTTGTCCCCATAAATGCTTTGGGATATTCATCATAGTCATCATACTTCGGGCTACCTCTAGAAAGTATCTATTCTTTCTCTTTGTTATTTGTTTTATGCCGATGTGTATGGACAAGTGGTTTGATGTTGTATCCTTTTGGATGATAAGCATGCCTCTAACTTCTTGTTGGTATACTTTATTCTATTATCAGACCTCAATACCTTCACTACTGCATCATATTGAGTCTGAATTATCTTGTGTAAATTTTTAAAATAAGCAAACACATCACCCTTAACGAGAAAAACACTCAATATAAGACAAAATATTGATAACCATTCATCAAACTCGTAGATTAAGATCCCTAAACTTCATAATGTTTCAAATAAAAAACACAACTCTTCTTAGACTGATATAAGTGCTTTTAGTAAGTTTACCAACTCACAATAATCACATACAAATTTTTGTTTATTTGCCTGCTCATACTAAGACGGATACAAATGACTTAATAAATTAAAATTAAAGTATCTCATGCGTGTATGATTTAGTAGCAACACATCCTCTACACTTCTCCCAGATTCTCCTATTTCATTACTCTTTATCATGGTTGTCAAGGTTGAGTCCATCTTCTCTCTATCCAAGTACCAAAATTCACTATACCTCCTTCCAGTTCCGTGTTTGGCCTATCCCTTTCTCTTGAATGATCACCTTAGGAATATCAAATGAAATAACACATGTTAGTTGAAGAATAATAACACTAATAGATAAAAGGTTCACCGGAAAGGAACATGTAAAATATCAGACAAAGTTATAAAATCAGTATAACTCACTATACACTTACCAACTGCAGACTATGCTGTATCATCAACAATTTGGATGCTCTCCGGAAATATTAGTTGAATATATGAGAACTCTATAGAGTACCTATCACATATCGAGATACGCCATAATCTACAATCTATTCTGGTGTCCTTGTGGTGGAAATAATGGCAAGAACATGTATATCACAAGTACTTCTATTAGAGTGAGCATAACCGATAATGTTATCTTGACGACGGAGTGGATGCATCCTGAGCTCTATCACATGTTGCTTTCTACTTCCTCTTCAACATCTCCATAAACTTATGATTATAATTGGTAAAGATCACACCGTTTCTCCCTCGTCCTCTGCTAACATCAACTTGCTTGGTAGCCCCTTTTTCCACCTCTTTGACCACCACGATCACGACTACGGCATCCAAACTGTTCATGTCCACTTGTCTCCCTCTCTTTAGGTGGCTTAGAGTAGACGTTGCTCAGATAGGCTACGTCGCGAGCATCCTCCCAAACACTTGTCATAGCTGAGCTCGTGGCAGCCAAGGATGATCGCGTATCGACTCGGAGTGTGGCCTCATGTAACTCTTCTCTATATCCTCGCAGCGATGACCTTATCTAGTGAAGGGATCATCGTCGGGGCTAGGAGAATTGATATCCTCTGCTCAAAGGCTAGGTTCAGATGAGCAAGAAACTACATAGTACTCATTTGTGCAAAGATCTTCCCTTTCTTGCATCCTAGAACACTACAACTCGACATCAGTGAGAAGTGATCAAGATCTGCCCATAACCGCTCCAAGTCTATGGAATAATTCTGAATCAATCTATCAGCTTGTACCGCAATCCCTATCTCATGCTGAATCTGAAACACCCTCATGTAGTTCTCAACTCCAGCATAGATCTTCTTCAGCTTCTCCCAGATGTCCCTAACCTTTTGAATGCCATCTAATGATGAGACAATTGATAGAACCATCGAGTTGAGTAGCCAAGTATAAAGCAAGATGTGTGTTCCTCTACTCATCTCCCTTAGCACTGTCATTTTTTTGCTCGAGCCCCATTAGGTATCCCCTTAGTCTCTTCCCTACTAAAATAGCCTCGATCCGACACAACAAACTCAGATATATGTCTGATCCATCGAGCTTCAGATCTACAGGAGAGAGATCTAGCTTCACCTTCGGTAGAGCAAGTGATGAGGTAGTGGCTCCTGTCGAGACACTAGTCCCCTGTATGAGCCCAACCAATACATTCAGAAATTCAAGATCTATCTTCTTCAGAAGTTCTAATCCTTTACCTCTTGCTCTATCTTTGTCTCCTACCATTTTCAATCGCAAGGATCCAAGTCTAAATCACACAGATCACATGAGACATTCTTCTTGCAAGTTCATGTTATTCGCTTTGCCTTAGCCCATGCAAAGCTGCAACCCTTCTATCGAGCACGTGTAACCGCAACAGCTTCAATCCTTTTCTCCTCCCTGTCGTCGAATGCAACTCCAGAAATAGGCCCTGCTTCATTTCCATCTTCATTGTCGAGCCGCACGCAGGTTTGCATTAGGCCTACCTCCTTATGGCACAATTTCACTCTGTCTCCCACGCAATATAGTCATGGTTAGAGCCTGTTGAGGAGGCAACAACGGGACTGCTGCATACGAAGAACATGAAAGTTTCTCCCACCTCCCTATGTTTGAAGCTGAATCCTCCTCGCGAAGACAAAATGGAAGGAAGATAAAAGTTGGAGTTTCGGGTCTCTATACATCGATCTTAACTCATCAGATCAAGCAGTTCCCAGCAGCTTCGCAAGGACGACGTCGAAGGAAGAGGAAAAATGGGGTTTTTGGGTCTCTACACCGATCTTGAGTTGTCAGATGAGTAGATCACGGTTGCTTCGCGAGAAAGATGCCTCATGTCTCTCTATGCCAATCCCGACTCTTCGAAGCAAGCGACTATGATCAGGGCTTTGATATCAAAAAAAATAAATAAATAAATAAAGCTCTAAAAAATCTTAGTTCATTTCACTGATGACTTGGGCTTATATACAGCCTTACAATATTTTTATAAATAAATCATTAGACTTCCTCTATTTACAAATATAACCATAAATTAGATACAAATCTCAACACACTATGAATCATCTAATTTGAAAGGAATGTACTATCATCAGTCCAAGATAGTAGATTATAATCTTTAAAAATAAAAATTTAAAATGCTCCCCAAACTATGTATAAGCGGTCAAAAGTGTTAATTTAGTTCTTAGACTCTTTTAATGGGGGTTAACAATTCTCATATAAAAAAAAAAAGACTTAAGGATTATTTTAGCCTTTATTAAACGAGTTGGGACATGTCACACCTTTTTTTCTATTTTATATGTTTTTTGTTGATGTTATCCTTCTTGTGGACAAGAGAAAGAGTTTGGGATAAACATGAATTATGGAGGTCTATTTTGGAGTCTAAAGGCCTTCTTTTGAGCAAATCTAATGTTGAATACATGGAATGTACTTTTATTATTAGTAGTTCTAGTGGTAGAGTTGTAACTAAGGGTGATCGAATCCTTAAAAAGTTGGAATGTTTTTTATATATCGGGTCTATTGTACAAAGTGATGGTGATATAGATGGGGTTGTTATTGGCTAAATTTAGGTTGGTTAGCTGAAGTGGAGGAATCTATTAGGCCGATTGTGTGATAGAAAAGTACTGCTTAAGACAAAGAAAAATTTTATAAGTCGGTGTCAAGACCTACAAGTTTTTATGACGAGAATGTTGGCCTTTAAAAGAAAAGCATAGAACAGAGTTTGGTGTTGCTGAGATGGGAATTGTTTATATGGATGATTGGCTTGACACTTAGATATAAAATGGGAAATGAATCTATCCGTGAAAGGGTTAGTGTAGCACTCCAATGGCAGACAAGCTTAGATAGATTTGTCTTAGATGGTTTAGTAGCATTAAACTTCGACCATATGATGATCCGATTACTAGAATAGATGTTTATGTTAAGAAAGGTAGAGGTAGACCTAAAAAGACTAGAGCATTATTGTATAAAAATGATCTTAATCTATTAGAATTAAATGATAATTTGACATCATTAGGACTTAATGGAAGAAAAAGATTCGTATAGCCTACCCCAAAGATGCGTGTAGCATACCCCACTTAATGGGATAAAAGCTTGTTGTCCTTGTTGTTGTTGTTTTTGTTGTAAATAGATTATAATCCTCAACATTCATGCATGTTCTTGGCTGTTCTGCTACATGATGGACGTTGAAAGTTATAGATACCCTGAATTTTACTTCTGCAGCCAGATCATATATTGGATGATTCCAGCTCTGCTGAAAAGAAGATTGGGAAGGCTAGAGCTCAGAAAGGATCTTATCTGTTCAGGTCTCTTCTAACTGGTGGTGCGAAATTAGCTTTTGGTTCTGACTGGCCGGTAAGCTTCTAAATCGTAATTTACGTTTTATTTTTTAATCGTTACTTGCTATTTCTTAGTAGGCAAATCCTGAATTCCTTTTGCATGTGTATTAAATTTTTTGCATGCAGGTTGCTGACATTGATCCACTGAGAAGTATTAAAACTGCAATGACCAGAACCATCCCTGGACAGGAAACTGCTTGGATTCCCACTGAGCGTGTTGGACTGGATGATGCTCTCAAGGCGTAAGCTCTGATGATGCATTTCTCATGCTTCAACAAGTTTTTCTTGCTTTTTTTGTTTAATGCATTTCATAGAGATATCGAGCAAGTTAATAATTTATTGCTATAGTAATTACCAGGTTTTATTACTAAGCAGTATTAATACCAGTAAAACCAAAATAATGTGTAAGGTTTCATTTTTGCTTCAATGCACAAACTGCGAAACCAAGCGATGCTTTTACTTCTTAAAACATTCAAGAGTTATATATCATATAAACATATATTATATGTATCTGCTAGTCAGTTTCTTTAGCCAAATTTTAATGATATTCGATGCAAGTATTAAGAAAATATAATATGTTTAATATACCATTATGAGAGGCAGGGAGGTGGACAACACATAATCAAGGGGA
Organism: Papilionanthe hookeriana x Papilionanthe teres; assembly: GCA_022702705.1. NCBI lineage: Eukaryota > Viridiplantae > Streptophyta > Magnoliopsida > Asparagales > Orchidaceae > Papilionanthe > Papilionanthe hookeriana x Papilionanthe teres. The sequence continues at coordinate 62,175,839 of CM040424.1, forward strand.
TTTTGGACTAGGTAAAAACTGCATAAAACATATTAGCACTTTATATTCCTAGTGCTCTTATATCATTAAGAGGGGAAAAAGATTTAAACTTATCTTTAGCGGTTTAGGGAACAACCCTTGGCCTTGATAACTTGATTTTTAGACCTTAATCCAAGGCTATCTGAAGTATGGGAAGGGTTCAAATATGCCGCACAGTGCAGTCAAAACCAATTTCGTTTTTTATTGTATTCAATCTGTTTGGGGAAATAGTAATATTATCATATCAATCAATTCTATGTGATGGGAGGTTGCTGCTACATAATTTCTCGTAGTTTTTTACTTGAATTGGAACCAAATCATAGTTTACTGTCCGATAATAACATTTATGATTGGAAGACAAAGCTAGTTCAATTTGGAATATTTAGCACTGCCACACTGGATTCTTGATTAAGACAATGCGATGTGATACACATGGTGAAGTACACATAAAAAGATATGGCATAGTAATTTTTGCAGATCTTGATAGAGGAACAGTCATATAAGTTAACTGTTTATATATTCTCAAATTTTTATATAAGATACCTGTTTAAATTTTCTTCTATTGCTTTGATTTAAATAGTGGGACAAAAATTGAAAATATCTAATATGCCATTCCTGGTTTTCCTTTTTGCTGTGGTGGTGGGATATGAGCGCTGAATTGCAAACACATTTACAAACATATGCGCTCCTAAATCTTACTGTTTGGAAATAAAGCCCTGCACCAATTAGAGTATAGATGGTTAAAAACACTTCTAAATTGTATCCAACTTGTAGGTACACCATAGGAGCTGCTTATGCATGCTTCCTCGACGATGAAATAGGCAGCCTCACCCCAGGAAAGTATGCTGACTTCATTGTATTACCAGCTACTTCATGGGAAGAATTTGAAAAAAATATACCTTCCACTGTTTCCGCGACTTATGTTGGTGGCCTGCAGGCCTACCCATGAAGCTTCGGAAAGTTTTGGAAGCTTTGGAGTGCGTTTCATTGCACATGTTTTTTCGTTTAGCTTTCCTGCCATTGGATCCTCTTGGAACTCTCATGGTGATACTGTGAATTAAAAGTTTGGGTTCTGCTTGCTGATTGGGATACATGCTCTTGAACTAGCAGAATTTGACTATTTTTGTACTTTCAATAAGCCGTATATGACGTATGGATGGGTCCTATAGCATGTGGTGGCTCACTCATGATTTCTTTGTATCAATCAACTTATGTTACCTTGTAGTTTGAGACTAATCTCCAAATCACTCAGCCAAGCACCTAATCACTAAGCCAAGTGGGCTGCAAAAACTCCCTGTAATGTTGCATTTTGTTATTAAATAAAATTTTAGTAATTTATGAAACATGTTATTAATCTAATTGCATGACACAATGTTAAACTATCAAAGATTGTGGTGGTTTGGTTTGATGTACCATTGTATTAATCTGGGACAGGGTTCCTTAGTGCTTTGCTTTATGCTTTTAGACCTGGGACTTTAATCTTTGTATTATTATTAATGTTAGTTGGCTTTACTGCTCTAAAATCTTGATTGAAATATTGTTTCATCATTAAAGTTTTCCAATGCTCTTCATTCATCCAAAAGTTCATGTACTAAGGCCTAGCCAAATATGTGTAGCATGTTGTCAAGCATTATTACCTGTTTATGCTAATTCATTTGTTTTACATTTATGTCGAAGTCTTCTGCTAAAATTTTAATAGAAGACTAATATATTCAGTGTCACGTCTTATCCTTCAGAAGTTCAAATAAAATTATTTGCATGTCAACATTTTTGTTAGTCAAAAGCAACGATAATTTAAATTAAATCAACAATGACGTTCAAATGACATTTCTTAAAATAAATTAGATTTAAGAACATGTTTGGTAGGACTTTGCTTTACAATCAAGCCGTTGAAGAACAGAACTCAACTAAATTAATTTCTTAATAAATTCAAAAGAGCTTCGCTTTCAAAGAGAACTTTGCTCAACAACTCTTTTCAATTATCAAATCTGGTTGTTGTTTTATTAACGGAACTCAATCTTGGACTATATTAAATACCAAAACCGCCCACTGAAGAGGGTAGCCATTTGGAATACTGCTTCTCTTCAAAAGCAACTTTGGAAAACTGCTATCATTTTCCGTGCCATTCAAAACTACAGCTACTTAATCTGTATTTGGTTTACCCAAAAATAAAAATAATAATAATAAAAATCTGTTTGGTATTTTGCGTTGGTGATTATGGTGGGTTGCTGAGCTAAGATAAACAAAACTATTATTATTATTATTATTATTATTTTAAAGTTTAAATTAGATCAAGCGAATGAGTGGGGGTATCTAATTCAATGGGTTGGTCTTTGTTACATCATTTCCATGTTATGTCCGTTAATTAATTGTATTTAGATAAACTTCAACAAATGAATCAATATATAAATATTTAACATATTTTTTATTGAAAATGAAATATATATATATCATTATGATTTATATGCTGGTTTGACATGTAATAGCTTGGAAATCTATTAAGGTGTTCTTTTATTATTACTTATTATTTGAGAGGTTGTAGGGTAAATCTGATATGTGCGAGGCAAAGAATGAGATATTAAAGTACATTTTTTTTTTTGGTGGAGGAAGGGTCACACGCCCCGACCAAAAAAAAAAAAAATAATAATAATAATAAAAGAAATAAGTATAAATAGAATTAAAAAGAAGTAAAAAATGCTCAAAATGACCTTAGAATAATCCTGAAGTAACAGACCAAAGAAGCCACCATATAAGGCTACAAGAATAATCAACAAAAGCTTGCAAATTGGATGTAATACCGATTAAGGTGTATCTGTATAGATGTGTGTATACGACCGCAACAGTAGCAAAGTTGGAAGACTAATTCATTTACAAAGAAATGATGAAATAAAAAGAGACAGAACCAAAACATACTAAGATTAGGGAGTTTATGTTCATCAAGTTGTGTATGGTAGCAATAATGAACAACAAAAAAAAGTGTAGAATGATGACAGGAATTGATGAAAGCATTCCAGAGAACACAAGTAGTTAAAGAGTATTCTGGTTGAGCCCTTTTGAATATAAATATTTTCTTCACAGCTCATTAATAATAACCTCGCAAAAGCAAAATAAGGCACAATAGAACAATCAAAAGTCAAATTGTAACGATGTTAAGAATCAACTACATACAATATACATAAGTAACACGAGTGTATATACACATCCCACATTGCCAATTCCGATTGTTTGTTGTACTTTTGTAGAAAACAAATACTAATCAATCACATGCCCATATTTCATCATTCACAATAATGGATTTTTTAATAAGGATTAAAATTCACTGAAAAAGTGAGAAATTTTATCTCTATTCTCTTATAATATGTGATATATAAAGTTTATTAGGGCATTTAAATACATAACACTCAATTTTTATATATTAATGTATTTAGCATCTAAGCATTACTTTTTATCTTTATGAAACACAAATCTTTCATATCACATCAAAACTATCACCATTTAAACTTTTAAGAAGTGAAATAAACCTTTCCAAGCATGGGTAAGATGGGATATATATGCAAAAATTGAAGTTTAGGTGTTGCATATGTAAATACATAGGAATTGACTGGTATGTGTATAAATCTTCCAAGATTGTTTATAGATATTAAAAAATTATAAAAGAAATACAAAAAATCTTTCATAATGATGAATTTTTTCAAATTCAAGCGACAAAAGTTGTTTTGAGTGGAGTAATGAATTCAACTAAATTGATGAGATGTAGTATAACTGTCGAATGATTGCTTATGAGCACAACGAATCGATGAAAAAATGGACGAGCGTGTAAGCTTTCATAAATAAAGTGAAAATTAGTCTTAATGTCTTTGATTTGTTTATATAAACATCATTTTTAGCAATGTTAATTGCACTCTTTTATCACATTAAATACTAGAGAGGCCATCATGAATAATGCCAATATAAGGAGCCATTGAAGAAAAACTCCCCCACAATGTCAAAAAAGCATAATATGTAGCTTTAATGCTAGAATAAGCCTTTCTTATTCATTTTTCACAACAAAATTTTTTTTAAAAAAAATACTCCCAACAAAATAAAAAATAATAATCGATAAATGAACAATATGTAAAATCTCAAATCTCGTTAGCATCATGGTGGAATTCAATTAGAGAAGGAATTGAGTAATAAAATCTACAATGAAAGAGCAAAACACAGGGAGACATGTTAATAAGAAAATAATAACATGTAAAGCTATAAGGATATGATTAGCACAATGCATTACATACTCAAAATTAGGATAAGTGCTTGTAAGTTGTTAAGTGATAAAAACTAAACAAATCTATAGTGACTTTATGACCAAAAAAGTAAAAGTGGTGTCCAAGATTTTTCATTTTAAAATATTCAAGAAGATCCTTATTAAGGGCATAAGTACCATCGTTATCAATGTCATTGATCATACCATTCATTAAAAAAAAACTGATATTATTGGCATGATGAACAAACTTGTTAGATTATGGAATTCGAGGAGTATGCAAAGTTTCTTTATAATATTTTTAATTTTGAAAGAAAAGTTTAGAAAGCTTATTTGAGGCTATGAAGAGCTTAAGCGGAAAAATCAAAATAATACTAGTATTAAGGAAGATATCCTCTATAACCACAAAGAACAAAAAAAGTTATGATAAATCACATAAACATAACAGGGACAATGAGAGAAAGTGTTTTATTAAAGTAATAAAACTTACAATAATCTATGAAGCCATCGAAAACAAAATAGGTTTTCTGAAAAGTCAAGCAATCAGTCAAAGTGAAACTTTATTTTAAAGATTCATTTATAGTCAACTATTTACTTTACTATAGATATATACATTAAATCATAAGCTTGCGTTGACATAAGGCTTCAAGTTCTTGCTATATCACATTGTTGAAAAGATGCTACATAATTGGTAAGAAGCTTATTAAAAACGGGGATAGCTAGATAACAATGATAGCCTTCTAAAAGATAGGATAAAGGGTCATGTTTAATAGAATGCAAATATTAAAACATAGTAAAGATGATATGAATTGGATAAAATGTTTTCTTATAATGTATTTTTGTGGCCCAATCATCAGAGAAGGTAGTTCTCTTAGGTCCTAATATATTATTGCATTAGATGTGCCAAGTTTATAAATATAGCAATTTAGAAGTTGAGAGCTAATTTGGATGAAGAAGAGATAATTAAAGGATGAAACTGTGGTAACGAAGGTATTATAGTGTTATCCTTAAAGATTTTATGAGAGATTAAAAATTGTAAGAAATGATCCCAATAATGATAAACTTTATGTTTAAGGATATATAATTTAAGAATTAGCATAATAGAAATTAATACTAAAGTTAATTTTACTAATTTTCTTGGAAAAGATCATAACAAGTACAACGAACAACTAGGAGCATTAAAAAGTTAAATATATCCTTGAAAGGAATGCATAAGGAGATTGATTTAAAATCATAATATAGGGTGCTATGGAGTTAAAACTGAAATGATGTCCAATTTAGGCTAGATCAATCAATATGTAATCACAAGCTATTGTGCATCGTTTCAGTTGTTGAGGAAATTGCACTGTTCAGAAAGGTATTTTGTATTTATTTTGCATGTAATAACAGGGAATTGAAGTGTTGAAAGTAGTCAAAGACATGGAGCTAAGGTGCACATATGTGCTACTGGGCACCTAGGTGCCTGAACCCGAGAGCTTGGCGCTTAGGTGCCAGTACTTGGGCGCTTAGGCATCACTAGTATGGGGCCTAGGCGCTAACTACTTGAGCACTTTGGCGCCTGCTTACCCTCCCACAAATAGAGTGCTTGGCACCTAGATGCCAGAAACTGCAACTTACAGTTGGAGAATTTTGGGACTTCAAAAAGTGGGAGATCGTGTAGACGTTATGGAGATCTTGAAAGCTAAGGGAAGAAGACTGTAAATAAGAGGGAATTATAGAGTTGGGGGGATTGTTGCTAGGTTGTATTTGTTGTTTGTTGGAGTTCCAATTATTCTTCCCAGACAAAGAAGAGGAGAATTCCTATTGGAGCAAAGCTAGGGAGTAAGTAAGTGTGCTTTTATGTCATTTATTGTTCATTATGAAGAAGAAAAAAACTAAGTCATTTGTTGTAATATCTGTAATCATTTAATTGTAAAACATTTGTAGTGGAATTCTCTTTGAATCAATGAATCCTGTTGATGTTATAAGCATGTTTAGTGAATATACTTTTTATGCCTCCTCGAGATGGTTAAGTTACAAAGAATGAATTAAGATTGTTGTTTAATTTAATTAATGCATATGATGTTGATTAGCCTTCTGCATTACATTTCATTTTGGTCAAGTGAATTGTTATAACATATTGTTAATTATATGTTTTGGAAAAGATTATAGTGGAATCAAATAGGTTAATCACATTAACCTATAAGAAAAGGCAAATATCTTGTAGGGAGATGCAAATATGCTATGATTGGGTTATTAATGGGATTAATGGAAATACATTCATTTCTAACCAAACTTCTTTATGTTATCAGAAAAGAGTAAAGAAGAGAGTTGTTGCTATTTGTCGCTAAGCTTTTTTACTAGCAATTCTTAATTTCAAGAAATCTACTTAACTCATTTCAAGGAAGAACCATTAAGTATCTGACACCTTTAAATTTATTTGTGATAACTTAGGACACTTTTGTAGGATGTAAACCAAATCAAAATTTCAAGCTAGAACTAAGATCTATAGGCTAGTAGTTTTTCTAATTAGGATTCATTTCGTTCCCTTTAAGATCAACATTCTAGACTCAAATACCACTACTAATGAAACACCAAATGCACATGCATGATATCCCTGTCGGCATATTTTTTAGGTTATGTGTTGTAATTTTGAAAAGGGGTCGCCAAACAGAAATTGTCGGTAAATTTTCATATTTTAAATTTAATTTAAATATATATATATAGTTTAAAAGATAATATTTGATTTTGAAAGTAATTTTAAGTTTAAAAGTTTTAAGATATGAAATCAAACCGATCTCGCATCCCAAATAGTTTATATAAACGAGCACGCATCACAAACCGTGTATCTATCCCGAAGAATAGACACCTTTGCTCGATGATGGGGCTCGATTAAATAAACTAGAAGATTTGTGACATCCGTTTGGTGCACGAACCAATTTTATAAGCCGACAAGTTCCTCGCTTAATATAAAGGAATTAAGCGGGGTTTATATTCACAGGTTCTTAAAGTTCCCTATAAAGTGCAAGCCTCATAGTTAATTACATCTTAAATGAAGTGAATCACTTAAGAAAACTCTCGATAATGATCGGTAGTTTTGCTCTCGAGAATTTCAAAGTTTAAGGTTTTCAAAGGATTGGATTTTGGAAATTCGAAAGGGAATGACTCAAAATAGGAACAGTTTATTTTAGGAGTCCGAAGGAAGAGAAGTAGGAGAAGCGAGGGATCCAAGAAGAATCTTGGCAACTTCCCAAACTATCCTATTGTTTGGCTTCGATTTAGGGAGGATCCTAATATTATCTGATATTTTAATCTTGCCAATTTTAGTTAATTAGGACTTATATTCGTATGACATAATCATACAATCAGCCTAGAAGATGTGAGGGTTTATGTCGTACCGAACGACTACCTCGGAGTCCTAAGACCGGTTAGGGCTTAATTTACATGACATGATTATGCAAATGCCTGACGAAGAGTTGAGGGTTTATGTTGCACTAAGAAAACTACCTCGAAATCCTATAGCTTTGTTGTTTAAATTCTAGGAATGTTTAGTTGATGTAGATCCAAGTTTTGCTGATGACGATGGCCTTGCTGCCCACCGTGCTCCGAGCTCTTTGTTGTTGCAGAGGTTTACTTTTAGAAGTCATAAATCAGGAGATGAGAGAAGTGTTTTGGTTTAGAGAAAATCTTAAAATCCAAGTGTTTTTAATATTTTAATTAAAACAAATCTTAAAGTTGTTTAAATAGATCCCACGGTTCCGTCATCCCGGCACCATTATTTTCATTGAATTCACTTAGTCCAGATGAATTTGCTAAACTCAACTGAATGAGTTCCACACTTTCATTTAGACCTTGGGAAATCCCGTTAGCAACACGTGGGTTACATCATCCGAGGTATTCCGATCATTCAACGAGACGTTTTAATTTAGTTGCGATTGTAGTTTTGTTGTTCGTTTGTGATTAAATTTTGAGTTGTTTCATATTTTAAAATGTTGTGGCGGTAATTTTTATCTTGTAATGACTTTTAATTTAGTTTTGGTTTCGGTTCGGGACTATCCTAAAGGTTTTGGTTCTCATGCAGATGATTGTTTATCATGCAAGAAAAGTACAGTAAAATGCAATAAAGTAAATTGCAATAAAATAAAAGCGTACCTGGATGATCTTCCCGTCATCCCAAGCTGCACTTAAAACACATGTTAAGGCATTTAAATATTTCAACAAGTACCTAGGTAAAGCTAAATGAAAGATTTTGGTTGTCTACCAAAGTCCTAATCCTATAACTAGTCATCTCCTATGACGTCTAGGTTCTTGTGTTTTGGTTTAAAGACGATTTTCTTCATCAAAGAATAATTAAATTCAATTGTTCTTATAAACATCCTATCATATTGAGGAAGTGCTTAAGACGAGTCTTAAACATCTTTTCAATACCTCTAGGATTGTTTTAAGTCAAGAGAATTTAATTATACAAGTGAATTAATTATCCAGGAGTTTAAGTTTTGTTCTTTTGCTCGATGAACTAGGACATTTGAATATCACTATAAGTGAGATAACACTTCACTTGATACCTCATTTAAGAGTTATAATAACGAAGAGCTTTAAAAGGGCAAATCAACTTATAAAGTATTTTAATGATTTAAACTTAATGATTTAATTTTAATTTTGACTTAATTATAGAAAATTAGTTTAAGTTTGGAATAGTGTTCAAGTTATTTTAGATTTAATTCTTAATGATTTCATTTAGGTTTGTTATTAAATGATTTTAATTTAATTTAATTCAATTTAATTTAATTTTGATTTAATTTAATTTAATTTAATTTAATTTTAATTTAATTTAATTTCAATTTAAGTTTTATTTAATTTCAATTTAAGTTTAATTTAAATTTAATTTTAATTTTAATTTTAATTTGATTTAATTTTAATTTAGTTTAATTTTAATTTAATTTTAATTTAATTTAGTTTAATTTAACTTAATTTGATCTCAAGTTATTTTTCTTTTAATTTAATTTAATTTGATTTTAATTTAATTTCAATTTTAATTTAGTTGAGATTATTCTTTTAAATTTTTTTTTAATTAAGACTTAAGTATTATTGAAGTGATTTATTTAGGGATTTTTAAATTAAAGAATAAATATCCTCTTAAATAATATCCCTACTTTAATAATTCCAATTTCTATTATTCTTCCAAAATTTCAATTAATTAATTAATTAAAGTTTTATTTTAATTAAATTTGAAATGGTTAATAGGTTTCTACCCTTAATCATTTAAGTTTCAATCATCCAAAATCAGTTTAAAATCAAATATTTTACCCTCCCTTTTTGATTAATCCTAAAATTTTAATTAAAGGTTGAAATTTTTAATTACCATTTTGCCCTCCAAGCTTAATAATTCTATAACTCACTAAATTAAGCTCAAATAAACTTGAAATTTTTATGTGACCTCACTTACATGTCAATTAAGACATTAGATGAAAAAATGTGATTTTTCTGTATTTAATTTATTTATGTAATTATTTTTAATGGAAAATAGGGGTTTTCAAGGAAAATTCAATAACATGACCAAGGAAATATTTCTGTCCTTAAGAAAATTATGGGATATTCCTAATGACCAGAGGACCATTTGGACCAATTTTGGTGATTTTTTGAATTATATTTTATTTATTAGAATTATTTTGAGTTTTGGAGCATTAATTAATTTTAAAATAAAATTAAGTTGAAAAAAGGATTTTATATTTTTCTTAAATCTCTCTGACCTCAGGGAGTTTAGAGAACCAATTTTATATTTTTCTGATTTTTCTTTGATTTATTAGAACTATTTTAGTGAAAAGGTTGGAAAATACATTTTTAATATTAAAAATTACATTAAGCCTTTAAAATTCAATATCTTACCCTAGGGACTTAAGAAAAATATTTGGTTTGTTCCTAAGTAATTAGAATTCAAAATGTGACATTTTGGGGATTTTTAATATTTTTATGATTTTTATTATTTTTTAATTATTAAAAATATTAAAATAATGATAAAAATCAACTTTTTTAGAAAATTATAATTTTAATTTTCCTAAATTCCTCTGATATCAGAGAAGCTTCAAAACCATTTTTGTGAATTTTTTAAAAGTATTTTGTGAGTTATGAGTTTTTAAAGTTTAATTTTACCCATTTTTGCTTAAGAGGCTTAATCAACCCATTTGGTGGGGTTAATCAAGTCCAATTGGTTTCAAATTTTTATGTGGTGTTCTCCTATCCCTAGAGGACAGTGGAGAATTGTTTTTAAGTTAATTTGATGTGTGGTTAACCCTAATTAATTAAAGTTCAATTTTGGGTGTTTAGGCCAATTAGGGTTGTTCCAAGTGAATTATCTCAAAACTTATTTTTCTTAGGTTCCTCTGGTCATAAGAAACATCACCTAATTTTCCTAGAATTTATTTCTCAACATGCTAATTATTGGAATTAAAATACTCAAAACAGTAACATGCAATTGAAAAATTAATAACTTCTCGTAGGGATGGCCTCGACCTTGAAAAATTCGGGGAATGTTCCCAAGTTTAGAGGCTTCAAAAGCCCTATGGTCTCATGCCATGATGAATTGCCTATGCAAATGGAGAATTAAAACAATGCAGAGAGTAAATAAATCATTAAAAATAAAATACTTAATTAAATTACTTGATTTTCTTTCCACATTATTCTCCTCTGTTCACTGAGCAAGAGGGTATTTTTATTTTATTTTTAGAATTTTTCTACACAAAGTTATGAATTTTTGAAGTTGTGGTAATTAAATAAATAGAAAAATAACCTATTTTGCTACTTATCCACGCGGTGCCGCGTCAACCTCGGCAGCTCCGAAGGGGTGCGTGTCGCGCTGTGATTGGGGCGCCGCCATCTGAGTCAGCCGTCCCGGGACCCGTCTTTCACGTAACATCTTCTGGTCCGACGCGATCCGAGCCGTCCATCCGATACACGCGCGATCCAACGGCTCACAGTCATCGTCTACGACTAGTGTGAACCCGTGACCGTCGACCTTCTAACCCTAATTTCTCACTCGATTCTCGACGGATTTTTGTGTTCTTATGCTCTATGGATTCGTCTTGAAGAGACGAACACATCCATATGGTAAACATGCATTGAAATTGACTCAAACTAAATGGAGAATCTCCGGAAGCTCGGGAGGAAGAGTGAGTCCATACATTTGCTCGGAGAAGTGAAGCTTCGATCCGAGGGTTGTGTCACGTTCGATTGGGTCCGAGCAAGCTCCGGATGAAGTCCCTTGGCACAGTGAATCGCTCAGGTACAAAAGTGACCACGGCCGATCACAAAGCTTGGAGGTCGGAAGCAATGGCTGGCTTTGGTGAGGGGGCTTTTGCTTGGGAAACTTCTCCTCTTGGTACGGTGAAGGTGTAGAGTCAATCGATTTGAGGATTGACTCATTATGGTGAAGTGTCCTGGTTTTGGGCTTGGATTTCGACTACGAAATTGAGCTCGCGAGAGGAAATGGCGAGGGGATTTCGGTGGGGATCAAGTTCTCTATGTGTAGAGAGTGGTGCAGGATGATTTTGACGGGGTTTCGATGAAGGTTTGGTTCGGCACCTCTCTTGGCCGAGAGGAGGGGGTGTTTAAATAGAAGAGGTTGGAGGGCCTCTCGGGGGGTTTAAGGGTTGGGATCAGCTGCTGCGAGTGAGGAGAAGAACAGTGCAATGGCCATTTGGAGTGAGACGGCTCAGCAAGGTGGAATTCCAAAATTTGGCTCCTCCCGAGGTCTCGGCCATGGTGTTTTCCGGCGATCCGAGCGGCTGGCAGGCATGGGTCACCCTCAGGTTCAGGTGAGTCAGGGCTGGAGGTTTGTGCAAGCAATTGGCCAATGCCATGTGTAAAGAGCTTGGATTAAAATGGCATGGGGGAGAGGCCATTTTTGGCTTAATTTGGTCCAAGTCATGGTTTTGGGTTAGGTTCACCTCCCCATGGCTGATTTGGGCTGAGGGAGGATCATTTGTATCAGCTAGAAAGGGGTGGTGAAGTTCCCATCTAAAGTGATGTGGCTAATCTTGGTTTAGTGTGTAACATGGAAGGGGTTAAAAAGCTTAATGAAGGTTTAAGAAAGGGGGCCCTCCTTTTGCTACTTTGGGTATGGTCACATGTCAAACATCCCATGGCTTCATATGGCTTGTACATGGCTTGTCTTTGGCTCACATATGGCTTGGCAAGAGCTTAGTCAACTTTCATGGAAAGGGCTTTAGGAATTTTTGGAAATTTTGGGGTTATTTGATGGGATTTGGCATAATACCATTTTGGCTTGATTTTCATGATGGGTTTAGCACTTAGGGAATGATATCAATTAAGTGAGGATGAGATGTGATTGTAATGTGGGCTTTAGGATGGGTTTGAGCTTATGAATTTGGTAGAAGTGGGCTTTTAGAAAGGTTTAATGGAGTGGGCCTTTATGTTTAGCAATGGGCTTTTAGATGAAAAATTTTGCAAAGGGCCATGCCAAATAAATGTTGAGTTTAGTTTAAGGATGTGTCTTGAATGATTTGAAGCAAATTTGAGGTAGTTTGGAATTGAATTGAGTTGAATTTGGGTTCATTTGGTAAATGGGCCAATGTAGGTCAAATTGGGCTAATTTGGGTCAATGTTGGGCTAGAGTTGAAATTGATGTAAAATTAATGTTGGGAAATGTTTATGGGAGTGTTTCAAAGAGGTTTCAACTTTGGTTGGGTTTTGGTTTTGGGACTTGGGCTTATTTGGGTTAGGTTTGGGTTTAGGTTAAAATTGGGCTTTTTGGTTTTGGGTTGAATTTGAGTGGGGTTTGGGTCCAAATTTTGGGAAAATTATGTTAGTATTTTGTTTGTGGAGATGTTAGGGAAGGTTTAGAAAAGGTTTGGGGCCAATTGGAGTTGAATTGGTTTGGTTTGGGCTAAGTTTGGGTCATGAGTCCAATTGGGCTTTAAGATCAAAAGTGAAATTGGATTCAAATGTTAATCAAATTGGACTTGGATTTGGTCTAGATTGATATTGTGGATATTAATTTGAAGTTTAGAATTGAATTGGACCAAAATTGGGGTCAATTGGGTAGATTTGGTTTGACATTGGGTTCACTTGGGTTAAGAATGGGCTAAATTGGGGGTTTTGGTAAAAGTGGGGTAAATTGACAAAATTGGCCCATGATGTAGTTGGACAAAATGAAATTAGGAATATTTGGGATTTTTTGGAATTTTCTGGGAATTTTCTGAATTTTTGTATTTTTGGGTCAAGAGGGGCATTTTGGTAATTTGGAGAGTATTGGGGGATACTTTTGGAATTTTTGGTATTTTTGGCTATGGATGATCAATTTGATTGGTGAAGAAATGTTCAAGGTTAATTTTGGGGAATTTTGGGTGATTTGGAAATTTTGGAGGATTTGGGCAATTTTAAGGGCTTTTGGTAGGTTTGATAGGTGTAGGGTCCCGGAGTCAAAAACTGAAATTTTGGAAGAATGAAGATTGATCAAATATGAGTGAAATGGAACCACTTTGGTTGAGCCATGAAGTCATATTAAGCCTATATGAGCCATGAGAGGACTCATTTGAGGCGATTCATTTGAGTTGTTCCTAACTCTCTTAACCGAGGGCTTAGGGGTTAAGGTCCATCCATATGAATTACCTACATGAGTCAAGGAGTCAAGTTGGGTATGAGTGTGGTTTTAGGATTGGGATTGTGTGTGTGAGAGTGTAGAGTATGAGTGTAGTGAGTGTGTAAGTCAACCCTCACCAGACCAAGCCACCCAGGGTGGTCCTAAGGCCAAAGAGTCCTATAGGGAACTCATCATTTAAACCTCCACATTTGATTTCAACCCTCTAGGTGATTAGGGGTCTACAATCAAGCTTGTGGGGTTTGCAGAGAGTTAAGAGGTGTTTGAATTTCTAAGTGGTGGGTTCCATTTCTAGTCCTCTAAGATTAGTCAAAGGAAAAGCCTAAGGCTAGATCCTAAGTACTAAAGAGAGAACCAAAAGACCTCATCAAAAATGAGGTCAACAATTCCCATGCTTTATAACATTTGAAGTGTGTCAGTTTTTTGGCATCGTTGTCGGGGAACGACGGTGATTTTGAATTAGGAAAATTTTAGTTGCACTTCTAGGTCTTGGAATTGAAATCTTGTAGTATTTAGTGTTTCCTATTTAATTTTTTTTAACTTCACCTGTAAAAAACAAAGTTTTTTGTTTTAAAATTTGTTTGATTGTTTCATTATGTTTGATTTAGTATTTTGTTTGAGTTAGTTGTTTAGACTTGAACTGTTTGTTAATTTTCATTAGTATTAGGGGTCTTTAGTTTGTATATACGTAGTTCAGGACCTGCTGGGCTTGAACACTATAAAGAGAACTATTAGGAAGATCATAAAATAAAAAACACTTGAAAAAATCTTAGGGGAGATGTAAAACAATCCTAAAAATAGCCTTGAAACTCATGAACATCATGATACACCCAGACCCTTGAGAGACTATGCTAACCTTATAACAGATGAAATCTATCTTAGAATTCAAACCCCTATCGTAGAAGCCAACACGTTTGAATTGAAGCCTGCTATCATCCAAATGTTGTAGAACAACAAGTTTGGTGGAACCTTGTCTGAAGCTCCAAACATTCACTTAGCAAGCTTTTTAAAACTTTGCGACACACTTTTCTATAATGGCATTCCCAACGATGCTGTTAGGTTAAGACTCCCTTCCTCCTTAAGGGAGAAAACTAAAATATTGTTAAACTCGTTGGCACTAGGATTAATTATAATGTGGAGTGACTTGGATTATAAATTCTTAAAAAAATACTTTCCAAGTTAAAAAATGACTAAACTTAGGAATGATATCACTTTATTTTGCTAGCATTTGGGAAAGATTCAAGGAATCCTTAGGATGTACCTGCATCATGCATTGCTTGATTGACTGATATTTTAAAAATTTTATAATGGGTTAGTGAGTTCTCTTAGGTCGATCATCGATGCTATTGTTATTGGTTTGCTTATGTCAAAACCCTTTGATGAGGCCTATTATTTAATTGAAGAGATGGAAAACAATAAATTTCAATATCCTTTGAATTGAGTGAACCCTAGGAAGGTAGTGAGTGTTAATGAAACGAATGTTCTGTTAATTTTGACTTCTCAAGCTGTTCCAATATCCAAAAAACTAGACCAGTTTGGAATGAATCAACCACTAGTAATCGAGGAAAACTCATTTAGACAACTAGTTGATGTCAAGGCTTTGTCACTTTAAGCACTAAATGCTATCAACAATAGGACAAATAACCTTTATTCCAATTTATATAAACCCAATATGAAGAACCACCCAAATTTTAACTGGAATAACAATCAAGGGGGTAGAAAATCAATAATCGGGGAATAATCAATCAAATCCTCTTCAAAATTAGAACAATCGGGGTTGTACTAACTAAAGATCTTATTATTCCCCAATTTTTAACTCAAACCAACAATTTAAAGAAAATAAGTTGGGAGGAATTTATATTACAAATGGAGAATCAACTATAAAGTCAAGGTGCTACTATTAAAGAATATAGTCAACCAATTGGGGAAGATTGCAAACTTACTTAGCCACTAACCCAAGGAACTCTACATATTAACAATAAGATTAATCCTAAGAAAAAGAATAATGAACATGTAAAGGCTGTTAAGTCGAGAAGTGGAAGAGAGTTGGAAGAAGTGAAGAGGAAGGAGTCTGAGGTAGAGAAAGAGAACCTTGAACTTGGGTGATATATAGAAGGACCTTTTAAAGAGACAGGAAAACCAGTTACACCAACAAGGAGTAACTTAGAAATTCCACCTCCAACACTTTCCCATAGACTCCAAAAGCAGAAATTGGATCAATAATCTTCTCAATTCTTGGAAGTGTTCAAGAAATTAACAATCAATATTCCTTTCGCTGAGGAATTGGAACATATGTCCAGCTACGCAAAGTTCATGAAGGATATTCTTAACAAGAAGAGGAAGTTTGGAGACTTTAAATTGTAGCACTTAGAAAGGAGTGCAATTCTATTATCCAGAAGAAGCTTCCTCAGAAACTTAAGGTTCGTGGTAGCTTTATTATTCCATGTACTATTGAAGATAAGTTTTATGGGAAAGCCCTATTTGATTTAGGTGCCAGTTTTAACCTCATGCCATTGTCTAGTTTTAATAGGTTGATTTTATGATAAGTGTCTCATACCACTGTAACCCTTCAGGTTGCTGGTTGTTCTATTAATTACCTTAGGAGGGTTATAGAAGATGTTTTAGTGAAGGAGGATAAGTTTATATTTTGTGTTGATTTCATTGTATTAGACATGAAGGAAGATAAATAGATACCCATCATATTAGGCAAACTTTTTCTAGCCACGGGTAGGGATATGATTAGCGTGTAGAAGGGAGAGTTGACTATGAGAGTCAATGATCAAGAGATTACTTTTAATGCGTTAAAATCTATGAAGTTCCCATGTGAATGTAATGAGGATGCATGTTATATGATGGATTTGATTGACTGATTGTGGAGCCAGCAATTTTAGGACTATTTTGAAGTTAAAATCATGAAGCAAAGTTGGATCAAGGATGATATTACTGACTGTAAGGATGAATTTGCTCAACTTGTAGCGGATAATCCAAAGATTCTTAGGGAGAGGTTTGAGTTGTTAGACACAATTGAAAAATTTAAACCTCTAATATCTTCCATTGAGGAACCCCCTAAACTTGAGAGGAAAGTTCTTCCTAAGTAATTGAAGTACGCTTACTTAGAGAAGTTATCTACATTGCATGTGATCATATCCTTAGAACTATGTAGTTTATAAGAGGAGAAATTGATGAATGTTCTAAGGAATTTTAAGAGAGCAGTTGGATGAATGATGCACCAAAAATATGTTGGACTTTTCATATATATATTTTACTCATTTTTGGTGATATTATACTTTAAAGGAAGGTATTTTTTATGTTTTGCTGCAGGTATGATGATTTTAGGTAATTGGAGCAAAAAGAAGCAAAAAAGAACTAAGTTGGAGCGAAAAAGAGCAAAAACCATAAATCTGAGTTCTGGCACCGACGATACCAGAATGGGCATTGATGGTGTGTTTTTCTAGAGAGTTGAGAATAACTAGAAAGATAGGGCGCCGATGGCGCATTTTTCCAAAAAGTTCAGAATAACTAGCACGATAGGGAGCCTAATGTCGGTGCAGACCAGATTTAATGTTTTTTGGACGACTTTTGGAGGGATTCTTGAGGCATCTCTTGGGGAAATCGTCCCTAGGCTATTTTAACACTAATTTGGCGCCAGAATTTCAAGGAGAAGAAGTGGTGTGAGTGAAGTAAATTAGTGTGTGATTTGAGAGGAAGTGTTTGTAGAGAGTTTAGAGTCTAGGGTTTGGTTTAAAAGTGTTGTTTTGTGAGGGATTCTTCTCAAAAGAGTTGTAGGAGGAGAGAGAAAGTGAAAGATTACTTCTTCTCTACTATTCTAAGAGAGAATTGTGTATTGTTGTGAAGAGAGAAGTAGATACAAAGGGACTTCAAGAGATTTGCTTGAGGAAGAAATTGAGATAAGTTGTATTTACTTCTTATTTTTTGTATGACTTTGCTTTTATATATTAAATTTTTGTTTTGTCATATCTTTCTCATAAATTATGAGTAGATTCTTCGCCTTTCTTCTTGCAATGATATATGGTGAAGTGATGGTTTATACTGGATGTTCCATATGAAAGTTAAGAAATTATAATGATTTTTCACTTTGTAATTCATTTAATTTTCGATCTGGTCAATTGAATTTTTAAAATATGTTGTGAACATATGATTCAAAAGGACTATGCTTTCTATAACAAAACTGAATATTACATTTGTTCATGAATGACTGATGTAGTTCATGGGGGTTGGGTGAAAATGAATAGGGACATATGGTTTATTGGGCGTAGAATTGGAGATTTTAGGGTAATAGACTAAAATCCCCAATTTGATCATAGTTTTTAGAAACTAAAGTGAGAGTTAGCTTTCAAGCGAAGAGAAGTGGAAGCTCTGAAGTGAGAACCAGTATCTTCCCAGCCTAACCACGGAATTAGGGACTAAACCTAGGAATAGCCAATGTTCTTTATTAACACTCAAAAGAGGGTAAAGAATAGGTATGCTCCTATTTGACACAATACAAAAATTTTACTAATCTTTATCATTCACTCACCATAACTTGATTGTAAGGGGGAGGACACTTTCTCGAAATTTGAACATTTCAAAAAAAAACTTAGTGTAGTGGTAGTTGACTTTAATTTGGAGTTTAGAAAGTACTTTAGGGATCTTAAAATCTCCATCATCGTTAAACTATAGCAACTTTAGCATTTACTTTAAGTGCATGACAATTTGAATATTGAATTTCTATGCTACGCTTTAAGGTTTGCTTCTTCCCTGTGGAATCGATATCCAGGACTCCATTAGAACCCTGTATTACTTGAGCGATATCTATACTTGCATATAGATTGGTTGCTTTCTTATTAGACTGATTATACTTTGTGAATGAATTGAAAATACTTATAAAAACATATTTAAGACAGCCGTGGTCAAATTTTTGGCATCGTTACCGGGGAGGCAATAGTAAATTTGGTAGTAACTGAAAACCATTGTTTCATAATTTGTATTTGTATGTGCTTACTTTTAAATGTACTTATTGTAATTTTGTATGTGTAGTATTGGATCTGAAATTTTATTACCCTACGATTCAGAGTTTGAATGTACCGTTAGAAAAATTTGAAAACAATAAATAGAATAAAAAAATTTAAACAAAATGGTGAACAACTTAGTAATTAAAGAAATGAAAATGAACATCAACTTAGACCTTTAAGAGATTATGCTAACCCTACAGTAGATGAAATTAACTTACATATTCAAAATTCTAATGTAGCTGCTAATTCATTTGAGCTTGTCGGTCATTTTTTTTAATGAAATAATATAAAATTTTTAAATTTAAATTTAATATATAATATAATTTTGATTTTGAAATGATGATGTTTTTTTTTTATTTTGAAAATAACGAGACCAAATAGATCTCATATATCTAATAGTTTAAATAGTTGAGCACGATACTACAAGTGACACATCATCCCAAAAGATGAGCATACCACTTGTTAGTAGGCTTAACTATCTAAACTTAAAAGCTTTTGACTCTATTTTGGTATGCGTATTTTATAGCCAACAAATTCCCCTATCTAATACACATATTAGACAGGGTTTAGATTAATCTGAGTTCTTAATTCCCTATAGGGGCAAGCCCCTATAGTTAATTATATCTTAAGCAACCGAAGTCACCTACAAAAACTCTCGATAAAGATCATGGGTTTCGTCTTCAAGAATATCAATGTTTAGGTTTCCACGATTGCTTGAAGAAAAATCAAACAGGAGAGGCTCAATGTGGAAGAGTTATTTTTAGAATTCAATGGAATGAAGAATAGGAGATGTCGAAGATACTGAAGGAGCTCCACTGATATCTCAAACTAACCTATGATTGAGCTTTAAATCTTTGAAAGAGAAATTGTGTTTATGTTTCAATCTTGCAAATTATTTAGATGATTTGGGATTTATATTTACATGTCATATGTAAATGACCCAAAAATATGAGAGGATTTATGTTGTGCCAAACGACAACCTCAGAATCCTAAACATTTTAGGACTAGTATCGTATGATATAAAATCGTACTAAGTCCTAAAAGAAAATTGTGAGGATTTATGTCGTATCAAACGACGACCTCGGCGTCCTATGGGTGTTATTTAAATCTACGACAGCCTGATTGAAGATTCTTTATTCATCCTCTGTCGTCTCTTCTCGAGAAAAGGAAGAAAGGGAAAAGAGAAAAGAGAAGACCATGCTTCGAAAGGCCTATCCTAAGGGTATATATAAAAATGCAAGAGAAGAAGTGACTAAAGTAGACATGTGTAGTATAGGAAAAATCATGCCCTAAATGGCCTATCCTAGGGTCATATATAAGTATGCAAGAGAAACAATAATTAAAAGCATAAGTACAGGTAAGTATGTAAAATAATGATAAGTAAAGGACTGCACAACAATATATAGTAAAGAAAGTAAACGAGCTGTGCAGTAAAAAGAAATGTGTACCTGGCCAACTCTGTTGATGCCTCGACAACAAACTAATATCTGCAAGTGTCTGTATAGTTAAGTTTAGTTATAAACATATGAAAAATTAAAGTGTGGAAATAAGAATTCTATTTGAGGATAGGCTCAGTCTGTAGACTTCTTTTTATATCACGATCCCACAGTCAACCCGAAGTATTGAAGTCTCTGTATCAATCTCAAATAAAGTCACCAGCAAATCACCTTAGAGTAGACAGTCCTAATCCCTACCATTTAATCGATAAACGAACCAATATGTAGTATCTGAATTTGGAAAGTATAGTATCTGTGATTGTGGTATCTGAATTCTTATGAGTGTAATATCTGATGTGTAGTATCCGGTCTGTGATGTGTAATGTGTAGTAAATAGTGCATAGTGTGTAGTGTATGGTGTTTGATATGTAATGTTTATTGTTGTGCAAGTGTAGTATATGTTATTGTAGTATTTGCTACTGTACCAGTGTAATATCTGGTGTCGTAGTATCTGTTATTGGTTCACAAATTTCTTAAAGGTAGGAATTAGAACTACCCAAACTATAGGATAAAATGAGCATCTAAAATTGATTATTGATTTTTTTCATTTTGTTTCAGCTATAAAAGTATGATTATTAAAGTCTTATGCATCATTGCATGTACCCCACATGTCCAACTTATCACCCACTTTGATATTCCATATGTATATCCAAATAAAAGAGCTCTTGCTATTTAAAATGTAGAAGTGTATAAATTCCCAAGGTAAGTCACATGTTAACATTTATTTTATTTCAACATCCCCATCAATTAATAGCTCGTCATTACTTTCAAAGATGGTTTGCCGCAACTTCTAAAAGGATTCAAATCAATGATGCCATCCAAAAAGATCATATTATAAAACAGAGAATAGGCTTGCTATATATTTTCTCTTAAATCTGAAACTTGAAGCAAGGACAAACTAGTCATAGTTTTGAAATCGAAATTATATGAATGAAGAAGACATGCTACAACATTTTTTTAAAGAAGTGACAGAAACTAACTGCAGCTCTCCCAAATAAGGCCGTGAATTATGCTAACTATAGTTCTTTCCAAATCCAACATATAAAGCAAAACCAAAGCTGCTACAATCTGCATTACATAAAGAATCAGGAGATCTTGCATATATACTATTCAGTTCTTGCGCAATCAAATCCATTCGTTAAGAATCAAATGATAGAACTATTCAGAATTATGCATATCACTTAGATAGAGAAATTAAAAGGCTTGAATCTTATATTTGAATCCATGACATTAAAATCTGGAGATGTTTACCTACATACCACCCAATTCTTATTTATATATTTACGTACAACTCAATAATTTTCATGTGATTGGAAGATTTAGATGGTATGAATGTGAATCTCATGGTATAGATGTACATACAAGGGAACCAGCTAGTGTGAATAGAAAGGATATGAAGTTTTCCAATCACTCCTTGCACTACTAACAAACATAACATTTGATAAAACAAAGCCATGGGAAATGAGTATGAAATACATATAACTATATAAGAATTGTGTGGTAGGTATGTAAATCTCCTGGGATAAGCAAAAGAAATAAAATAAAAATGAAAACAAAGTTTCCATGATTTACATAACTGTACAGTACATCCAACTATGTCAGTGTAAAGGAAGGAAGGAAATTTAATCATGCACGGTGTCTATATATATATGATTTGAAAGGTCAATAGTAATATAATTCATCGATACCTCAATTGTCAATATATCAAGAGAAACCTTCACATGTCATTTTAATCTAAATCACAAGCCGGCTGATAACTTAAACATCTAAATAATTAGACAAAGATATGAATTTTGAAGTGTTGTATGTGAATGTATATAACAGGTAGAGAAACAAATCTCCATAAACTATGTATGGAGCATGGAATATAAATATCTAAATATCATAGTATAAAAATGTAACAGTTGAATGTACTTGCTTATAATTTATTATAATTTAAATGTTACAAGAAGAATAAGTAATCAAAAAAATCAATCCCATATATCCTAAACATGATATCCATATATTCAACAATATTAGGCATAATACTAAAGCATGGAAGAATAGATTTAAGGATTAATGCCGCTTAAACACAAATGAGTATTTATTAGACATAATTATAGTATAAATGAATGAGATATATGTTATTCAATTGTTTTATATTTACATATTCAACATCAAAATTTTATTTCAACCTTTATTTCATCAAATCTTTTGTAGCATAGCCAAAAGTTATTTTATGATTCACAGTAAAAAAAAATGCAGCATTTTCATGTAAGGCTATGAATCGGCTAACCATAGCAAAAAAACTTGCCTGTGAATATTTATTTGAGCAGAATAAAAATAATTTTTTAAGTTATTCAACTCAAAATAGATATATGGGTCACAATTGAATTAATTCAATTAAGGGAATAAAGCTGCGGCTTTCTTATTCAAATTTATAAACCAACCCTCAGGGATTGAGATAGAATGTGATTATTTATATACCATATGTGTTTGTACAAAGACTGGAAGGTATGACCAGTTCATCAAAGAAAGTGATTCAAGAATTAAAATGGGACTAGGATAATTAAGAATGTAATAATTAATCCAAAAAAATCCATCCAGCCTTTTAAACATTCCCTATCAGTTGTTTAAAATAATACAACCAGCTTTAAGGGACTAATTAAAAAACGTAAAGAGAATATAATGTAAATCATGAAGTGCATAAGTAAGAAATATCTTCTTGATCGCAGGAAAGTTCAAATGAATATCAAATAGCAAAAATTTTATCAATTGAAAGAAATGATGAAATGAAACTTTTCCCATCAGCTTGTTATAGTAAGTCTCTTCTTCACTTTTCCAGGAGCATAAAAAAAAGGCCTCCCCAGCTTAACGATTGTGCTTAAGATCATCTCCTCAAATAATTGCACAAGAATCGTATGAATGTATCCAATGAAGCCTAACACACTCAGTTAAACCACATGATAGAATATCATTTCATAAATATACATTTCACATAACCGAAGAAAACTTTCCTGTAAGTTTAAGCACAGCAATGATCTAATCACCCCAATTATTCGAAGGGACAATGCTCATTTACTCCCTATTTCAAACTATGAATCAATTCAAAACCATCGGATCAACTGCTGCAGGTAAGCCTCTTAATTTAATACTTTCTCCCTTAGACCAAGAATTCGGGTAACTGAAATTTAAATGGCTAAAATAGTGCAGCTTTATAAACGAACCACTATAATCCCCGAATAGATATAAAAGTTTTGCTTACCCAATTGCAATGTATTGCAAATTCAGCAAGTGAATAGAAATTTACATATAAATAAAACTCACTTGTTATCAAAGAAGGAAGAAGTTCTTTACAGTTAAATTAGGAATAAAAGGAGAAGATCCAATACCTACAAATACTCAAGAATCGAAAGAAACATTGACCTTAACAAAGGTAATGAACCAGCAATCCGAATTAATAACTTTATTTCAAATATGATATGTCTCAAATATTCTGAGACATTATTCACATATTCTGCATCTCAAACTACGAATCAGTTTGAAACCAGAAGCAAATCGAAATACTGCTGCAATAAACTTTTTAAATCCCTACCTTCCCTTAATTCCATAACTTTATATAACTGGATTTTAAAAAATGAAAACAGTGCGAGGTTCATAAATAATCCATCGTGATATCGAGAGAAATACAGAGAGCCACGATTATCTTCTTGCAATCAAAAGAAGAAAGAAATTCTGTATAATTAAATCAGTAGAAAGGATAAGGTCTATCACCTCTAAATCCTTGCAAATGGTTATTCAATCTTTATCCATTAAAAGTATAAGAAAGTATTATGAAAACAACTATAAGTTTTATCAACTCATGACTGAAGGTTGCCTTGCTTTTCGTAAAATATACGAGAATATCTTATTGAATGACTGAAGAAGGAAGAAGAAAACGAAGAAGAAAGAAGAAGAAGGCTTACTTGCAAAAAGACCTAAAAGAAAATTTGAGATCAGCAAAACAGAAATTCCTCAGGTTGCACATGAGAAAAATCGTCACCCAAACTCTTTCCATCGGGGGTATTTATAGACGAACAAAGGGGCAAGAATTACCGGCGGTGAGAGACAAAACGGTGAGGAGAACACCATGATAAGCAAGAAAAACCAGCCAAGATCGGCTAGAAGGAAGGTTACCCAACTCGTTTGGGCGGGAGAAACAATTAGGAGATACGACCGGAAGTTATAACCGGAAGGAATGTCGGTTGTAGCCGGAGAGAAAGGGAGTGACCGGAGAAACCGGCTAGAAATTTCTCGAATCCGGTCGCCACCGAAGAAGAGAATGCTGAGGTTCAGTTAGGGCACGAGAAGGGAAAACTGCTTGCGTAAGAGAAGAGGGAAATGAATAGTGCCCGTGAGATTAGGGCGTTAGGTTTAATATATTTTATTATATATATATATATATAACATTTATTATTATTATTATTAAATTTAAATTCGTCGATTTACGCGCAATTCAAGCCGACTCAAAATCCTATCAAAATATATGTCCTTTCCGACTAAAATCGACGTTCCAGATGCATCAGCGAGGTCCGTTTCGTCATCTGGGGTCGTTTGGACAAGTTCACCGACGATCGAGTCAATTTAAATTCAAATTCGTGCCGAATGTCAAAAATGAATTTATTTTGACCCGACCAGAGCCATCTATCGAGCAAATTAATGACCGGTCTTCACCTAAGCGAGAAGCATAGTCAAACATATTGCTCATGGCAAAAAGTCAAACGTCGCGCACAGTGGGGTCCGCCTATGGCTTTCAAATCGTTATAGGAACTCAACAAGAGTTTCAATACGTCGGCTTTTAATCGACTCAACTAAGTGTCGAGGATTTAGAGCCATCCATATGAGACTTCAAGGAGCGAGGAGATGGCTTGAATTTATAAATATAGTGGGTTCCAGTCTAGTCCTCTAAGAGAGTCCAAAATAGGAAAATCCTAAGACTAGATCCTAGGCTCTAAGGAGAGGGAAAAGAAAGACCTCAAAAATAAGGTCAACAAATGGACCCCCAAAAGGTGTGGTGTGATGTACAAGCACGTCACACCTATTGGCGTGGACCGAAATGATCAATCCAATCGCAAATGTATGTTCAAGTAACCATACTTGAAACAAATCAAAGATCGAGTTAGAGTTGAAGTGAAGTTACGTTCCTGCTGGGGGTTAGCAGGTGTACCTTCAATTTATCGCTGTGAATTTGAATTTTCAAATATTAAATATTGATTTCCAAAGTATGTGCAGAGAAAGGATTCAGAAGTATGACTCTGATCCAGAGGATGTGCTGAGGAAAGATTAGGATAAAACCTATCCCAAAGCAATATGGATGTATGCTGAGAAGGAATAGCACAAAGCCTATCCAAACAAATATGTCTAAACAATATGTATAAATAAAATGTATAAACAATATGTATAAATCATATGTATGCTGGATGGGAATCAAAATATAGATATTGACCCCAAAATGAGAACTGGAATATGGGTGCCAGCCTCGGAATGAGAATCGGAATATGGGTACCGATCTCGAAAGATGAGAATCAGAATATAGGTACTGACCCCGAGATGAGAACTGGAATATGGGTACCAGCCTCGAAATGAGAATCGGAATATGGGTACCGATCTCAAAAGATGGGAATCAGAATATGAGTGCGACCCGAGATGAGAGCCGAAATATGGGTACCAGCCTCGGAATGAGAATTGAAATATGGGTACCGATCTCGAAAGATGGGAATCATAATATAGGTACTGACCCCGAGATGAGAACTGAAATATGGGTACCAGCTTCGGAATGAGAATCAGAATATAGGTACCGATCTCGAAAAATAGGAATCAGAATATAGGTACTGACCCCGGAAGAAATGTGATGTATTGTGTAAATTATGTAGGAATGTGATGATTCGTGTGTAAATGTGTGGGAATTATGTAGAGATGTAGTGTTGAATATTGTGAGAATGGTGAAATCCGTGGAATATACATATATATATATAGGAATTAGTAAGAGTATGAAACAAAACTCATATTATTTTATTATTATTATTTTATTTAGGATTTTGTTATCTCAAAAATACTTTATTAGATATTTATTCATTTTTTTCAAGAATTATTATATTTCTTTTTTTACACATCGTTCTTGCCTCTTAGCCTTTTCAAAATTGCGATAAACCAAATTTCTTGGTTTTCGACAAACAATCACCCAAATTTGCTTTTAAACTGTCAAAAGAAGTCTGACCATATTTATTTGAAACTGAATATCATTTAATAGTGAATGAAATGCTGTCACATCAAATACAAAGCATGAAGAATATCTACTGTCATCATACGGCAATGATCATGTACATATCATATATTTCTTTTGCAATATCTTTGAATATCAAATCAAATCTGTGTATCAATCTGAACGTCCATCGTTGTCTATCACGTACTTGAACGGTAAGCTGTATAGAGACTAGCCTCACCTTCAGCATACATCGGAGAATCTAGAAAGATCCTTCCCATATATAAAGAAGTGTGCTGACTTTAAACAACTTATAGTTCATACGGTCGAAGATTCTCTATTTCCGGATCAGATTTATAATGAAACGCATCTTGTCCTCATTCATCCTCCTGAAAGTGATTGAAATCCTCTGGTATGACACGCCAGGAATAGAATGTTTTCCCACGTTGGCACCATTTCCTTTTAGGATTAATACAGAGCCCATCGGTAAAGGAATTTCAACGAGTCCACGAAATTCTCCGTCTCCAACAATGCGAATTTACGTACCAAACATAATATTGCATTCATTGACGAACGAGACAGTGCAGAAAGGTCTCCTGAAGTCATGGTGGTCAACATGTGGAGGAATACAGTCACCCTCCTTATATATATTTATAATACAACTGTTTGGAATGCAATCGACAGGCAGCACCCGCCAGGCCACCATTCGTCTGATCATATGCTTTATGAATGACGGTAAAGGATCGACTTCATCATGGCGAATTATGCCAGGAGGATTACCTTCTCTATCTTTAGCGAAGTTGTAACAACACCCATACTGTATGGTGACTCATCCCTTTCCATGTTTCCATTTTCTGGGCTCGGAGTAAGTTCTTCTTCTTAGGCGTCCAGCTTGTCCCATTTCTTGCTTGAGGATAACACAATCCACAATTTATTTTTGTTCTCGCTCAGAAAATACATCAGTGTATAATTCTAAGCCTTCCAGTATATTAATGTATTTTCCCTGGAATCTTTGAAAATGTTCGAAGTTCGCTTTCTTACTCTTTGATACTTTTCTATTTCATGTTCCGGAATAATTTGCAATCTGCGTCGCCTATCCACAAACTGCGTCACGTATGGCACAACTTCCTTATTCTTTTTCTCGATCTCCTTCTTCTGAAGAGTAGGTTTCGGTACAGTTTTCTCTGGCTTTGGTAGGATTACCTCAACGGGTCGACTTGGAATTCTTTCTTTCAACGCGGCCGCCATCCTTTCGACAACAGCTTCATCTTCTCCTTGTTCTTTCATCTGTTCCAATATCTTGTGAATGTGTCGGTTTCGGTTCCTTTTCTGAGTGCGAGTAAGTGTTGCCTTACCTTCCAACTGATCGTTGGTAGGGATAGCACCAACAAGCTCGCCTTCGGAGGTCATCACCATTGAACTAATCTTGTTAGTTGTAGTAAAATCTGCTTCAACCTAATTTATTTTCCTCTTTTTCCCAAAAGAACGTTGATCTTTGCTTTTGAATGTTAATATGGGTTTTCGACCACGGAATGCCTCTCGATTCACAATCGTCGAAGTCGAGCTTTCATACTCCAAATTCACTTGTTCGAAATCCAGATCGAACTCTATAATTTCTCCTTCTTCAATCTTCTCTTTGTGCAGGGCGAAACCAAGTCCATTCATAAAGACAAAAATCAGCCTTCCTTCTGACATTTTCCTGTCACAAACACAGGAAAACGGTCAGCATGTCGGCAGGCTAAGCGAGAACAATATGTATCAATACGGAATATATCTGTTTTAATTTATATATATATGTGTATATATACATATTTTATTTATTTATTTATAAATATAAGGCTTATTATGAAGATTGAAATTCATATGAAAGGAATGGGAATGATGATCAGATTATGTTTTAGAATATATGAATTCTATTATAGATTGAAAAGGAAAATTTTTATTCAACAATCTTATTTCAAATTTAAGTTCGGACCCAGTTACAATTGAGGTGTCAGTGCTTCTAAGAACAAGACTTTATTTCTAAAGTTTTCTCTTTCGAAACATCACAATGCATAATATTTCTTTAAGTAACGCCCATTAATAGGGAGCATAGGTCTTTCCCCTTGACAGTCCACTAATTGGTATGATCCTCCAGAGTAAACTTTCTCCACCACAAATGGACCTTCCCAAATTGGTTCGAATTTTCCACCTATCTTGCGATGTGCAAGGATAGGTCTCTTGAGAACAAGTACAAGGTCACCAACTTTGAAAGTCCTGGGGCGGATCAGTTTATCATGTGCTTGAATCATTTTAGCTTGATACAATTCCAAATTTTGTTGTGCTAATAGTCGTCTCCCTTCCAAATTTTCCAGCTCTTCCAGACGGAGTTTAGCGTTTTCTTCATTAGTAATTTTGTTGGCAACAATAATTCTGAGAGACGGAAGTTGCCTTCTAAAGGAAGAACGGCTTCGGACCCGTACACGAGGGCATAAGGAGTAGAGTGTGTTGGAGTTCTGAATGTTGTTCGGTAGGCCCATAAGGCTTCTAATAACTGCTCGTGCCAATTTCTCTTATTTTCATTTAGAGTTTTCTTTAGAATTTGGACGAGAGTCTTATTAAAAGCCTTGGCCAGGCCGTTTGCTCGAGGATAATATATTGTAGAGTAGCGCCAATCTATTCCAAGCCTTCTGACAAAATTATTAATTTTTGTACTTTTGAATGCAGGCCCATTATCCGAAATTATTCTACGTGGTACGCCAAAACGATAGATGACTTGATTTTTGAAGAATTGTAACACGTGATACGCTTTCACTTCTCTGAGCGGTACAGCCTCTGCCCATTTTGAAAAGTAATCGGTAGCCGCTAAGATAAATCGGTGTCCTTTTGAGATGGAGGATCTATAGGACCCACCACATCTGTGCCCCAACACTCAAACGGCCACGATGCGACCGTCGAGTGAAGCACATTAGGGGGTTGGTGTAAGACCACTACATGTATCTGACATTGATGACAACTTTTGGCGATTTTCATACAGTCGGTCATCGTTGCAGGCCAGTAGTATCCTAGCCTTTTAATTTTCATTTTCATTTTAGGACCTGACTGATGAGCTCCACAAAGTCCTGAATGTATCTCCTTCAAGATTTCTTGAGCTTCCGCGCTGTTTAAGCATCTCAGCCACATTTGATCAAAGGATCTTCGATAAAGAACATTATCGCATTAAAGCATATGACGAGTGCTCTTTTCTTTATCTGATGAACTGCTGACTTATCATCTGGTAGTTTTCCAGCCTGTAAATATTCTATGAAGGGTTGACGCCAATCTTTTGTAATTTCAGTAACTGCCGCTACTATTTCTTCTTTATTTAATTTGTTTAACGTATCTGTATCGATTTGAGACAAAACTTAAAGTCCTTGCACGGTTATCTCAATAGGATCTTCTTGTAGACATGCAAATTCCTTAGCAAGTTTAGCTAGAGCATCTGCAAGAGCGTTTTCTCCTCTCGGAATTCTATACAGTGTCACATTAGGAATTCGTTCTAACAACTTCATTATATAACGGTGATACTGTTCCAACCTGGGCTTTAAAATTTTATACTGGCCAACGACTTGTTGAATTATTAATTGTGAATCTCCATAGATGTTGATGTCAGTTATATCTAAGAGTATTGCTAATTGTAATCCTGTTATCAGAGCTTCATATTATGCCTCATTATTTGTACATGGCTGTGTTAAATGATAAGCATATTTCAACATTCCTCGTTCTGGTGTAATGAATATCAATCCAATCTCTGCTTTACCGGGTATTATCGTTTGTAGTTCTTTATTCTTTTGTGCTTAAAGAGGCTCCATCAAAATACAATTCCCAACGTCGAGTATTGGAATTTTCCAAATTCATTATCTGTTCATCCGGTAGATCGTCATTAAGAAGAGAGTCAGCTGGTAACGGATGTGATGCAAGAAAATCTGCTAGAATCTATCCCTTTATAGCTCGAAGCGGAACAAAGGAAATGTCAAATTACAATAATATCATGGCCCATCTTGCTAACCTACCGGAAAGCGTCGGTCGAGCTATCAAATATTGCAACGGATTAAATTTTGAAATCAAATTGATCTTATGAGAGAGCACGTAATGTCAGAGTTTCTGAACTGCAAAAATTAAAGCCAAACAATGCTTCTCAATTGGCGGATACTTTACCTCCGCTGGTATTAGACGACGACTTAAGTAATATAGAGCATTTTCTTTTCCCTCATCATTGACTTGAGCTAGCAGAGCTCCGAGGGAGTCGTCTAAAGCCGCGGTATAAAGTATTAAAGGCTTACCTGAGATCGGGGCTGCTAGTACAGGAGGTGTCATTAGATATTTTTTAATGCTTTCAAATGCATATTGACATTTACCGTCCCAAGTAAACTTGGCATCTTTTTTGGTCAATGCAAAGAAAGGTTGACACCTTCCTGACAAATTAGAAATAAAGCGTCTTAGATATGCCAACTTTCCTTGAAAGATCGTAATTGCTTTAAGTTCTTAGGGGGTGGCATTTCTAAGATCGCTTCAATTTTCCCTGAATCAATTTCAATCCCACGGTGACGAACAACAAACCCTAAAAATTTCCCAGAAGTCACACAAAATGCGCACTTCAAAGGGTTCATTTTAAAGTTAAATTGTCGTAACCGTTCAAAAACAATTCTCAAATCGTACAGATGATCTTCCTTCTGTTTACTTTTGATAACCAAATCATCCACATAACATTCCACTTGATTGTGAATGAGGTCATCAAAAATTCTGGTCATTGCTCGCTGATATGTTGCTCCTGCATTCTTTAACCCAAAAGGCATTACCGTATAACAGTAAACTCCAATTGGCGTTCTGAAAGCTGTAAATTTTTCATCTTCTGGAGCAATCTTGATCTAATTATAACCGGATGACCCATCCATAAAAGAGAAAATGGCATGAGATGATATGATATCAACCATCAATTCTGGAATAGGAAGTTGAAATTCGTCTTTTGGACATGCCTTATTTAAATCCCTAAAGTCTACATAAATTTGGATTTGACCATTTTTTTTCTTAACAGGTACTATGCTGGCAAGCCATGTAGGATATTGCTCTTCTCGTACGAATTTGGCATCTATCAGCTTTTTGACTTCCATTATGATTTTTTGTTCAATATCCAAGCGCATCCTTCTTGGAGCTTGCTTAAGCTGGAGCTGACGAGCGGATCTAAACCCAATTTATGTACTGCCACATCTGAGGCTAATCCTGGCATTTCATTATAACTCCAAGCAAAACAATCTTTAAATTCAGTCAACAACTTAATGATGCTTGTAGCTTCTTCTTCATTAAGTAGGGAGCTAATGAAGGTTAGCCTTGGTTCCTTTTCATTCCCTAAGTTAACCTCTTTCAGCTCATCTACTGTTGATTTAATCTCTTATTCAAACTCTGGTGGGGCATCATCAATTAAAGAATCTTCATAATTATCCAAAGTTTCCCAACATTCTTCATTTTGTTCACTGGTAACAACTAGGCAAAATTCCACATCATCAACCGGTCCTACGTGCCAAACCCAAGACCTTGTTTAGAATTGAATGTACGATTGTTATTATTCTAAAGTTTTTCAAAATAATGCGATTGATCTTTTGACCATTGCTTAGGTACCATACCACGCTGTGCAAGATTTTGAGCACAATGAGAATACCATTCAACGGGCAATTCCATTAATTCTGAAGAAAGATCATTTTCTATTTTTACATTAGTTTCAGAACTAGAAGATGCAGAACCACGATGAAACTTTATTGGTTTTCCACCAGCACTATGTACTTCTTTGACCGTCAAACCCTCAACGTTATAATTATAAATTGGGGTAAGGGCCATAGTTTCTACATAGCGATTGATTCGATCGTACATTGAACTATGTTCACACTTTTCTTCATCCTCTAAGCTGATTTGGAACTGGGGTCTCCTTTGGTTAATTGTCATTGCATCTTTCTTAATTTTTTCATCTTCGAGCTTGTCTTCCAAACCAATGTTGATAACTGGATTCTTCGATTCAACAATCCTATCGTTCGTTCCTTGACCTCGTCCCCGGCCTCGACCTCGGATGCGAGTTCTGGAGGAACTCCCACCCTCTTTTTGTAAAGGGGTGATGCAAGATTGTTGAATTGGCGCTGAATAATCTTATCTTCGTATACTTTGTGGATTTTCTGTTCTATTTGCAACAACATCTCGAGATTAAACAGTCTTTTTCGGAGGAGTGTAGTAAGCAACATCTTCATGAATACCTATTTCATGAATGGAAAACGGCTGTAAATTCGCTTTTATACAGTATTCTTGTCCTTCCCGGCAGTACTTTATACATTGATGTAGTGATGAGGGAACCAATCTGTTTCGTGAATCCAAGGTCGGCCCAGAAGAGCATTAAATGATGTTTCAGAGTCAATGATATGGAATTTTGTAGTTGTTGCCAGTTCACGATTCTCGACGGTAGAGTTATCGATCCCAAGCTCTTTCTCCTTTACGGTTAAAACCCCTTAACATCATTACGTCAATGGTCGACTGTCATGCATCAATATCCAAATAGAGCTAGCGTTCGCAAATTCATTATAATAATGGATGCTCCGGATCCACTAATACTCTAGATAGCATGGAATTACCAATATTGACGAAATATACGACGGACGATTATGATCGGCGATGTCGAGCGATAAATCATCATCCGTAAAAGTTATCTTTGTCTATTCCCTCAATGAACAAACCTCATCCAAGGAACTGCCAGCGAGTTGAGCTAAACAAATGTCTGGATCAAGCAAAGCTTTCACCAGAGCTTCTCTCATCTCATTCGATAAGATCAGAGCGTCGTATATACTTAACTTAGCTGGTAACTTCCTAAGATGGGCTAGTACATTATAATCCACTTTATTATTTGGCATTTCGTCTTCTTTTTGAGCAAGCACTTCATCAATTGGCGGAGCTGGATTATCCATTTGTTTTTCTTTATCTTTCGGACCCACTCTCAGAGGTAATATTTTTCCACTTCTCAAATTTATTTCCGTTATCTCTTCTGAGTCCGGAATTAATTCAGAAATTGTAACCTCAAGAATTGAAGTAGCTGATTCTTTCAAGACTTCTTCTGAATCGGAAAATTCTAGCTCTATTGCAATTGGCGATCCTTGAAACTCTAGAATAAGTGTTTCATCCTCCATACATCAGCTGTCATTATCTGTATCCTTTTCTGAATCA
Organism: Papilionanthe hookeriana x Papilionanthe teres; assembly: GCA_022702705.1. NCBI lineage: Eukaryota > Viridiplantae > Streptophyta > Magnoliopsida > Asparagales > Orchidaceae > Papilionanthe > Papilionanthe hookeriana x Papilionanthe teres. The sequence continues at coordinate 62,209,635 of CM040424.1, forward strand.
TTATTGCACATGTCAATGTTCTGTATGATTTGAGAATTATTATTATGATTGAAATTAGTATCAGAGTTAGATTGGTTATTGTCAATCACATCATCAACAAAAACAACCAAAACATAGCCGAAATCAAATTTCATAGTATTGCGTGCTTCTGGTGGAGCGAAGAAGAAATCATACAAAGTCAACGGTTTGATAAGTTTCTCTCCCAAATCTGTAACAACTAATCTCTGACCAACGACCCTCATCTTCTGACTCGACATTTCAATCCTTTCTTCATAACTTGTTCATTCTTCTTTTGAGATTTATTTTCTACTCCAATCAATAAAGCCGGCTCGGACTGGCTCTGGATCTTGAATTACGGCTTGTGTTGAAGCATTGGAAGCCGACTCAATATCTTCTTTGAAGATTTAGTCCATCTTGTACTCCATCCATCATTGGTTGTATATGGATCAATTGGTCAATAGGATCGACCGAGATTGTATTGATTGAACCTTTTTCAGGTTCTCTCATATACTTTTTCGGGATTGTTATGTTCCCTCTCATGAGATTATTTTCCAACCAATTCTTGAAAACAAATTATGTCCGATCATTCTGTGATATGGGCAGTATAGCGAATGATCTTTCTTGTCAACTTCTTCAGGTTTCTTAGGTTCAGGTAATTTGAACTCAGCTTTCTTGATCAGATTCCGAAACATCTTGCCAACTGCTTCATCTTTGAAAGAATATACCTTACTTAGTCGTTCCGCTAGAGACAGAGCTGGTTTCTCATTCTTCGGGGGAGGTCTCTGTTGTGAAGACTGTGGATTATACTGCTGAAGTAGTTGATGAGTTTGCAGAGGTTGTTGTGTCTTTATCTGTATTGGTTGTTTGCCTTTATCAATGGTTGCAACAGTCCCAGATCTTTTCTCAGAAGCTTTTACTGGTTTTACGTTTCTCAATATTTTCAATAAAACCAAGTTGTTTCACTTCTTCTTGTAGACTTGCGGCTTTCTCGAGCAATTTTTCAAACATCTTGATAGTAAATCATTTAAGGAGGAATGCTACCGGTCCATGAATACTCTTGATAAAATTTCGATTGCGTGTTGTTCTTGGAGTTGAGGTTCGCACTTCATGCTCAGATTCCTCCATCGCAGAATATATTCCACCAATGTTTCGTCCGGTTTTTGTTTCTCAACCACAAGATCACCAACGGTGATATGGTGTTGAGCTCCAGCAAACCGTTTAACGAAAAGATTTTCTAATTCTGTGAAAGTCTTGACCGATCCATTCGGTAATTCTGCATACCAATCAAAAGCAACACCTAAGAGGCTACTCACAAATTGTCGGAACAGTAGTGCATCGTTTCCTCTCGCATTACGACAAGCGGCCCGAAAATGCGCGACATGTTGTTGTGGAATTCCTGTTCCGTCAAAAGTTTTAAACAAAGGTGGTATGAAGCCTTTGGGGTATTGAACGACATCAAATTCTTCAGGATAAGGTCTACCCTTCAGAATTGACGCTCCTCTTTTAGATTGTGCCAAGGCATCTCTCACATGTTGTACTATTAAACTCTTGATATCATTGTCTGGTATGGTGGTTGGAACATAATCTTTCCTGGGCTGTTCTTCATTATTATTGGAAGTTGATTCTTTATTATTATCGGCAATCTGAATTATTTCTGGTTGATTTACCTCGACGGGAGCCACCATTGGAGTCTGAGGTTGACTTTGTAAAGTCATAATTGCAGCCATCATTTCTTCCATTTTTCTTTCCATCCGTTCAATTAATTCATCTTTCTGTCGAATAATTCCTCGTAATGTTTCAGTAACATTTTCTTCAGCTGGTACCGGAGCTTCTCGTATATTTGAGGATGCTCTAGTTTCGACAGACATTTATCTCGACAAAATCTTCATCCATATAATCCGTCAAATCTTCTTCATCATTTGATTCTTCTTTCTTTTCCTTAGACAATCGCCGAATATCTTCTCTTAACCTTTCCAATTTAACTTGATTGAGTTCACCTTATTCATTGAATCAATATGGGATGTTTGACAACTGACCCCTTCATGGCAGCTTACCGGAATACTAATTATCTTCTCGGGACTAGAATCATTCTTCTTATCATTCACTTTGGGCTTCTCTATAGGTATTGGTTTAATAGCCTTAGGTTGCCACACCATTTTCTTTAGCATTGGTGCTTTAAAACCAAATGGCTTACTAAAAGCACTAACACGTCTAGAAGTGGTGTGCTCCCTAGTCTGAGAACCAGATACTATAGTAGACAACCCTTTACTGTTTATCGGAGTCTCCTTTCAGAACAGAACTTCCTGTGATCTAATTGGAGAAACTATCCTTGGTCCAAGATGAGATTTTGTAGGTTGAGGTTCCATGACTTTCTGATGGGTGGTGATGATATGATCTGTAGAAGTAACTGTACGTTTCCCCAGACGTAACTTAGCAGAAACACGGGGTTGTAGTGTCTCTTTCCTTTGATCAAACTTATGATGTTGATGACTTGGTTTATCTCCTTTTAAGATCTCAGCTTGTATATGCATCGAAACAGTACACCCAATTTTCTTTAGTATTTCAACAACTGAACAACGCTCTCTCTGAGCCAATCTTTCAAACACACGACGAATTTCAGAGAAAGGAGCAGGCTTCTTTTTTCTCTCATTCTGACGACGAGATGATATCGGTAATGCAGCAGCAATTTTTGAAACGTCTTCTTCAGCGGGGGCAACGGACAAAGGATGAAACCTGCTACCTCTAAGAAGAGGTGAGGTTTCAAGGAGTCCAGTTTCCTCCTCCAATACTTCCACAGGAACCGTAACCTTAGCGGCTTCCAATCTCTTGATTTTAGCTATTTTCCTATTTATGTTTCTCCTTTGTGTTCTTGTCAAAGACACAGACTTAGAACTGGACCCAAATTCAAAAACAGAAAGTAGCGAAGTGAAAGTCAGATTTTCTCTAATTACTGATTCATTGGCCACCAGTACACTTTTCCCTTTTGATAATGCTGAAGTAACAGCAGACGTAGCAACAACCAAATCAACAGGAGCAGCTGAAAAATTCTTGGGACTGACCTCAATGGTTTTAGTACCAGATTTCACGACAACGACGAGGATTATTTTCAACCAATACTCGCTTCAGAGGAGAAAATTCATCAACAGACCTCGGGTTGAATTCTACAACAGGCTCTACTGACTTATTTGCCTCAGATTTCACTACTGCGACTGGAATACTTGCAAACTTAATCTCAACGTCGTCAAACCATTGACCAAACTTGATCATCGTCTTGTCAGGTATTTGATTCTTATTAACAAAGATATCTTTTCCAGTAGGGAAGGAGAAGATCAATTTCAGGGAAGACATTTCTGTCATTGAGAATAAACATCAAGATTAACTGGGTGCCCTTTTCAGGTCTTATCCGAACAAATTATAGAAAGTTTTAATTAGTTAACTTATTTAAAATTAAGGTAAAGCAAATACAAAAATTATAAGATTCAATCTGAGATTGAAGGACTCATGTAAAAGATTAAATTCGCATTGAACTCACTTCGATAGATCGCTACTAACCTACCACACCTATTGGAGGTCCACCCCACCTTTAGGATTTCAGAATTATGGAACCTCTCTGTTTAAGGATGATTAAACAGTGGCTCCAGAATCCAAAAAGAGTTGACAATACTTGCTCAAGGAAGAAATGAGCGAAGCATATCAACGAAAGAATGATAGTCTGGCCCACTAAGGATATGGGCACACTATCGATGTATCAAGACAAATCCTCATGATCCAAAATAGAGAGAAGAATTAGTTCCCAGCGGAGTCGCCAGAAATTGTCAGCCATTTTTTTTATGAAATAATATAAAATTTTTAAATTTAAATTTAATATATAAGATAATTTTGATTTTGAAAATAATGATGTTTTTTTTTATTTTGAAAATAACGAGACCAAATAGATCTCATATATCGAATAGTTTAAATAGTTGAGCACGATACTACAAGTGACACATCATCCTGAAAGATGAGCATACTACTTGTTGGTAGGCTTAACTATCTAAACTTAAAAGCTTATGACTCTATTTTGGTCTGCGTATTTTATAGTCGACAAATTCTCCTATCTAATACACAGATTAGACATGGTTTAGATTAATCTAGGTTCTTAATTCCCTATAGGGGCAAGCCCCTATAGTTAAATACATCTTAAGCAACCGAAGTCACCTAAGAAAACTCTCGATAAAGATCATGGGTTTCATCTTCAAGAATATCAATGTTTAGGTTTCCACAATTGATTGAAGAAAAATCAAATGGGAGAGGCTCAATGTGGAACAGTTATTTTTAGAATTCAATGGAATGAAGAATTGGAGATGTCGAAGATACTGAAGGAGCTTCAGTGACATATCAAACTAACCTATGATTGAGCTTTAAATCTTTGAAAGGGAAATTGTGTTTATGTTTCAATCTTGCAAATTATTTAAATGATTTGGGATTTATATATACATGTCATATGTAAATGACCCAAAAATATCATAGGATTTATGTCTTGCCAAACGACAACCTCGGAATCCTAAACAATTTAGGACTTATATCGCACGATATACAATCATACTAAGTCCTAAAAGAAAAGTGTGAGGATTTATGTCGTATCAAACGACGACCTCGGCGTTCTATGGGTGTTATTTAAATCTACGACAGCCTGATCGAAGATTCTTCATTCATCCTATGTCGTCTCGTCTCGAGAAAAGGAAGAAAGGGAAAAGAGAAAAGAGAAGACCATGCCTCGAACGGCCTATCCTAAGGGTATATATAAATATGTAAGAGAAGAAGTGACTAAAGTAGACATGTGTAGTATAGGAAAAATCATGCCCTAAATGGCCTATCCTAGGGTCATATATAAGTATGCAAGAGAAATAAGAATTAAAAGGATAAGTACAGGTAAGTATGTAAAATAATGAAAAGTAAAGGACTGCACAATAATATATAGTAAAGAAAGTAAATGAGCTGTGCAGTAAAAAGAAATTTGTACACAGCCGACTACGTTGATTCCTCGAAAGCAAACTAATAGCTATGAGTGTACGTATAGTTAAGTTTAGTTATAAACATATGAAAAATCAAAGTGGGGAAATAAGAATTCTATTTGAGGATAGGCTCAGTTTATAGACTTCTTTTTATATCACGATCCCACAGGCAACCCGAAGTATTGAAATCTCTGTATCAATCTCAAATAAAGTCACCAGCAAATCACCTTAGAGTAGGCAGTCCTAATCACTACCATTTATCGATAAACGAACCAATATGTAGTATGTAAATTTTGAAAGTATACTATCTGTGATTGTGGTATCTGAATTCTTATGAGTGTAATATCTGATATGTAGTATCCGGTCTGTGATGTGTAATGTGTAGTAAATAGTGCATAGTGTGTAGTGTAGGTGTTTGATATGTGGTGTTTATTGTTGTGCAAGATTAGTATATGTTATTGTAGTATTTATTATTGTACCAGTGTAATATCTGGTGTCGTAGTACCTGTTATTGGTTCACAAATTTCTTAAAGGAAGGAATTAGAACTACGCAAACTATAGGATAAAATGGGCATCTAAAATTGAGTATTGATCTTTTTCATTTTGTTTCAGCTATAAAAGCATGATTATTAAAGTCTTATGCATCATTGCCTGTACCCCGCATGTCCAACTTATCACCCACTTTGATATTCCATATGTATATCTAAAAAAAAGAGCTCTTGTTGTTTAAAATGTGGAAGTGTATAAATTCCCAAGATAAGTCACATGTTAACATTTATTTTATTTCAACATCCCCATCAATTAATAGCTCTTCATTACTTTCGAAGATGGTTTGCTGCAACATCCAAAAGGATTCAAATCAATGATGCCATCCAAAAAGATCATATTATAAAACAGAGAATAGACTTGCTATATATTTTCTCTTAAATTTGAAACTTGAAGTAAGGACAAACTAGTCATAGTTTTGAAATCGAAATTATATGAATGAAGAAGACATGCTACAACATTTTTTTAAAGAAGTGACGGAAACTAACTGCAGCTCTCCCAAATAAGGCCGTGAATTATGCTAACTACAGTTCTTTCCAAATCCAACATATAAAGCAAAACTAAAGCTGCTACAATCTGCATTACATAAAGAATCAGGAGATCTTGCATATATACTATTCAGTTCTTGCGCAATCAAATTCATTCGTTAAGAATCAAATGCTAGAACTATTCAAAATTATGCATATCACTTAAATAGAGAAATTAAAAGGCTTGAATCTTATATTTGAATCCATGACATTAAAATCTAGAGATGTTTACATACATACCATCCAATTCTTATATATATATTTACGTACAACTCAATAATTTTCATGTGATTGAAAGATTTAGATGGTATGAATGTGAATCTCATGGAATAGATGTACATACAAGGGAACCAGCTAGTGTGAATAGAAAGGATACGAAGTTTTCCAATCACTCCTTGCACTACTAACAAACGTAATATTTGATAAAACAAAACCATGGGAAATGAGTATGAAATACATATAACTATATAAGAATTGTGTGGTAGGTATGTAAATCTCCTGGGATAAGCAAAAGAAATAAAACAAAAATGAAAACAAAGTTTCCATGATTTACATAACTGTACAGTACATATAACTATGTCAGTGTAAAGGAAGGAAGGACATTCAATCATGCATGGTGTCTATATATATATATGATTTGAAAGGTCAATAGTAATATAATTCATTGATACCTCAATTGTCAATATATCAAGAGAAACCTTCACATGTCATTTAAATCTAAATCACAAGCCGGCTGATAACTTAAACATCTAAATAATTAGACAAAGTTATGAATTTTGAAGTGTTGTATGTGAATGTATATAGCAGGTAGAGAAACAAATCTCCATAAACTATGTATGGAGCATGGAATATAAATATCTAAATATCATAGTATAAAAATGTAATAGTTGAATGTACTTACTTATAATTTATTATAATTTAAATGTTATAGGAAGAATAAGTAATAAAAAAAATCAATCCCATATATCCTAAACACGATATCCATATATTCAACAATATTCGACATAATACTAAGGCACGGAAGAATAGATTTAGGGATTAATGCCGTTTAAACACAAATGAGTATTTATTAGACATAATTATAGTATAAATGAATGAGATATATGTTATTCAATTGTTTTATATTTACATATTCAACAACAAAATTTTATTTCAACATTTATTTCATCAAATCTTTTGTAGCATAGCTAAAAGTTATTTTATGATTCACAGTAAAAAAAAAATGCAGCATTTTCATGTAAGGCTATGAATCAGCTAACCATAGCAAATAAACTTGCCTGTGAATATTTATTCGTGCAGAATAAAAATAATTTTTTAAGTTATTCAACTCAAAATAGATATATGGGTCACAATTGAATTAATTCAATTAAGGGAATAAAGCTGCGGCTTTCTTATTCGAATTTATAAACAAACCCTCAGGGATTGATATAGAATGCGATTATATATATACCATATGTGTTTGTACAGAGACTGGAAGGTATGACCAGTTCATCAAAGAAATTGATTCAAGAATTAAAATGGGACTAGAGATAATTAAGAATGTAATAATTAATCCAAAAAAATCCATCCAGCCTTTTAAACATTCCCTATCGGTTGTTTAAAATAATATAACCAGCTTTAAGGAACTAACTAAAAAACGTAAAGAGTATATAATGTAAATCATGAAGTGCATAAGTAAGAAACATCTTCTTGATCCCATGAAAGATTAAATGAATATCAAATAGCAAAAATTTTATCAATTGAAAGAAATGATGAAATGAAACTTTTTCCCATTAGCTTGTTATAGTAAGTCTCATCTTCACTTTTCCAGGAGCACAATAAAAAGGCCTCCCCAGCTTCACGATTGTGCTTAAGATCATCTCCTCAAATAATTGCACAAGAATCGTATGAATCTATCCAATGAAGCCTAACACACTTAGTTAAACCACATGAAGGAATATCATTTCATAAATATACATTTCACAGAACTGAAGCAAACTTTCCTGTAAGTTTAACTACAGCAATGATCTAATCACCCCAATTATTCGAAGGGACAATGCTTATATACTCCCTATTTCAAACTATGAATCAATTCAAAACCATCAGATCACTGCTACAGTAAGCCTCTTAATTGAATGCTTTCTCCCTTAGACCAAGAATTCGGGTAACAGAAATTTAAATGGCTAAAATAGTGCAGCTTTATAAACGAACCACTATAATCCCCGAATAGATATAGAAAGTTTTGCTAACCCAATTGCAATTTATTGAAAATTCAGCAAGTGAATAAAAATTTACATATAAATAAAACTCACTTGTAATCAAAGAAGGAAGAAGTTCTTTACAGTTAAATTAGGAATAAAAGGAGAAGATCCAATACTTACAAATACTCAAGAATCGAAAGAAACGTTGACCTTAACAAAGGTAACGAACCAGCAATCTGAATTAATAACTTTATTTCAAATATGATATGTCTCAAATATTCTGAGACATTATTCACATATTCCGCATCTCAAACTACGAATCAGTTTAAAACCAGAAGCAAATCGAAATACTGCTGCAATAAACTTTTTAAATCCCTACCTTCCCTTAATTCCAGAACTTTATATAACTGGATTTTAAAGAATGAAAACAGTGCAGGTTCATAAATAATCCATCGTGATATCAGAGAAATACAGAGAGCCCTGATTACCTTCTTGCAATCAAAAGAAGAAAGAAATTCTGTATAATTAAATCAGTAGAAAGGATAAGGTCTATCACCTCTAAATCCTTGCAAATGGTTATTCAATCTTTATCCATTAAAATTATAAGAAAGTATTATGAAAACAACTATAAGTTTTATCAACTCATGACTGAAGGTTTCCATTGCTTGTCGTAAAACATACGAGAATATCTTATTAAATGATTGAAGAAGGAAGAAGAAAACGAAGAAGAAAGAAGAAGAAGGCTTACTTGCAAAAAGACCTAAAAGAAAATTCGACATCAGCAAAACAGAAATTCCTTAGGTTGCACACGAGAAAAATCGTCACCCAAACTCTTTCCATCGGGGGTATTTATAGACGAACAAAGGGGCAAGACTTACCGGCGGTGAGAGACAAAATGGTGAGGAGAACACCATGATAAGTAAGAAAAACCGGCCAAGATTGGCAAGAAGGAAGGTTACCCGACTCTTTTGGGCGGAAGAAACGGTTAGGAGATACGACCAGAAGTTATAACCGGAAGGAATGTCGGTTGTAGTCGGAGAGAAAGGGAGTGACCGGAGAAACCGGCTAGAAATTTCTCGAATCAGGTAGCCACCGAAGAAGAGAATGTCAAGGTTCGGTTAGGGCACGGGAAGGGAAAAATGCGTGCGTGAGAGAAGAGGGAAATGAATAGTGCCCGTGAGATTAGGGCGTAAGGTTTAATATATTTTATTATATATAAAAAAAACATTTATTATTATTATTATTTTATTTAAATTCGTCGATTTACGCGTAATTCGAGCCGACTCAAAATCCTATCAAAATATATGTCCTTTCCGACTAAAATCGACATTCTGGACGCATCGGCGAGGTCCGTTTCGTCATCCGGGGTCGTCCGGACAAGTTCGCCGACGATCGAGTCAATTAAAATTCAAATTCATGCCGCGTGGCGAAAATGAATTTATTTTGACCCGACATGAGCCATCTATCGAGGAAATTAATGACCGGTCTTCACTTAAGCGAGAACCATAGTCAAACATATTGCTCATGGCAAAAAGTCAAACGTCGCGCACAGTGAGGTCCACCTATGGCTTTCAAATCACTATAGGAACTCAACAAGAGTTTTAATACGTCGAATTTTAATCGACTCAACTAAGTGTCGAGGATTTAGAGCCGTCATATTAGACTTCAAGGAGCGAGGAGATGGCTTGAATTTCTAAATATGGTGGGTTCCAGTCTAGTCCTCTAAGAGAGTCCAAAATAGGAAAATCCTAAGACTAGATCCTAGGCTTTAAGGAGAGGGAAAAGAAAGACCTCAAAAATGAGATCAACAGAGCTTAACCTTATATTATCCAAATGATATAAAATAATAAATTTAGTGGAACACTGAATGAAGATCATAACTTACATCTTGCTAGTTTTTAAGAATTGTGTGCTACATTTAAACATGACGGAGAGTCAGAGGACGCTGCCAAGCTTAGACTATTTCCTATTTCATTAAGGGGTAAAGCTAGGACGTGGTTAAATTTGTTAGCACTTGGATCTATCAGAACTTGGGGAGAACTATCACAAAAATTTTTGTCAAAATCTTTCCCTTCATCAATAACTGCTAAACTTAGAAACGATATTACATCTTTCTATCAATTTTAAGAGGAATCAATATATGAAGCTTGGGAAAGATTTAAAGATCTCCTTAGGAAGTCTTCACATCATGATCTACTAGATTAGTTAATAATTCAAACATTTTATAATGGATTAGTGGGATCTCTTAGATTGATTATTGACGCTACTACTAGTGGATCATTAATGTCAAAACCTTTTGATGAGGAATATTCTTTAATATAAGAGATGACTACTAATAATTTTTAATGACCCTCTGAATGAGTATATTTAAAAAAGTAGCTAGTATTCATGATTCTCATGCAATATCTATGTTGGCTTCTCAAATTGCTGCGATTTCAAAGAAAATAGATCAATTCAGAATGAACTATTCTCAAATGCCTTCGGTGTTAAAGGAAAATTCATTGGGATAAATAGTAGATTCTTAATCATCTTATGAGACTGTGAATGTTATAAATAATAGACCCAACAATCCTTATTCTAATTATTATATCCCGGTTGGAAAAACCACTCAAACTTAAACTTGAGTAATAACACTGATGCTGTTAATCAGCAGTGGGGGAACAATTCTGTAACCCATTGAAAAATTCGAACAATCAGGGAAACACTAATTATAGATCTTATTATCCTCCAAGTTTCCATAGTAACCCACAATTTAAGGAAAAGAAATTGTCTATGGAGAATTGATATTAAATATGGATAATCAATTATAAAGTCAAGGGAACCAATTACAAATTCAAGGTAACCAATTACAATGTCAGCGAGTTGCTATTAAAAATAGTGAAAATCAATTAGGACATATTGTTGCTGCACTTACTAATAGACCTTCAGGAACTTTCTCTAGTAATGTTGAAATTAACCCAAAAAGATCAAAATAATGAATAAATTAAGGCTATACAGTTAAGAAGTGAAAAAGAATCAGAATCAAAAGTGCAAAAAGATGTTAAAGTTGAAAAATAGGTGGTGGAAACTGAAAATAGACATGATAATATTTATCTAGATTTAGAATATCTGCATAAACCGATGAAAATTACAGTAGAAAGACCACCACCTCTGTTTCCTCAAAGATTGAAGCAACAAAAGAGAGATAAATAATTCTCAAAATTCCTAGAAATCCTTAAAAAATCCTTTATTGAAACCTTAAAACAAATGCCTAATTATGTGAAGTTTATGAAGGATAAACTAAATAAGAAAAGGAAGTTTACAAATAATTAGACTGTTGCACTCAGTGAAGAGTGTAGCGCAATTATTCAGAAAAAGTTTCCTGAAAAACTCAGAGATCCTGGTAGTTTCACTATACCTTGTGCTATTGGAGAAACTTTTTTTAGAAAAGCCTTATGTGATATGGTAGCCAGTGTTAATCTCATGCCTCTATCAACTTTTATAAGGTTGGGAATAGGAGAAATTTCTCCTACTTCAGTAACTCTTCAGTTAGCTAATCATTCTATTACTTATCCTAAAGGAGTTGTAGAAGACGTTTTAGTAAAGGTTGATAAATTTATCTTTCATGTGGATTTTATTGTTTTAGATATGGAGGAAGATAAAGAAATTCCTATCATTTTGGGAAGACCATTCCTTGCAACTAGAAGAGCTATGATAGATGTTCAAAAAGCATAATTTACTATGAGAATTATTTATTATATCAAAAACTATGAAATACCCTACAACATAAAAAGATGATGAATCCTTCCGAATAGAAATTTGTGACTACTTAAAAGATGAGAATTTAAGGAAAAGTTTGAAAAAAACGATCAGGAAGATTTGAAATGTGAGGATGAAGATGAAATGGAAGATAAATATGATGAGATATATAATGAAAAATTGGATTATGTTCGAGAAAGATTTGAGATATTGGATATTACAAAAAATGATAATAAAAGTCTCATTCCATCTATCATAAAACCTCCTAAACTTGAGATGAAAATACTTCCTAACCATTTGAAATATGTGCTCTTAGGAGAATTATCTACATTATCAGTTATTGTATCATCAGATTTAAATGATTTACAAGAGCAGAAATTACTAGATACATTAAAAAGATACAAACATATTTTTGGTTGGACTTTAGTTGATATTAAAGGAATGAATCCTTTGATCTGTATGCAAGAATTCTATTGAATGAATAACATAAACCTAAAGCTGATATGCAAAGGAGATTAAATCTATTCATGAAGAAAGTAGTAAAGAAAGAAATTTTAAAATGGTTGGATGCTGGAATTATATATCTTATTTCAGATAATGCATGGGTAAGTCTGATTCATTGTGTTCCTAAGAAAGGAGGAGTGACTGTTGAGACAGATAAAATAAATGAATTAAGAACCACAAGACAAGTCATTGGTTGGTGAATCTGTATTGATTATAGAAAAATAAATGACGCCACAAGGAAAGATCACTTTCCTTTACCTTTTCTAGACTAAATGTTGGATATGCTTGCTGGGCATAAATATTTTTGCTTTTTAGATGGATATACTGGTTATCATCAAATACCATATGCTCCTGAGAATCAAGAAAAGACTACATTTTATAGTCTTTATGAAACATTTGCTTTTCGACGAATGCTTTTGGATTATGTAACGCACCTGCAACATTTCAAAGATGTATGATGTCAACTTTTAGTAATATGATTGATAATGGAATAGAAGTTTTTATGAAAGTTGTTCCATATTTGGAACATTATTTGATGCTTTCTCATATAATTTAGAAAAAGTTCGGAGTTATGCGAAAAATAAATTTAGTTCTAAATTGAGAGAAATATCAATTTATGGTTGTAAGAGGAATTATGCCTGAGCATAAAATTTCTAAATATAGCATGGAAGTAGTCCCTACAAAGATTCAAATCATCGTGAAACTACCAACTCGAACTACTGTGAGAGGGTGAGACATTTTTTAGGAAATGTTGTTTTCTATAGGCGTTATATTAAAGATTTTTCAAAAATTACTAAGCATCTATGTCAACTTTTAGAAAAAGATAAGAAATTTGATTTTAATGAAGAATGTTTAAAAACTTTTGAATTATTGAAAGAGAAATTAATCAATGCATTTATAATAGTTTCACCTGATTGGGAGAAACTATTTAAACTAATGTGTGATGCCAAAGATTATGCAATTGAAGAAAACTTTGAGATGATGATCCATGGTGAAATGCTCTTATCTATTAGATTTGACTTTGGAGTCTATTACATTGCAATTTTGGAATTTATTAGGATTTTTGCACTTTTTTTTAGAAATTTTGAAATGGTTCCAAGGATGTTTAAGGGGAAGAGAAAGGTGGACTTTGATGAAAAGAAATTTGTAAATATCCAAGCACATTATTACTTCAACTCTACCCTATGAAGTAAAAAGTGTATATAGGATCGAGGATTTGAAAATTTGGGTAGAGTTGCGGAGCAAGTAATTGCTAATCAGAATTAGGAAACATTTTGTTATTTTTCTGTTGATGCAGTTACAGATGTAGTCCGTGAGTTTTATGCTAACTTGCGGTGGACTGGATAAGAATATGTGCTAGTTTGAGGACAAATGATAGAATTCACTCATGCACAAATCAATGCTTTTTACCAGTTGAGAGATAATCCAATCTGTAAGTATAAATCTTTTGGTACTGTGGATGCTACCTTAAATGAGGTAATTAATTTTCTTACTCATGGAAAAGGGGAGTGGAAAACAAAGCAAAGGCAAAAGATATATTTTCATGCTTCAACTCTAAATGTCACATCTAAAATCTGACATTATTTTATTTATGCAAGATTACTGCCTACTTATCATCATAGTGAAGTTTTAAGAGATAAATTTATTCTGAATTTTTGTATCCAAAACATGAGAATAATTGACATTGGTAAAGTTATTCAAAATAGTATTGAAACTATAGCTAAAAGAGAAACCACCGGAGGATTGGGACATCCTGCCCTGATTTACACATTATGTATACAATCAAGAGTTGAGGTTGAAAATAGCGAAGAATTGGTCTATCCTTTAAAGCTAATTAGTAAAGCCAACATTTACACTTATGAATCTCATGTAGGATGGAGATCTAGAAGTAAGAGTAGTGAGGCTCCCTCTATTAGTCATGATATACCTTTTACCTCTCGAACTCCTACTATTTCTGATGTTATGGAGTGGTTGATGATACAACAAGGTGATATTACGAGGCTTCATAGCCGGATTGATGGATTGGAAGCAAGAAATAACATTAATGATGATTATCAGAGGAGAAGAGTGGAACTTGATATAGCTTATCATGATGCTTAGATGAGATTCATGAGGGGAGAAGCTGGTGTGATATTTCCTACTTGTTCCCATTATATTCCATACCAGCCTGAAGAGGAAGAAGGAGCAGAAGAAGAAAGAGAAGATGAATGGTAGTGTAATATTCCTTTAGTTTTTTATTGTTGTGTAGACTTTTTTGTTTGTTATTTGCTTTTACGTAGTTGATGTGTATAGTGATTGTACTCTTTTAATTTAGTTAAGCTGTATTGAAACTTATGTTGGTTTGTTTACCAGATGTATTAAAAATGTAATGGATGTATGTTGTATTAAGTGTTTAATGTTGTGTTTTAAATGTTCTTCACCCTGCAAATCTCTGATATGTATGTGAACAATGCTTCTAACTGTTTTATGCCTGTTGTTAAATTTTTTATTAATAGCTGCATGCTTCAGAAGAGTAAAAAACCAGGCACAAAAATTTTAGTTTGCTTTTTGTTTTTCTCTCTCATTTATTAATTTGATATACACTAAAAAACTTAAGTTTATGGGAGAAAAAATTAGCTTTTTTTTGTTCTCAACTAAAATATATTTTTAAAATTATTTTAAGATGACTTAAAGTAATTGAACTTAACATTATATAACTAAATTTTTTATTTCATTTAATTATCATAGTAAATTTGAATGAATGTTTTTAGTAATGAAGGTTAACTTTATGAGGCTAAGATATTTATTATAAGAGGATTAGACTATAGTTGAATATTTAAAGTAAAGAAAACTATGTTTTTGAAATGTTAAGAGTCTTAGAGGTTTATGTGAGGAGAAAAGATTGGGACTCTATGATGAATTATTTAAAAGCTAATATATGTCTATAAAGTAAAGAGATGTTTTAAGTTCGAACTTTAGGGAGAGGAGAGTGAAGTTCAAAATCATTAAAGGGCTGTCCAGATATAGTAATCCTCACAGGAAAAGAAAAAGAGAAAAAGAAAACAACATAGGATTGAAAAGCAATCCCGAAAATAAAAAAGAAAGTAACGAAAAAGAAAATTTGTGTGAGGAGAAGCCTGAGGAGAAGCTTGAGGAGATGCCTAATAAAAAATTGGCTTCACTTGAATCAACTTAACAGAATAGCTTAGTTACATTTCTGAATTTATATTTAAGTATTAACATCCTTACTAATAGAGTTCTCATAAGCTTCTTTTTCATATGATCCTTCAAAGCACCCTTAATGTGACAAATTATGGTTATTCTTGAAATGAATATGAGACTAGATCTCTTAGACTTGATTATTAAATGTTTTTACACCGATAGTTTGGACCTAAGTTACTGAAAATCTTTCTAAAAGTCTTGTTATTATATTCATAAGGTCAACACCAAAGTAAAAGTCTTCCAAGTATACAAAGACCAGAGTGAAAAACACAACTAAGCAATTTATAAATTAACTAAAGCTTGTAAGGGAATTATAGGGCCCAACTAACAAAACCAGATGGAAAAATATTGCAGGTAGGGAAAGGAATAAGAACTCTAATAAGAGAACAAGAAATAAGAAAAAGAAGACATATGGGGAAAGTGAACCTATAAAAAATTCATACAAATTTTAGTGAACAAGATATACTTTATAAAACGTTTAGATGTAATCTTTGATGAAGGAGACCCTCAATTGAATATATATATATATATATATATATATATATATATATATATATATATATATATATATATATATATATATATATATATATATATATATAACCAGGGAGTATCGGGCCAAGGACATAAAATTAAACACTTATTGAGACGTAACCCAATTTTTTTCCTAAAATTCTTTTCATTTATTCAATAAATTTTAAAAATAAGATATGAACAATGGAGCTTGAGCCCCAGGACTAGGTACTAACACAATTTTATCAGGCAACCAAGCACAACACGTGTGGCCAACCTCATGTGAAGAAATATTACTAGTGCCTATGAGCTAAAATGATGCATTAAACACATTTATGTGACTAATTTTTATTATTTTGTGTAGTAAAAAAATCTAAAATTTTATTCTAAGGTAATTGAAGCTTATGGATGCAATGACAATATGAAACAGTCCTCAGTCTTGTAGGGCCCACCATCAAAAGTGATGCATCAGTTCAAGGCTATATAAAGAGAGGATGGCAAGCCATCCTCTTCACTCATCCCACTCTATCCATTATAACTCTTGCTTGTTAGCTCCATCCTAGTCTTTTTAATATCAATATAAGCCAATGTAATAGTAGTTTCCAGCCATGTCAAGCTTGTAACCCAAGGAATATCTACACTTTAAGTGCATCCCAACAATTTAGAAAGATCATTAACAAGTTAGGAAATTTTGAAACTGGGTTTCATGGGCCTGATGGTGCCATCCATACAACACGATTTTATAGGGCTAAGTGATATTTGGAAGAAAACCAAAGGTGGCCTTCATCACTATCATTCAGAAATTCTATGTCAATATCCCATAGTGCATAAATGAACAATGCATTATCTAAGGAAAACAAGTTCCTTTTACTATCATTGTTATTAATGTGTTTTATGGGTTGTGGAATCTACCCAAATGACATGTACTTGACTTTCCTGGATAAATTGTTGGACAATGATAATATTCTTCATGAGCTCACCATATCTACGATTAGGTGGAAGTGGCATGATGGGCAAATATGCATGTCAACTTCACTGCCTGCAATTATGACATTTTTAAAGAGCTTGGCATGAATTCATCTTTATGAGGCTACTACTTGGTGGCCACCGTTGTCATTTCAGCAAAGAGCGTGTTACCTTAAACAATTCAATTCAAAGGAACATATTAATTGACACTGGGAATACCATCCATAGTAAAATTTTGCATATTTCTAGAGCTAGTGCCACTAAGGGGCTTGCCTAACATCTCCTCTACACAATTTATGCAACCAGACAGGGGTTCCCATGAGCGCCTCTGAGTAGGTAATTTTTCTAAAGTTGCTTCTTATATGCAACAATATTCTCCAAATGAGAATTGACAAAGACATGAAATATTGGCCTTGTTATTCAACTTTTATTATTATGTTATTTATTTATGATTTACTTTTGTTGAGTTGCATCACAAGTTTATAAAGAATTTTTGAAGGTATGAGTGTTAAGTATTTTCCACTGCACTAAAGTGAATAAAATTGTAAAATCTAAAAAAAGTTGTTTAACACTATATTATAAATTAAGAAGTATTTTTGACACAATGATCCATGAACTAATAGGTTAAGACTTTAAATTTTGCGTTATAATGAAACACATGCTAATAGAATATGATAGTGACTCTTTCATTTTACCTATTATAATTTTTGTGAATGTGGCTATCAATAATATGATTTACTTTGTAAAGATATTTAATCAAAAAGGCTGGACTAAAAGAATTCCTAACTTGAATAGTGACAATGAAATCTTTTCTTTTGAGTCTTATTGGTGATTAATATAAAATAATGTGCACCTAAATGAAAACAAGACTGTGATCTAGGTCTTGTTGGGTCGAATGATTCTAACAATAAAAAAAAGTATAAAGAAAATGGGTGAATTCACTGACCGCAAAAGTAGACATGGGAGCTTGAGTCAGGAATTAGAAAAATCCTTCAAAACTAACTCAAATACCCATCTAAAGTAATTGAAATACACACTAAGGACCAAGTAACCTCAACATTAAATCTTCTCATATATGAACACATTATTTGGGCTATATTTTGACTGATATACTTCATGAAAAATATGCCTCCTTGTTTGCTTAGACTTAGTACTAAGTACACTTAATGTTGCCACACAAAAATCAAGGTAAACCATTATGTTGGAATTAACAAGAATTTAACATTAATATAAAAAATAAATGCATGCATGTACTCATAATACTTCATGGTGAATTGCTAAAATATCCAAATAGATAAAAATAGTTGTTCCAATTAACTTGTTCTGTGCATATCAAATTTTATTTCAATTTTGAGTTACCACTTTGCTCGACCATGAACAAAGTTCTATGTTTTGGAGTAATTGATAATCATAGAATTATACATATTTTACACACTAAAAGAAACATGTATGCACATTATTTGAGTTTGTTTATTATTATTATTATTATTATTATTATTATTATTATTATTATTATGATTATTATTATTTTTTATTTTTTTGCACTAATGGTTAATCTCTTAATTTTAAGGTCTGTAAGAAAAATATTATAAAAACAATAGGAAAATATAAAAAATAGACATATACAGAGGAATGAACAATTTTGAAGTAGATCTAGTACTTAAGAAAGTGAAATGGTTAATAGAAGCTAATTAGGGCCTAGTCGCCAACCCAAGGTCCCAACCACATGCAACCATTCAAGGCCTAAGCACCATGGAGCCTTTCAGGTGTCCATGCACTCCTCATAGGCACCAATCTATAGGATTTAGTGTGACTCTAATTATTTAAGGACCTAGAAGCCCACTTTGGAAGAATTAACTGAGAGCTTGGCAACTAGACGCCACACATCCAACTTAGCTAATTTTGGATAGATTTTACCTACTTTGTTGTCTTTCTTTTTACCACCTTAGATATTATAAATAAGGAGGTCATAAAGCACAAACTGAGACATCTAGATGCAGTCATAACATAGGTTTATATAGTGATTCTCTATGGTTTCTTCAGTAGAAACTTAGGAGAGACTTGGAGAGGTTGTTAAGTTTGAGGGAGGACAGAGGGGAGAGTTTAGTGCAAACTTTAGAGCTTCTTTCTAAGTTTTAGGGAGAGTTTAGTGCATTCTTTAGAGCTTCTTTCTGAGTTTTCTTTCCTTTCTTTGAGTTATTATTATTATAACCATGTAAAAATATTGCTTGTTGGTTGCCTTTTCCTAGACATGATTTAAACCCCCTTTTATATGATTTGGTTGCAGCATGCATATATTTTCCCATTAGATATCAATGAGATATTGTGTTTTGGTTTTCTATTTTGTTTCACTATATACTTTGCTCTACTTTTTAATGAAATATTAGTTATATGGCGTTCTATTAATAACACTGAAGGTTTGTGTAAAATTGAGAGGTGGAAGAACTTATCATGGGTATAAACACTATAATGGATGTATCGTAAGTTTTAGATAACTACAGTGAATCCATTAGTTCGTTTGAGATCCTATGATCGTGGATGATTTTTCTTACATTAAATCTATCACCTAGTCATGATAGGTACATTGTGCAAGCTAACATAGAAAACTTAATCTTACGAAAGAAATTCAGCGACCAACTTGATGGTGCCTTAATATCGTTAAAATATCACGTACTATTTCTATTAATTATTTTTTTTTAGTTTACTATATTCATGTGAAATATAATCTCTATAGCTGTTCCAAATGGAGTTTATTGGTGAAATTATGATTTGACTCTTTCGATTGCTTTGGATTTAGCTATTGGTTTAGATTTCTTATTAATGTTGTATTGCTCTATTTTGACATTCGAATAATAGTTTACCAGTCCAATTTCAACCCTTGCCAAGCAATCCTCGTGGAAAAATACCCTTATTCACACTTTATTACTTGTGTGATCACGTGCTCTTTCATGTCCGTGCTTTTTTTCATCAACAATTAAACATTTCCTTAGCAAAATCAGATCTTATATGGAATCTTATGATTTTGATTCTATGGTCAATCTACTCCAAGGGAAAATCCTAATCCAAGGGAAAATCCTAACTTTGATGGATATTTTTTTAAAATATAAGAAAACTAATGCATGTTGTTGTCCAATTTGAGCAAGTTGGTTGGGATGAGTTCCAAAAGAATTTATTTGGTGCATGCGCTCCCTTATTAATTCTTAGTATCTATATACTAATAAATATCATGCAATTCTTTCTTATTTACATATCTAAGTCCTAAAATTTTATAATACCTTCGTAACAATTTGATGTCATAAACTTATGCATATAAAAACGGTATATCTCATTTTTTTAAGTTAGGAATATTTGTTTTTTTTTATCTTAATGATTTGATAATTATGCATGAAAATATGAAAGTTTATGTACTAAATATGTCATAATTGTGTGCTTTATTTGCAGATACCTCTAGAAATAATTTGTTATGTTCCTTTAGTACAGCTTCTTCTTCTTTTTCACATATTAGTCATTTGTTTTCAAACCAACGAAGTTATTAATATCTAGCCTATTACAATTAGTTTAATGATGTTAAACTCATACTTTCACAAACAGCATATCAATTTTAGGGTTATTTTGCAAGAGCGATGGAGTTGGCAGATATAATTTTCTTCTATCAAGAGCCTAAAATGAGGATTTCATCGTTTTTCAACATAATAGAAGAATAAATTGTCGTCATTTTCCTTTGGTTCGCGGTATAAAATGAATGTATGGGGTGACTGTAGAATAGGGCTCTCAAAAAATCTTATTATTCGTGAACAACTTGTGTTCGCTCATTAAATAACTCGTGTTTGAATTGTTAGTTAAGCAACACGAACACAATTAAATCTATTACGCTCGAATTATAAATGGGCCAAACACAAATAATCCTTTGCTGGATCATGTTCGGCTCATTTTAGCTAGAAAATAAAAAAAATTATATATATTATTTATATAATAATATATGATATAAATTTATATCTAATTTTAAAAGATGTGATCATGTGGTTTTGTATCTTTTATTTCATATGAATGATATAAGTTTGAATCCAACACTCTACATCATTTTGCTGATTAATTTTGACGAGCAAATTTCAAACTGAACACAAATAAAAAATATATAAATCGAGTTGAACACGAGTCAAACCTGAGCTTACCCAAGCTCTGCTCTTTTACAGCCCAGATCGAGACCATCTATTGCTCCATTCTGATAAGCTTCCGAAGATAGGTTTATACTCGATCGCACGCAACTAATGAAAGATTACCAATGCAATATAATAATAAGGAAGCCATCAAGATATTGGGCAAAAGTTGTTTAGAAGCTTAAAATAATGTTCTATAAATAATAAAACCGTTCTACTTAAACAAACAAAAATTAAGAAAATATGTTTTATAAAATAACAAATTAAAGTCTTACTATGTGTGAAATAAAATTATTATACTCAAGGGATTTAAAATGTTTTTTTAGTTTAAAATTTATATTTATTTATAACTACTTTCAATTAAATTAACTTAAATGTCAGAATCTCATTTTATTAAGATATACTTTCTATGTTCAAAAAGGCAACTCAGCCCTTATGAGATTATAATGATTTGACGTTTCGTTGGTTGTGGCGGCATTTTGAAAACTCCGTCTCATTGTTTGGAAACTATATTTAATCAGCTTATCCGAAAATACTGTTATTTTTTATGCGGAACAAGAATTCAACCTCGGATTCCTGTTTCATAAAAACAACTTATTTAGATAAAACAGAAGCGGCTTATCTAAATAAAATGAACAGTCTAATAATTTGAATATAAATATCTCTTATAAAACTATCTTGTATTCTTATAAAAATTGGTCTACTGCTGATTAGCAGTCTTTTTTTTCGTAATGGGTACTAACTTATCTTTTTTTATTTTATTTTTTCTAAATAGTGGTTCAGAATTGATGTTTAGGTGTTAGATATGTAAATACGTGGGAATTGAATGGTATATATGTAAATCTTCTTTATAACAAGATGCCACTTATGTTATCCTTCATTGAATACAAGGGACCCACCGACTGTTTCAAAACGTGGCTAATTCAAAAAGTCTATAAAGGAAACTTTTATGAGTTGATAACATATAATTTCTTTTATTCCTATATTTAATATAGAAAGTTTAATATTTTTCTATTATAGATTTAAAAAAATAAAAATTTGTTAATAACAATAATATTTCTATTTGACATTAAAGATTGAAATGATATATATGTAAATATAAAAAATTTGTGTGGTATGTATATAAATGCTCCATAAATTCAATATGAATGTCCTGAGAGCAGATTAATGATTTGAATAAATTATCATTTTTTTTATTTTAAAATAATTAAAAAATTTAAACTATTTTCCTATTAATTTTTATATAAATTTACATTTTTCAAACTATTTTTCTATCCAAGGGTTCTATATGGATGCCTTGAGCTATGAGATTCTATGAATGAATAATGAAGAATCCCAAGTTACTCGAGTGGACATCTTACACATAAGACATCAAAAATTGATGCCAATAAAGAACCCCCAATAAGTGTACTGTGCCGCTGAGGCACAACGCACTTGTTGGAAGCAGCCCAATTTTTATTAAACCAAAGTTAGTCATAGCATCGACATGACCCATTCAACCAAAGAAAATGGCTAAATACACTAGGAAGGGGAGCTCTAATTGTCATATTCTAATTGTCATATCCAATCCTAGAGCGTGAGAAGGAATGAACACAGGACATACATTCAACTTAAAAGGTGGGCTAAGAGGCTAGCAATCATGACCCACAAGATAGGTCCAAAGGCTATGAAGCATGACTCAAAGGTTGAGATTAGAGGCTATGAAGCATGTCCTGAAGGGTGGGTCCAAAGGCTATGAAGCATGACCCAAATGGTGGGTCCAAAGGCCATAAGGGAATGACTCAAAAGGTGGGTTCAGAGGCCATGGGGGCATGGCTCGACAGTGGGTCTAAAGGCCACAAGGGCATGACCCAAAATGAGTTAAGAGGCCACAAGTGCATGACTCAAAAAGTGGGTTAAGAGGCCATGAGAAGAATGACTTAACAGTGGGTCTAGAGGCCGCAGAGGCATAGCCCAAAAAGAGTTTAAAGACTATAAGGGCCTGACTCAAAAGATAAGTTTGGAGGCCATGGGGGCATGACCCGATGGTGGATCTAGAGGCCGCAGGGGCATGACCTGAAATGAGGTCAGACGTCACAAGTTCATGACTCAATAGGTGGGTTCATAGGCCATGAGGGCACGACCTGACGATGGGTTCAGATGCCACAAGAGCATGACCTAAATGGAGTTCAGTGGCCACAAGGGCATGTCTCCAAAATTAGGTTTAGAGGACACAAGGGCATGACCCGATAGTAAGTCTAGAGGATGATTCAAAATGAGCTCAGAAGTCACAAGGGCATGACTCAAAAGGTGGGCTAAGCCTCAAAATACTTACTACACTAAGGAGAAATATCGAGGGGATTACATTCAACCTTAAGGGTAACATAAGGTAAGAAGGCTAGATTATCTTATGTAATCTGAGTCATCTACTAGCTTCCTCATAAGAAACCGATCTGAGTCAACTGTAATTTCCGTCAAATGAAACATTCATAGTTTAGTAAGATGGCTAAGAAGGCTGACGTTTTCTGACTTAAATTGCAATCAACCAGTGATTGGACAGTATGGTCAACTGAGACGGCTTGATCATCTCATGTGATCTAACTCATCTATGTTGGGCAAGGAGGAATTCACAAGGACTCACATTCAACTTGAATGCTACAAAAAGTGCTCATTTTAGGAATGAAAGCATTAGAACACACAACCAAGCTTAAGATTCAATTAAGGTAGGAAATCTTAAAAACCTGCTATAATAAGGAGAAATGCTAAAGGGGATTATATTCAACCTTAAGGGGTACGCTAAATACGAAGGTTGGATTATCTCATGTAATTTGAGTCATCTCCTCTGCTTCCTCATAACAAATCGACAAGAATTAACCATGGTTCCCATCAAGTGAAGCACCCATAGTTCGACTAAGTGGCTATGAGGAATGATGTATCCCAACTTAAATTGTAGCTAATTCAATGATTAGATAGTATGATTAACTGAGAAGGCACGATCATCTCATGTGACCATCGTCATATATAATGTCTCAAATCTGCTTGACCGTATTCACTATAGTAGGCGAGGAACAGAGGTCTTACTTGAACATATTTGCAATAGTAGAGAAGGAGGCTACATTAGCTCATATAACCACAGTCATCTGATATAAAAACAGACTAGAAATTTGTAGGTTTTGAGAGATATCAAAATAGGTTGATATAAGACCGAAAAGGTCAGGAGACAAGATGTTCTCATAAAAGAGCCGACCAAAGAGTCATATGGCTTGGGAAACATTCTATGTTAGATGAATAAATAGATCTATTAATGTAAGATGCATTAGTGAGAAGTGAGAAAGGCAATTCCCAAATAAATACAGTATTACGATATCGTCAGATAATAAGATGTCACAACCAGACACGGGTTGATTAGATAACTGAGGTGGTCCGACCAATACAACATGTCTTTTAACAAGGAAGATGTAGGATTACCCATGTGGTACTACCTAAGGGTGCTTTCATAAGCACTTAGCAAATGAATCTTGTTGGGAATATTTTTATAGGCATGAAGATATCCTAGTTAGGCATGGACCAACAGAGCAATCTAGAAGGCTCAAATTAGTACGACATGTATCTGACGTGGTGAATAGTGTCAGCCAAGTCAATGAAAATACCAAATATCTATTAAATGATTGGATGCATGAGACAGTCCAACCTCGGGTTGCTTTTGTAAGCTTTAGCACAGCGACCTTGCTATGGATTCCATAAGAACGAGCAAATTACTTCTTATCGAGGAAAATGTTTCAACTCGATCGAGTACCAAGGGGTTCTGATTAGACATGGATCCGTTGTATGAGTTAACACATTAGCTGATGACATGTCTACCTGACAAGGTTGTATGAATAGTTTGAGTCTGATCAAATGTAGAAGTGCTTAGATGCATGTGGTAAGCTGACCACAAGGGGTTGTTTCCATGAAAATTGGCAAGGAAATCTCTTGACGGGAAGGCATCATAGATCATTAAGAATCTGGAGTGTTTCGACTAGACATGAATCTGCTAAACAAGCAAAGCGCTTGAGCGAATACAACATGCCTTCCGACATGGTGAACAAAATTAGACAACTCAAGTGAGGCATCAAAAAGGGATGGATGCACAAGATAGTCCACCCTTGAAATGCTTTTGCAAGCTCTGATGAAGCGTCCCTCACTAAGGATTCCTTAAGGACTAATAAAGTAGTCTTTGCTGAGGAAAATATCAGGGTTTAAGCAGGTTCCAAGTGGTCCGATTTGGAAATGGAGAAATCATATAGAAAAGTTTCTCTAATTGATGTGACATGTTTACTAACAAGGTAGTATAGTATTCTGGTGAGTCATATCGTTAAAATGGATTGGATGGGCTAAATGGTCCAACCTATGTGGGGTGCAATCATTAGAAACATGAAACAATGAGTTCTGTCAAGGATTCCTTAAGACCAGTGAGATCTTGCCCGTTGGGGGAGGTAACATGATGTTATTAGGCTCTGGGGCTAAATGAATACACTGGTTCATCTCTAAAGTACTTTTACAAACTTCAGCAAAGTGACCCGCGCTTTAGATTCCTCAGAGCTAATAGAGTATTCTTCATTTGAAGAAAATTGAGGCAACCCAAACTATAAAAGATACCTTCATCAGGCACCTAGGAAAGGGATTCTACGGAGGATGTACCATAGGTATGGACATATCTTGCTCAGGCACGGATCTATTAGGCAAGCTGAGTGTTGTAGTTGATGCAACATGCCTTTTCCTAGAAATGGTTAGCCCATGAGCTAAATCATAAAGGTAGAAGGATATTCTTCACATTCATCTAGCAACTACTCCTAAATGTAGATGATTATATGTAAGTATAATAACTATTTCTAAATGCAAATATTACTTCTAGAGATAACCCTTTCTGGATAAATTGGTTTGGAGAATTTTGAGATAATAAAATCTACTATTCTTATGTAGCGAATTGGATAATGTAAAAGAATGAGATGCATTAAATATTATATGTGCCAAATAGGAGAAATCCTATCATTTACCCTCTTCTAAGTGCAAAAAGAACATCGCCTAATCCTAGGTTTAGTCCCTAAATCTATGGTTAGGTTGGGAGGATACTGGCTCTCACTCCAGAGCTCCCACTTCCCTTCGCCTGAAGGCTAACTCTCGTTTTAGTTTCCAAACACTATGACCGAATTAGAGATTTTAGTCTGTCAGACTAATATCTCCAATTCTACGCCCATCAAAGTATATTTTCCTATTTATTTGTACTCAACTCCAACGAACTTCACCATCCATGGAATTTGAATGTCGTTCCACTTTGTTGAGAATTACATCGCTCTCTCGGATCTTAATGCAATTACAACAAATTTTAACACTACAACGAGATCTTATTGTAATGTAAATGAAGTGCAAGTAAAAACCATCACATTTATAATTAAAATCTCTTCTAGCATGCATCCCAATATCCTAAACATGAATTCTACTCATTGCAAAAGAAAAACTAAAGGAAAATAACAACATAATCTTCTCATGTCACTATTTCTAAACAAGAAGAAAGAGAAAGAAAAAGACATCGCAAAGCATGAAGAAAACACAACGAAAAATTTCATTTCATCAAAGAAAATCTAATACATAAGTGTTTACAAAATCATAAGATAATGAAGAACACAATACTTAGCTTTTTCTTCTTGAAAAAAAATGAAAATCTCTCCCGCAAAGCCTCCCGCTGATCCACGCAATACTAGTACAAAACCTTATAGATTCTCTCAAAATCCCCTCTCTAATCTCTCCAAAAAATTAGAAATCTACATTTCAACTCTTATTCTAATATCTCTAAGCATTCTTCACATTTTCCTCACTTTCCTATCACTTTTTCTGATATAAAATCATTATAATATAGTATAAGGACGAATTTCCCAAGAGGTGCCTCAAGAAACCTTCCAAAAGAGTCTAAATTCAATGCATATGACCAATAACCGCTCCTGACACTGCCAGCGCCGTTTTGGGCACTGTCGGCGCCCTATTTTCATTACTCTCGGGTTTCTGGCGCAGCTCCACCATTTTGCTTCTTTTGGCTCCGTTTTAGCTCTGATTCACTTATTTCAGTTGTGTTGTATTTCTAACAGATAGACCTACAAAATAAACATAAAATAACCTTTATCTAAAGTATAATCTCATTCAAAAATATGCAATAAGTGTAAAAGAGATTAAGCATAGAAAGCCTTATCGAAATGTGTCAGGCCAAAATTGTTTTCTTGCTCATTTTTACTCCAATTGCACCTTTTTTATTTTTTTCTTTTCAATATTCCATTTCTTGTACCTACACAAAAAACATACAAAATACCTTCCTTTAAGTGTAATATCATTAAAATTAAGCACAAAATGCATATGAAAAATTAAGCATTTTTTTTGCCTTATCAAGGGTCAACACATGAAGTGCAAAATAAGTGATGATAACCCACAGAGAAGATAACTGGTAACTCAATTTTCAAAGGAAGGACTACCTGAACATGGGGGTTAACGCGTGGAGCGTAAAACTTGTGGATGGAAGCCCACAATAAAGATAAATAAACTTTTGAGGGAAGAATTGACCAGACCTAGAGGTCAACATGCGGAGTGTAAAGTACGTGATTGAAAACCTAAGGCAATTTAATTATTTGGATGAATAACTACCTGGTTCCAGAGGTCAACACATGGAGTGTAAAACAAGTGGGTGGGTGTATGTTGTATCATATGTTCACTAAGCCTTTGAGATCTTTTCATGCCATTCATATTTTTTTGTTGGCATACATGACTTTTCTAGGAGTCTTATCAAGATCTTTTTAAATCCCTCAAGTAAGCCATTATCGAAAATGATTTGGTGTGGCATACCAAATTAATATGGTATGAAGAGCTTCCATGGTGTCTTCCAAGATTCATGACCAGACAAACCATGCAAAATTAAAGATTTTTAAAATTCAGGTCAAGGTGGAATTTTCCTTGAGTACAATCTTCTTTAGCCCCTTTCCTTGAATTTTCTTTCACCCACAGCCTAAGTTGGCCTCATCATTCTTATGTGGGTGTTAATAAAATGTATTCATTTTAGTGATGTCGTTAAATCAATTACTAATTTATCGATCACCCCAATACCACTTAACAAATCTTTGAACATATTATCCTAATGTTATTATTAGGAGAATTTTAATATCAAAAGGTTCTCTACATTGAAAACTTCTAATTTTTTGCTCATCTCAAGCTTCTTTTCAGAATTGTTGGCAAGTTTGTTAGTTCTGAAGCCTTTCACACTTTTTATTTTCCTAAGAATTATTGTATTTGGTATATCTTTGTTATATTATTTTGGAGTTAGTATCTTTATGAACAACAATTTCTTTTAACTTCAAAATTCCCTTGAATACAGATTCCTAAAGTTTTATGATACATTACTTATTAATCATCCATTGGCTTAGTTGAATGGAAAAGTCTAAGATCTAAATATTCTCTGAAATAATTCACATTTTAATGACACCCACTTAATCATTCTAAGTTGTTCTCAAAACATAGGTGAAAGTTCATTAAAGTGAGGAATCTAGTCATCAAGATTCAATTTGAATCCATCCTTCCATGAATATTCAAAAATCATAAAGAAGATCTAGTGATGGTGTGGCAACAATCACACTTAAGCTCAATCCAATATCGTCAGATGTTGAGATGTCAAATGAGGCATAGCGTGGATTAGATATGTCAGGTGGTCTACCCAATATCATTAGATGTTGAGATGCTCGACGAGTCATGGACCAACTAAATTAGAGGAATGGTTTAACTAGTGCAACATGACACTTGGTAGGTGATGAGAATCATCCGAGTCAGTCAAAATATCAGCAAAGTTGGGTGCATGAGGTGGTCCAACATAAAATGATGCTCTTTCGCATAAAACTAATTCGAGTGTCAGTAAGGCTCCTATAACCATCGTCAAGAAGCTAAAAGGCTTGATGATGCATGACAAAATCCTTTTCTACGTAAGCGAGATGCATGGAAGATAGATACAATCATCAAGAACTAGCTATAGAGGCAAGGTAGTTTGATTAACTGAGGCACCGTCAAGCAGTCAAATAGGTGTGAAACATACAAGGTTAAGTAGAAATATTTTGTTTCAGTTCATCATAAATAGCACAAAACATGTCAGCAAGTGTATGATCTGATTTTGAACTTGTCTTTTTATTTAAACATAAGAAACTACATCATTGATAACAGTTGTAGAAGACATGATCAGAATGGCCAAAACATCTTTGGTTGGTCCTCATTCGAGAGGTTTCTCCAAGTATTGCTTTAGTATCTCGACCTCTCTAGCTTTGTGGCATGCATCAAACTAAATCCTAAATATGTGACAGTCCTGGAGCACGTGTCCTAGGTGTTTGTTGGTAGTGACAGTAGTTGGAGTCATCGGTTCTCTCCTCTTCATTATGTACTTTTGGTGGGGAATCTGCTTTAGATGTTTAATTAGGTTTTCAAAGATTTTCTTAAAGCATTCCCTCGTAAAAGGGAATACCTTAGGTTTTGCTTAAAAATCAGGTTCTTTAACTTTTTATAAGACGAGTGAACTTGCTCTAGACAGAACATGTTTCTTCATTTTTTATAAACTATAGTCAAAGTTAAGCTCTCTTCTGTCTTTCTCTAAGGACCCATTGTAAAAGGCTTCTTCCCTTTGGCTTTATTATGAATATTTTTAAATGACAAGGCTTCTGTTCTATCACAAAGACAAGCCACTTTTTCTAGAAATACTTTGCAGGTGGTGATCAGAGTACTTTTCAATAAGGCAGACTTGGGTCCCTTAATCTTGACCGTAAGGATCATAACAACATGATGCTCTTGAAGCGGAGACTCGCATGTCATGCTCAGATTGCGCTAATGAATAAAAAACTCCAACAAGGGTTCATTGGGTTGTCGATGAGCTGACATCAAATCACTCAGGGTGATATTATGTTGTGCCCCGATGAAACGCTCCACAATTGCATCTTCTAGCTCAGAGAATGCCTTGAATATGTCATTTGGCGAGTCAGCATGCCACCCGAAAGGAAATTTCTGACAAAATAGTAACAAAGAGGTGGAGTAGCAACACGTCATTGTTATTATTTTTACAACATAGTGCTCAAAACTTAGCGACGTGCTGAGGGATTAACAGTTCCATTAAATTTTTTATCGTGAGAGGGGACAAACTCTGGAGAGCATTACACGTAATCATACACCTTGGGGTAAGGCCAACCATTCCTCACCATAGTTTCTCTTTGCTGAGTCACAAGGATGACCCTGACCTTTGAATCCACTAAGGACTGCAAATACGAGTTAGAGAGCATATGCTCAGGCCGAGCAACATCAAAGGGGTGGCATGGATGTGCCTCATAGGCTCAGGCAGCAGCAGATGTGTTTCTACCTGTATCAGTGGTGAGATTACATCATATCCAGCTGGGTCCATGTGTAGAGCTGCTATCTAGGTGGTTAGTAGAGCAACCTGGCCCTATAGAAGGGTAATAGCCTCATCCCCACTCTGATCTCCATGGTTCATTGTAGGGACATCTTGAGCCTAAGCGGATGCATGATGATTGACCTCATTAACACAAGTGGGGTTCATCAATGACGAATCTTTGACCATGCATGGTCACCATCCATACTTGATGAGTAGCTACCTTGAAATCTTGTAGCTCCTCTATGAGGAGGTCATCCTCGTCGCAGAGCCCATTAGAATGTTATTAGAATTTTATTTATGATTTAATTAATTTATATTCCTATTAGAATGTTATTTAAAATTGTTTAATGGCTTAAGGTATGTCATTTCAAGGTTATTATGTGTCACCTTAAATTCCTTATTCATTTTACAATTTTGTTTTTTTATTTTATTTATTATTATTAAAAATAATTATATCATGTCTTGAAATTTAGAAAAAAGATGTTTTAAAGAGTTTTTTCTAGCCTAGAAAAAATCAGCAAATATTTATAAGGGCATGGAAATACTCCTATGAAAAAATTCAAATTTTTCTAATTTATTTTAATTTTTAAAAATTAAAATACTCCTGGGACTGTTTAATTATTTTAAAAATTAAATATTGAGAATAAATTTATAATTTTTAACTTATAATTTTCTTCTCTTCAAGAGAAATCCAGAGGTATTTTTATTTAATTTTTATCATTTTTATTTAAAAAGATATTGAATTTTGAAGTTTTTAAGGTTAAACTAAATTTTAAATTAAGTTTAATCTTAAAAACATCAGGTGAGGATGTGTGTTCTTGTACGAATCGAATATGCTCCTGATTAGTAGGTTAAATGATCTGGTTTTGATTGGGATCAATTGCCTAGGACTTGGGAAACATTTTTGGTGTTCATGGTCAGAGGTTTTGGGCAGCCTTTATGGGTCTTTTACTTTCTCTCTCTCTTCCGCTTAAGCTTGGGTTTGAACCTTAATCATGGCCATGGTTGGGTTTGACTAAGGTTAGGCTGCCTAGAATTCATTTTGACGAGTTTCTAAGGTCCTAATGAAGAGTTTTCAAGTTGGGGATATTTGGATTTGAGTGGTGTATGGGGTTTTCCAATGTCTCTCCTCTCTTCTTCATGTGCTTGAGCTAGGTTCTATTTATAGCCATGGGGATGGCTTGGTTGAATTTTTAAATGGCTTAGGATCATTTGGGGAAGCTCTTAACTATGTCGTAAATGATTTGGATAAGATGGTGACCATTCAATTGAGTGGATTTTAGAATTTTAAAATAGTTAACTCATGTAGAGTTACTCATGGTTACACTTAAGT
This sequence comes from Papilionanthe hookeriana x Papilionanthe teres, assembly GCA_022702705.1. Taxonomy (NCBI): domain Eukaryota; kingdom Viridiplantae; phylum Streptophyta; class Magnoliopsida; order Asparagales; family Orchidaceae; genus Papilionanthe; species Papilionanthe hookeriana x Papilionanthe teres. Next base: position 62,241,709 of record CM040424.1, read on the forward strand.
TTAAATTTTAAATTCATCTCATTTATTCATTTTTGGGGGGATAATATATGTCTAATTTTCCTGAAATTGCCTCCCCTAAGTAATTCCTAAATTTATTTAATGGATTTGAAGGAATAGTGACGTCTTGCCCTCTTCCTCATTCCATGCATGGGTTAGTTAAGTTTTCCTTTAACCATGGTGAGAAGTGTAGTTCATGTGATGTTTGTCTCCTATTGGTGAATTTTTTAGATGTTTGACATTTCTTAAAGGTTGGCTGGCCACCTCATTTCAAGGGAGTGAGTGACTCATGGCTTAAGTTGAAGAGAAGGTGACACTTAATTCCCTTCCTCTTTTATTTTCAAAATTTGACATATATGAGGTCATCCCTTGATGTAGAGATGATCTAAATCATATTCCTCACCATTGGGTAGCTTGTGAGGTGAATGATGACTCAACCATTTCATCTCTTAAGGATGGAGGAGGGAAAGACACTTCATTAATTTTTATGATAAAGGCATGATGAATTTAAACCATAGTTAAAGTTCATTATAAATGGGTTGGGTGGAGAGTTATTTGTGTCATGATGAATCTAATGGGTCATGGGTGACCCATTTTTGAGCCCCCATAATTTAGATTTAATTTTTAAAAATTAATTATGGGATTTTGATGTCATGTATGATGTCAAGTATTCAAATATAATTTCACTATTAATTAATATGTAATTAATTAAAAATAATTAAAATTATATTACTGATTAATAAATTAATCAAAATAATTTTAAAATTAATTATTTGATAAATTTACATTATTTTAGTTCAATATTTCATGTGGTTCTTTTCATGGCTTTTAATTGTATTACTAAATTTTTAATTAAGTATTAATTAATTAAAATATTAGAAATTATAATTTTAGTCAGTAAATTAACCAAAATAATTTTGGAATTAATTATTTGATTAATTTAATCATTTTTGGTAAACAATGGGTATTTTGACCAAATTTAATAAATATTGGTTAGGGTTGACCAATGTTGACTCAGGTTGACCCAGGTTGACCAATCCTAGTTCAAAAACGTCCAATATGACTTTCTTAATTTTATCATGATTAATTTGGTCACGAAGTTTATAAATTTTGTTATTTAAAGGTTTAAATTGGTTTTATTGGTCATATTCACCAATTTTTAGGATTTAGGTCAATCCAATGGTCATAGTGGCGATATTTGGATTAATTTTTGGTAATTTTGAACAATGCAAGTTGGTTATGTCAATATCTGTTTATGTGGTTAATTTTTATGGTCAAAGGGGCATGTGTTAGTCATCTTGACCCAATTAAACCCTTTTAGGTCTAAATTGACCAATAGGATTAGTGTACTTGTCTTTTATATTACGTATTGTTTTTTATTAAATTTTAATTAAAAAATAGACTAATAAAGTCAATTCAATATTCTTTGGGTGATGAATTGATCATTTTAACCTAATTTATCACTTTACGTTATGAGATCAATATAGTGGTTTATTGGTCATAAATTGACAATCTTTGTCTTGTTTATGTCAAAAGTTAATCATTTTGATTATTAATGATTAAAATTGATCATGATTGATCAATTTTAGGTGCAGGGTTGGCCCAAATGATTTATTTAACCTTGTGATGGTTAAGTTAATCACAGGGTTGTTGATTTTGGTAACCATACCTAGATTTGACTAGGGCTGCTAATATTGGGTTAATTTGGTATTGTCAATTAATCAAGTTGATTATAGCTAATTAACTTGATACCTAAGATGTCTTAATGATCAATGTGGTGAACACTGAGTCAGTAAGGAGGTCATAGATTGGCTTCTATTCTTAAATTATTTGGTGAATGGCCCTCACAAAAGTGAGGTCAACAGGTGGCCACCTCCCATTTGTGAATTGTCGTTCAGCCCTCCACCTCAGCAACACTTTACACCCACTAGCCAGCCCTGGTGACCACCATAGCCATGTTTATTTAACCACCACCCTCTCATGGCCAAGCGGGGGAGAGAGTGCTCAAACCTTAGGGAGACGCTGCTAATTTGCTTCTAGAGCTTCTCTAGACCTCCCTATGCTCAAGTCTACCACTCTCCAGCCATCTTCCCTATTGCCTGAGGTCAATTTTCTCACCCAAATATAAGTCAAAAACACGACATTCCTTAAAAATCCACCAAATAAAAAAACCAAATTGACTTGCTCCTCACCTTGCCCAAGCTAAACGAGGAAGTTCCCCACCAAAAGCCCCATCTCCAGAGCACCCTAACCCACTTGAAGACTAAGCCTGAATCACCCTTTGATCGAGTTCCTAGGCAAGTCCAAGAAGAGATTGAATTGGTACTTGGAGGAGCTTCGCCAGATCATAACGAACATCAAACATCATCCCAATTGAGGCCAAAACCTCTTGGACTAAGGTATATTCGAGTTTCCCTAAAATCGAGCTTAGTTTTGGCTTTTGTGAAGAAAACTTTAAATTCATGTGCATGTGACCACATAGATAGGTTTGTGTGGACTAGATGAAGGTGTAGGAACAAACTCCATAAAATTTGGTTAAGTGTAGAGTGAGATCTTAAGCCTATAAGGTGGACGGCTCTCAGGTTACACTAAAGGAAGACGATGACCAGGGACCGTTCGATAGCGCATGTATTGGACAGACGGCGTTGATGCAGTCGGACGAGAAGATGGAACATAAAGCATGGGTTGAGCCAGCGCTGATGTGGATGGTGGAGGCAAATCAAATGGCGATACACGGAGATTTAAAAATGTCGTAGGTTGACGTGGATAAGTAGAAAAATATGTTATTTTTTTTATTTTAATTTGGAAACTTAGAAAATTCATAACTCAGGTGTAGAGAAATGCTAAAATAAAAATAAAAATATTTTGTTGCTCAGTAAACATAGGAAAACAATGTGAACTAAAAATCTAAATTATTTACCATGCATTTTATTTTTAATTAATTTAATACTCATAAAATTCATTAAAATATTTAATTAAATATTAATCGACATGACTTGAATATTTGAGGGTTTGAACTTCATGTCTTTTGGATTATTCTCTGATTTTTTCAAGGTCAGATGACATGTCTAAGTCTGGAAACCCCATTTTACAATGTTAATTACCTTTTTTTAATTAAAAAATATAAAAATTAAAATATAAGTTAGAAAAATACAAAATGAATTTGGTAGGTTCATTGTGGTCAAAGGATCATAGAAAAAATATAAATTGGAATTCAATGATTAAAAATATCATTTTATGTAATTAACTCATTAAAACTTAAGAAAAATTAAATAATTAAAATATAATTAGAAAAATTAAAAAATTAAATCCACATTAAAGAAAACAGTCAAAGAAACCCTCTATAAAAATTTGAAATTATTATGAATTGATTTGATCACCAAATTTGATTTTCTAATTTAAATGTGATGTTTCTACTAAAATAATTATAATAAATAAAATATAATTTAAAAAATTATGAAAATGATTTTGGGAGTTCCTTTTGACCAGAGGAACTTAAGAAAAATAAAATTGATGTTAAAATAAATACTTCATTTTAAAGCTAATTTTTAATTCTAAAAGAAATAAAAATAATTAAAAAATCACAAAATCACTAAAATATAAAAGTACACAGAAATATTTCAATTTTTTTCCCAACACTTCAAAGAAACTAGAATATTTTTCTCAATTTTCTAAGTAAAGTTATGAAGTTTTCCTTAATTTTACACTAAATTAATTAGAATAAATAAAATAAATAAAATATAAAATTTATTTCTCTGAGCTCTCTAAACTAAGAGATATTTAGGAAAAACATAAAAAGTAAAATTTAAGTTAAATTCTATTTTATAATTAATTAATAATCAATATCAAATAATAATTATAATAATTAAAATAAAATTTAAAAAAAATCATGAAAATTAGCCTAAGTGGTCATCTAACCTAGATGATTTTTGAATAATTTTCCAAAGGACAGATGGTGTGCTTTTGATAAGTTAATAAATTAACTTGAGAAATACATATTTTTGTAATAAAATAATTCTAAAAAAAATAAAAATCAGAAAACTATATTTTTTCCTCTGATATTTTAATTTACTCATGAGTGGGTTAACATAAAATTTTAAAGTCATTTGAGTTTAATTTGGAGAACTATGAAGTGATAAGCCTTGAAGAGCAAATGATAATTATGGAATATAAGCTCTAAGCAATGTTTAGGCTTAAATTGAGGGGTAAATGGGTAATGAATGCTCATAAGTAATATTTTTAGATGATTGAAACATGTAGAATTAAGAGGTTGAAACCAATTCTTCTCTTTTCCATAACAAGAGTAAAATTATATATTTTTTGATTTATTATAATTTGGAAGTTAATTATTGAATGATCCTAAAGTGAGGGGTTTGATTTTGGAAAGTTATAATTCATTAATTCAAAACCCCAAATAAATGGTTGAATAATGGTATGATCATTCAATAAAGATTAAATTCAACCCCCCCCCCCCACCCACTTAATGCTTTCAAAATTACCAGTGAACTTATGAAACCTTAAGGGCTTAGTAGTGAACTAGGTTTAATCCAAAATTTCTTTATGAGGTTTAAGAAAGAAAACATGGTTAATTATAAATAATTTGAGAACGCTACTAGCCCAATTTTATTTGAAATGACTAAATATCATAATAAGTCAATTAGCCCTTAAAGGCATTCATTCACATAACTCATAAATGAAACATCAAGTGATAATTGCCCCACTAATAGGGATAATTAAAACATAAATTTTCATTAAGAAATAGGTTAAAATGTAACTATTAAACCTTAACTTTAATGATGGATGAATGACTTAGCAACAAAATAAGTTTAGAAGAACTCGAGACCTTCTAAAGGATCTTAAAGAGGTGTAAGGCTTATGCTCAGCATCCCTTTATAGTCTTTTCAATATCTTAGGGGACAACTAAACCTATTATGTCACCAAGCTATGACTAGCATCCGATAAGATCACCCCGAACCTTTCTTGCTTACTTTTTTTTGAAAATTATTCAAATTTTCTTATATATATATATATATATATATATATATATATATATATATATATATATATATATATAGTACACAACCTAAAATTTCAGCGAATGCACAAGAAGAAGACAGGTAAGCATTTACATTTTTTCATTGTGATTTCTTTTCATTTTACTTTACTGTATTTTCTTACCTGCAATTATTTACTTTACATGCAAAACTTAATGCAAATTTCCATGCTAAAACAAAACAAAAAAAAAACAATTTTGAATGTAAAATACTTTTTCAAAACAAAACAAAAACACGAAAATGAACTATATTTAATACACCATCTTTAGATGATCGGGAATCCCTCGGATGAGGCAACCTACAACTACTAACGAGATTTTCCCGATTTAAATGAGTTTCACAACTTGTTTAGTCTGAGTGAATCCAAAGAAAATAGTAGTACCATAATTAAGGAACCATGAGATCCTAACCGGTATCGCTTAATTAACTTAAACTCCATAAGACATCTAAAACAACAACAACAATCATTACAACAAAACTAGACATACACAATTTAAACCTCTCGAACTTCTTTGAACCTCTTGAAATTTACACTTCAAACTTGAAATCTTCTACAACTAGGAGCTTGGAACATACATCGTGGGCAGCACGATTGGATGTACAGAAGAACATCTTCAAGAGAGCAAACAAGTCTACAACAGCAAAATAAATCCACAATAACACACATTTCCTTAGAAATAAACAACAACTCATGGGACTTCGAGGTTATCCGTCTAGCACAATATAAGCACTCAACTGATCTTTAGGCATTTGTACAATCTTTTTGTGCAATATAAGCCCTAACTCCATTTAGAATTCTGAGGTGGTCGTTCGGTACAACGTAATTCCTCTTATTTTTCAGGCTATTTGTATGATCGATATCATACAAATGTAAGCCCTATCTAATAAAATTGAGGATGAAACATTAAATGATTTCTCATTGAAACTGAAACCAAATCATAGGATAGTTTGAGAAATCACTGAGGTTCTCCTCAGGATCCGTGATATCCCCTAGCATTCTTCCTTCGGATTCCGAAATAAAATGTTCCAATTTGATTTTTTCCCATTTGAGATTTCCTACAAACTACCTTGAAAATCCTAAACTTTGAAGTTTATGAAGAAAATATTTCCTGATCTATATCAAGATTTTTCTTGAGTGACTTCATTTGAGATGTAATTAACTACACGGGCTTGCGTTTATAGGAATTTTAAGAACTCAGTTTAATATAAGCTTTATCTAATATTTTACATTAGATAGGTGAATTTGTCGGTCAACATAAAAAGTTTTCGTAGGCTAAAAAGGATGTCATAGATTGTGTAGTTTATTTAATCGAGTCTCGTTATTAAGTAATGCGTTTATTCTAGGGTTAGATGTATAGCTTGCAATATTGTGTTTTTTTATTTAAACTATCATATATATGTGATTGGTTTGATTTTTTATTTTCAAAATGAAATATAAATTTTCAAATTATATAAATATATATTAAATTAAAATTTTAAAGTGGGCGATGGGATATCCAATTCGGCAACCGACAACTTCTAATTTTTCGACCGACAATAACTCAAAAATGTGTTAATGATTGGGTCACCGCCGTCTGTCGGTAGTTGTCCCACGATGAGGTCCGCTCTGTGGAAGGAGCATCATCAACAAGCATCACACCACCCCCCCCCTCCCCCCAAAAAAAAAAAAAAAAAAAAAAAAGAGAGGGAGGAAGAAGAAAGGAGGGGGACAACTTACCTTGGATTTGATTCACTTCAGCCCATGTCCTTCGACAGCGTCATGGGACGGAAGATCTTCGGCCTTCATCATCTTGTCAGGTGTATAGATCTCATTACCAACCATCAAATATTGGATAAGGGTGGGATAACCATAGAAAAAGGTTGAAGGAGAGCCCTCCTTGACCTGCCTCGAGTCAAATCGAGTGACTCCCCACATTTTTTTCTTCAACATTTTTCGACCTTTTTCGTTAGTTTCTTACTCGAGGGTTCATCCTCGAAATGTGTGATCTGATCCCCATAGAGGCGAACATCCTAGCCATATCAGTAGATTTTAACATATAATCGGGTCCCTTCTCCATAACAAAAACGTGAACGACAAATCAAAATTCAGGAGACGAATAAATTCTGGATGATTGAGTAGCCCTTGGAGTTCCCTATAAAATGAACATTGACACAGAAATCTTGGAAGTTTATTTATGATGTCAAAAAATGAATATCGATACAAGAATCATATTTCTCTCGTTTAATTTGTCTATTAAAAAAAAGAAGGAAAAAAGATATAAGGGTATAATAAAATTTTTCTTGTTATTCTTGCAGTTGTCACTTTCGAGGAGCCAAAAAAACTGGAGAGCTTAATATGTAAATCAAAACTAGCAGACACAATTCACAAAGACATCCCACGAAAGATAAGATGGGTGATGCAGCTTTGCAAGCCCTATCATAAAATGATCCAAAAATACCTCCCCAACCACACAGATCTTAAGGTCAGAGGAGCGGTGCATCTTTAGCAAGAAGAAGGATCAACTCTAGAGGACCCAACTGATCAGTTCTGAGAGACCAAACCAATGCCATGGATGAGGAAGGAACGTTCCCAACATTCAGGGACAGAGATCCACTTTCCAAACAAATGACTGACATGTCTAGCGCTATTCGGTCAGTCAATCTTCTGGCTGCCCAATCAGCTAGCAGAAAGGACAGCCAGTCATATTTTGCAGCTGCGCAAACCGAGTTTAAATATGGACAAAAATACCCTCGCCGTTTCTACGCCTTCATTTGATTTCACCGCTTTATTCTTTTGGTGTGTCTACCGGACATATTCGAATCCTACACTAACATAACCTTTAAGAGGTATAATCAACTTTAAAATGTTAATAAATGCCATATTTTTATGTGATGTTAGAATTTTAAGTATTATGAATATAAAAAAGAATTTTTAAAAATGTTAGATACATAAATACATAAAAATTATTGGGAGTCATATAAATTCTCCAAATTTTATTCATATATAATCCTCCTTTGGAAGTCAAAACACCAAGCCATTCTCATACCCATCTCCATAACATTTGCACCACTGGAACTATCCCACCCATCATCTTCTCATGGGTAACTCCCTCATCTCCCCTTGCTTCCACCCCCACTCCTCCGACAACTCCGCTGTAACACTCATCTTCTGGGGTGGCGCCACCCGCATCCTCTCGGGCCGCCATCTCGCCGCCGATCTTCTCATCCAGTTCCCCGACTTCTCCATCTGCCACGCTGACTCTTTCTTCATCGGCCACCCCATCCCCACCCTCTCCTTCGCAGACGAACTCCTCCTCGGCGAGACCTACTTCATCATCCCCACCGTCTGCATCCCCTCCGACGCCCTCACGATGAATTCCCTCGCGCTTCTCAACTGCCGAAAGCGGTGGCCACCACCGCCGGCCGCAAAGTTTCCTTTTGAATTTGTCAAGGGGGATGATGGAAGGAAGGCTCTGAAAGTGCTGCCGGATTTCATAAGGGACATGATCACCGGCCGTGGCGGCGGCGGTGGCGGGCGACTGATTAGTGAAGAGATATGTAGCACGCCGGAGCTTAAGAAGCATTATGAGCAGCTAGTGGAGGGGAATAGGCTCTCATGGTCACCAAAGCTGGAGACTATAAGTGAGAGAAATGTGCGGTCGTCTCCCTCCAGGTTGTTCTGTTTGGATAAGAGATAGAGAGACAAACTGAGTTCATTATATTTTCATTAATACTTTCTTGTATGCCTTTCCTTCATCTGGTTTGTTTTGATTGATGATATAGTTGAATTAGGGAAACAAAAATATGGCAGAATAGATTAAATAATCATCAAATTTATATTTTTTTAAATTATTACTGTATATAAACAATTTATATTATATTGGTCTTAAAAAAAAATGCAACTTTCAGTTCATCATCATATAATTGATATTTTGCCACAATTTCCTGTATGCCTTTCCTTCATTTCGTTGATTTTTACGTTGGGGATTTGATTTCTGGATGTGTAATTATATCTTATCAATAATGATAGATGCGTATTAAGACTAATTTTGACTTAAAATATAACTATTATAAAAATTAGAAGTCGGTCATTCTTTTTTTATCTGTTAATATATTTCTTAAGAATATCATGTTATTTTTACAAAATATTATAATTTTTTTCACATCAATAGTCTACCCTCACAATGAATTTAATTTTTAACTTATTAAAAATATTTAAAAATTAATATTTAATATTTTATATTAGTTAATTTTTTATTATTCATCTTCTAGTTTCTCAATCTATTATCAATTTAAGATTACACTAATTTGAATTAATATTATTTTTTATCTTTTGTAATAAATAGGCCGGGATTTGAGCCTGTTCGTACGTATAGAATTAAGTTTGAGGTAAACCTCAAATTCGATTTATTAATCAAGCTCATACTTAAACAAACGGTACTCAAGCTCACTCAAGCCGATTCATTTACATCCCTATTGCTAACCACCAGATTATGTAAGAGAATTTAGGTTCTCACGTGTAGTTCGCATCGATTTATTTGCAGATTAATTTTATGGAACAATATTTTCTTAATTTCTTCGATACCCCTATTTGTTCATGCATTCAACATGTTAATCTTCAAGCTAATAAAATAAAAATTAAAATTAAAAAAAATTATTTTAAGAAAATTTTATTATGATGCCTCAGCATATTTTAAAAAAAAAAAAGTATATTCTCATTTATTATTTGACCATGGGTCAGGGTAAAAAAAAATTAGTAATTTTGCCCCTATCGATATATTATATTTAATAAAATTAGGTATTTGATGATTTTGCTCACACTAAAAATTAATGCTAATTTTGGCCCTCCAAAGTCTATATTAATTTGGACTTTAGCATTTTTCTACTCTTATTAATTTATTTTTTAGTAGGACATTTCAACCATACAAGATTTAAGTCGCTTTTTATTATTATAATTATTACTATTTGGGTAGGTCTCATAAAGTCATTTTTATTTTGAACTTTTAGCAATATATATTATTAGAATGTTAATATCAAAGGGTCAAATTTGAGGGCTTGCCGGCCAAAGAAAAAATGATAAATAAATATTCATTTTTAATGATATATTTTAATTCTTAATTATTATAGCTTCATGGAATAAGTATTTCTATTTTACAACAATATGCTTTCTATATAATGTAAATATCATATAAAAATTTAAACTTAAGGAATAAAATGGATAATATTTTCTTAAGAAAAAACAAAAAAGAAGACTTGTTTTAGTGTTATTGATTGAGAAGTGATTAATAGCGATATTCTAAGAGACTTAATGGAATTTCCTTTTAAGTTAATGACTAATTCCTTCATGTTTGTGTCAACTGGTTATATTGTTTAATTAGTTATATTTCATGTAATTTCCTTTTAAATTAATGACTAATTTCTTCAGATCTGATGGTTTTATTTCAGATGTGTTGTTTATGGCAAAGAAAAGACCTTTATTCCCACAAATATATTATATCTTATATATATAATGATCTACCCAATGTATATTGGTGGAAAGATATTTGGTTTAAACTTTAAAGGTTATTATTTTTAATTTGCTATTATTAGCTCAAAACTTATGATTAGAGGGCCCAAAATTAGCCTTACTTATTAGGGGACATTGATTGGCGGACCTCTTATGCTTTTTTTGTGGTGATCATAAGGAAACACATTCTCATCTTTTCTTTCAATGTCTCTTGTCCCTCAATATTCTGAAAAGATGTATTTCCTAAGAGAATTTCTTTTATATGAGTTGTAATCATGACTGATGCGTGTTAGAAAATTTGCGGCGGTAGAGTAGTGGATTATTGTTTTAGCGTTGTACGAAAATTCAGCACACACACAGATGCAAAGACAAACAAACGGTGATGGCTCCAGAAGTTTTTACGTGGAAAACCCGTAAAGGGAAAAACCACGGTGCCGGGCCCAGTTGCGAAAATCCACTATTGATTGATGTTTACAGAAATCTTTTGTCCCAAAGACGGAAATGGTAACTATATATTTTCAGACTACAATGAAGACTGACGGCATCTGGTCGGTGGTGATTGACGATGATTGGCGGAGGTCGACGGTGACGGAGGTCGATGAAGGTCGGCAATAGTCGACGACGGTAGGTGGTGGTCGACAGAGGTCTGCGGTGGTTGACGGCGGTAGGCAATGGTTGATGACGCGTAGGTAGTGGTTGACGATGATTGGCGGAGGTCGATGGTGATAGAGGTCGATGATGACAGAGGTCGACGGTGACGGAGGTCGACGATGATGGAGGTCGACGAAAGTCGACGGTAGTCGACGACGGTCGACGAAGGTCGGCGGTGGTCGGCGACGGTAAGCGGTAGTGTTAAGCTGTAGCTTCTCTTCAAGGCCTCAAGCTCTCTCTAGGCTTCAGCTTCCCTTCATGTGAAGCTTGGTGTCTATCTATAGTGTTTTGGGTGCAATTAATGCATCATTTTTGATCGGGCGGTCTAGAGGCTTCCCTTGATCAGATGGCTTTTAGGGGGTATTTGATGGCCTTAACGATGTCGGAATTGAGTGATCATGGGCTCGTTGGACTCATCTTGTCGAGACGTTTGATTCGAGTATAGGCTTACTAGTGTCGGCTTTTGTTTGACCTTCAAAATATAAGAAATCTTCTAAGAATGCATTAATGGCTTGATTTCATCTTTATTTGACTAAGATTGGACTAGTTTTTATATCATTAGGTTCGTCTCATCGAGCGGTCAGTTTGACTATAAGTTTGCTGAAATCGGAGCTCTGGATGACTTTTTATCAAGATTTAAATGTTTCTTATTCAAAAGATTGCACCGAGATTCGTGTCGGATGATAAAAAATATTTGGTGGCGTATCAATGACGAAATTTTAAATCACTCTGATTCTATTAATTGTGAGATTATGAAGAAGTGTTTCCTTCTCTGCATTCACATTGCCTCACATTACTTATGGATGGAAAACAACAATAGAATGTTTGTCAAGGTTCTTTTACCAATGGATATATTCATACATAAAATATTTTTGCTAGTCAGTTGAAGCGCAAGAAATGGCAGTTTAAAGGATCCTCCCTCCTGTGATCAACTCTATATATTATTCTTAATACTATCTACTAAGGCTGTTTTATTATGGATGATGTTCTTCTTATATTAGTTGGCTAAACTATTATTTTGTTATAAGAATCATTTTCATAATGATCATTATTCACGCCATTTTTTTGATGATTTTCAGCTTTATAGATAATGCATTCTTACAATTAATATGTCATACTATAATTGGTCTATGAATAAGTTTTGCATATATTACAAATACTGAAGTTGATTTTACATTTTGGTTTATTTTAATTTTGGTATATATAGATTTAATAAAAGAATGGTTCTTATTGTTCTTGCTGATCTTGGATTGGTCTTATTTATTTCAACATGACAGTTACACTTATTTTTTCCTTATTGTTTATCAACTTTGTTTTTTTGGAGCGATGATGTTAAACAATAGAGATAAGAGGTTCAACCAATTATCGATAACTGATATATTTTGTTGTAATGCTCTTGAAAATTCTTTACTATTCATGTTTCCTTACTATATATATATATATATATATATATATATATATATATATATATATATATATATATATATATATATACACACACATATATATATATATATACATACATATATATATATGTGGTGTTCCTGCATGACTAAAGGGAGATCATTATATGAATTTTATTAAGTTTCAGATCATATTAATGAAGTACATTTCTCATCTCCTTTTTCACAATCTGATGAATTACCTAGAACATTAAATTTGCTACTGAGCTTGTTTGATATTTTCACGGCTAAATAATTGAGAATGGAGCCTCTTATTGGATGGATGGTATTATTTCTAAGCTCATTTAATGTTTCAACACTTTTTTGTTTACCTGTCATTGGGTTGTTTCTATCGTTCCATTTTTTAGGAGTATTTTAATGGTGTTTAAATTTAATATAAATTAAGCTTGGCCCTCAACTCCCCCCTTCAAAAAAGAAAAAATAATATACTTTACCCTCTTCACAACTAACTCTTTGAAAACAAGCAATCTAATTATAAAAGTTTACAAATATGACGTTTTTTAAGTATTTAACATTCAAAATTATATTATATGCCCTATTTAAGCTAATGTTTTTAAATTTTATATAAGATGTTTTGATGAGTAAAGTGAATTTAATCTATAGAAATGATTGATAAATAATTTAAATGATTTTTTTTTTTTTAAATTGACTATATTTAAGAGCTTCTATTAATATTTATGGGTCTCTACAAACAATTAATTGGTTGTAGTAAAACCATAGGTATGCTTTATTATGAGTTGGTCAGATTGACCAATGAAAGTTAATTATCATTTCTTCTATTAATAAACTTTTTGGGTTTCAACAATTTTTTTATGAGCTTTCATTAATCATAAAAAATATCAGCACTTCAGTAAGAAATAACATATTTTTCATGTAATTAGCTTATTTAAATGAGCATTAAGGAGGTAAAATAGAGTGATTTTGATAGGAAAATTTTGATACAATATTGATCCAATTCAAAATGTTGACTAGATTGATCTATTTAAATTTATAGACTAGTCAACATTTTGAATTGGATGAATTCAAAGTCTTGGTTATATTATTTGGCTTCATATCTAAAAGTTAGATATCTTGGCACTACATACACATTATCATTTCTTATTATTGCATTGTTAATAAAATTAATTAAAGTCACTCGACAACTTGCCCTCCCTTATATGACCAAATCTCATTCAAATTAAATGATGATATGCCTTCAATTATTTGATATAAGAATTTAATAACTAAATTTAATGCTAAGAAAATCCTCATGTCTGCAATTAACTATGTGATATCACAAGAATTCATAGAAGAGTGGTCCTTTGAAGAAATAGAGTTAATTTAGTCGAATGGTAAAAGATTCAATGTGTTATATTACACATTAACATTTTTTGGTTACATGAAGTTCTACAATTTGAGATCAATAAAAGAGATGGAGGACAAGCTGGTAATTAGTTACAAAGGAATCAATGAGGTACTTGAAACTCAAATTAAAATATAATTAAGGAGGTAAATGATTTCATATATTAAGATAATTTTTATGATAACTATTTAATTTGAATGAGAAATTTCTTAAATTAACAAATAAAAATAGTATTTAAATATATAAGCATAAAGTTTTAAATTTATATTATGAAAAGATTCAAAATTAATCAAATATTATTTGAAAATAAAATGTTTTTCTTTCTCAAACAATGCATATTTATGGCATCAGCTTAAATATCAGCTTGATTAATTAATTCAAATTGTGCTTCAGCTCATACATAAACTTACAGGTAGGAGCTGGCTCAAGTGCTTATTTATTATAAAAGAGAAAAAATAATATTAATTTGAATTATTGTAATCTTAAATTAATAAATAGAATGAGAAATTAGAAGATAAATAATAAAAAATTAACTAGTATAAGATATTAAATATCAATCTTTAAATATTTATAAAGTTAAAAATAAAATCTTAAATTTAATATATTTTCATTAGTTTTTATATTAATATTCTTTTAAAAATTATGTTATCAGATAAAAAAAGAATGACCGCCTTCTAGTTTTTATAATAGTTATATTTTAAGTCAAAATTAGTCTTAACACGCATCTGTCATTATTGATAAGAAATAATTAAACATCCAGAAATTAAATCCCCAACATAATAATCAACGAAATGAAGGAAAGGCGTAAAGAAAATTGTGGCAAAATATCAATTATATGATGATGACCTGAAAGTTGCATTTTTTTTAAAGATCAATATAATATAAATTGTTTATATACAGTAATAATTTTAAAAAAGTATAAATTTGATGATTATTTAATCTATTCTGCCATTTTTTCCACCTAATTCAACTATACCATCAATCAAAACAAACCAGATGAAGTTTTCTTACTTAACTAACATGCACCACACAATTGACCAACAAAATGTAATTTGGGCAAGCCATTGATTAGATAATTTTTATCTAGCTATGTTAAAGTATTAATGCTAGAATGATAAATATTTTAATGCTAATTCCATGGATTTTCATAGCTATCTTTTAAACAAACAAATTTCAAGCAAATAAATAATTTAAGTCAACTATATAGTTTTATTAAATATGTGTTTTATTAAAAAAAATTACTCCACTTAGTATAATAAAGTATTATGAGCATCAAAATTGAATATAATGTCTTCTTTCACAAAACTTGTTGATACTTATTAAGTTATGTTTTAGTTCATCAACTAACTTAAGTTGTTTATCATTTAGGAACCAAAACCATTGTGCCAGCTTTAATAATATTTATTTTCTCATTATTATGTTAAGGTATGATACCATCCTTTCTGTGTCCCAATGAAATCAAATTGTTAACATCATTGTTCATGTTCTTGGATCCTCATCCACACAAATATTAATCTCATCTTTAGTTCCACAGTGAACAGAGAATATCAACCTATCAATTTAGTAACCCAAGTGAATTTGGGTTCACTAATAAAGAAAATACATGACTAATATGTGAAGAGGTGATATCACAACCTATGCAAACATTTGCTTTCAGTATCCAATTATGCTTCGGCGGCTTACTAATTGTTTTCCTTTGTAGTATCTAAGGATATAACTTAAAATGCTACATATCTCTCTTGTGTGTAATTAAATGGATGATGGTGAGTTAAATATTCTACAATCTTTCTAATGAATGGCATATAATATACCACATTTATGCTAGATTTTTATGAATGACAATATGTAGATAATTAATTTTTGATTTCAAATCAATTTCGCTCCAAACATTCTATCACATAAGTATGCTTTGTTTGAGAAAAAAATCATTTTCTATCACAATATTTGATTAATTTTGAATCTTTTCATAATATAAATTTAAAACTTTATGCTTATATATTTAAATACTATTTTTATTTGTTAATTTAAGAAATTTCTCATTCAAATTAAATAGTTATCATACAAATTATCTTAATATATGAAATCATTTACCTCCTTAATTGAGTCATCAATAACAAACAAATAAAAATTAGTCTTGTTTTGAACTTAAGCTGTTAAGCTACCTATGCGATCATTAAATTATAATCATTTGAATTATGGCATTTAAGCACTACATTCTCAGTCTTTTTTCTTAAAACATCCATGTCGTTTTCCCTAGAAATTATGTTTTGGTCTTACACTAGCAAAGGACCAAAATTTGGAAAGAAAAATAAGAGTTAAATATTATGCTTCTACAATTGTAATTACATTTAGATATCTTTTTCTATGCAAATAGCGTGGATGTTATCTATTTTTATTTGTCTAAATGATCCTTACTAAGGGGTATAAGTTGCTAGTGTTTTTTTGAGTCTCATAGAACTTTTAATGATAATCTCACTGGTCTTCATTATGAATAGTTTATATTCCTATAATTAAATTTTAATTTAAATTTCAAGTACCTCATTGATTCCTTTCTAACTAATAACCAACTTGTCCTCTATCTCTTTTATTGATCTCAAATTGTAGAACTTCATGTACCCAAAAAATGTTAATGTATAATATAAGACATTGAATCTTTTACCATTCGACTAAATTAACTCTATTTCTTCAAAGGACCACTCTTCTATGAATTCTTGTGATGTCACATAGTTAATTACAGACATGGGGATTTTCTCAGCATTAAATTTAGTTATTAAATTCTTATATCAAATAATTGAAGGCATGTCATCATTTAATTTGAATGAGATTTGGTCATATAAGGGAGGGCAAGTTGTCGAGTGATTTTACCCATGGTTTTACTACAACCAATTAATTATTTGTAGAGACCCATAAATATTAATAGAAGCTCTTAAATATAGTCAATTTAAAAAAAAAATTCATTTAAATTATTTATCATTTATTTCTATAGGTTAAATTCACTTTACTCATGAAAACATTTTATATAATATTTAAAAAACATTAGCTTAAATAGAGCATATAATATAATTTTGAATGTTAAATACTTAAAAAACGTCATATTTGTAAACTTTTATAATTAGATTGCTTGTTGTCAAAGAGTTAGTTGTGAAGAGGGTAAAGAATATTATTTTTTATTTTTTGAAGAGGGAGTTGAGGGCCAAGCTTAATTTATATTAAATTTAAACCCCATTAAAATACTCCTAAAAAAATGGAATGATAGAAACAACCCAATGACAGGTAAACAAAAAAGTGTTGAAACATTTAATGAGCTTAGAAATAACACCATCCAGCCAATAAGAGGCTCCATTCTCAATTATTTAGCCTTGAAAATTCCAATCAAGCTCAGTAGCAAATTCAATGTTCGAGGTAATTCATCATATTGTGAAAAAAGAGAAGAGAAATGTACTACATTAATATGATTTGAAACTTGATAAAATTCAAATATTGATCTCCATTTAGTCATGCAGGAACACCGCATATATATGTTTTTTAAGTGATGAATAACATCAGCGATCAATAGAAATGTCAGGAAATATGAGTAGTAAAGCATTTTCAAGAGCATTACAACAAAATAGATCGGTTATCAATAATTGGTTAAACTTCTTATCCCTGATGGTTAACATCATTGCTCCATAAATACAAAGTTATTATAAACAATAAGGTAAAATTAATTTAACATCATGTTGAAACAAATCAGATCATCCAAGATCAACAAGAAGAATAAGAACCATTCTTTTATTAAATATATATATACCAAAATGAAAATAAACCAAAATGTAAAATTAAGTTTGCTATTTGTAATATAAGTAAAAACATATGCATAGACCAATTATAGTTGGACATAGTAATTGTAAGAATGCAATATCTATAAAGCTAAAAGTCATATAAAAAAAAGGCATGAATAAGGATCCAAATGAAAGTGTAGCACTGTAAAACTTGCCCCAAATTTAGCTATCAGAACTCTTAACTACCAAAATGTATCCTAAAAATCAAATCACTTGAAAATTTGTATGAAGGCTAGTGAAATAGAAACATGTGGAATAACCCAAAATGATTTTTATAACAATATAATAGTCATAGCCAACTAATATAAGAAGAACAACATCCATAAGAAAATAGCCTTGGTAGATATTATGAAGAACAATATATTGAGTTGATACATGAGGGAGTCTCTTTTAAACTGCCATTTTTTGCACTTCCACCAACTAGCAAAAATATTTTATGCATGATAACATCCATTAGTAAAACAACCTTGACAGATACTCTATTATTGCTTTCCATCCATAGGTAATGTGAGGAAATGTGAATGTTGGGAAGTAAGCACCTCTTCGTAATCTTGTGATTAATAGAATTAGAGTGATTTAGAATTTGGTCATGATTATAGCTCATATAAAAAAAATTTTCCATAAGGAATACATGATTTCAGAACGTCGAGGAAAAGAAACATTGAAAGAAAAGATGAGAATGTGTATCTTTATGATCACCACAAAAAAGACATACGAGGTCCACGAATCAGAGTCCCCTAAGAAGGCTAATTTTGGGCCCTCTAATCATAATTTTTGAGCTAGTCATTGAAAATTTAAAATAATAACCTTTAAAGTTTAAAGCAAATATATTTGCACTGACTTAGATCATTATATATATATATATATATATATATATATATATATATATATATATATATATATATATATATATATATATATATATATATATAAGTGATAATATATTCGTGGGAATAAAGGACCTTTCCTTGCTATAAACAACACATCTCAAATAAAACCATCAGATCTAATTCCGTAGTATATTTATAATCATTAAATCTAGAGCTTTTTTTAAATTTCCTCTTCATTTTTTTTTTCCTCTCATCTCCATTCCATTGAACACGTCTGAATGTGTGAAATTTTTCATTCAAAATTAAACTTGCAAATTCTCTTGTTATTATCATAAATATTATAGTGCACTAATTATGAAGGAATTAGTCATTAATTTAAAAGGAAATTCCATCAAGTCTCTTAGAATATTTTTATTAATCACTTATCAATCAATAACACTAAAACAAGTCTTCCTTTTTTGTTTTTTCTTAACAAAATATTATCCATTTTATTCCCTATGTTTAACTTTTTGTATGATATTTACATTATGCACAAAGTTTATTCTTGTAAAATTGAAATGCTTATTCCATGAAGCTATAATAATTAAGAATTAAATTATATCATTAACAATGAATATTTATTTATTATTTTTCTTTGGCCGGCAAGCCCTCAAATTTAACCCTTTGATATTAACATTCTAATAATATATAATGCTAAAAGTTCAAAATAAAATGACTTTATGAGACCTACCCAAATAATAATAATAATAATAATAATAATAAATAGCGACTTAAATCTTGTATGGTTGAAATGTCCTTCTAAAAAATAAATTAATAAGAGTAGAAAAATGCTAAAGTCCAAATTAATATAGCCTTTCCAAAGAATATATGAGAATATACTTTTTTCTTTGTTTTAAAATATGCTGAGGAATCATAATAAAATTTTCTTAAAATATTTCTTTTTAATTTTAAGTTTTATTTTATTAGCTTGAAGCTTAATACGTTGATGCATGAACAAATAGTGGTGGCATGCTATCGAAGACGTTAAGAAAATATTGTTCCATAAAATTAATCTGCAAATAAATTGATGCGAAGTACACTTGAGAACATAAATCAAACTTGAGGTTCAGCTCAAACTTAATTCTACACATACGAACAGGCTCAAATCCCGGCCTATTTATTATAAAAGATAAAAAATAATAATTATTCAAATTAGTGTAATCTTAAATTGATAAATAGTTGAGAAACTAGAAGATGAATAATAAAAAATTAACTAATATAAAATATTAAATATTAATTTTTAAATATTTTTAATAAGTTAAAAATAAAGTCTCATGTAAAAATTCATTGTGTGGGTAGATTATTGATGTGAAAAAAATTATAGTATTTTGTAAAAATTACATGATATTTTTAAGAAATATATTATCAGATAAAAAAGGAATTACCGACCGCCTTTCAATTTTAAAAATAATTATATTTTAAGTCAAAATTAGTCTTAACACGCATCTATCATTATTGATAAGTTATAATTACACATCCAGAAACTAAATTCCCAACATAAGAACCAACGAAATGAAGGAACGGCATACAGAATTGTGGCAAGCTATCAATTATATGATCATGAACTGAAAGTTTCAATTTTTTTTTTAAGATCAATATAATATAAATTGTTTATATACAGTAATAATTTTAAAAAATATATATTTGATGATTATTTAATCTATTCTGCCATATTTTTGTTTCCCTAATTCAACTATATCATCAATCAAAACAAACCAGATGAAGAAAAGGCATACAAAAAAGTATTAATGAAAATATAATGAACTCAGTCTGTCTCTCTATCTCTTATCCAAACAGAACAACCTGGAGGGAGACGACCGCACCTTTCTCTCACTTATAGTCTCCAGCTTTGGTGACCATGAGAGCCTATTCCCCTCCACCAGCTGCTCGTAATGCTTCTTAAGCTTCGGCGTGCTACATATCTCTTCACTAATCAGTCGCCCACCGCCACCACCTCTTGCGGTGATCATCTCCTTGATGAACTCAGGCAGCACTTTCTCCGCCATCCTCCCATCATCCCCCTTGACAAATTTAAAAGGAAATTTTGCGGCCGGTGGTGGTGGCCAGCACTTTCGGCTGTTGAGAAGAGCGAGGGAATTCATCGTGAGGGTGTCGGAGGGGATGCAGCCAGCGGGGATGATGAAGTAGGTCTCGCCGAGGAGGAGTTCGTTTGCGAAGGAGAGGGTGGGGATTGGGTGGCCGATGAAAAAAGAGTCGGCGTGGCAGATGGAGAAGTCAGGGAACTGCATGAGAAGATCGGCGGCAAAATGGCGGCCGGAGAGGATTCGGGTGGCGCCGCCCCAGAAGATGAGGGTTACAGCGGAATTGTCGGAGGAGTGGGGGAGGAAGCAAGGGGAGATGAGGGAGTTCCCCATGAGAAGATGATGGGTGGGATAGTTCCAGTGATGGAAATGTTATGGAGATAGGTATGAGAATGGTTGGTGTTTTGACTTCCAAAGGAGGATTATACATGAATAAAATTTGGAGAATTTATATGACTGTCAATAATTTTTATGTATTAATATATCTAACACTTTTAAAAATTCTTTTTTATATTCATAATACTTAAAATTCTAACATCACATAACAATATGGCATTTACTAACATTTTAAAGTTGATTGTACCTCTTAAAGGTTATGTTAGTGTAGGATTCAAATGTCTGGTAGACACACCCAAAGAATATAGCGTTGAAATCAAAAGAAGGCATAGAAATGGTGGGGGTATTTTAGTCCATATTTAAACTCAGTTCGCGCGGCTGCAAAATGTAACTGGCTGGCCTTTCTGCTAGCTGATTGGGGAGCCAAAAGATTGCCTGACCGAATAGCGCTAGACATGTCAGCCATTTGTTTGGAAAGTGGATCTCTGCCCCTGAGCGTTGGGAACCAACGCTCTTTCCTTATCCATTCGACATGGCTGGCATTGGTTTGTTCTCTCAGAACTAATCAGTTGGGTCCTCCAGAGTTGATCCTTCTCCTTGCTTAAGACGCACTGCTCCTCTGGTCTTAAGATCTGTCTAGTTGGGGAGGAAATTTTGGGTCATATTATGATAGGTCTTGCAAAGCTGCATCACCCATCTTATCTTTCTTGGGATGTCTTTTTGAATCGTATTGGCTAGTTTTGATTTACATATTAAGTTCTCCAATTTTTTTTGCTCCTAGATAGTGACAACAA
The DNA here is from genome assembly GCA_022702705.1 of Papilionanthe hookeriana x Papilionanthe teres. Lineage (NCBI taxonomy): Eukaryota > Viridiplantae > Streptophyta > Magnoliopsida > Asparagales > Orchidaceae > Papilionanthe > Papilionanthe hookeriana x Papilionanthe teres. The sequence continues at coordinate 62,263,563 of CM040424.1, forward strand.
CAAGAATGACAATAAAAATTTTATTATACCCTCATATCTTTTTCCTTCTTTTTTTTAATAGACAAATCAAACGAAGGAAATATGATTCTTGTATCGATATTCATTTATTGACATCATAAATAAACTTCGAAGATTTCTGTGTGAATGTTCATTTTACAGGGAACTCCGGGGCTACTCAGTCATCCAGAATTTATTCCTCTCCTGAATTTCGATTTGTCGTTCATGTTTTTGTTATGAAGAAGGGACCCGATTCTATGTTAAAAGCTACTGATATGGCTAGGATGTTCGCCGCTATGGGGCTCAGATCATACATTCCGAGGACGAACCCTTGCGGAAGCAATTGACGAGAAAGGATGAAAAACATTGAAGAAGAAAATGTGGGGAGTCACTCGATTTGGCTCGAGGCAGGTCTAGGAGGGCTCTTCTTCAACCGTTTTCTATGGTCATCCCACTCTTATCCGATATTTGATGGTTGGTAATGAGATATGTACACCCGACAAGATGGGGAAGGCCGAAGATCTTCCGTCCCATGACGCTCGTCGAAGGACGTGGGCTGAAATGAATCAAATCCAAGGTAAGTTGTCCCCTCCTTTCTGATTCCTCCCTCTCTCTTTTTTTTTTTTGGGGGGGGGGGGGGGGGGCGGGGCGGGGGGGAGGGGGGCGGGTGGGAGGGGTGTGTGATGCTTGTTTATGATGCTCCTTCCACAGAGCAGACCCCATTGTGGGACAACTAATGACAGACGACAGTGACCCAATCATTAACACATTTTGAGTTATTGTCGGTCGCCAAATTAGAAGTTGTCGGTCGCCGGAATGGATATCCCATCGCCCGCTTTAAAATTTTAATTTAATATATATTTATATAATTTGAAAAATTATATTTCATTTTGAAAATATAAAATCAAACTGATCGCATATATACGATTGTTTAAATAAAAAAACACAATATTGTAAGCTATGCATCTACCCCGAAGAATAGACACATTACTTGATAATGAGACTCGATTAAATCAACTACACAATATATAACATCCGTTTTAGCCTACGAAAACCTTTTATGTTGAACGAAAAATTCTCCTATCTAAAGTAAAAGATTAGATAGAGCTTATATTAAGCTGGGTTCTTAAAGTTCCTATAAAGGCAAGCCCCTATAGTTAATTACATCTTAAATGACTGAAGTCACCTAAAAAAACTCTTGATATAGATCAGAAAATATTGTCTTCATGAACTCCAAAGTTTAGGATTTTCAAGGTAGTGTGTAGAAAATCTCAAATGTGAAAAAATCAATTCGGAACATTTTATTTCAGAATCCAAATGAAGAAGGCTAGGGATATCACGGATCTTAAAAAATACCTCAGTGATTTCCCAAACTATTTTATGATTTGGCTTTAGTTTCAAAGAGAAATCATTTAATGTTTCATCCTCAATTTTGTTATCTAGGGCTTACATTTGTATGATATCGATTATATAAATATCTTGGAAAATAAGAGGATTTACATCGTACCGAACGACCACCTCAGAATCCTAAAACGAGCTAGGGCTTATATTGCACAACAAGATTGTACCAATGCCTAAAGATCAATTGATTGCTTATGTCGTGCTAGATGGACAACCTTAAAGTCTTATGGTTTGTTGTTTATTTCTAAGGAAAGGTTTGTTGTTGTAGATCTGTTTTGCTGTTGTAAACTTGTTTGCTCTTTTGAAGATGTTCTTCTGTACGTCCCTATCGTGCTGCCCACGGTGCATGTTCCAAGTTCCTAGTTGTAGAAGGTTTCAAGTTTAAAGTGTAAATTTCAAGAGGCCCAAAGAAGTTCAAATAGTTTTAAAGTGTGTATGTCCAGTTTTGTTGTTATGATTGTTGTTACTGTTTTAGATGTCTTATGGAGTAAGTTTAAGTTGATTAAGCGATACTGGTTAAGATCCCATGGTTCCTTCATTCCGACATCACTATTTTCTTTGGATTCACTTAGACTAAACAAGTTGTGAAGCTCATTTAAATCAGGGAAATCTCGTTAGTAGCCATAGGTTGCATCATCCGAGAGATTCCAGATCATCCAAAAAGGGTGTATTAAATATAGTTCATTTTTGTTTTTTAGTTTTGTTTTAAAAAAGTATGCAACTTTTAAACTTGTTTTGTGTTGGTTTTGGTTTTGCCTGAAAACTTGTATTGAGTTTTGCAGGTAAAGAAAATATTGCAGGTAAGAAAATGCAGCAAAGTAAAATGAAAGGAAATTGTTGACCTCATTTTTATGATAGGTCAAATCTTGACCAAAAAATAATCAACTTTGGTCAAAATGGTCAATCTTGACCCAATGACCAACCCTACTGACCCAATAGGTCAACCCTTGACCCAAAAAAATCAACTTTTGTCAAAATGGTCAATCATGACCCAATGACCAACCCTACTGACCCAACAGGTCAACCCTTGACCCAAAAAGTCAACTTTGATCAAATTGATCAATTTTTGACCAATGACCAATTATTGACCCAATTGGTCAAATTTTGATCCAGAAAATAACTTTGGACAAATCAATTAATTTTTGACTCAAAGATCAACTATTGATCACCAAGTCAACCAAGATGCTTAAAATGATCAAATATGACTTATTTGATCAATTCAAGATATCACATAACTAATAATACAACTTTAATCAACTTTGACCTAAATAGGTCAAATTTGGTCAAAAATGGCTAACACATGCCCCTTTAACTACAAAATTAATCTCAAAGATAAACATTAACATAATCAATTTGATATTGATCAGATTAATTAAAATTTAACCCAGAGGTCACCACATTGACCATTAGGTTAACCCAAACCTTAAAAATGGTCAACTTGACCAAGCCAACCCATAATGACAAAACTCATTAACACTATGGCTAAACCAACCATGACAAGTTTGGATAAGTTACATTTGACATTTTAGTCACAAATTAACCAACCCAAGTCAACTTGAGTCAACCAGGGTCAACTTTAGTCAACCATTATCGAATTTGGCCAAATACCTAATTTTGAACAAAAAAATGATAAAAATTATAAAAATTAATCACATAATTAATTTTAAATTATTTTGATTAATTACTTGATTAATAAAATAATATTTAAAAATTTAATTTTTGAATTAATTAAAAAGTTTAAAATGTGACAAATTTTTAACCTTTAACCTACAAATAACAAATATTAATCAAATGATTAATCAAATCATTTTTAAATTAATTAATTAATAAAGTGAATATTTAATACTTTAATTAATTCTTAATTAATTAAAATATAAAGATTTAAAGACATGACAAATTTAAATCTTTAACTTAAAAAAAAGAGACATAAAATTAATCAATTAATTAATTAATTAAAATTTATTTTAATTAATAAATTGATTAATGAAATAATTTCCAACAATTTTAATTAATGACATAATTAATTAATATGGAAATTAAATAAAAAAAGGACATAAAATGACATTTTAACATATGACATCATATGTGACACAAAAAAAATTCCCATAATTAATTTTAAATTAAAATTAAATTAGGGAAAGTCATTAATAGGTCACCCATGACCTATTAGACCCATCATGACACATCAACACACCCATCAAATCCATTATGACATGATTAGCATATTAATTAACCCATAACTCATCACCTCTAATTAAGGTTAAGAGTTATCATGATATTGTCATGATGGTTAGGCTTATGTGTCATCCCCTCTCAAGATGAGGTGTGACATGGCTTCATAGGTGGCAAGCAACTCTCTCCTAACCCAATGAAGATAGACCAAGACATGAGGTTAAGATTCTACCAAGGTCATAAACCATCATGAACAAAAGACATAAATAATGGGGTAAGTAAAATATGTGTCATTTTCCCTTCAACTTACTCATTTGCATGAGATGAGGTGGCCGACCACCTTAAAGATGATTTTGGTCACTACTCTAAGCATCCAATGAGAAAGGAAATTAGCATAGATTAAACTTTAATAATGGCAAAATTAAATGATGAGGAGGTTATGCATGAAATGAGTCATCTACCTTACTTGTCATGCCATGGTGAATGACGAATATATGTGTCATCCTCTCCTTTATTTCATTGAATAAACATATGAATTACTTGGAAAAGGTTAATCTAACTGATTATAACCAGCCATATCAATCTCATAGGGGAACCAATGAGAACAAGACAAGATTGGGTTTCAATCCTCACCATGGTTAAATCTAATGATGGCTAAGCTTGGAAAATCCAAATTCATCATTCTCCTAGCTGAAATTTATCTTCAAGACATTAATGAGAAGGTTGGAAACATCCCAAGATAAACCTAGTTCAGCCCAAACTTATCTAAACCCCCCCTCATGGCTATAAATAGAGCCAAACCCAAGCCTAAGAAAGAAGAGAAGAGAGGGTAATAGTGGCCTAAAATATATCCAATTCCCCTAACTCCCAACAACAAACTTGTTCCTTAGGACCTTAGGAATAAATCCCAATCAAGATCTAGCCCTTAGCTAGCCTCAAAACTCCACAAAACCAGCTCAAATAGGTTAACCCGAGAGCTTAAAATTAGGTGAGAAAGAGGAAATTTCAAAACCCCATACATTACTCAAATATAGAAATCTTCAACACCAAAAGTGCTCCCTAGGACCTAAGAAATTAAACCCCACCAAAACCAGGCCCTCAAACCCACTATAACGCTTTAATTTGGCCAACCCGAGCGCACCAAAAATAAGCCAAACGAGGATAGAATGGGTTTCTAAAATCAAACACCACAAAACTCAAAATTGACCTTCCCAAATCCATTTAAAGGTCAGAAGAGGAAGAGCCCAACTGAAATTGAGCCTCTCCATAGCCTCTAGCCTTCTACTCGCCATCTCACATTGAACTGAGCTCTTCAAAATTCAAAATCATATATAGACCCAATTTGAACTTAAATTGAAGTCTCTGGAAGCTTTCTGGGACCTAGACGACCAATCCAAAGAAATCAGATCAAAATTTAATACACTGTGGCCAAGGTATGGTTCTTCCTTATCAATGGTGGTCGGGTTTCACACTTTGTGAAAGAAACCATTCCAAAACTCCCACATATCCGTATGGATATGTTCGTCTATTCGAGACGATGGTGTAGGAACAAACCTCGCTCGATTTGGTCAAAAATCTAGCGAGATATTGTCCCTGGAATATGGACGACCTGCGGGTTGAGGCAGGAGAATGACGATGGCGCACAACCGTCTGATCTTCTGTTTAAAAGTCAGACAGCTGATATTATCCCTTAACCCCTAACCTAATTAATAAACTTAAGCTCTACTTACAATAGGCTTAAGTAACATTTAAACCCTAATTAAGCCTAACCTAATTAGACTTATTTAATCCTTAAGCTCTACTTACATTAGACTTAAATAATTTTAACTAGACCTTACTTACGTTAGGCTTAAGTTATTTAACCTTAACCTATACTTAGGTTCAACCCAAGTTAAACCTAAGTCAAACTTAAACCTTAAGTTCAACATACATGAACCTAACCTTAACCTATACTTAGCTTCAACCCAAGTTAAACCTAAGTCAAATTTAAACCTTAGGTTTAACATACATGAACCTAACCTTAACTTATACTTAGGTTCAACCCAAGTTAAACCTAAGTCAAACTTAAACCTTAGGTTCAACATACATGAACCTAACCTTAACTTATACTTAGGTTCAACCCAAGTTAAACCTAAGTAAAACTTAAACCTTAGGTTCAACATACATGAACCTAACCTTAACCTATACTTAGGTTCAACCGAAGTTAAACCTAAGTCAATCTTAAACCTTAGGTTCAACATCCATAAACCTAACCTTAACATATACTTAGGTTTAACTTCAACTTAAAACGAAGTTAAATATTAAACTTTTTAGGTTCAATATACATGAATCTAACTTCAACATACACTTAAGTTCAACTCCAACTTGAATCTAAGTCATACATTAAAGCTTAACCCCATCTTGAATCTAAGTCAAACATTAAAAATCAACCTCAACTTAAACCTAAGTCAACCTCAATTTTAACCTAATTTAAACCTAAATCAAATTTAAATCAAACTCAAGTTCAAACAACATTGAAATTAAGTTGACCCTAAATCAGACCTAACTCGAAACAAATTTAAGTTCAATCCATATTGAATTTGAATCAACCTTAAATTTAGATTCAACCTAACTTGAATCAAATAATAATTTTGAATCAAACCAAACTTAACTAAATATTAAATTCGACCTGAATTGAACTTATTCAATATAAAGTTTGATATAAATCAAACTTAATTCAATATTAGGTTCAACCCAAATTGGACTTAATTCAACATTAAATTCGACCCAAATCGAACTTATTTTGACATAAATATTAAAGTTAACTCAATATCAAGCTTGACTTAAATCGAACTTATTTTTAACTCAAATCAAATTTAATTCTACATTAAATTTGATCAAAATCAAATTTATTATTGAATTCGACCTAAATTGAATTTAATCTTACATCAAGTTAAGTCCAAACCAAATTTATTTTAATACTAAATTTAACATATTTAGATTCAAACGACATTAAATCTAAAATGTTAAAATTAACATTCAAATGACACTAAATTAAAATCAATGTTCAAACAAATCTAGTATTTATTAGATTTAGTCTCAATAAATCTAACATTCTTTTCGATTAAGAATAAATGTTATATTTTCTTTGCATATTATAGGGTGTGCTAACTCTGTTTTGTAGGATAACTAAAATGAAACAACGACATTAACTTCGTTTAGATTTCCTTTGCATATTATAGGATGTGCTAACTCTGTTTTGCAGGACGACATGGAATCACGAAAAAAATAAAATAAAACTGAAACCATTAGGATAGTCACAAGACCTAAAACAAAAACATAGTGACATTGAAATTTTTAAGATAATAAAATAACAACATTGACAAAATAAAAAATGACAAACAACAAAACACAAATATAAAATGAAATGACAAGATAAAATCTGAAACCTTTAGGGTAGCCGTAAAATCAAAACAATAATAATGAAAATACAAAACGATAAAAACAACATAACAGAATGATATTTAGGATTGATAGTGGGTACATCTTTCCTTAAAAATAAAAATTTTTAGAAAACATATGATCACATTAATCATAAGTTTTCTTAAGCAATTAGAAATTGTTTAAGATGTAATTAACTATAGAAGCTCGCTTCTATAGGAGATGTAAAGAAACACATGATATAAATCTCTGGTTATCAAAACTTCATGATTTTCCTTATATAGAAATTCTATGATATGGTATTCTAGAATCTTCTCCTATAAGGATCATCATTAACATCCTTATCTACTGTTTCCTATTAGTCCTAAATTCTTCAGTTCCTTTATAGGGTCCATAGAAATAAGATTAGAACAATATTAAACAGAGTGGCGACTCCTTGACATTGACATGACATCAAAAATTAACGGCGACGAAAAAAACAAAACATACATCCTTTTCGTCTCCATTGAGAGAGTGGCGACTCCGCTGGGGACTTTCTTTCTTCTCATCTTTTGTTATCACTTATTTTCATTTGACATTTCATTCTTTAACAAATAAGAACTACAAACTTTTAAAACAAATTCCCAGTTTATAAATAAGTCAATAATATTTATTTTTCCTGAACTTTCAGAAAAGTTGCAATGGATTCTCCCAATTCAATCTTTTCTTATTACCAAGACTTCGATACACCAATGGAGGAAGACCTTTCATTTTATCAGAATGATTATGGATTATTTGGTGAAACAGAATTTGCATTAGATAATCCATACGAAACTGATATAAACTCTTTTGAAGAATTTGATCTTCAACCTTACGAAGACTTTCTGAATTTTACAGAAGATCTACCTGAATATACACTTGAAGAACATTATACTCTTGAAGAAATGAAAAGACAAATTGACAGGAAAGGAAAACAGGTCTACGAGGAGGATGATATTCCACCACCATCTATATATGAAGTTGGGTCTTGTTCCAAAAATATTCACAGAACTCCTTCATTTAAAAGAAAGAACAGGTGGAACGAAAATGATAATTTTGAAACACCTGAATTTCAACAAAATGTTTTTGGAAATCCTTTCTTTTTAGAAGAGAATCGGTATATTCCGATTCATGTTGAATATGCTGATATTTTCTCTCAACCTAAGAGTTCTCCCTCAATTCATGCTATATATTAAGTGTTTAGGAGATTAGCACAGAAAGATAAATGTTCAATTTCCCGATTGTTGGAAAAAATGGGATGTGCAGTCTCTAAAACAATGAAAAAGGAGAATTCTAGCAATAGAAAACTCTATTCATGAAGAAATAGGTTATCAAAGTCCAACAGATGATCAATGTACTCGAGTGTCAGTAAAGTTCTGACTAGGGCTAAGAGTAAAAGATGTTACAATTACAAAAGACAAAGCTAAATATGACAAACTAATGCTCGAAGTGGAAGATACATCCACTAAAATGACATATTTGGTCCATATGTTACAAAATGCAGATTGTTCTTATGATAATACACTACCTAGAGGATCTCGTCCCATACTAAGAAATAATGTATGGAAATGAAGATCGTCTGAAAGAAATTCAGATGCTACAAGAACTCCTGTAGATAGTTCACAAGAAAGAACTTGTAAAGAACATTCTGCAAAATCATTTGAAGAAAGACTGAAAAAGTTAAAAAATGATATCAAACAATTCTCCATGCAAAGAAAGAAAGACACTTCTGACAGTTCAAATGAAAATGTTGCCAGTGTTAATATGGTAGAAACACAGTCTACTTCCTTAGCACGAGAATCAATTGAAGAGGAGGCAAAAAATGAATTACGAGCAATTATACGACAGTGAGATGAACAAATCAGTCGTCTTGAGCAAAATATGGAAGAGTTGGTAGCAACTTTACGAAATCCACCAACAAATCCTTCACCAGCCATTGAAATTGTCAGACTAGAGGCTATCCATATTTTAGAAGACAAAGGAGAGCCAATAGATGTTGAAGAAAGCACTCAAAAGAAAAAGGATTCCTCTCATAGTGGAATTTAAGAAAAAGATATCACATAACTCGTGGAACAAAAGATAAAAGAAACAATGGCTCAGGTAAAGGTTGGATCATTAATTCCAAAAGGTTGACCATATCCAGAGGAATTTGATTCTGTCCAATACCCTAAAGGTTTTGTTCCTCCTGTCTTTAAAAAGTTTGATGGAACAGGTAACCCCCGACAACATTTAGCACATTTCAGAGCAAGTTATTGTAATGCGGGGGGAAGTGACGCTCTTCTATTTCGTCAATTTGTTAATAGTCTCACGGGAGTTGCCTTTGACTGGTATGCGAAACTTCCTAATGGATCTGTTAAAACTTTTGTAGAGCTTGAAAGCCTCTTTATTCAACACTTTGCTGGAGCACAACTTCATACTATAGTTGGTGACTTGGTAGTAGAAAAAAAGAAACCAAGAGAAAGTTTAGTGGATTATATTCTACGCTGGAGAAATCTCAGCATGAAATGTGAACCACAACTTCAAGAAGAACATGCCGTTGAAATCTTACTTAAGAATATTCATGGTCCTATAGCATTAATGTTTAAAGAATTTACAATAAAGACATTTGAAAAATTGCTCAGTAAAGCTGCCAACCTTCAAGAAGAAGCAAAGTAAATGAGTATAACGAAAAAGACTAAAAAGATAAAAACTATCAAGACATTTGAAAACAAGCTAGGAAATGTTGTAGAAAAAGGTAAACAAGTAATGCAGATTCAACCTGAACAAAAGAAACAACAATGACAAAACCAATCATCATCACAACCCTCTTCTTCTCAACTACAACTTCAACAACCAATTCCAGTACCGACAAATAAGAAAACGATGGCTGAAAGAATGAATAAAGAATATCCATTTAAAGCTGAGGCCATCAGCAAAATATTTCATAGTCTGCTTGAAGTACCAGAATTTAAGCTACCAGAAGCTAAAAGGCCAGCAGAAGTCGACATGAAGGACAATCCCAATTATTGTCCTTATCATAGAATGCTCGCACACAAGATTAAAGAATATTTTGTCTTCAAAGACTGATTAGAGCGCAATTTTAAAGAAGGAAATATAGTAATCCTGAAAGAATATTTGAAATAACCTGACAAAGATTCAGTCAACATGATTTCGGTAGAAAAACTTAAATCCAACAACAAGAATAAAAACAACATTGTTTAAGCTAAATCTTCTGAGGAGATCCTTACTGAATATCAAGTTACAAAGCCTCCTAAGAAACAAAAGAAAAAGAAAAATAAAGAACTGAGAATGATTAGAGGTCTTCTAGATATAGGGACTGCTGTTCCTTTTGTATCTTCTAGTTCTTATGTTTCTTCGTCTTCTAGGATAGTTATGTCGGATGAAGGACGAAGATTCCTTGAACTGATGACTTTGTATGACTTCCTTTTTGTTACTACTGTGAATAATAATAATCCCAGTTCTGCTTACATTCTGTCTATTTTAGGCTATGCTTCTAAAAATGATCATTCAAATCCTAATCCTGTAGACAATACTCAAATCGTACATGATCTCGATCAATCTAAAGACAACCAAAATGACAAAAACATTGATGAAAATTCTGACAATGACAAAGATGAAAATGATACTGCTACGCTCCAATTACAAGGAACCTTGATTTCCATAAAATTGGAATCTTCAGACTCAGAGACAAAAGAGTTGGATAAAGAGATAATTAAAATCAATTTGAGGAGTGAAAAGATTCTACCTTCCAGAATAGGTTCACAAGAAAAGGAAAAACAAATAGTCACATCAGAAAAGATCATTCCTCCAATACATCCTCAACTCCTTGAAAGAGATAAGGATGATCTTCATAATAAAGTGGACTATAATGTACTAGCTCATTTGAGGAAATTACCACTAAAATTGAGCATCTATGATGCTCTTATGCTTTCCAAGAAATGAGAGAGTCATTGATAAAAGCTCTTTTAGATTCAGACATTTGCCTAGCTCAACTCGTTAGTATTACTCAGAATGAAGCTTGTCCATTAGAAGAATCGACAAAGATTACCTTCCCTGATAATGACTTGTTGCTCGGAACAACTAAGCATAATCACCCACTGTATATCATAGTAAACATAAACAACACGACACTTTCAAGGGTTCTTATTGACCCAGGTGCCTCAATTAACATTATGAATTTGAGAACTCTTGCGTATTTGGATATTGACGCATCTCAACTATCAAAAGATACAATGATATTACGAGGATTTAATCAACAAGGAGAATGAGCTCTGGAATTAATAACATTGCTCTTAAAGATAGCCTACTTGATGACGACGGAAAAATTCCATATCATTGATTTTGATACCTCTTTTAATGCCTTACTTGGCAGACCATGGCTTCATGAACACAAAATTGTTCCTTCTTAATTGCATCATTGTATAAAATATCTACGAAAATGACAAGAATGATGTATTGTAGGAGATTTGCAACCGTTTTTGATCCATGAAATCGGTATACATGAAGATGCAGCATATTACGCTCCTATAAAGAAAACAATATTCTCCAAAGAGACAATGATTGAAATGAAAGAAAAAAGACAAAGAAAAGAAAATGAACGAAAAAGATCATTTTCCTTAAAAAAAGATAAAAGGAGTTAATTCCCGTCAGACTCATACTCGAGGCCGAGGCCGAGGACGAGAACGAGGGAAAGAAGATCTGATTGTCACAATGAAGAAACCGTTGAAATTCAAAATTCACCTGGACTCTGAAGAAGAAACGACATCGATGGTTTTAAAGGAACCTCAATTCAAAATACCTCTAGAAGAAGAAGACAAAAAAAACAATTTGAATCTATGTATGATAAAATTAATCATTATATACATTCTATGAATCTAACTCTAATCTCTACTGCTAAGATTGAGAATTTAGTAGTCAAAGAAGTATGTAGTGATGAAAAAAAGCCAATTAGGTTTAGACTTGGCTCTACTTCTTCTAGTACTGAAACTGATGTAAAAATAGAAGATGAAAATCTTCAAAAATCAATGAAAATTCCTTTTGAGCTGTACTCTCCTTGGGCACAAAATTTTATTCAAAATAGTTTAATGCTCAAACAATGGTCTTTGAAACAACCACATTTTATTGAACAAATGTGGAATAATAACAAACAGAATCTTAATTCCAAAGAAGGTGCTGGATTTGGTACTCTCGAACCACTAGATGATACAGAATTTTGCCTAGTTGTCAATGAAGAACACAATTCTGAAATAATATCTGATCATCCAATCGAAGATGCTCCTCTAGAATTGGAAGAAGAGATTAAATCAACAATTGATGAATTAAAAAAATAGATTTAGGAACTAATGAGAATCCAAAACCAACATTCATTAGTTCATTTCTTAATGACAAGGAAGCAAAAGACATAATTTAATTGTTGACAGAATACAAAGACTGCTTTGCTTGGACTTATGACGAGATGCCTGGTTTATCTCCATAAATCGCAGTCCATAAACTTTGGATAAATCAAATTGTAATCGCTGTTAAACAAGCTCCGAGAAGGATGCGTGTTGAAATAGAGTAACAAGTCATTGCAGAAGTTAAAAAATTGATAGAAGCTAACTTCATACGAGAAGAAAATTATCCGACATGGTTAGCCAATGTCGTGCCATTTAAAAAGAAAAATGGTTAGATAAGAGTCTGCATAGACTTCAAGGATTTGAATAAAGCATGTCCAAAAGATGAATTCCCTTTACCAATTTCTGAATTAATGGTTGATATAGCATCAGAAAATGCAATATTTTCCTTTATGGATGGATCATCAGGATATAATCAAATAAAAATGTTTTCAGAGGATGAAGCAAATTCAGCCTTCCGGACACCCATAGGGATATATTGTTATAAGGTTATGCCATTTGGATTGAAGAATGCTGGTGCAACCTATCAAAGAGCCATGACACGAATCTTCGATGAATTAATACATAATCAAGTTGAATGTTATCTGGACGATCTGGTTGTCAATAGTAAACAAAAAGACGATCATATATACGATTTGAGAATTGTCTTTGAACGACTACTACGATACAATCTTAAAATGAATCCCTTAAAGTACGCTTTCATTGTCACTTCAGGAAAGTTTTTAGGATTTGTAGTTCGACATCGTGGGATAGAAATTGATCCTCTCAAAATCAAAGCTATCCTAAATATGCCTCCTCCTAAAAATCTAACTCAATTGAGATCATTTCAAGGAAAGTTAGCGTATATAAGACGTTTTATTTCCAATCTATCAGGTAGGTGTCAGCCTCTTACTACCCTAACCAGAAAAGATACCAAATTTGTGTGGGATGAAAAATGCCAACACGCCTTTGAAAATATTAAACAATACTTAACAATCCCTCCTGTTTTAGCAGCCCCTGTAGTAGGAAGATCTGTAATCCTTTACACCGCGGCATTGGACAACTCCCTTGGAGCATTACTGGCACAAGTAAATGACGAGGGAAAAGAAAATGCGTTATACTATTTAAGCCGTTGTCTCGTTCCAACAGAAATAAAATACCCAGCAAGAAACATTGTTTAGCCTTGATTTTTGCAGTTCAAAAACTAAGGCACTATATGCTTTCTCATAAAGTAACTCTTATTTCAAGAGTTAACCCACTACAATATTTAATGACATGGCCGACACTTTCTGCAAGATTAGCAAGATGGGCAATGATCTTACTCCAATTCGACATAACATTTTGTACCGTTACGTGCAGTCAAAGGACAAATCCTGGCAGATTTCTTAGCAGCACACCCAATTCCAACTGGATCACCTCTTAATGATGATTTACTTGATGAACAAATATCAAAAATAAAATATTCCAATGTACAACGATGGGAACTCTACTTTGACGGAGCATCATCTGCAAGAAAAGATAAAAACAAACAGACAATTATACCAGGGAAAGCTGGAGTAGGATTGATTTTCATCACTCCAGATAAAATGATGATGTCTTTTTCCTATCATCTGATCAAACCATGCACAAACAATGAAGCTGAGTATGAAGCGCTCATAACCAGTCTAGAATTGACAATACTAATTGAAATTAAAAACATTGATATCTATGGAGATTCTAAATTGATTATCAATTAAATCGCTGGCAAATATAAGACTTTGAAACCTTGACTTGAACAATATTCTTGTTATACTTTGAAGTTACTTTAGCAAATTCCTGATGTGACATTTTTCTTAGTCCCAAGAAGAGATAATTCTTTAGCAGATGCTCTTGCAAAACTTGCAAAAGAATTTGCTTTTCCAGAGGAAGATGACATACCAATTTCAATAAGAGGACGACAAGTTCTTTCTCAAATTGACATGGATAATCTGCATAAAATTGGTGAAAACATGACAGTGACGACTGATCACAGAAAAATATGTTAAGAAATTCATACCTATTTTTGATGAAATTGCACTTTAAAGAAATGTATTTTCTTTATTTTATTGCAGGAATGAAGATTTATTGGTGATAGAAGCAAAATGCATGAAATGGAGCAAATTAGATCAAAAAGGAAGAAATTCATGCAAATATAAGTACTTCGTTGATGGCGAGATCGAGGCCGCAGACGGCGAGATCGTGAGGAGAAATTTCTGAAGGAATTATAACTACCTCGCTGACAGCGAGCCCGAGCCCGCCGACAGCGAGATCGCGCGGTTTGAATACCTTCTAGAAACCCCGCTGACGGCGAGGTCGTTTCCGCCGACGGCGAGCTAGTTCAAAATGCATATACATTGAACACGGACACTTTTGAAGAGGTGTTTAAGCACCCCTTGGACCTTTGCTTACCTCTATAAATAGAGGCCGAATTCTAGAGTCTGGAGGTGTCTTTTGAGTCTTCTGTGAGTCTATTTCTAGTGTCTTAAGTGTAGTTTGAGTGAGTTTAGTGAGTTTATTAGTTTAATTAAGTACTATTTAGTTGCTGTACTAGAAGGAAAAGTCGAAAGGAACTTCGAGAGTACGCTTGGGAAGGAAATTAAGATAAGTATATTTGTTTATTGTTTTTAACTTTAAATGAAATCCATGCTTTGTTTTATTCTCATGCATTCTGAGTAGTTTTCTTAGTCTTTCTCCTTGTTTATGAAAATTATGTGGTTTGATGAAATTAAATAAAGGCACTTAATATAATATAAATAAATTGTGATAATTTTTACTTAAAACTTAATTTACTTTCAATGCGACGATTGAGTAGTTAAAATATGTTGAATTATCAACTATAGTAAAAATTAAATCCAATATTTAGGGAAATCAAAAGCCTTAGAAGGAGGGTGCAAATAAATAGGGAAATATTAATTATCGGGCGTAGAATTGGATATTTTAGTGTGACAGACTAAAATACTCGATTCGATCCTACTTGTTTGAGAGGCTGAAGTGTAGATGTTAGCCCTCGAGTGAGGGGAACGTGGGAGCTGCGAAGTGGCGGCAAGTATCCTCCCGAGCTAGCCGTGATTCGGTAATCAAACATAGGATTAGTCAATGTTCTTTGCACCTGGACCAAAGGGTAAAGAATAGGAATGCTTCTATTTGTCACAATACAATTCTAATTAAATTCATCATTTAACTTAATTTTCTAAAAACAAGGAGAATGATACTTTTTCTGAATTAATTAAATCAACTTATTTCAAGCATTAGTTTACTTTAGTTTATTATAGTTACTTAGAATTTACGTTCACTTTATTAAGTAATTCCTTTAAATTTAGGCGATAACAATTACGTTAAAAACTTCCTTGTGGGATCGATAACCGAGGACTCCACTAGAGCCCTGTATTACTTGATACGATACGTATACTTGCGTAGAATCTACATTATACATTAAATCATATCCCTATATTTAAAGCGGGATCAAATTTTTGGTTCCGTGGCTATAAACATAAATTACATAAATACAAGAAGGTGGGTCAAGTTTTTAGCGCCGTTGCCGGGGATGTAAAGAAATTATTTACTAAAGTAACAGACTTAGCTAAAAATTTATTTTAAAAATTGTATGCGAAAATTTGGAAACGAAAATTTAATACCTTACGATTCAGAATTAGAGCGTACAATTAAAAGAATTAAAAAACAAAAAGAGAAATTATAAATTTAACGCAAATGGCAAATATTCACGAAAATCAAAATAACAATCAACCAAGACCATTACGAGATTATGCCGAACCTACATTAGATGAAATTCATTTAACTATTCAAAACCACGATATAGTTGCTAATTCATTCGAACTTAAACCTGCAATTATCCAAATGGTACAAAACAATCAATTTAGTGGTTCACCTACGAAGATCCTAACTTACATCTTGCTTAGTTTTTAGAACTATGTGCTACTTTCAAATATGAAGGAGTATCTAACGATGCTTATTAGACTTAGACTTTTTCCTTTTTGTTTAAGGGATAAGGCTAAAATGTGGTTAAATTCGTTAGCACTTGGATCTATTAAAACTTGGGGAGAATTATCACAAAAATTTCTATCCGAATATTTTCCACCATCTAAAGCTGCTAAGCTTAGAAACGATATAACTTCTTTTAGTCGAGTTTGATGGAGATTCAATATATGAATCTTGGGAGAGATTTAAAGAACTTCTTAGGAAATGCCCACATCATGCTTTACCGGATTGGTTAATTATTCAAACTTTCTATAATGGATTAGTAGGATCTTTAAGATCGATCATCGATCTTCTTCTTTGGAGGATCATTAATGTCAAAACCATTTGATGAAGCCTATGCACTAATTGAAGAAATGAAAACTAATAATTTTCGATAGCATGCTTAATAGATTAAATCAGAAGAAAATAGCTAGTATTCATGAAAATGATGCAATATCTATGTTAGCTTCACAAATTGTCTGCTATATCTAAAAAATTAGATCATTTTGGAATGAATTACTCTCCAATTATATTAGAAGAAAATTCATCCGGACAACTTATAGAATCCCGATCTCGATATGAAACAATTAATGCAATTAACAACGGACCCGATAATCCTTATGCAAATTATTATAATCCTGGATGGAAAAATCATCCTAATTTTAATTGGAATAATAATACAACTAATCAACCATGGATGAATAATATGACACAACAATCGGGAAATCCATCCAATCAAGGAAATCCTAATTATAAAACCAATTATCCACCTGGATTTAATAATAATAACCCTCGATTTAAAGATAAGAAATTATCTATAGAAGAATTAATATTAAATATGGGTCAACATCTACAAAATCAAGGAAATCAATTACAAATACAAGGAAATCAATTACAAAATCAAGGAACAACTATAAAAAATATTGAAACTCAACTTGGACATATCGCTACTACACTTAATAATAGAATACATGGAACATTTCCTAGTAATGTGGAAATAAATCCTAAAGACAAGGGAAATGAACAAATTAAAGCGATACAATTACGAAGTGGAAAAGAATTAGAACCTCAAATTCGGAAAGAGCTTGAAAGTCAAAAAGAGGAAGTGGAAATTGAAAAGGAAAAGAATCAACGAGATCCAAATTTAGAAAATCCTTTAATACCTATGAAAATTTCTGTTGAAAAACCTCCACCACCATTTCCTCAACGACTAATTCAACATAAAAAAGACAAACAATTTAATAAATTCCTTGAAATTCTAAAGAAATTAACGATAAATATTCCTTTCGTAGAAGCTTTAGAACAGATGCCAAACTATGTAAAATTCATGAAAGATATTTTAAATAAAAAAAGAAAATTTACTGATAATGAAATGGTTGCACTTAATGAAGAGTGTAGTGCCATTATTCAGAAAAAACTTCCTGAAAAATTAAAAGATCCTGGTAGTTTCACTATACCCTGCGCTAGTGGAGAAAAATTTTATGGAAAAGCTATGTGTGTCTTAGGAGCAAGCATCAATCTAATGCCTCTATCAGTTTTCAAGAGATTAGGATTGGGAGAAATTTCACCTACTTCAGTAACTCTTCAGTTAGGCGATCGTTACGTTACATATCCTAAAGGAGTTATTGAAGATGTATTAGTAAAAGTGGATAAATTTATCTTCCCTGTAGATTTTATTGTTCTAGATATGGAAGAAGATAAAGAAATTCCTATTATTTTAGGAAGACCATTTTTAGCCACTAGAAAAGCTATGATCGATGTTCAGAAAGGAGAATTAACTATGAGAGTAAATGATCAAAAAAGTAACTTTTAATATTGCTAAATCAATGAAATATCCTGCGCTAGAAAAAGATGATGAGTGTTTTCGAATGGAAGTACTCGATCAATTACAAAAAGAACATTTTAAGGAATATTATGAAGAAAAATTAGAAAAGGAAAATATTGAATTAATTGAAAAATCCGATATAAATGAAAAATTAAATTATATTCAAGAGAAATATGAATTTTTGGATAACACGAGAAAACAACGAAAAAAATATAGTTCCATCGATTATTAAACCTCCTGAACTTGAGTTAAAAATGTTACCTAATCATTTAAAATATGCTTACTTAGGAAATTCTTCAACTCTACCAGTTATTATTTCATCTGAATTAAATGAATCTTAAGAACAAAAACTTTTAGATACATTAAAAAAATATAAGAAAATTTTTGGTTGGACCTTAGCGGATATCGAAGGAATTAGTCCTTGATACTGTATGCACGGAATTATTTTAGATAATGAACATAAACCTAAAGCGAGATCCACGAAAGGAGATTAAATCCGATAATGAAAGAAGTAGTTAAGAAAGAAATTTTAAAATGTTTAGATAATGGTATTATATATCCTATTTCGACGATTGCTTAGGTAAGCCCGATTCAGCTGTGTACCTAAAAAGGAGGAGTGATTATCAAAGCTAATGAAAATAATGATCTTATCCCTATAAGACAAGTCACTTGGATGGCGAATATGTATTGATTATAGAAAATTAAAAACAACCACCGGAAAAGATCACTTCCCTTTACCATTTCTAGACGAATGTTAGATAGATTAATAGGACACAAATATTTTTGTTTCTTAGATGGATATACTAGGTTATCATCGAAATATAAATTGCTCCGAGGATCAATATAAAACTACATTTACTAGTCCTTATGGAACTTTTGCTTTTCGAAGAATGCCTTTTGGATTATGTAATGCACACGCAACATTCTAGAGATGTATGATGTACATATTTAGTAAATTAATTGATAATGGAATAGAAGTATTTATGGATAATTTCTACGTATTCGGAACAACATTTGACACATGCTTAAATCATCTTGAAAAGGTATTTGAAGTATGTGAGAAAACTAATTTAGTTCTAAATTGGGAGAAATGTCGATTTATGGTTACGGGAGGCATTGTATTAGGGCATAAAATTTCAGAAAAAGGCATGGAAGTAGACCTCGCAAAAATTTAAGTAATAGCTAAATTACCACCTCCAACTACGGTAAAAGGGGTAAGAAGTTTTCTTGGACACTGTTTGGATTCTACGGGCGCTATATTAAAGATTTTAAAAAATTACTAAACCTACATGCCAACTTCTTGAAAAGGACAAGAAATTTGAATTTACAATTGAATGCTGAATGCTTTTGAATTATTAAAAGATAAATTAATTACAACACCTATAATAGTTTCACCTAGCTGGGAGAAACCATTTGAACTTATGTGTGATGCTAGTGATTATGCTATAGGAGCGGTTCTTGGGCGAAGATATGATAAGATTTTCAAAGTTATATATTATGCTTAGTAAAACTCTAAATAATGCTGAAATAAATTATACAGTTATTGAAAGAGAATTATTAGCAGTTGTATATGCTTTTAATAAATTTAGGCATTATCTAATAGGAACTAAATGCATTGTACATACTGATCACTCTGCTATAAAATATTTAATGCAAAAGAAGGATTCTAAACCAAGATTAATCAGATGGATATTATTAATGCAAGAATTTGATTTTGAGATAGTTAACAAAAAGAGCCGATAATCAAATTGCGATCATTTATCAAGATTAGAAAATCCTGAATTATCCGATGCGATAATGAAATTTTAGACAGTTTTCACGATGAACAACTTTATAATATTAATGAATTGAAAATACCTTGGTATGTTGATATAGTAAATTATATTGTAAGTGACATTTTACCACCTATATTAACTTTGCAACAACGAGAAAAAATTCATTCACGATACTAAATCATACTTTTGGGATGAACCATACTTATATAAGCAATGTAAGGATCTAATTATTAGAAGATGTGTACCTTATGAAGAAATTGAACCAATTATTCAAAAATGTCATGATTCTGATTTTGGAGGACATTTTGGGACAGATAAAACTGCATATAAAATTCTACAATTTGGATTCTACTGGTCTACTCTATTTAGAGATATATATATATAGATATATCAAAACTTGCGATAAATGCCAAAGAGTAGGAAACATTTCAAGGAAAAATGAAATGCCTCTGAATTTTATATTAGAAGTTGAAATTTTTGATGTTTGGGGATTAGATTTCATGGGACCTTTTATTCCGTCATTTGAAAACTCATATATATTAGTAGCTGTTGCTTATGTTTCCAAATAGATTGAAGCACAAGCTTTATCTAGGTGTGATGCTAAAAGTGTTTCAAAATTTTTAATGAAAAATATTTTTACTAGAGTTGGAATGCCGAGAGTGATTATCACTGACGGAGGAACTCATTTTAGAAACAAATACATTCACGAAACTAGTGGAAAAGTATAATATTATGCATAAGATATCGTCGTTTATCATCCACGAACTAGTGGATTAGGCGAAGTTTCTAATCGAGAGATTAAACGTATATTAGAAAAGTCCGTAAACCACTAACGAGTCGAGGCGGTCTATAAGACTAGACAACTCGCATTATGGGCATACAAGACTGCTTATAAAACTCCGATTGGAATGACTCCTTACAGGCTTATATATGGAAAAACTTGCCACTTACCAGTCGAATTAGAACATAAAGCATATTGGGCGATTAAAGAATTTAATTATAATATGAAAGAAGGTTGGTGAGAAGAGATTGTTGCAATTAAATGAATTGGAAGAATTAAGGAATGAATCATATGATAATGATAGGATTTATAAATAAAGAATGAAATTATGGCATGATCGGAAGATTAATCGAGAGAAATTTTGAACCGAGGACAAGAAGTTTTGCTTTATAATACTAGATTGAAATTATTTCTGGGAAATTGAAATCTCGATGGTTAGGACCTTTCATCGTAACTCAAATATTTTCATATGGAACTATAGAAATTGAAAATCCAAAAACGAGGACATAGATTTAAAGTAAATGGACATAGATTAAAACCATATTTCGAAAATAGACGACCGAATTTTAAAGAGGTTTTAATGCTTAGTCAACCTGAACACTAACTGAATTAGGTCGGGCTGACGACGTTAAATCAAGTGCTTTATGGGAGGCAACCCATAGTAGTCTTTTATTTTTATATATCTACATATTAGTGAATCTATATTATTAAAATAAATCTTACAACTCAAATTCTTATTTAGAATCATCATAAAAATTGAACTTATTATATGAGATCAGAAAATATTCAGACCAGAGCGAAAACGGGCGATTTTTACGAATCTCGCCGACAGCGAGCCCGATCCCGCCGACGGCGAGATCGTGGACCATTACTCATTCAGTTTTATAACTAAGTCGCCGACGGTGAGGAACTTCCGCCGACGGCGAGGTAGTTTAAAATTTGGTTTCTTAAAGATTTTTCGTGCGGTTTTGGACGAATCTAAGCCATTCCTTCGTAAGAAATTATTCCAAATCCGATTTTACACCATTTTCTTCCTTAGGAACGACTAGAGACCAATCCATTCCATCCAAAATGACCTCAAAATTCCTAGAAACCACAAAAACTGAAGTTTTCAACCGGCGAAAATTTGTTAGTTCGGAGGCACAACGAATCTTCAACAAAGGCTTGATGAAGAAAAGACTTATCAAAGAAAGAGGATTCGTCAATAGAGGAGTAGAGAATGCTACTACAAAAATCGAAGAGATGATCGCACGGCGGCATTGGGAGGTATTTTGTTATACAACTTTCGTTGTAGTTATACCGGTAGTCAAAGAGTTTTACTCTAATTTACATGCGATCAACCATGAAAATGTGTACGTCAGAGGAAGATGGGTAACATTTACTCCTGCAAGGGTAAATGAATTGTTTTCTATAGAGAATACCTCTGTTTGTCATTATTCCAACTTTGTGCCTTAAAGATATAATATGAACGAGATCTATAGATATACGATCGATGAACCGGATGATTGGGAGTTACGAGAAGACGGGTATGTTAGTTTTTACGCATCACTTCTAAACCACTGTCTCGAAGCAACGGCATTTCTTTATATCATCAAAATTTTTACCTACCATGAGAGTAAATAAAGTTTCGAAAGGAATGCGCTATTTTAAACAATTGTATTCAAATTGGATTACCTATCGATGTTGGATCGATAATAGTAAAGTACGATGGGATTAATCATGCATGGGTCGGTGCATGGACTTGGACACCCATCTACTATATTTGCTTTATGCGATCGGTACCAAGTTTCTTATGAGGCTTGGGAAAAAGTACTTTTACCATGGAAACCCACGGATCCTACCGATATGTTTCCCACTTTGGATAACAATGATGAGATCACCGTTATTTCTGACAGAGCATCACAGAACATCCTTTAACAAGACCTATTACTGATAAGACTAATTTTATTCTGAAGAAGATTAAAGGATTGGAAAAAGAATTGCAAAATGTGATGAATTCCATTGACAATATCTCTGATATGTTTGATCATATTGATTAGAGAATGAAGGAGCACTTTGATCATCTTGGACATCCGGAGGCTAGTTTTATTCATCTACTAAGACGAAAGGATGGATTAATGAAGAATCTCTGCAGAATTCCCTTTCAGGCCTTTCTACAATTTATTTGTGCACCTGCGTCACATCGGAAATATCAGAGAAGATATTAGTACAGACACGGAGGAGTAGGAAGGATTTATATGTTTATGTTATATTTGTATGTGTGAGTTTGTTTTGGAGTTTAAGTTTTATTATGAGTCGAACTTTAGATTTGATAAGATTTTATGTAAATTGTTATGTCTCAGCATTTAGAGTGTTGTGGTTTGGATTGCGATCGTTGAGTGGTATGGATTTGAACAATTAATTTAAGTATGTGTGAAGTTGTTAGTGTGAAATTTGTAAGTTTGATGGATTTCATTTCTAAAGATATTTTGTTTGTTTTGTGTGAATTTTTGTAAGTATATTACCTAATCTTCTTATTAATATTCAAATTAAGTGATCGGAAGATTGATTAATGGCAATTTGAGGTTGAAAATGATTTACGAAATTCAAAAATTGAAAATTTTAGGACTTCACCGACGGCGAGAATTATCTCGTTGACAGCGAGAAAACCCGCTGACAGCGAGACCGAGCTCGCCGACGGCGGATTTTTCCCGAAACTTTTGCCTTATGGAATTAATTAGCTCGACGACGACGAGAAAAATCTCGCTGACAGCGAGAACGCGAAAAGACCTATATTTGACCGGTCAACCGACACTATTCATCATCCCCTTCCTAAAATTTTCGAAAAAACCGACCTAGGGCTTGAGAGATCTTGGATTTGAAGCGATTTCAACACTTTTTGACACCGAATTTCATCTTCCCTTGGTAAGAGCTTCACTCCTATGCAAAAATTTTTGATTTTCACCATGAATTTCTTCTACATTGGGATATTTTGAAAAATTTTGAAATGTGAAGGAAATACTTGGAAGAATTTCATAGAAATCGATTTAAATGGATTTTAGTTGTTGTGGGAAGCCTTTTTAGTAATATTTTGGAGTTTAGTTAAAAATTTTGTAAATTTCACAGATCGAGAAATGGCTCTACGACAAAAGCGACGATTAGATTTTGACGAAACTCGATTCATTAATGCGAGAGCACAAACACGATATTTTCAAAATATTCGAAGCAAGAAAGTGCATACAAGATCGAGTTTTTAAGAATCCGGGAGGAGAAGTAGAGCGAGTTATAAAGGAGCGAGGATGGGAAAACTTACGTTTCGTTACCAACGAAGCAGTATGGAAGTAGTAAAAGAATTTTATGCAAATTTAACACGAGTCGAAGATGCACCAGTAAAGGTTAGAGGATTTTTCGTAGATTTCAGCGCTGCTAGAATAAACGCATATTATGAAGTTCAAGACACCTGGAGCGAATATGAAACTTTTGGAACTATGGAAGGACCCTTGGAAGAGGTGATTGACTTTCTCACTGATGGGAAAGGAGTTTGGAAGATAAAGCAGCGAGAACGGGTAAACTTCCCTCTTTCTATGCTAAATGCAACATCTATAGCCTGGCATTATTTTATTTGTTCTACTTTGTTACCTACCTACCACCATAGTGAGGTAACAAGAGGTAGAGCAGTTCTGAATTTCTGTATTCAGAACCAGAAGAGTATTAATGTGGGAAATGTTATATATAAAAACTTATTAGCCGCTGCTAGAAATGAAAGTGGAGGAGGATTAGGACATCCTGGTCTTATCTATGCACTTTGCCAATTATACGGGGTAGAGGCAAGAGATGATTAGGAATGGATAGAGCCTATGAAACCCCTAACTCAGGCTAATATAAAGAAATATGAATCCCACGAAGGATGGAGATCTGGGACAAGGGATTATGTACCTTCTTCAAGTAGAGATATACCCTCTACTAGTTATGAACCACCCCTCAGTACACTACTCCTACCCTTCAAGATCGATGAATGAATTAACCACCGAGTAGAAAGAGTTTTGAGTTATTTGGAGAAAATATGGAAAGAAGATTTGAGCATATAGATCAAAGAATTGGAGGCTTAGAGAGAAGACACAATTATGATAGCGAATATCTCCAGCGACATTCGGAATACGAGATTGCATACTATGAAGCTTAACGTCGTTATAGGAGTGGTGATTTAGATGTTGTCTTTCCTGAGTGCCCCCGATATTCACAGTACCAGCCTGCTCAGCCTTCTCGGCTTGGAGATCAAGGTGATGATATAGCTTGGGATTTTGATGCAGAGGATTAGTGCTTTTGTTTAGTTTATTTGGTTTGTTTTAGATTTGTTGTTATGTTGAGAAACTTTATTATTTTGGATGTGATTATTTCGTACTTTCTGTAGACTATGGACTTAGTATGTTCTGTTCGTTTGATTGAGCTATGATGTTATATTTCTTATGTGTGTTAAATTAGTTGCAAATTTTTATATATATAGGATGTTAGTTTTTCTTTAATGTATTATTGTAAATGTATGTGTAGTAACAAATTAAGTTTTCTATGTTATGTTCGATACTTATTTTAAAAAATTTCCATCCCTGCACTTTCTTTTTAAATATTATATATGGAAGTATACTAACAGTATAGGTTCTGTAAGTAATGAAAAAGCCTGCAAAAATTTCAAAGAAAAGAAATACCTAAAGCTCAAAGGTATGATGAATTTTATTTATATACTTTCCCTTTTTCACTATATAGTATAGATAGAAAAATTTAAGTTTGGGGGAAGGTAAAAATACAAATTTAATTATTAAATTGTTCTCAAATTCTATTTTTAAAAATTATTAAATGATTTTCTATAGTAATTTTCAATTCAATAAATATGAGTTGCTTTATTTAATTATTATATAAAGTTAAAGAAAATACTTCTAGTAATTCAATTAAATTAATAGAAGAAGATATTTGGTTAAAAGGAATAAGAATATAGTAGATTATTTAAAGTAAGGGAAACTATATTCTAAAAATTGGAAATTCTTAAGTATATAGATGAAAAAGAAAGGATAGAAACTTAATGAAGTAAAAATTATGAAATATATATAAGCAAAGAAGTATTTTAAGTTTCAAATTTAGGAAGAGAAATTGAAGTTCAAAAATATTAACAGGCTATCCAGATACAGTAATCCTCACTTGAAAAAGAAAAGAAAAAGAAAAGAAAAAAAAAAAGAGAAAAAAAGAAAAGAAAAGTAAAGAAAAGAAAAATATAAGTGAGGAGAAACTTGAGGAGATGCCTTATAAAAAATTGGCTTCAATAGATTCAACCTAAAGGGTAAAACTTAACTATATTTCTAAACTTATATTTATGGATTAGTATTTTACTAAATAGAGTTTTCTTGAATTTCCTATCATCTAAATATCTTAAGTAATTTATTAATTTTTAATATTGTCTTTCCCGAAATAAATAGAAAGCTAGAAATCTTAGACCTAATAACTAAATAATCTTATCTCTATAAAATTAATTGAAATTACTTAGAAATATTTCTTTTTAAATTTATTATAATGTTATTTAAAATTAATTCATATATTATTTGAGTTGAAAAATTCTATTATAGAAATCATTATTTTTATTTAGTATTAAAATTACTTGAGGACAAGTAATAATTAAGTTTGGGGGATTTTGATCACAGAAAAATATGTTAAGAAATTCATACCTATTTTTGATGAAATTGCACTTTAAAGAAAGGTATTTTCTTTATTTTATTGCAGGAATGAAGATTTATTGGTGATAGAAGCAAAATGCATGAAATGGAGCAAATTTAGATAAAAAAGGAAGAAATTCATGCAAATATAACTACTTTGCTCGACGGCGAGATCGAGGCCGCCGACGCCGAGATCCCGAGGAGAAATTTCGAAGGAATTATAACTACCTCGCCGACAGCGAGCCCGAGCCCGCCGACAGCGAGATCGCGCGGTTTGAAGACCTTCTAGAAGCCCCGTTGACGGCGAGGTCGTTTCCCGCCGACGGCGAGCTAGTTCAAAATGCATATACATTGAACCTGGACACTTTTTGAAGAGGTGTTTAAGCACCCCTTGGACCTTTGCTTACCTCTATAAATAGAGGCCGAATTCTAGAGTCTGGAGGTGTCTTTTGAGTCTTCTGTGAGTCTATTTCTAGTGTCTTAAGTGTAGTTTGAGTGAGTTTAGTGAGTTTATTAGTTTAATTAAGTACTATTTAGTTGCTGTACTAGAAGGAAAAGTCAAAGGAACTTCAAGGAGTCCGCTAGGAAGGAAATTAAGATAAGTATCTTTGTTTATTGTTTTTAACTTTAAATGAAATCCATGCTTTGTTTTATTCTCATGCATTCTGAGTAGTTTTCTTAGTCTTAATCCTTGTTTATGAAAATTATGTGGTTTGATGAAATTAAATAAAGGCACTTAATATAATATAAATAAATTGTGATAATTTTTACTTAAAACTTAATTTACTTTCAATCTGGCCAATTGAGTAGTTAAAATATGTTGAATTATCAGCTATAGTAAAAATTACATCCAATATTTAGGGAAATCAAAAGCTTTAGAAGGAGGGTGCAAATAAATAGGGAAATATTAATTATCAGGCGTAGAATTGGATATTTTAGTGTGGCAGACTAAAATACTCAATTCGATCCTACTGTTTGAGAGCTGAAGTGTAGATGTTAGCCCTCAGGTGAGGGGAACGTGGGAGCTCTGAAGTGGCAGCCAGTATCCTCCCGGACTTAGCCGCAGATTCGATAATCAAACATAGGATTAGTCAATGTTCTTCGCACTGGACCAAAGGGTAAAGAATAGGAATGCTCCTATTTGTCACAATACAATTCTAATTATATTCATCATTTCACTTAATTTTCTAAAAACAAGGAGAAGGATACTTTTTCAAGCATTAGTTTACTTTAGTTTATTATAGTTACTTAGAATTTCTGTTCACTTTATTAAGTAATTCCTTTAAATTTAGCTGATAACAATTTTGTTAAAAACTTCCTTGTGGGATCGATAACCAGGACTCCACTAGAGCCCTGTATTACTTGATACGATACGTATACTTGCGTAGAATCCACATTATACATTAAATCATATCCCTATATTTAAAGCGGGATCAAGTTTTTGGTTCCGTGGCTATAAACATAAATTACATACATACAAAAAGTGGGTCAACGACAAATGAAGAAAAGGATGATTGGCGACAACCAATTATTCAATATTTACAAACTGGAAGGTTACCTAAAAATACTTCTATTGCCACTAAAATTAAACAAAGAGCATTATCATATGCTCTAATAAATGATGTCTTTTATAAACGATCTTTCGACCAAATGTGGTTAAGGTGCTTGAACCAAGTTGAAGCTCAAGAGATTGTTAAGGAAGTCCATTCAGGTTTATGTGGCGCACATCAATCTAGAACTAAAATGAAAATAAAAATAAAAAGGATGGGATATTATTGGTCAACAATGATGACTGACTGTCTTGACATTGCAAAGAAATGTCATCAATGTCAAATACATGGACTAGTTTTACATCAGCCACCAAATGTCTTACACCCAACTATTGCATCTTGGCCATTTGAATGTTGGGGCACTGACATAGTGGGCCCTATAGATCCCCCATCTTTTAAAGGTCATCAATTTATTCTAACAGCCATGGATTATTTCTCAAAATGGGCAGAAACAATACCGTTTAGAGAAGTCAAAGCAGAACAAGTCCTTTATTTCTTTAAGACACATATTGTTTATAGAATTGGAATCCCTCGAAGGGTCATATCAAACAATGGATTGGCCTTTAAAAATACGAAAATGAACAACTTTATCTAAAGACATGGGATAGACTGGAGTTATTCCACAATCTATTATCCTA
The DNA here is from genome assembly GCA_022702705.1 of Papilionanthe hookeriana x Papilionanthe teres. NCBI lineage: Eukaryota > Viridiplantae > Streptophyta > Magnoliopsida > Asparagales > Orchidaceae > Papilionanthe > Papilionanthe hookeriana x Papilionanthe teres. The sequence goes on from CM040424.1 coordinate 62,292,183, forward strand.
AAGCCAATGGATTAGCTGAAGCTTTCAATAAAACATTGGTTCAAATTTTAAAAAAGACATTAATCAACAGCCCAAGGCAGTCGCATGAACGATTAGTAGAAGCTTTATGGGCTTATAGAACCACAAACCGAACACCTACACGATCAACACCGTTTGCTTTGGTATATGGTTCTGAGGTTATATTACCACTTGAAGTTCAAATTCCTTCTCTCAGAGTTGCAATAACAAATAAAATAACTGAAGAAGAAAATGCTAGATTAGACTTGAAGAACTTGAGAGTTTAGAAGGCTAACGTCTACAAGCTCAGCAAAATCTCGAACTGTATCAACCAAAAATGATACGGACCCATGATAAATTTGTTCGCCCCAGAACCTTTCAAATCGGTGAATTAGTTCTAGTTCTTTGAAGACATATAATAGCTCATCGAATAATAGGTGGCAAATTTGAACCAATATGGGAGGGCCCATATGTAATTAAAAAGACATATTCTGGAGGATCTTACCAATTGGTAGATTGTCAAGGAGAGAGAATCTTATCTCCAATCAATGGTCGTTTCCTAAAGAAATATTACGTGACATAAAAAAAATGAATGATGACTTATTTATAAACTGGGATAATAAAATCTTTTCTCAAAATCATTTTTGTGATACGAATTTTGACTTTTATGTCTTGTAACATCTATTTTGCTTATTGAACAAATGTTTAAAAAGCTAAAATGTTACATTATCCTGTTGTTTTAAGAAAAAATGTCTAAAGACAGACTATTTTTCTCATTCCAAAATAATATTACTTTTGCCTTTGACCGCCGACACATGGACGAGGGGACTAGAATTCATTTCAACTCTGATCTGTTGTAAGTCGAATCTATATATCACAGGTCATTACTCTATCTAGTTAATCATAATGAGATTAAGATGCAAACACCTTTGATAGAGTTCAAACTTCCACAGCCCGAGGAGTATGACTTCAGAATCAGTGATAGCTCAGACGAGCAAGAATTTATGACTACTTCAGTACAAGGGATTACAGGAGCCTCTACATCTGTTACAAAAAATACGACAGCAGGACTTACCCGATCACAGAGACGGAACCGTAATAATCAGTTGAAGCATCAGAAACAATTGCAAGAAAGACAAAACATGAAGGAAATCGGTCAGTTAAAATCTCAGACTATTAATACTCCATTTGAGGAAATACATTTTGCATCAAAAATGACAAATCCAGACCCTGCAAAGAGAAACCGGGAAGAAAAAGTAGCTATCAATTTACCTTCAATCATATATGCTCAAGATCTGAAGGTTTCAAGTAAGAAAGTTGATAGAAAAGATCATTCCATAGAAGAAGCACGACGAATTCGCGCTATTGAAGGGAGGACCTTTGAACAATATAAGCATATGAACAAAAGAACAATAAACATTCTGGATGGTCTTAAACTATTCACCAGAATATTTGATGATGATGAGAAGGACGCTATTATTGATCATATAATAGATGCCCGGGACCAGGGTAGGGCTGGATATCTTAGAAGAATGATGTATTCTGAACCCAATAAATGGATTAGTGGCAAAGGCAGACAGACCATCTGATCACAGAAAAATACATTAAGAAATTCATATCTATTTTTGATGAAATTACACTTTAAAGAAAGGTATTTTCTTTATTTTACTGCAGAACGAAGATTTATAAGTGATGGAAGCAAAAAGCATGAAATGGAGCAAATTTGGATCAAAAAGGAAGAAATTCATGCAAAATGAACTAAGTCGCCGACGGCGAGATCGAGGCCGCCGACGGCGAGATCATGAGGAGAATTTCGGAAGGAATTATAACTACCTCGCCGACAGCGAGTCCGAGCCCGCTGACAGCAAGAACGCGTGGTTTGAAGACCTTCTAAAGCCCCGCTGAAGGCGAGGTCGTTTCCCGCCGACGGCGAGACAGTTCAAAATGCATATACATTGAACGTGGACGCTTTTTGAAGAGGTGTTTAAGTATCCCTTGGACCTTTACCTACCTCTATAAATAGAGGCCAAATTCTAATGCTTTGGTGTGTCTTTTGAGTGTCATTTGTGTGTGTTTCTGGAGTCTTAAGTGAGTTTATTTAGAGAGTCTTAGTAAATCTTTAGTGAGTTAGAAGTGTGCTGTACTAGAAGGAAAAGTCAAAGGAACATCGAGGAGTCGCATTGAGAGGAAATTGAGATAAGTATCTTTGTTTATTGTTGTTAACTTTAAATGAAATCCATGCTTTGTTTAATTCCCATGCATTCCGAGTAGTTTTCTTAGTCTTTCTCCTTGTTTATGAAAATTATGCGAATTGATGAAATTAAATAGAAATACATAATATATTAAAATAAATTGTGATAATTTTTACTTAGAACTTAATTCACTTTCAATCTGGCCAATTGATTTGTTAAAATATGTTGAAGTATCAACTATAGTAAAAATTACATCCAATATTCAGGGAAGTCAAAAGCCTTGGAAGGAGGGTGCAAATAAATAGGAAAATATTATTTATCGGATTTAGAATTGAACATTTTAGTGTGACAGACTAAAATATTCAATTTGGTCCTATTGTTTGAGAGCTGAAGTGTAGATGTTAGCCCTCGAGTGAGGGGAACGTGGGAGCTCGAAGTGGCAACCAGTATCCTCCCGACCTCAACCGCAGATTCGTAATCAAACATAGGATTAGTTAATGTTCTTTGCACCTGGACCAAATGGTAAAGAATAGGAATGCTCCTATTTGTCACAATACAATTCAAGAATTCTATTTAAATTCATCATTCACTTAATTTTCTAAAAACAAGGAGAATGATACTTTTTCTGAATCATTTAAATCAACCTTATTTCAAGCATTAGTTTACAATAAATGCTGTAGTTACTTTAAATTTCCGTTTACTATATTAGTAAGTAATTCCTTTAAATTTTAGCCGATACAAATCTGTTAAAAACTTCCCTGTGGGATCGATAACCAGGACTCCACTAGAGCCCTGTATTACTTGATACGATACGTATACTTGCGTAGAATCCACATTAAACATTCCATCATAAAATCTAATATATATATATATTAAAGCGGGATCAAGTTTTTGGTGCCGTTGCTATTAACATAATTTGCAAACATATAAAAAGTGGGTCAAGTTTTTGGCGCCGTTGCCGGGGAAGTAAAGAAATTATTTACTAAAGTAACGGACTATTTTAAAATTTATTTGGCAAAAAATTGTATGCGAAAATTTGGAAACGAAAATTTAATACCTTACGATTCAGAATTAGAGCGTACAATTAAAAGAATTAGAAAACAAAAAAGAGAAATTATAAATTTAACACAAATGACAAATATTCCTGAAAATGAAAATATCAATCAATAGAGACCATTACGAGATTATGCCAATCCTACATTAGATGAAATTCATTTAACTATTCAAAACCCCGATGTAGTCTGCTAATTCATTCGAACTTAAACCCGCAATTATCCAAATGGTACAAAATAATCAATTTAGTGGTTCACCTACTGAAGATCCTAATTTACATCTTGCTAGTTTTTTAGAACTTTGTGCTTCTTTCAAATATGAAGGAGTATCTAACGATGCTATTAGACTTAGACTTTTTCCTTTTTCTTTAAGGGATAAGGCTAAAATGTGGTTAAATTCATTAAGACTCTGGATCTATTAAAACTTGGGGAGAGTTATCACAAAAATTTTTATCCAAATATTTTCCACCATCCAAAACTGCTAAGCTTAGAAATGATATAACATCTTTTACTCATTTTGATGGAGAATCAGTATATGAAGCTTGGGAAAGATTTAAAGAACTTCTTAGGAAATGCCCACATCATGCGTTACCAGATTGGTTAATTATTCAAACTTTCTATAATGGATTAGTAGGATCTTTAAGATCAATCATCGATGCTGCTGCTGGAGGATCATTAATGTCAAAGCCATTTGATGAAGCCTATGCACTAATCGAAGAAATGACAACCAATAATTTTCAATGGCCTGCTGATAGAATGAATCTGAAAAAGATAGCTAGTATTCATAAAAATGATGCAATATCTATGTTAGCTTCACAAATCGCTGCTGTATCTAAAAAATTAGATCATTTTGGAATGAATTACTCTCCAACTATATTAGAAGAAAATTCATCCGGACAACTTATAGAATCTCAATCTCAATATGAAACTATAAATGCAATTAATAACGTACCCAATAATTCTTATGCGAATTATTATAATCCCGGATGGAAAAATCATCCTAATTTTAATTGGAATAATAACACAACTAATCAACCATGGATGAATAACATAACACAACCATTAGGAAATCCCTCTAATCAAGGAAATTCAAATTATAAACCTAATTATCCACCTGGATTTAATAATAATAACCCACAATTTAAAGATAAGAAATTATCTATAGAAGAATTAATATTAAATATGGGTCAACATTTACAAAATCAAGGAAATCAATTACAAATACAAGGAAACCAATTACAAAATCAAGGAAAAGCTATTAAAAATATTGAAACTCAACTTGGACATATCGCTACTGCACTTAATAATAGAATACCTGGAACATTTCCTAGTAATGTGGAAATAAATCCTAAAGATAAGGGAAATGAACAAATTAAAGTGATACAATTACGAAGTGGAAAAGAATTAGAACCTCGAATTCAGAAAGAACTTGAAAGTCAAAAAGAGGAAGTGGAGATTGAAAAAGAAAAGAATCAACAAGATCCAAACTTAGAAAATCTTATAGTACCAATGAAAATTTCTGTTGAAAAACCTCCACCACCATTTCCTCAACGACTAAATTAACATAAAAAAGATAAACAATTTGCTAAATTCCTTGAAATTCAAAAGAAATTAACGATAAATATTCCTTTCGTAGAAGCTTTAGAACAGATGCCAAACTATGTAAAATTCATGAAAGATATTTTAAATAAAAAAAGAAAATTTACCGATAATGAAATGGTCGCACTTAGTGAAGAGTGTAGTGCTATTATTCAGACAAAGCTTCCTGAAAAGTTAAAAGATCCTGGTAGTTTCACTATACCCTGTGCTATTGGAGAAAAATTCTATGGAAAAGCTTTGTGTGACTTATGAGCAAGCATCAATCTAATGCCTCTATCAATTTTTAAAAGATTAGAATTGGGAGAAATTTCACCTAATTCAACGAACTCTTCGCTTAGCTGATCGTTCGTTACATATCCTAAGGGAGTTATTTAAGATGTATTAGTAAAAGTGGATAAATTTATCTTCCCCGTAGATTTTATTGTTTTAGATATGGAAGAAGATAAAGAAATTCCTATCATTTTAGGAAGACCATTTTTAGCCACTGGAAAAGCTATGATTGATGTTCAGAAAGGAGAATTAACTATAAGAGTAAATGACCAAAAAGTAACTTTTAATATTGCTAAGTCAATGAAATATCCTGCGCTAGAAAAGGATGATGAGTGTTTTTGAATGGAAGTACTCGATCATTTACAAAAAGAACATTTTAAGGAATATTATGAAGAAAAATTAGAAAAAGAAAATACTGAATTAAGTGAAAAAGCCAATATAAATGAAGAACTAGATTATATTCAAGAGAAATTTGAATTTTTTGATAACACAGAAAATTCTAAAAAATATATAGTTCCATCGATTATTAAACCTCCTGAACTTGAGTTAAAAATGTTACCTAATCATTTGAAATATGCTTAGGTAATTCTTCAACTCTACCAGTTATTATTTCCTTTGAATTAAATGAATCTCAAGAACAAAAACTTTTAGATACATTAAAAAAATATAAGAAAATTTTTTGTTGGACTTTAGCAGTGTTGACCTAATTTTTGGTGAGGTCTTCTCTCCTTCTTTTTAGTACTTAGGATCTAGCCTTAGGCTTTTCCTTTGACTATCCTAGAGGATTAGAATTGGGACCCACCACTTAGAAATTCAAACCACTTCCTAACTCCCCGCAAACTCCACAAACTTGATTGTAGACCCCTAATCACCTAGAGGGTTGAAATCAAATGTGGAAGTTTAAAGGATGAGTTCCTATAGGACTCTTTGGCCTTAGGATCGCCTCAGGTGGCCCGATCCGGTGAAGGGTCGACTTACACACACACTACACCTATGCACTACACTTTCACACACCTCTTAAAACCCCACCCATATCCAATTTGACCTCCTAACTCATGCGGGTGGTTCACATGGATGGTCTTTAACCCCTAAGCCCTCGGCCAGAGGTTAGGAACAACAAAGTGGGTGCCTCAAATGAGTCCCTTCATGGCTCATGTGGGCTTGATATGGCTTCATGGCTCAACCAAAATGATTTCATTCCACTTACATTCACCCAAGCTTCAATTTTCCAAATTTTCAATTTTTGACCCCCGGGACCCTACACCCGCCTAGCCTACCCAAAAACCCTTGAAACCACCCAAAATTTGCAAAATCACCTAAATCACCCAAAAAATCCTCAAGACCAATCCTAAACATTTCCTCACCAATCAAATTGATCATCCATAGCCAAAAATACCAAAAATTCCAAAAATACCTCCCAATACCCTCCAAATACCCAAAATGCCCCTCTTAGCCAAAAATCCAAAAATTCAGAAAATTCCCATAAAATTCCAGAAAATCCCAAATATTCCCAATTTCATTTTTTTCAACTACACCATGGGCCAATTTTATCAATTTACCCCACTTTTGTCAAAATCCCCAATTTGACCCATTTTAACCCAAAGTGAACCCAATGTCAAACCTAGCCTACCCAATTGACCCAAATTCTGGTCCAATCCAATTCTAAACTTCAATTAAACATCCCCAACACCAATCTAGACCAAATCCAAGTCCAATTTGATTGACATTTGGATCCAATTTCACTTTTGGCCTTAAAGCCCATTTTGGACCCATGACCCAAACTTAGCCCAAACTCACCCAATTCAACTCCAATTAACCCCAAATCTTTTCTAAACATTCTTTAACATCCCCATAAACAAAAAACTAACATGATTTGCCCAAAATTTAGACCCAAACCCCACTCAAATCCAACCTAAAATCAAAAAGCCCAATTTTGACCTAAACCCAAACCTAACCCAAATAAACCCAAACCTCAAAATCAAAACCCAACCAAAGCCAAAACCTCTTTGAAACACTCCCATAAAAATTTTCCAACATTTATTTTACATCAATTTTAACCCTTGCCCAACATTGGCCCAAGTTAGCCCAATTTGACCTACATTGGCCCATTTACCAAATAAACCCAAATTCAACCCAATTCAAACCCAAACCACCTTAAATCTATTTCAAATTACTCATGAAACATCCCTAAACCAAAACCAACACCTATTTGGCCCAACCTTTTACAAAAATTCCCATCCATGAACTCATTCTTAAACCTAAAGGCCCACTTCCTTAAACCACTTTAAAAAGTCCACCCAAGACCATTTCAAAAGCCCAAAGTTTTTAATCCAAAGCCCACATGACTTTTACCCACATCATCCATTTAATCAAAATCACCCCTAAGTTTTAAAATCATCATTAAGCCATTCCAAATCAAGCTTCATGAAAATTCTCCACCAAAATACCAAAATTCCTAAATTCTATTTCCATGAAATCGACCAAGCTTTATCCTAAGCCATGAGCAAGCCATTTACAAGCCATATGAAGCCATGGAAGGTTTGACATGTGACCAAGCCACTAATAGCAAAAGGAGGGCCTCCTTTCCTAATCCTTCATTAAACCTTTTTAACCATAAGCATGTCACACACTAAACCATGCTTAGCCACCTCACCATGGATGGAGACTTCACCACTCCTTCTCAGCTGACCCAACTGATCCTCCCAGCCCAAAATCAGAGCTTGGAAGGGTGCACCAAGCCCAAAATGGTGGGTTGACCCAAACCAAGCCAAAGTGACCTTATCCCCATTCCATTCTAATCCAACACCTTTACACATGGCTAATGCCGATCGACTTCACCATTGCCAAGCCCCGACCTCCCCGGTCAAGATGGTGACCCTTGCTCGCCGGCCGACCGCCCGGGTCGCCGGAAAACTCCATGGCCGAGACATGGGGAGAAGCCAAACTTTGGAATTCTCCCTCACCGAGCTGCCCCATGCCCAATGGCCACCATGGCTGTTCTTCACATGCCAAGAGCAGCTGATCCCAACCCTTGGCCACCCCTGGGAGAGCCTCCAGCCATGCCTATTTAAACACCACCCCCTCTCGGCCATGGGAGGTGCTGAACCAAACCTTACTGAAACTCTGCCAAAATTGCTCTAGATCACTCTCCACACATAGAGCACTTGATCCCCACTGAATTCCAGCCCCAATTCCTCCAAATTCGAGCTCAATTTTGAGCTCAAACTTTAGCCCAAAAACCAGGACACTTCTTCACAAGTGGAGCAATCTTCAAATTGACCGGTCCTACACCTTCACCGGACCAAGAGGAGAAGTTTCCCACCGAAAGCCCCATCCCGGTGCCACCCAGCTTGTTCCGGACTCCAAGCTTTGTGATCGGGCTTGGTCGAAATCATACCTAGACAATTCACTGCGACCGGAGACTTCATCCGGAGCTTGCTGGGATCCAATCGAAGGTAACACAACCCTCAGATTGAAGCCACACTTCTCTGAGCAAAGGTATGGACTCACTCTTCTTCCCGAGCTTACAGAGATTCTCCATTTAATTTGAATCAATTTCAATGCATGTTTACCGTATGAATGTATTCGTCTCTTCAAGACGAATCCATAGAGCATAAGAACACGAAAATCCGTTGAGAATCGAGTGAGAAATTAGGGTTAGAAGGTCGACGGTCACGGGTGCACACCGCCGTAGATGATGACCGGGAGCCGCTGGATCGCGCGTGTATCGAGCGGACGGTTCGATTGCGCCGACCGGGGAGTGTTACGTGAACCGCGGGTCCCGGGACGGCCGACTCGGATGGCGGCGCCCAATCGCAGCCGCGACACGTACCCCTCTCGGAGCCGCCGAGGTCGACACGGCGCCGCGTGGATAAGTAGAAAAATAGGGATTTTCTGATTTATTTAATTCCCTAAACTTCAAAAATTCATAACTTTGTGTAGAAAAATCAGAAAAATAAAATAAAAATACCCTCTTGCTGAGTGAACAGAGGAGAATAATGTGGAAGAAATCATTTAATTTCATTCAGTATTTTATTTTTAATGATTTATCTACCCTCTGCATTGTTTTAATTCTCCATGCATATGGGAAATTCACCATGGCATGAGACCATAGGGCTTTTGAAGCCTCTGAATTTGGGAACATTCCCTGAATTTTCCAAAGTCAGAGACCATCCCTATGAGAAGTTATTGATTTTTCAAATTCATGTCGCTGTTTTGAGTATTTTAAATCCAATAATTAGCATGTTGTGAAACAAATTCTAGGAAAATTTGGTGATGTTTCTTATGACCGGAGGACCCCAGGAAAAATAGGTTTTCAATTAATTCACTTGAATAACCCTAATCGGCTTAAACACCCAAAATAGGTTCTTAATTAATTAGAGCTAATCATACATCAAATTGACTTGAAATCAATTCTCCACTCGACCTTTAGGATCAGAGGAACCCACCATAAAAGTTTGAAGTCAATTGGGTTTGGTTAGCCCTATCAAATGGGTTGATTAAGCCATTTAGCCAATTTAAACTTTGAAAATTCATAACTTTCAAAATACTTTTCTAAAATTCACCAAATTGGTTTTGGAGCCTCTCTGATATTAGGGGAATTTAAGAAAAATTAAAATTTCAATTTTCTAAAAAAGTTGATTTTTTGTATTATTTTAATATTTTAATAATTAATAAAATAATAAAAATCATAAAAATAATAAAATTCACCAAAATGTCATATTTTGAATTTTAATCACATAGGAACAAACCCCATATTTTTCCTAGGTCTCTATGATGAATTATTAAATTTTAAAGCCCTAAGGTAATTTTAAAATTAAAGAAAATGTATTTTCTAGCATTTCCACTAAAATAATTTTAATAAATCAAAGAAAAATCAGAAAATTATGAAAATTATTTCTCTGATTTCCTTGATATCAGAGAGATTTTTAAAAAATATAAAATTCATTTTTCAAACTTTATTTTATTTTTAAATTAATTAATACTCCAAAACTCAAAATAATTATAATAAAAATAATATAATTCAAAAAATCACCAAACTTGGTCCAAGTGGTCCTCTGGTCATTAGGAATGTCCCATAATTTTCTTAAGGACAGACATTTTTCCTTGGTCATATTATTAAATTTTCCTTGGAAATCCTTATTTTCCACCAAAAATAATTATATAAATAAATTAAATACAGAAAAATCACATTTTCTCCTCTAATGTCTTTATTGACATATGAGTGAAGTCACATAAAAATTTGAAATTCATTTGAGCTCAATTTAATGAGTTATGAAATTATTAAGCTTGAAGGGCAAAATGGTAATTAAAATTTTAACCCTTAATTAAAACTTTAGGCTTAATAAAATGAAAAGGTAAAATATTTGATCTTAATCTGATTTGGATGATTGAAATTTAAATAATTAAAGGGTAGAAACCTATTAAACAATTCAACAATAATTGAAATGAACTTTAATTAAAATAATTAACTAAATTTGGAAGAATAATAAAATTGGAATTATTAAAATAGGGATGTTATTAGGAAGAGGTTTGCTCTTTAATTTAAGAATCCCTAAATTAATCATCCCAATAATATTTAATTCCTAATTAAAAGGATAATCCAAGTTTAAGATTTAAAATGCTAAAAGATTTAATCATTAAATTAAGTTAAAGTTAAATTATTTGAAGCAAACCTTTTTTAAAATAAAATATTAAATTAAATTGAATTAAATTAAATTAAATTAAATTAAAACAAATTAAATTAAATTAAATTAAATTAAAACATATTGAATTAAATTAAATTAAATTAAAAAAATTAAATTAAATTAAATTAAATAAAATTAAATTAAATTAAATTAAATTAAATTAAAACTAAATCAAATTAAATTAAATTAAATTAAATTAAATTAAGCTAAAGCATATTATTAAACCACATTAAATTAAATTAAGTTAAATTAAATCAAATTGAATTAAATATAACATCACTTAAGACATGAAGAATTCAAAAGTAAATCTAAAACAACTCGAACACTATTCCAAACATAAATCCATTAACTAAAATCAAATCATGAACTCACTCAACATCCATTTGCCCTCGAAAGCTCGTGATGTCATAACTCTTAAAAAGGAGTGTTAAAAGAAGTGTTACTTCACTTATAGGATATTCAAATGTCCTAGTTCACTGAGCAAGATAACAAAACTTAGACTCCCGGACGACTAATTCATTTGTATAATTAAATTCACTTGGACTTAGAATAATCCTAGAAATGTTGAAAAGATGTTTAAGATTCGTCTTAAGCACTTCCTTGATATGATAGGATATTTATAAGAACAATCGAACTTAATTGTTCTTCGATGAAGAAAATCGTCCTCAAACCAAAATACAAGAACCTAGACGTCATAGGAAATGACTAGCTATAGGATTAGGAACTTGGTAGAAAACCATAACCCTTCCCTTAGCTTTACCTATGAATTTACTTTAAATGCTTAAATATTCTAACCGTGTTTTAAGTGCGACTTGGGATGACGGGAAGACCCTCCAGTACGCTTTTATTTTATTGCAATTTACTTTATTGCAATTTATTTAATCGCATCGCACTTACCTTTCTTGCATGATAAACAACTGTTGCATGAAAACCTACACCTTTAGGATAGTCCCTAAAACTGAAACCAAAACTAAATTAAAAAGTCATTACAAGATAAAATTCACGCCACAACATTTCAAAATATAAAGAACAACTCAAAACTTAATCACAAACGAACAACAAAACTACAACTACAACTAAATTAAAACGTCTTGTTGGATGATCGGGAATACCTCTGATGATGTAACCTACGTGTTGCTAACTGGATTTCCTACGGCCTAAATGAAAGTGTGGAACTCATTCAGCTGAGTTTAGCAAATTCATCCGGACTAAGTGAATCCGATAAAAATAACGATGCCGAAGGATGGAACCGGGGATCTTAACCGGTGTTGTTATAATCAACTTTAAGATTTGTTTAATTAAAATATTAAAAACACCGGATTTTAAGATTTTCTCTAAAACCGAAACACTTTTCTCACCTCCCGATTTATGACTTCTAAAACTAAACCACTACAACAACAAGGAGCTCGGAGCATGGTGGGCAAGCACGGCCATCGTCATCGCAGAAACCTCGAGTCTACTTCAACAAAACTTTCTTAGAATTAAATAACCAAGCTATAGGACTTCGAGGTAGTTTCGCTCGGTGTAACATAAATCCTCAACTCTTCTTTAGGCATTTGCATGATCATATCATGTAAATTAAGCCCTAATCGGTCTTAGGACTCCGAGGTAGTCGTCCGATACGACATAAACCCTCACATCTTCGAGGCTATTTGTATGATTTTATCATACAAACATAAGTCCTAACTAATTAAAATTGGCAAGATCAAAACATTAAATAAACATTAAGACTTTCCTAAATTCAAGCCAAACAATAGGATAGTCGGGAAATTACCGAAGTTCGCTTCGAATCTGTGATTTCTCCTACCTTTCTTCCTTTGAATTCCCAAAACAAAATGTTTCAAACTTGATCCATTCCCTATTGAAACTTCAAAATTCAATCCCTTGAAAACTTAAACTTTGAAATTCTTGAGAGCAGAACTACCGATTATTATCGAGAGTTTTCTTAGGTGATTCCCGTCACTTAAGATGTAATTAACTATAGGGGCTTGCCCTTATAGGGAATTTTAAGAACCTGTGTAATATAAACCCCGTTTAGTGTTTTCATATTAGACGGTGGAACTTGTCGGCTTATAAAATTGGTTCACGTACCAAACGGATGTCACAAATCTTCTAGTTTGTTTAATCGAGCCCCATCATCAAGCAATGTGTCTATTCTTCGGGATAGATACATGGTTTGTGATGCGGTGCTCGTTTATATATAAACTATTCGGGATGTGAGATCAGTTTGATTTCATATCTTAAAATTTTCAAATTTAAAATTATTTTCAAAATCAAATATTACTTTTCAAATCATTTATTTAAATTAAACCTAAAATAAGCCGCACAATTTCTGTAGGCGACCTCTTTTCAAAACAAAACACATAACCTAAAATATGCCGACATATTTCTGGCGACTCCGCTGGGGATGATTCTTCTCTCCATTTTTAATCAAATAGTTCTGCTTTCAAAAATCGGTAGTGTATCCATGTCCCTAATGGATCAAACTACCCTTCTTTCCGTTGGAATATTATGTTCATTTCTACCTTGAACGAGTATAGCCAACATTCTCTCGGATCTAGGAGCCACTCGTTTAGACACCCCTAAACGGAGAGGTTCCGAGATCCTTTTACCTCATTTCGAGGTGGGGTGGACCCCCAATAGGTGTTAGTTTAGGAGTGATCCTTCGAGTCGAGAAGTCTTGCATAAGACTTTCTTTTCCTTTCTAATTCCGAATCGCATTCATTACCTTCTCTACAACTTTGAACATTCCGTTCTAAATAAACAAACCCTCTAATGAATGACTCTTTTAACAAATATACATGAACAAGAATGTGTTCGTACTCTTTCAATTCCTTTCTTTTCGTCCCGATGAGAAGAAGCATAACTCGGGACCGACAATCGAATCTACCTTGCGAAATGGAAGCCCCAAACCGATTTTCTCCTTCACCAACGGATCGGACTTCGCCGTTTACAAGGATGAGCTGCCCGACAATGGGATCATCCGGTTTGACAAGGATTCGAGAGCACAAATGTCAAGATCGCCGACGTTACCCTTTTCGCACCGATGGACAAAGTGCCGAAACCGAGAAACCCATGATTGAGTTCAACCTTAAGTCAACTCAAGAGTTTCCTCCCCGCAAAGGGTTCCACCGAGAGGAATACCGCCGTCCATAGAGGACCGTTATCTCTACCCCCACCGGTCTAGTCGTCTCTCGCACCTACCCCGGCTCCCGCCAAACTGAAGGGGAAGGAAGTTCAAATTTGTAACGAGCATGTTACCGTGGAGGGTACAGATTTCCGTGCAAGACCTTCTATTTTTGAAATTGGGTCTAGCTCAAGGGTTGCACCCGTAACACGGACTCGCAGGAGAAACGAGAGGCAGGGAAGATTGCCGGAAGGCCGGAGCCGCTGAAGTCGCTTTCTTAGAAGAGATCCCTGAGTACACACCACTACCTGAATACATACCATTGTCTGAATATACACCCCTTTTGGAAGGAAGTAGATTCCATCCCCTTTCCGCCGCAGCTGACGAGGAAAATGTCCGCAGGATTGCCTCTACATTACCTCGGCCCGCATACTATAGCGACAACAGAAAGAAAAGGGCTAGGGTTACACCACTTGCCCGACTACAGACTGTGATTGAAAAGTTAGCAAAGAAAGAAAGATGCCCTGTATCGGAAATTTTAAGAAGGATAGGGCGGGTGCTCGCCAAATCCCGTCTCGGGCCGCGAGTAGAATCTCGCTATCGCCGCAGAAGAGCCTAATAAGAAGATGAAGGCTAGTCCACCCGTTGTTGTTTCAGTGCTTACGGATCAGGGAGAATACCACCTTCCAAAGATTCAGCCGACGTGACCATCCGGTCCTGAGCCTTCTACTCGCTAGAAGGATGGTATAGCGTCCCACTACCGCCAATTAAGACCGAAACAACGACCGTAAAAGGAAAGTCTCGTCAGGAGACTTGAGTCCGAAGAGAGTGCTACCGCAGTAAAGGGGACTCATGAGAAAGAAACTCGACAATTATCACATGACAACTGCAAGGATGTACAGAAAAGACCACTGGAAGATGTTATGGAAAAGTTAAGAACTGATATTCGGCGACTAGCAAGAGAGAGAGAAGAGAAGTTCGGAGATGAAGTTGACTCGTCAGAGTTCATGGATGATGAATATGCAGAAATTAACATGGTTGAAACACGAGCTTCGTCGGCTTCACAAGGTGCTCCTGCACCGCAGAAGAGAAGAGCCAGAAGTAATGAGGAGGCAGCTTCAAGAGAAAGATGATACGATCGCCCAAATGGCGAAAAGGATGGAAGAGATGGTTGTAGCCCTAGCCACTCTCCAGAGTAGGTTCAACCCCAAAGAGAAACACCCCCAGAAGTTATTCACATTGTAGACGGAGGAAAGGAGATTACATCCGTCAACGGGGATGATTAATTAAAGAAGGATACAACACAAAGTATGATTCCGGAAAAGGATATCAAGAACATGGTGGAACAAAGAGTGCGAGAAGCCTTGGCACAATCAAAGAGCGGGACATCCATTCGGATGGGTAGACCTTACCCCGAAGAATTCGACGCCGTCCAATATCCGAAAGGCTTTGTACCACCTCTCGTTCAAGACCTTTGATGGAACCGAAACCCTCGGCGAAGATGTTGCACATTTTCGTGCCGCTTGTTGCAATGCCGGCGGAAGTGATGCTTTACTCTTCCGACAATTTGTCGCTGCACTCGTCGTGGATTGCCTTTGATTGGTATGCGGAATTACCAAACGGTTCGGTAAAGACATTTTCGAATTAGAGAACCTCTTCATTAAACGATTTGTCGGAGCTCGACACCACATCACTATAGTGATTTAGTGGTAGAGAAGCGTAGCCGAATGAAACCTTGGTGGACTACATACTTCGATGGAGGAATCTAAGTATGAAGTGTGAGCCACAACTACAAGAACAAAGACGCAGTCGGCATTTTACTTAAGAGCATCCATGGCCCGATAGCACTTCTCCTCAAGGGATTTACTATTAAGACTTTCGAGAAGTTGTTAAGCAAGGCCGGAAGCTTGCAAGAGGAGGCGAAGCAATTAAGTTTCACCGATAAAATAGACAAACAGAAGCCCGTGAAAACTTTTGAAAAGAAGTCCGGGATCGTCGCAGCAGTCGATAAAGGCAAGCAACCGATACAAATATCGTCAGAACGGCCGCAAAGCAACCTCAATAGAATTACCAAGAACCCCGACCCAGCTATCAGTCATCTCAACAAGATGAACAACCGCCTCGTCCACAACGTACGTTTAGGGAGTTCCCGAGCAGGAGTATCCGTTCAAGAATGAGTCGAGCCGAAAATGTTCCGCAACTCGATGAAGACTCCGCATTTCCAACTCGCTGAGCCTAAAAGACCGAAGAAGTCGACAAGAGAGGTGATCCCAACTTTTGCCCTTACCACCGGATGCTTGGACACAAGATAGAAGATTGTATTACCTTCAAAAGTTGGCTCAACGACAATCTTCGGAAAGGGAATATAACGATCCCGAAAGAATATATGAAGGAACCCCAAAAAGGAGGTTCCGTCAATGTTATCTCGACGGATTTCATTGTTCCGATAAATCCCTATGCGACTGATGATGGATGGACTACCGCTTGGACAAAGTCTTCGAAGAAGGTTTTAGATCACATCCAAACCGCTTCGGTGCGAGCTTCAATTCAGAGTTCGAAAACTGTCAAGTCGACACTATCACTTGCGATAGAAGAAGCACCTCAACAAGAGACGACCGAAGAAAAGAAGAAAATCGACGAAGAAGAGAAGACCGAGGCTCCTAAGGCTAGACTAGGGGCCGCTTATCCTAGGATAGTTGTTTCCGATTCTGGGGAGAAATCCCTCGAACCTCCGACTCGTATGATTATCTCGCTCACCCCGGTGGGATCTTATAATGATGAGGGTTATGGCGTTGGCTACGTTTTGATCGTTTCTAACGATTATGTAACTAGCGACAATCAACCTAATCCGGACGTCGATTCCGATACAAATGACAATTCTCAAATCATACTCAATCTCGACGATCACAATGACAAAGAAGACATCCACCAAGGAGGCTACGAGAGTTCAACAAGCAATGGATCTATTTGCGAGTTTCGAGGAGCTCCAATCACAATAGAGTTAGAGTCTTCAGACTCCGAAGCTAATCCTGAAGAACCTGTCGTTCCGATTCAGGAGGAGACACCAACAAACTCAATGCTAAATTCGGAAGAAATCACAGAAGTCAACTTAAGAAGTGGAAGAGTTCTACCTCCGAGAATGGGTCCAAAGGACAAAGGAAAGCAGGTGGTTGTTCAGGAAGAACCAACCCCGCCGAAGAAATACCCATTCGAGAAGAAAACAGGCACATGAAAACAAAGTGGACTACAATGTGCTAGCCCATCTTAGGAAACTACCGACCAAACCGAGCATCTACGACGCTCTCATCTTATCAAAGGAGATGAGAGAAGCTCGATCAAGGCCTTACTTGATCCGTAAATTTGCTTAGCTCAAATGGCCGGAGAGTCCTTAGATGAGGTTTGCTCGTTAAAGGAACAACGAGGTGTTACCTTCACTGACAATGACCTACTACTTGGGACAAGCAGACCACAACCGACCCTCGTACATTTCGGCTACAATCGGGAAGTTTACACTCTCCGCAGTATTGGTGGATCCAGGAGCATCAATCAATATAATGAATCTTCGAACGCTAGCATACTTGGAAATTGATGCTCGCGAGCTCGAAGCAGACAAAATGTTATTAAGAGGATTCAATCAGAAAGGAGAAAGAGCCCTCGCATCAATAACACTGCTAATGAAGACTGGTGACTTAGCAAAGACAACCGCGAAATTTCACATAATCGATTCGAAACGTCGTTCAACGCTCTATCGGGCCGACCATGGATACATGAAAACCGGATGGTACCATCATCTCTACATCAATGCATCAAGTACTACGATGGAGGGGAACAAGTGCATTAAAGTTGACTTACAACCGTTCTCCGTACATGAAATCGGAATACATGAAGATGCAGCTTATTATGCACCTCCGAAGAAAACAATCTTCTCCGCAGATACCATAACAAATGAAGCAAAGGAAATTTGGGACAACGAAGAACCTCGAAATTCTAGTCCAACAGCTCACTCACCACTCCCTTACGGCGAGATGGTGAAGGTTTCTCCACAACTCGCATCCGAGGTCGTGGCCGGGGACGAGGTCGTGGCAGAGACGTTAGGACGATTGGGAAGAGGAAACCAGCCATCAATATTGATTGGGAAGATAGTTCTGAAGAAGAAAAAGAAATCAAACAAGAAGCAGCGACAATAAGTCGGAAGAAGCCGCAATTCAAAATCCCTCTCGAAGATGAAAGAAACGAAGAATATAAATAGATGTACGAGAAGATAATCACTATGTACATACTATGACCCTGACCCCGATCCATTCTAATAAGATCGAGGGTATGGAGGTCAAAGAGGTACGTAGCGGTGGTGCAAAGCCCATCAAATTCTACCGTGGTGCTCCTTCCTCCAAAACTCGAAAATAATGTACAATTTGAAGATGCTACTTCATCGAATTAATGGAATTGCCTTTTGAGTGGTACTCTCCCCGTGTTCAAAATTTAATTCAGCCGTGGTTTCTTACCTCGACAATGGACAAAAGGTCGATCACAACATTTTGAAAATTTATGGAATAACTCCGGTCGTCCACCCAATTCAAAGCATGGTATCGGATTCGGCACGCAGGATCAGCTGACGATACCGAATTTTGCATGGTTGTCACTTGCGAGTCTAATGAAAACCGCATGGAAACTACGAAGAACTCGAAGATTTACAAATTGGAGACGCTCCACCAGAATTCGAAGAAGAGATCAAATCTACAATAGACGAGTTAACGGAAGTTAACTTAGGTACTAGCAAAGAGCCTAGACCTACCTTTGTTAGCTCCTTACTCAATAAAGAAGACTCCGAAGAAATGATCAAGTTATTAATGGAATTTAAAGACTGTTTTGCTTGGAGCTATGATGAGATGCCAGGTTTAGCTCCAGAGGTCGCAGTCCATAAGCTAGGGGTGGATCCTGCTTCTATTCCAGTCAGACAAGGTCCTAGAAGAATGCGTCTAGAAATCGAACAACAAGTCATAGCTGAAGTTAAAAAGCTAATAGACGCTAAATTTGTCCGTGAAGAACAATACCCGACTTGGTTAGCCAACGTGGTACCAGCCATGAAGAAGAATGGTCGATCGAATTTGTGTGGATTTCGGAGATTTAAACAGGGCATGTCCAAAAGATGAATTCCTCTACCGATCCCGAATTAATGATCGACATCGCTTCAACACATGAAATATTCTCATTCATGGATGGATCTTCGGATACAACCAGATAAAAATGGCTCCAGAAGATGAAAAACTTACAAGCATTCGTAACGCCGATCGGAGTATATTGCTACACGAAGGATGCCATTCGGATCGAAGAACGCAGAGCAACCTACCGGAGAGCGATGACAAGAATTTTTGATGATCTCATCCACAATCAAGTCGAATGCTACGTGGATGATGTGGTCATCAAAAGCAAAGTAAAGGAAAACCACTCGTATGATTTGAGAATTGTTTTCAAACGATTAAGACAATTTAACCTTAAGATGAATCCCTTAAAATGCGCCTTCGGCGTCACCTCCGGAAATTCTTAGATTCGTTGTCCGACATCGTGGAATTGAAATCGACCCGAAAAGATTAAAGCTATCTTAGAAATGCCACCTCCCGTAACCTTAAAACAACTACGATCTTTTCAAGGGAAGTTGGCATATCTTCGACGCTTTATCTCGAACTTGTCGTGTAGGTGTCAGCCTTTCTCGGCACTAGTTAAAAAGGACGCCAAATTTATTCGGGAAGAGAAATGCCGTAGGGCCTTCGAGGACATTAAACAATATTTAATGACACCTCCCGTCTTAGCAGCCCCGGCCTCTGCAGTACCGTCGATACTTTATACCGCGGCTTTAGACGACTCACTCGGAGCCCCGTTAGCCTGTGTCAATGATGAGGGTAAAGAAAATGCTCTTTACTATCTAAGCCGTCGTTTACTTCCGACGGAAGTAAGGTATCCCGCAATCGAAAGCACTGTTTAGCCCTCGATCTTCGCCGCTCAAAAGCTCGGCACTACATGCTTTCTCATAAGGTCAACCCGATCTCGAAATTTAATCCATTGCAATACTTGATGACCCGTCCAACGCTTTCCGGCAGACTATCCAGATGGTCAATGATATTATTGCAATTTGATATAACTTTCGTGCCTCTTCGTGCCGTAAAAGGACAAGTACTAGTAGACTTCCTCGCAGCACACCCTTTGCCGGCATAATCTCCTCTCAATGAAGATTTGCCAGATGAACAAATAATGAACCTAGAAGACCCTGATGATCGACGTTGGGAATTATATTTCGACGGAGCTTCTTCAAGACACAAAGATGAAGAATCGCAAGTGATAAGTGCCCGGTAAGGCAGTGGATCGGACTAATATTTATAACACCTGGAGCGGGGACGTTAAGATATTCCTACCACTCGACGTAGCCGTGTACAAATAATGAAGCGAATCACGAAGCCCTCATAACAGGATCGGAATTAACTATTCAAATGGGGATAACGGACATCAACATCTACGGCGATTCGCAGCTAATCATTCAACGTATCGCCGGACAATACAAAATTTTAAAACCAAGACTCGAGCAATACTTCCAAGACGCCATACAAATTGTTGGAACAGATTCCGAATGTGACAATCTACAAAATTCCCGTAAAAGAAAACGCTTTAGCAGATGCGTTAGCCCGTCTCGCAAAAGAATTTGCCCGTTTGCAAGATGAATCGAGGGAAGTGTCGGTTCACGGACGTCGAGTCCTATCGCAACTCGACATAGACACAATACACAAATCGAAAAAGGAAAAGGTTCAATTGCAACGAAGTGACGTAAAACACGTAAGATTGGCGACAACCATTAATAGATTACCTGCAAACAGGAAAACTACCAGACGATAGGTCGTTAGACCATCAGATCAAGAAAAGAACTCTGTCCTACGCATTAATAAACAATACATTATACAGAAGGTCTTTTGATCAAATGTGGCTAAGGTGCCTAAGCGGGTCCGAGGCCCATGAAATTGCTAAAGAGGTGCACTCGTGACTCCGTGGCGCTCACCGACGGGTCCGAAGATGAAAATAAAAATTAAAAGACTAGGGTACTACCGGCCCTCGATGATGACCGACCGCATGAAAATCGCCAAGAGCCGTCACCAATGCTAAGTGCACGGAGTGGTTCTACACCAACCTCCAAATGTGCTACATCCGACAATTGCGTCGTGGCCATTCGAATGTTGGGGCACGGATATAGTGGGTCCAATAGAACCACCATCTTCAAAAGGGCATCGCTTCATTCTTGCAGCTACGGATTACTTTTCCAAGTGGCGGAGGCGTGCTCCACTCGTAGAAGTGAAAGCACATCACGTGCTACAATTTTTCAAGAACCAAGTTGTCTACCGTTTCGGAGTGCCGCGCGAGATCATATCGTATAATGGGTCAGCATTCGAAGCACGCAAATCAACAATTTTGTCGGAGACACGGAATCGATCGCGGTATTCAACAATTTACTACCCAAGAGCAAACGACCCGGTCGAGGCTTTTAATAAAACTCTCGTTCAAATTTTAAAGAAGACTTTGGACGATAATAAGAGAAATTGGCACGAGAAGTTATTAGAAGCCTTATGGGCCTACCGGACAACCTTCGTAACTCCTACTCAAGCTACACCTTACGCTCCGGTGTATGGGTCCGAGGCAAGTAGTTACCCTTAGAGGTCCAAGCCTTCCTTCACTCGTAATTGCAGTTGCAAACAAAATCACGACGTAAGAGAATGCCAAATTGCGACTAGAGGAAATGGAAATCCTGGAAGGGAAAAGACTTGCAGCGCAGAAGAATTTAGAACTATACCAAGCTAAGATGGTTCAAGCCCATGACAGACTGGTCCGCCCAAGAACCTTCAAAGTTGGTGACTTAGTTCTCGTTCTCAAAAGACCTATTCTCGCACACCGCAAGATAGGAGGAAAATTTGAACCCACTTGGGAGGGACCGTTCGTAGTCGAGGCAACTACTCGGGAGGCTCCTACCAGCCTAGTGAACTCGCCAAGGAGAACGACATATGCTTCCGATCAATGGACGATACTTGAAAAAGTATTACGCTACCTGATGTTTCGAAGGAATGAATTTTCCATCCCTAGAAGCATGGGTGAAGTAATTACTTATGACTGGGTCCGAACCCAAAATAATAAAAAATGTGCTAAAATAAATAAAATCATGATAATAAAGTTTTCTTTGTTCTCTCTTCCAAATCAAAATCTCTTTCCCGATCTTATCCCACTTCATTCCCGTTAAATTGAAAAATATAAAAGGAATAAAAAAAGCTGTCTTTAATAAACATTTTCTTAATGTTCTTGTTCTTAGTATGCACCCCGATCCTTTTCCTTGTCTTTTCGCAGGAAATGTCGAACGGCGGTTGGTCCCGAACTTTAGAAATGGCGTAAGCCTCGCACTCGACGAAAAGAGGGTGAAAGATGGAGCGATAATAGTAGATCGACTCGACTTCGCACCGCGAGCTCGCAATACGAGGAAAGTGACCGGGTCCCGCTGACCGAGAGGAGCCGCCCAGCCGACAAGAATGAAAGTGGGTGGCCCAAGCCACCAATCCAAGCAAGAAGAAAAGAAAAACAAACACCGAAGAAGATAAGAGAATCAAGTCCGTAGTCGCTACAACAGAGGGCAGCTTGCTCGCCGCCGCGCCTACGTAAACTCAGAAATACGAAGAGCTACTCTCACAAAGAACTCAACGAAGAAATAAAAATCGCCGTATCCGCAAGATGTTAACTAAATTAGCAATGGACCAGCGCGACGAGACAGCTTGCTATCGCTAGTGCATATACTTCAAGGATACCGGTTCGCCAGGAACCTGAAGGAAGGAGGCCAGCTCCGAGGATAACGAAGAAATCGTGGAAATCTCAAGAAGGACAAGAAAGAAGGCTACTACGCCACCGGATAAAGTCACCAGTAATGCATGACCTTGTTGCGTAGCAACCCCGAGGATGTCCCGACGGACATCATCCCCGAGGAGCCGAGGTATGCAGGAGAACGTGAAGGGATCGAGCCATATATCCCACAAGACGTCACTGTGCCTCGCCATTTGCAAATTATCCTGAATACGAGCTAGAAAGAATACGGAAGGTCGAGAAGAAAACTTTCGAATACTTCGAGAGAATCAGAGGCAGGAGGATCAATATACTAGAAGGCCTCGAGTTACATACAGACGTGTTCTCAGAATACGAACAACAACAAATCGTGGACTGCATCCGGGATTTGAAAAAGATGGGCCGAGCAGGTCGCTTAAGAGAAAACACTTACTCGAACCCCGGAGATGGATGCCGTGGAAGGGGAGAGTTACAATACAATGTGGATGCTCGCTACAACTTCGCAGAAGACAGAAGGGAAACCCACCGGGATACTCCGTCATGGCCAGGTGGATCCAATGCCATTAGTTATTAAAAGGATGGTAAAAAGAATGATAAGCATGGAGGGTACCGCCAGCAGATTGCATACCCAACAGCTTGCATCATTAATATTTACAAGAAGGGTGATCGCATACCCCCGCACATGTATCATCACGACTTTGTCGACCTTTCGCATGCTTTCTTTTTGAATGAGTGTAATATCATGTTCGAATCCGACCTCCGGATAGCAGGCCCGTGTGAGTTCCGAGGGCCAAGAAAGATACCATTACCGGTAGGTTCCGTCAAGGTACTCGAAGGGCAACGGAGCAGTATGTCGCTAAACATTGCATACCGGGAGTACCGGTGAAGCGGATCTCGCTACTTTCGAAGGATGGATGATAGGAAAGCACCTTACCACTTCCACCTGTACCCGAGCTAGAGAGCCTCCGCCTTACGAGTCGTGAGTTACATGGAAAATATCACACCTCCAACGTACATCCATACAACATCATTGCCAAGGATGGCTTGGAAGGTGATGTTATCGACCATGCACCTCACTATTCGTACATGGATTTCGACGTATACCTTTTTGGATGGATCGACAAAGATCATACATAGTCCGTTTTGAGTCTATATGGATTGTATGAGATGTATTCCAGATCGAGTTGTATGATGTATTTTCAACATGATTGGAATGAAAGTTATGATGTCACATTTTTGGCCTTCACCTCTTTTGTGCAAATTGACTGGGAAACGCCATTAAAGTTAAACGAACTTCGAACAAAGAACAGAAAAAGAAAAAAAAATAAAAAAAAATAATAATAAAAAAATAAAAAAAAGAAAATAAAAACATAAATAATAAATTAGAATTATTTTCCCTTAAAAATCCAAACATAAAAATAACTTCAAGATCCACGTGAACGCTAAATAAAAT
This sequence comes from Papilionanthe hookeriana x Papilionanthe teres, assembly GCA_022702705.1. Taxonomy (NCBI): domain Eukaryota; kingdom Viridiplantae; phylum Streptophyta; class Magnoliopsida; order Asparagales; family Orchidaceae; genus Papilionanthe; species Papilionanthe hookeriana x Papilionanthe teres. Next base: position 62,316,416 of record CM040424.1, read on the forward strand.
TCACATGAACATTAAATACACAGCTAAAAAAATTTTGGAAAGTTAAAGGACAAACAAAATGAAAATGAATCTCAAATCGGATCCCACTCTAAATTTATCTTTTCAAACATTTCAAATCAACTCCAAATCGAAATTTATCTCAAGAAGCTTTGAAATTCTCTCGTCGGGACAACTCTTCCTCACAAGAGACCCACACTTCAATTTCGTAACCCTAAACCTTTTTTCGTCACATCGAAATCATTTCGACTTTTGTGGCCTACCTTTCTTCCTCGTATGGAGACCGACTAGGTCTATTGACACGGAGCCACGAGCTTGATTTGGTTCTGATGGCATGAGACTGGGTCCCTCTTCACACAAATAAACTTTCGAGATTGGAATCCATTTCCAATTCTCAATAAACTTTCAAGATTGGAATCCATTTCCAATTCTCATTAAACTTTCGAGATTGGAATCCATTTCCAATTCTCATTAAACTTTCGAGATTGGAATCCATTTCCAATTCTCATTAAACTTTCGAGATAAACTTTCGAGATTGGAACCAGTTTCCAATTCTCATTAAACCTTCGAGATTGGAACCAGATTCCAATTCTCTTTAAACCTTCGAGATTGGAACCAGATTCCAATTTTCTTTAAACCTTTGAGATTGGAACCAGATTCAAATTCTCTTAAAACCTTCGAGATTGGAACCAGATTCCAATTCTCTTTAAACCTTCGAGATTGGAACCAGATTCCAATTCTCTTTAAACCTTCGAGATTGGAACCGCTTCCAATTCTCTTTAAACCTCGAGATTGGAACCAGCTTCCATTTCTCTTTAAACCTTTCGAGATTGGAACCAGCTTCCATTTCTCTTTAAACCTTTCGAGATTGGAACCGCTTCCATTTCTCTTTAAACCTTCGAGATTGGAACCAGCTTCCATTTCTCTTTAAACCTTCGAGATTGGAACCAGCTTCCATTCTCTTTAAACCTTCGAGATCGGAACCAGCTTCCAATTCTCTTTAAACCTTCGAGATTGGAACCAGCTTCCATTTCTCTTTAAACCTTCGAGATTGGAACCAGCTTCCATTTCTCTTTAAACCTCGAGATCGGGAACCAGCTTCCAATTCTCTTTAAACCTTCGAGATTGGAACCAGCTTTCCATTTCTCTTTAAACCTTCGAGATTGGAACCAGCTTCCATTTCTCTTTAAACCTTCGAGATCGGAACCGCTTCCATTTCTCTTTAAACCTTCGAGATTGGAACCAGTTTCCAATTCTCTTTAAACCTTTGAGATTGGAACCAGTTTCCAATTCTCTTTGAACCTTTGAGATTGAAACCAGTTTCCAATTCTCTTTAAACCTTCTGAGATTGGAATCCATTTCCAATACTCATTAAACTTTCGAGATTGGAATCCATTTCCAATTCTCATTAAACTTTCGAGATTGGAACTCCGTTTCAATTCTCATTAAACTTTCGAGATTGGAACTCCGTTTCAATTCTCATTAAACTTTCGAGATCAGTACCTAAATTCTGATTCTCATCCTTTTCAATCGACACTTAAACTCCGATTCTCATTCCGAGGCTGGTACCTAAATTCCAGCTTTCGCAATCCTGAGGTTGGAACCTAGGTTTCAATTCTCATTTCAAATCCAAATTTTCTCAAATTGATTTTAAACTAAACTTCAATCTAAATTAAAACTCAAAATCTAAACTTACACATCATGACTTGTACATGAAATGAAACAAAATCTAAATCGAAATTCCCCGCATCATGTGATTTGGGACTCACCTCCTTTTCCCTTCCCTGCCGAGAGTTCGTGAATCTCCGGCCTCGCAGATATACTCGACACTCCCCGCAGGAAACTCTTCTACTTCGTCCTAAGTTTGTCCCTCGGACATCTATGTTGGTTTTGCTGATCTTTTCGGTCAACGCCAATACGCGCGGTGTGCTTGGTTAGCACACCACACCTATTGGGGGTCCATTTGTTGACCTCATCTTTAGTGAGGTATTCTCTCCTTCTTTTTAGTACTTAGGATCGAGCCTTAGGCTTTTCCTTTGACTATCCTAGAGGATTAGAATTGGGACCCACCACTTAGAAATTCAAACCACTTCCTAACTCCCTGCAAACTCCACAAACTTGATTGTAGACCCCTAATCACCTGTAGGGTTGAAATCAAATGCGGAAGTTTAAAGGATGAGTTCCTATAGGACTCTTTGGCCTTAGGACTGCCCTGGGTGGCCTGATCTGGTGAAGGGTTGACTTACACACACACTACACCTATGCACTACACTTTCACACACCTCTTAAAACCCCACCCATATCCAATTTGACCTCCTAACTCATGCAGGTGGTTCACATGGATGGTCTTTAACCCCTAAGCCCTCGGCTAAGAGGGTTAGAACAACAAAGCGGGTGCCTCAAATGAGTCCCTTCATGGCTCATGTGGGCTTGATATGGCTTCATGGCTCAACCAAAATGATTTCATTCCACTTACATTCACCCAAGCTTCAATTTTCCAAATTTTCAATTTTTGACCCCCGGGACCCTACACCCGCCTAGCCTACCCAAAACCCTTGAAACCACCCAAAATTTGCAAAATCACCTAAATCACCCAAAAAATCCTCAAGACCAATCCTAAACATTTCCTCACCAATCAAATTGATCATCCATAGCCAAAAATACCAAAAATTCCAAAAATACCTCCCAATACCCTCCAAATACCCAAAATGCCCCTCTTAGCCAAAAAATCCAAAATTCAGAAAATTCCCATAAAATTCCAGAAAATCCCAAATATTCCCAATTTCATTTTTTTCAACTACACCATGGGCCAATTTTATCAATTTACCCCACTTTTGTCAAAATCCCCAATTTGACCCATTTTAACCCAAAGTGAACCCAATGTCAAACCTAGCCTACCCAATTGACCCAAATTCTGGTCCAATCCAATTCTAAACTTCAATTAAACATCCCCAACACCAATCTAGACCAAATCCAAGTCCAATTTGATTGACATTTGGATCCAATTTCACTTTTGGCCTTAAAGCCCATTTTGGACCCATGACCCAAACTTAGCCCAAACTCACCCAATTCAACTCCAATTAACCCCAAATCTTTTCTAAACATTCTTTAACATCCCCATAAACAAAACACTAACATGATTTGCCCAAAATTTAGACCCAAACCCCACTCAAATCCAACCTAAAATCAAAAAGCCCAATTTCGACCTAAACCCAAACCTAACCCAAATAAACCCAAACCTCAAAATCAAAACCCAACCAAAGCCAAAACCTCTTTGAAACACTCCCATAAACATTTCCCAACATTTATTTTACATCAATTTTAACCCTAGCCCAACATTGGCCCAAGTTAGCCCAATTTGACCTACATCGGCCCATTTACCAAATAAACCCAAATTCAACCCAATTCAAACCCAAACCACCTTAAATCTATTTCAAATTACTCATGAAACATCCCTAAACCAAAACCAACACCTATTTGGCCCAACCTTTTACAAAAATTCCCATCCATGAACTCATTCTTAAACCTAAAGGCCCACTTCCTTAAACCACTTTAAAAAGTCCACCCAAGACCATTTCAAAAGCCCAAAGTTTTTAATCCAAAGCCCACATGACTTTTACCCACATCATCCATTTAATCAAAATCACCCCTAAGTTTTAAAATCATCATTAAGCCATTCCAAATCAAGCTTCATGAAAATTCTCCACCAAAATACCAAAATTCCTAAATTCTATTTCCATGAAATCGACCAAGCTTTATCCTAAGCCACGAGCAAGCCATTTACAAGCCATATGAAGCCATGGAAGGTTTGACATGTGACCAAGCCACTAATAGCAAAAGGAGGGCCTCCTTTCCTAATCCTTCATTAAACCTTTTTAACCATAAGCATGTCACACACTAAACAATGCTTAGCCACCTCACCATGGATGGAGACTTCACCACTCCTTCTCACCGACCCAACCGATCCTCCCAGCCTCAAAATCGAGCTTGGAAGGGTGCACCAAGCCCAAAATGGTGGGTTGACCCAAACCAAGCCAAAGTGACCTTATCCCCATTCCATTCTAATCCAACACCTTTACACATGGCTAATGCCAATCGACTTCACCATTGCCAAGCCCCCGACCTCCCCGGTCAAGATGGTGACCCTCGCTCGCCGGCCGCCCGCCCGGGTCGCCGGAAAACTCCATGGCCGAGACATGGGGAGAAGCCAAACTTTGGAATTCTCCCTCGCCGAGCCGCCCCATGCCCAATGGCCACCATGGTGTTCTTCACATGCCAAGAGCAAACTCGATCCCAACCCTCGTCACCCCCGGGAGAGCCTCCACCCATGCCTATTTAAACACCATCCCCTCTCGGCCATGGGAGGTGCCGAACCAAACCTTACTGAAACTCTGCCAAAATTGCTCTAGATCACTCTCCACACGTAGAGCACTTGATCCCCACTGAATTCCAGCCCCAATTCCCTCTAGCTGAGCTCAATTTTGAGCTCAAACTTTAGCCCAAAAACCAGGACACTTCTTCACAATGGAGCAATCTTCAAATTGACCGGTCCTACACCTTCACCGTACCAAGAGGAGAAGTTTCCCACCGAAAGCCCCATCCCCGTGCCACCCAGCTTGTTCCGTACTCCAAGCTTTGTGATCGGGCTTGGTCGAAATCATACCTGAGACAATTCACCGGACCGAGAGACTTCATCCGGAGCTTGCCGGGATCCAATCGAAGCATGACACAACCCTCGTATCGAAGCCACACTTCTCCGAGCAAAGGTATGGACTCACTCTTCTTCCCGAGCTTACAGAGATTCTCCATTTAATTCGAATCAATTTCAATGCATGTTTATCAGTATGGATGTATTCGTCTCTTCAAGACGAATCCATAGAGCATAAGAACACGAAAATCCGTCGAGAATCGAGTGAGAAATTAGGGTTAGAAGGTCGACGGTCACGGTGCACACCCGCCGTAGACGATGACCAGGAGCCGTCGGATCGCGCGTGTATCGAGCGGACGGTTCGGATTGCGCCGGACTGTGGAGTGTTACGTGAACCGCGGGTCCCGGGACGGCCGACTCGGATGGCGGCGCCCAATCACGCCGCGACACGTACCCCTTCGAGCCGCCGAGGCCGACACGGCGCCGCGCGGATAAGTAGAAAAATAGGGATTTTCCGATTTATTTAATTCCCTAAACTTCAAAAATTCATAACTTTGTGTAGAAAAATCGAAAAATAAAATAAAAATACCCTCTCGCCGAGTGAACAGTAGGAGAATAATGTGGAAGAAATCATTTAATTTCATTCAGTATTTTATTTTTAATGATTTATCTACCCTCTCGCATTGTTTTAATTCTCCATGCATATGGGAAATTCACCATGGCATGAGACCATATGGCTTTGAAGCCTCCGAATTTGGGAACATTCCCCGAATTTTCCAAAGTCGAGACCATCCCTATGAGAAGTTATTGATTTTTCAAATTCATGTCGTCGTTTTGAGTATTTTAAATCCAATAATTAGCATGTTGTGAAACAAATTCTAGGAAAATTTGGTGATGTTTCTTATGACCGGAGGACCCTAGGAAAAATAGGTTTTCAATTAATTCACTGGAATAACCCTAATCGCTTAAACACCCAAAATAGGTTCTTAATTAATTAGAGCTAATCATACATCAAATTGACTTGAAATCAATTCTCCACTGACCTTTAGGATCGGAGGAACCCACCATAAAAGTTCGAAGTCAATGGGTTTGGTTAGCCCTATCAAATGGGTTGATTAAGCCATTTAGCCAATTTAAACTTTGAAAATTCATAACTTTCAAAATACTTTTCTAAAATTCACCAAATTGGTTTTGGAGCCTCTCTGATATTAGGGGAATTTAAGAAAATTAAAATTTCAATTTTCTAAAAAGTTGATTTTTTGTATTATTTTAATATTTTAATAATTAATAAAATAATAAAAATCATAAAAATAATAAAATTCACCAAAATGTCATATTTTGAATTTTAATCACATAGGAACAAACCCCATATTTTTCCTAGGTCTCTATGATGAATTATTAAATTTTAAAGCCCTAAGGTAATTTTAAAATTAAAGAAAATGTATTTTCTAGCATTTCCACTAAAATAATTTTAATAAATCAAAGAAAAATCAGAAAATTATGAAAATTGATTCCCTGATTTCCTTGATATCAGAGAGATTTTGAAAAATATAAAATTCAATTTTCAAACTTTATTTTATTTTTAAATTAATTAATACTCCAAAACTCAAAATAATTATAATAAAAATAATATAATTCAAAAAATCACCAAACTTGGTCCAAGTGGTCCTCTGGTCATTAGGAATGTCCCATAATTTTCTTAAGGACAGAAATTTTTCCTTGGTCATATTATTAAATTTTCCTTGGAAATCCTTATTTTCCACCAAAAATAATTACATAAATAAATTAAATACAGAAAAATCATATTTTCTCCTCTAATGTCTTTGTTGACATATGAGTGAAGTCACATAAAAATTTCAAATTCATTTGAGCTCAATTTAATGAGTTATGAAATTATTAAGCTTGAAGGGCAAAATGGTAATTAAAATTTTAACCCTTAATTAAAACTTTAGGCTTAATAAAATGAAAAGGTAAAATATTTGATCTTAATCTGATTTGGAAGATTGAAATTTAAATAATTAAAGGGTAGAAACCTATTAAACAATTCAACAATAATTGAAATGAACTTTAATTAAAATAATTAACTAAATTTGAAGAATAATAAAATTGGAATTATTAAAATAGGGATGTTATTAGGAAGAGGTTTGCTCTTTAATTTAAGAATCCCTAAATTAATCATCCCAATAATATTTAATTCCTAATTAAAATGATAATCCAAGTTTAATATTTAAAATGCTAAAAGATTTAATCATTAAATTAAGTTAAAGTTAAATTATTTGAAGCAAACCTTTTTTAAAATAAAATATTAAATTAAATTGAATTAAATTAAATTAAATTAAATTAAAACAAATTAAATTAAATTAAATTAAATTAAAACATATTGAATTAAATTAAATTAAATTAAACAAATTAAATTAAATTAAATTAAATTAAATTAAATTAAATTAAATTAAATTAAATTAAATTAAATTAAATTAAATTAAATTAAATTAAATTAAATTAAAACTAAATCAAATTAAATTAAATTAAATTAAATTAAATTAAGCTAAAGCATATTATTAAACCACATTAAATTAAATTAAGTTAAATTAAATTAAATTGAATTAAATATAACATCACTTAAGACATGAAGAATTCAAAAGTAAATCTAAAACAACTTGAACACTATTCCAAACTTAAATCCATTAACTAAAATCAAATCATGAACTCACTTGAACATCCATTTGCCCTCGAAAGCTCGTGATGTCATAACTCTTAAAAAGGAGTGTTAAAAGAAGCGTTACTTCACTTATAGGATATTCAAATGTCCTAGTTCACTGAGCAAGATAACAAAACTTAGACCCCCGGACGACTAATTCATTTGTATAATTAAATTCACTTGGACTTAGAATAATCCTAGAAATGTTGAAAAGATGTTTAAGATTCGTCTTAAGCACTTCCTTGATATGATAGGATATTTATAAGAACAATTGAACTTAATTGTTCTTTGATGAAGAAAATCGTCCTCAAACAAAAATACAAGAACCTAGACGTCATAGGAAATGACTAGCTATAGGATTAGGAACTTGGTAGAAAACCATAACCCTTCCCTTAGCTTTACCTATGAATTTACTTTAAATGCTTAAATATTCTAACCGTGTTTTAAGTGCAACTTGGGATGACGGGAAGACCCTCCGTACGCTTTTATTTTATTGCAATTTACTTTATTGCAATTTATTTAATCGCATCGCACTTACCTTTCTTGCATGATAAACAACTGTTGCATGAAAACCTACACCTTTAGGATAGTCCCTAAAACTGAAACCAAAACTAAATTAAAAAGTCATTACAAGATAAAATTCACCGCCACAACATTTCAAAATATAAAGAACAACTCAAAACTTAATCACAAACAGAACAACAAAACTACAACTACAACTAAATTAAAACGTCTTGTTGGATGATCGGGAATACCTCGGATGATGTAACCTACGTGTTGCTAACGGGATTTCCCACTGGCCTAAATGAAAGTGTGGAACTCATTCAGTTGAGTTTAGCAAATTCATCCGGACTAAGTGAATCCGATAAAAATAACGATGCCGGAAGGATGGAACCGTGGGATCTTAACCGGTGTTGTTATAATCAACTTTAAGATTTGTTTAATTAAAATATTAAAAACACCCGGATTTTAAGATTTTCTCTAAACCGTAACACTTTTCTCACCTCCCGATTTATGACTTCTAAAACTAAACCACTACAACAACAAGGAGCTCGGAGCATGGTGGGCAGCACGGCCATCGTCATCAGCAAAACCTGAGTCTACTTCAACAAAACTTTCTTAGAATTAAATAACCAAGCTATAGGACTTCGAGGTAGTTTGCCTGGTGCAACATAAATCCTCAACTCTTCGTTAGGCATTTGCATGATCATATCATGTAAATTAAGCCCTAATCGGTCTTAGGACTCCGAGGTAGTCGTCCGATACGACATAAACCCTCACATCTTCGAGGCTATTTGTATGATTTTATCATACAAACATAAGTCCTAACTAATTAAAATTGGCAAGATCAAAACATTAAATAAACATTAGGACTTTCCTAAATTCAAGCCAAACAATAGGATAGTCGGGAAATTACCGAAGTTCGCTTCGAATCTGTGATTTCTCCTACCTTTCTTCCTTTGAATTCCCAAAACAAAATGTTTCAAACTTGATCCATTCCCTATTGAAACTTCAAAATTCAATCCCTTGAAAACTTAAACTTTGAAATTCTTGAGAGCAGAACTACTGATTATTATCGAGAGTTTTCTTAGGTGATTCCCGTCACTTAAGATGTAATTAACTATAGGGGCTTGCCCTTATAGGGAATTTTAAGAACCTGGTAATATAAACCCCGTTTAGTGTTTTCATATTAGACAGGGGAACTTGTCGGCTTATAAAATTGGTTCGCGTGACCAAACGGATGTCACAAATCTTCTAGTTTATTTAATCAAGCCCCATCATCAAGCAATGTGTCTATTCTTCGGGATAGATACATGGTTTGTGATGCGGTGCTCGTTTATATATAAACTATTCGGGATGTGAGATCGGCTTGATTTCATATCTTAAAATTTTCAAATTTAAAATTATTTTCAAAATCAAATATTACTTTTCAAATCATTTATTTAAATTAAACCTAAAATAAGCCGCACAATTTCTGTAGGCGACCTCTTTTCAAAACAAAACACATAACCTAAAATATGCCGACAAGTAGATATTAAAGGAATTAGTCTTTCAATCTGTATACACAAAATTATTTTAGATAATGAACATAAGCCTAAAGCAGATCCGCAAAGGAGATTAAATCCGATAATGAAAGAAGTAGTTAAAAAGGAAATTTTAAAATGGTTAGATAATGGTATTATATATCCTATTTCTGACAGTGCTTGGGTAAGCCCAATTCACTGTGTGCCTAAGAAAGGAGGAGTGACCGTAAAAGCTAATGAAAATAATGATCTTATCCCTATAAGACAAGTTACTGGATGGCAAATATGTTTTGATTATAGAAAATTAAACACAGCCACCAGGAAAGATCACTTCCCTTTACCATTTCTAGACCAAATGTTAAATAGATTAGCCAGACATAAATATTTTTGTTTCTTAGATGGATATATCGGTTATCATCAAATACAAATTGCTCTTAAGGATCAAGAGAAAACTACATTTACTAGTCCTTATGGAACTTTCGCTTTTCGAAGAATGCCTTTTAGATTATGTTATGCACCTGCAACATTCCAGAGATGTATGATGTCTATATTAATTGATAATGGAATAGAAGTATTTATGGATGATTTCTCTGTATTTGGAACAACATTTGACACATGCTTAAATTATCTTGAAAAAGTATTTGAAGTATGCGAGGAAACTAATTTAGTTCTTAATCGGGAGAAATGTCAATTTATGGTTACAGTGCGGCATTGTATTAGGGCATAAAATTTCGGAAAAGGCATGGAAGTAGACCTCGCAAAAATTCAAGTTATAGCTAAATTACCACCTCCAACTATGGTAAAAGGGGTAGGAAGTTTTCTTGGACATGCTCGGATTCTACGTACGTTATATTAAAGATTTTTCAAAAATTACTAAACCTCTATGCCAACTTCTGAAAAGGACAAGAAATTTGAATTTACAACCGAATGCCCGAATGCTTTCGAATTATTAAAAGATAAATTAATTACAGCACCTATAATAGTTTCACTTAATCGGGAGAAACCATTTGAGCTTATGTGTGATGCTAGTGATTATGCTATAGGAGCGCTTCTTGGCAAAGATACGATAAGATTTTCAAAGTTATATACTATGCTAAGTAAAACTCTAAATGATGCTCGAAATTAATTATACAAGCTACTAAAAGAGAATTATTAACGATTGTATATGCTTTTAATAAATTTCGGCATTATCTAATAGAACTAAATGTATCAGTGCATACCGATCACTCGCTATAAAGTATTTAATGCAAAAGAAAGATTCTAAACCAAGATTAATTAGATGGATATTATTAATGCAAGAATTTGATTTTGAGATCATTAACAAAAAGGGAACTCGATAATCAAATTGCGGATCATTTATCAAGATTAGAAAATCATGAATTATCCGATATCGATAATGAAATTTTAGCATGCTTTTCCCGATGAACAACTTTATAATAGAAATGAGTGGAGAATACCTTGGTATGCTGATATAGTAAATTATATTGTAAGTGATATTTTACCCCCTATGTTAACTTTACAACAACAGAAAAAATTCATTCATGATACTAAAACATACTTTTGGGATGAACCATACTTATATAAGCAATGTAAGGATTTAATTATTAGAAGATGCGTGCCTTATGAAGAAACTGAACCAATCATTCAAAAATGTCATGATTCTGATTTTGGAGGACATTTTAGGACAGATAAAACTGCGTATAAAATTCTACAATCTGGATTCTATTGGCCTACTCTATTTAGAGATGTATACAGATATATAATAACATGCGATAAATGCCAAAGAGTAGGAAACATATCGAGAAAAAATGAAATGCCTCTGAATTTTATATTAGAAGTTGAAATTTTTGATGTTTGGGGATTAGATTTCATGGGACCTTTTATTCCTTCATTTGGAAACTCATATATATTAGTAGCTGTTGATTATGTTTTAAAATGGATCGAAGCACAAACTTTACCTAGGTGTGATGCTAAAAGTGTTTCAAAAATTTTAATGAAAAATATTTTTACTAGATTTGGAATGCCGAGAGTGATTATCACTGACGGAGGAACTCATTTTAGAAACAAATATATTAACAAACAAGTAGAAAAATATAATATTATGCATAAGATATCAACTGCTTATCATCCACAAACTAGTGGATTATCTGAAGTATCTAATCGAGAGATTAAGCGTATATTAGAAAAGTCTGTAAACCCTAATAGATCAGACTGGTATGTAAGACTAGACACTGCATTATGGGCGTACAGGACTGCTTATAAAACTCCGATTGGAATGACTCCTTATAGGCTTATATATGAAAAAACTTGCCACTTACCAGTTGAATTAGAACATAAAGTATATTGGGCGATTAAAGAGTTTAATTATAATATGAATCTGGTGAGAAGAGATTGTTACAATTAAATGAGTTGGAAGAACTAAGGAATGAATCATATGATAATGATAAGATTTATAAAGAAAGGATGAAATTATGGCATGATCGGAAGATTAATCGTAGAAATTTTGAACCAGGACAAGAAGTTCTCGCTATATAATACTAGATTGAAATTATTTCCGGGAAATCGAAATCTCGATGGTTAGGACCTTTCACCATAACTCGATATTTTCATATGGAACTATAGAAATTGAAGATCCAAAAACAGGACATAGATTTAAGGTAAACGGACATAGATTAAAACCATATTTTGAAGGTAAAAGACCAAATTTTAAAGAGGTTTTAATGCTTAGTCAACCTGATTACTAACTGAAATTAGGTCGGGCTGACGACGTTAAACCAAGCGCTTTATGGGAGGCAACCCATAGTAGTATTTTATTTTTAATTATCTACAAATTAGTGAGTCTATATTATTAAAAAAAATCTTACTACTCAAATTTTTAATTAGAATCATCACAAATTCGAACCTATATGATGAGATCAGAAAATATTCGGACCAGAGCGAAATTGGGCAATTTTCACGAACCTCGCCGACAGCGAGATCGTGTGCCATGACTCAATTCGGTTTTAAAACTAGCTCGCCGACGGCGAGAAACTTTCCGCCGACGGCGAGACAGTTGAAATTTTGGTTTCTTAAAGATTTTCGTGCGGTTTTGGACTATTCTAAGCCATTTCTTTGTAGGAAATTATCCTTAATCTGATTTTACACCATTTTCTTCCTTAGAAACGATTAGAGACCAATCCTTTCAATCCGAAATGGCCACCAAATTCTTAGAAACCATAAAATCGAAGTTTTCAACCGAAGAAAATTCGTCGATTCGGAGCGTGGCAAGATATCTTCAACAAAGACTTGATGAAGAAAAGACTTATTAAAGAAAGAGGATTTGTCAACAGAGGAGTAGAGAATTCAACCACCAAAATTGAAATGATCGCACAGCGGCATTGGGAGGTATTTTGTTATACGACATCCGCTGAAGTTATTCCAGTAGTGAAAGTGTTTTACTCTAATTTACATGCGATCAACAATGGAAATGTCTACGTCAGAGGAAGATGGGTAACATTTACTCCTTCAAGGGTAAATGAATTATTTTCTATAGAGAATACCTCCGTTTGTCATTATTCCAACTTTGTGCCTTCAAGATACAATATGAACGAGATCTATAGATACCCGATCGACGAACCCGCTGATCGGGAGTTACGCGAAGACGGTATGTCGGCTTTTTTGCATCACTTCTTAACCCTGTCTCGAAGCACTGACATTTCTTTATCTCATCAAAATTATTACCTACTATGAGATTAAATAAAGTTTCAAAGGAATGCGCTATATTAAACTACTGTATTTAAATTGGACTACGTATCGATGTTGGATCAATAATAGTAAAGTCTGCATTGGGATTGATTGTGCATGGGTCAGTTCATGGACTTGGACACCCATCAACTATATTTGCTTTATGCAGTCAGTACCAAGTTTCTTATGAGGCTTGGGAAAAAGTACTTTTGCCATGGAAACCACTTGATCCTACTGATATGTTTCCAACCTTGGATAACAACGATGAGATTACCATTATTTCTGACAGAGCATCGCAGAAAAATCCTTTAGCAAGGCCCCTTACTGATAAAAAAATTTCATTCTGAAGAAGATTAAAGGATTGGAGAAAGAATTGCAAAATGTGATGAATTCCATCTACAATATCTCTTATATGTTTGATCACATTGACTGGAGGATGAAGGAGCACTTTGATCATACTGGACATCTAGAGGCCAGCTTTTATTCATTTACTAAGACATGAAGGGATGGATTAATGAAGAATCTATTGCAGAATTCCCTTTCAGGCCTTTCTACAATTTATTTGTGCACCTGCGTCGCATCGGGAATATCAGAGAAGATGATAGTTCAGACACTGAAGAGTAGGAAAGATTTCGATTTTATATCATATTTGCGTATATATGTGTTGATTTGGATTTAGGTTTTATTATGATTTGAATTTTAATTTGATCATCTCAGATTTGATGAGATTATTTGTAATTGTTATGTCTCAGCATTTAGAGTGTTGTGGTGTGGATTGCGATGCTGAGTTTTATGGATTTGAACATTTAGTTAAGTGTTGTTAAGCAGTTAGTGTGAAGTTTGTAAGTTTCATCGATTTCATATATAAAGTTATATTGTTTGTGTTGTGTGAACTTTTTGTGAGTATAAGTATCTAATCTTCGTATTATTATTAAATTAAGTGATCGAAGATTGATTAAGGGCAAATCGAGGTTGAAAATGATTGACGAATTTCAAAAATTTAAAATTTTTGGGATCTCGCCTACAGCGAGAAAACCCGCTGACAGCGAGACCGAGCTCGCCGACGGCGGATTTTTCCCGAAACTTTTGCCTTATGAAATTAATTAGCTCGCTGACGGTGAGAAAAATCTCACCGACAGCGAAATCGCGAAAAGACCTATATTTCGACTACCAACCGACACTATTCATCATCCCCTTCCTCAAAACTTCGAAAAAACCGACCTAGGGCTTGAGAGATCTTGGATTTGAAGCGATTTCAACACATTTTAACACCAGATTTCATCTTCTTTTGGTAAGAGCTTCACTCCTATGCAAAAATTTTTGATTTTCACCATGGATTTCTTCTACATTGGGAAATTTTGAAAAATTTCGAAATGTGGAGAAAATATTTAGAAGAATTTCATGGAAATTGATTTAAATGGATTTTAGATGTTATAGGAAGCCTTCTTAGTAATATTTGGGAGTTTAGTTCAATTTTTTTGCAAATTTCACAAATCGAAAATGGCTCCACGACAAAAGCGACGAATAGATTACGACGAAACCCGATTCATTAACGCAAGAGCCCAAACTCGATATTTTCAAAACATACAAGCAAGAAAATGCATTCAAGATCGAGTTTTCAAAAATCCTGGAAGAGAAGTTGAGCGAATCATTAAGGAACGAGGATGGGAAAACTTCTGTTTCGTGACCAACAGAGCTGCTGTAGAAGTGGTAAAGGAATTTTATACGAACTTAACACAGGCTGAAGATGCACCAGTTAAGGTTAGAGGATTTTTCGTGGAATTCAGCGCTGCAAGGATAAATGCTTATTACGAGGTTAGAGACACCTACACCAGCGAGTATGAAACTTCTGGAACTATGGAAGGACCACTGGAAGAGGTGATCGACTTTCTTACTGATGGGAAAGGCGTCTGGAAGATAAAGCAGCGAGAACGGGTAAACTTCCCTCTTTCTATGCTAAACGCAACATCTAAAGCCTGGCATTATTTTATTTGTTCTACTTTGTTACCTACCTACCACCATAGTGAGGTAACAAGAGATAGAGCAGTTCTGAATTTCTGTATTCAGAACCAAAAGAGTATTAATGTGGGAAGTGTAATCTATAAGAATATATTAGCCACCTCAAGAAATGAAAGTGGAGGAGGACTAGGACATCCTGGTCTTATTTATGCACTCTGCCAATTATCTGGGGTAGAGGCAAGAGATGATGAGGAATGGGTTGAGCCTATGAAACCCATTACTCGGCTAATATAAAGAAATATGAATCCCACGAAGGATGGAGATCTGGGACAAGAGATTATGTACCTTCTTCAAGTAGAGATATACCCCTACTAGTTATGAACCCCTCGCACACCACTCCTACCCTTCAAGATCTGATGAATGAGTTAACCCTGAGTAGAAAGAGTCTTGAGCTATTTGGAGAAAATATGGAAAGAAGATTTGAGCATATAGACCAAAGGATTGGAGGCTTGGAAAGAAGACACGATTATGATAGCGAATATCTCCAGCGACATTCAGAGTACGAAATTGCATATTATGAGGCCGAACGTCGATATAGGAGTGGTGATTTAGATGTTGTCTTTCCCGAGTGCCCCCACTATACACACGTACTCGCTCGCTCGACCTTCTCGACCTTCTCGACTTGGAGATCGGGGAGATGATATAGCCTGGGATTTTGATGCAGAAGATTAGAGCCTTTGTTTGGTTTTGTTTAGTTTGTTTAGATTTATTGTTATTTTGGAAACTTTATTATTCTGCGTGTAATTATTCTGTACTTTCTGTGGACTGTGGATGTTGGTATGTTTGCTTATGCTATGATGTTAGACATCTTATGTGTGTTAAATTAGTTTGCAATTTTTTATATAGGATGTGTTGTTTAAGTTTTTATAAGTTATGAACTTTTAATATTGTTTAGATTGTTTTAATATTTTTTTAAAGTAAGTTAGTTGATTGTATGTGTAGTAATAGATTAAGTTTTCATTTGTTATGTTTGATACTTATTTTAAAATTTCATCCCTGTACTTTCTTTTAAATACTATATGTGGAAGAATACTAACAAGTACGAGTTCCGTAAGTAATGAAAAAACCCGCAAAAATTTCAAAGAAAAGAAATACCTAAAGCTCAAAGGTATGATGAACTTTACTATATACTTTCCCTTTTCACTATTTAGTATAGATAGAAAAATTTAAGTTTGGGGGAAGGTAGAAATACAAATTTAATTATTAAATTGTTCTCAATTTCTATTTTCAAAAATTAATATCAAATGATTTTCTATAGTAGTTTTTCAATTCAATAAACATGAATTACTTTATTTATTTATTATAGAAAGTTAAATAAAATGTTTCTAGTAATTCAATTAATTAAATGGAAGAAGATATTTGGTTAAAAGGAATAAGAATATAGTAAACTATTTAAAGTAAGGAAAACTATATTCTAAAAATTGAAATTCTTAAGTATTTAAGTGAAAAAGAAAGGATTGAAACTCAATGAAGTAAAGGCTATGAAATATATATAAGCAAGGAAATATTTTAAGTTTCAATTTTAGGAAGAGAAATTGAAGTTCAAAATTATTAACAGGCTATCCAGATACAGTAATCCTCACTTGGAAAAGAAAGAAAAAGAAAAGAAAAAGAAAAGAAAAAGAGAGAAAAGAAAAGAAAAAAAATATATAAGTGAGGAGAAGCTTGAGGAGATGCCTTATCAAAAATTGGCTTCAATGGATTTAACCTAAAAGGTAAAACTTAATTATATTTCTAAACTTAAATATATAGATTAGTATTTTACTAAATAGTGTTTTCTTGAACTTCCTATCATCTAAATATCTTAAGTAATTTACTCTTTTTAAATATAGTCATTCCTGAAATAAATACCGTTTAGAGAAGGCAAAGCAGAACAAGTCCTTTATTTCTTTAAGACACATATTGTTTATAGAATTGGAATCCCTCGAAGGGTCATATCAAACAATTGATTGGCCTTTAAAAATACGAAAATGAACAACTTTATCCAAAGACATGGGATAGACTGGAGTTATTCCACAATCTATTATCCTAAAGCCAATGGATTAGCTGAAGCTTTCAATAAAACATTGGTTCAAATTTTAAAAAAGACATTAATCAACAGCCCAAGGCAGTGGCATGAACGAATAGTAGAAGCTTTATGGGCTTATAGAACCACAAACCGAACACCTACACGGTCAACACCGTTTGCTTTGGTATATGGTTCTGAGGTTATATTACCACTTGAAGTTCAAATTCCTTCTCTCAGAGTTGCAATAACAAATAAAATAACTGAAGAAGAAAATGCTAGATTAGACTTGAAGAACTTGAGAGTTTAGAAGGCTAACGTCTACAAGCTCAGCAAAATCTCGAACTGTATTAAGAAAAAATGATACGGACCCATGATAAATTAGTTCGCCCCAGAACCTTTCAAATCGGTGAATTAGTTCTAGTTCTTTGAAGACATATACTAGCTCATCGAAAAATAGGTGGCAAATTTGAACCAATATGGGAGGGCCCATATGTAATTAAAAAGATATATTCTAGAGGATCTTACCAATTGGTAGATTGTCAAGGAGAGAGAATCTTATCTCCAATCAATGGTCGTTTCCTAAAGAAATATTACGTGACATAAAAAAAAATGAATGATGACTTATTTATAAACTGGGATAATAAAATCTTTTCTCAAAATCATTTTTGTGATACGAATTTTGACTTTTATGTCTTGTAACATCTATTTTGCTTATTGAACAAATGTTTAAAAAGCTAAAATGTTACATTATCCTGTTGTTTTCAGAAAAAATGTCTAAAGACAGACTATTTTTCTCATTCCAAAATAATATTACTTTTGCCTTTGACCGCCGACACATGGACAAGGGGACTAGAATTCATTTCAACTCTGATCTGTTGTAAGTCGAATCTATATATCACAGGTCATTACTCTATCTAGTTAATCATAATGAGATTAAGATGCAAACACCTTTGATAGAGATCAAACTTCCATAGCCCGAGGAGTATGACTTCAGAATCAGTGACAGCACAGACGAGTAAGAATTTATGACTACTTCAGTACAAGGGATTACAGGAGCCTCTACATCTGTTACAAAAAATACGACAGCAGGACTTACCCGATCACAGAGACGGAACCATAATAATCAGTTGAAGCGTCAGAAATAATTGCAAGAAAGACAAAACATGAAGGAAATCAGTCAGTTAAAATCTCAGACTATTAATACTCCATTTGAGGAAATACATTTTGCATCAAAAATGATAAATCCAGACCCTGCAAAGAGAAACTGGGAAGAAAAAGTAGCTATCAATTTACCTTCAATCATATCTGCTCAAGATCTGAAGGTCTCAAGTAAGAAAGTTGATAGAAAAGATCATTCCATAGAAGAAGCATGACGAATTCGCGCTATTGAAGGGAGGACCTTTGAACAATATAAGCATATGAACAAAAGAACAATAAACATTCTGGATGGTCTTAAACTATTCACCAGAATATTTGATGATGACGAGCAAGACGCTATTATTGATCATATAATAGATGCCCTGGATCAGGGTAGGGCTAGATATCTTAGAAGAAAGATGTATTCTGAACCCAATAAATGGATTAGTGGCAAAGGCAGAAAAACCATCTGATCACAGAAAAATACATTAAGAAATTCATATCTATTTTTGATGAAATTGCACTTTAAAGAAAGGTATTTTCTTTATTTTACTGCAGGAACGAAGATTTATAAGTGATGGAAGCAAAAAGCATGAAATGGAGCAAATTTGGATCAAAAAGGAAGAAATTCATGCAAAATGAACTAAGTCGCCGACGGCGAGATCGAGGCCGCCGACGGCGAGATCATGAGGAGAATTTCTGAAGGAATTATAACTACCTCGCCGACAGCGAGCCCGAGCCCGCCGACAGCGAGAACGCGCGGTTTGAAGACCTTCTAGAAGCCCCGCTGACGGCGAGGTTGTTTCCCGCCAACGGCGAGACAGTTCAAAATGCGTATACATTGAACCTGGATGCGTTTTGAAGAGGTGTTTATGCATCCCTTGGACCTTTACCTACCTCTATAAATAGAGGCCGAATTCTAATGCTTTGGTGTGTCTTTTGAGTGTCATTTGTGTGTGTTTCTGGAGTCTTAAGTGAGTTTATTTAGAGAGTCTTAGTGAATCTTTAGTGAGTTAGAAGTGTGTTGTACTAGAAGGAAAAGTCAAAGGACCTTCAAGGAGTCTGCTTGGGAGGAAATTGAGATAGGTATCTTTGTTTATTGTTGTTAACTTTAAATGAAATCCATGCTTTGTTTAATTCCCATGCATTCTGAGTAGTTTTCTTAGTCTTTCTCCTTGTTTATGAAAATTATGCGAATTGATGAAATTAAATAGAAATACATAATATATTAAAATAAATTGTGATAATTTTTACTTAGAACTTAATTCACTTTCAATCTGGCTAATTGATTTGTTAAAATATGTTGAAGTATCAACTATAGTAAAAATTACATCCAATATTCAGGGAAGTCAAAAGCCTTGGAAGGAGGGTGCAAATAAATAGGGAAATATTATTTATCGGACGTAGAATTGAACATTTTAGTGTGACGGACTAAAATATTCAATTTGGTCCTATTGTTCGAGAGTCGAAGTGTAGATGTTATCCCTCGAGTGAGGGGAACGTGGGAGCTCGAAGTGGCAACAAGTATCCTCCCAGCCTAGCCGCAGATTCAGTAATAAAACATAGGATTAGTCAATGTTCTTTGCACCTGGACCATAGGGTAAAGAATAGGAATGCTCCTATTTATCACAATACAATTCAAGAATTCTATTTAAATTCATCATTCACTTAATTTTCTAAAAACAAGGAGAAGGATACTTTTTCTGAATCATTTAAATCAACCTTATTTCAAGCACTGTTTACAATAGTTGCTGTAGTTACTTTAAATTTCCGTTTACTATATTAGTAAGTAATTCCTTTAAATTTTAGCTGATACAAATCTGTAAAAAACTTCCCTGTGGGATCGATAACCAGGACTGCACTAGAGCCCTGTATTACTTGATACGATACGTATACTTGCGTAGAATCCACATTAAACATTCCATCATAAAATCTAATATATATATATATATATTAAAGCGGGATCAAGTTTTTGGTGTCGTTGCTATTAACATAATTTGCAAACATATAAAAAGTGGGTCACCATCCAATATGGGTGTTGTTATAATTATGCAAGAGACAGAGAGGGGAATCTTCCAGGAATTTTACGATATGAACAGGTCGATCCATTACCCACTATAATAATTCAAATTATCAGACGTCTTGTCACTTGGGGAGTCATGCCTACGAACTGTATTCCTGATAGCTGCATCATCAACATGTATGATGAAGGAGATTGTATCCCTCTCCATATTGACAGCCACGACTTTGAGAGACCATTTTGTACAGTGTCCTTAATGAATCGTTGTTCCATCATATTTGGAAGAGAAATACAGATGCTGGGACCTGGAGAATTTGAAGGGACATGCCGCATACTTTTAATTTGAGGATCAGTTCTCTTATTCCAGGGAAATCGTGCAGATTTTGTGAAACACTGTATACCTAGTGTTAATAGGCCCCGCATTTCGATCACTCTGCGGCGGATGAAGCCAGACAAACGACCCATTGGATATCAAGTAATCCCAGAGCTTGAAGGGTTGAAGCCTTTGGAACTACCATGACCCTGTGAGTGTCCAAACACCTGAGACATGCTTGACAAACAACATCTTAGAGTGTAAGACGTTTATGGATGGTCTGATAGTATCCAAGGCTATGTTATGATAAATGTGAAGATGTATGAGCTTTTGATGTGTGACATATTAGTATTTTGTAGCATGCGTGCTGTATCATATGTACATATATGTACTGTTAAATTTTTTTTACGATGATATGTACCAGTGACCTTTTGTACATTATCTATGGAAATAAAATAAAATGTTGAAAAAAAATTCCCTATTGTCTGTGATGTGTTGGCAAATCCTAAAAATGTTAAAATAAAATTTAGGCAAAATGAATGACTTGTGATAACTAACATGAGAATTATCATTCAGCCTATATAGGTCAAATCCCCAGTGGATATCACCAGCAAATATCTTAGTGAGTCTGCCACTCTCTATAGTTATTGGATATAAGTCCTTTTCCTAACTCGGAAAGTATGGCATTCCTCTAACTAAACATCGACATTGACATTTTTTGAGAAATGGAATATGACATCCATTTCTCTCTCCAGTTATTGGATGTAAGTCTTTTCCTGACACGAAAATCACGGCATTCCTTTAACTAAATATCGACATTGACATTTTGAGAAATAGAATATGAAATCCATTTCTCTCTCCAGTTATTGGATGTAAGTCCTTTCCTGACACAGAAAGTATGGCATTCCTCTAACTAAACATCAACATTGACATTTTGAGAAATGAAATATGACATCCATTTCTCTCTCCAGTTATTAGATGTAAGTCCTTTCCTGACAAGGATATCACGGCATTCCTTTAACTAAATATCGACATTGACATTTTGAGAAATGGAATATGCATCCATTATCTCTCCCCAATTATTGGATATAAGTCCCTTTCCAGACACGAAAAGGACGCTCCTTTTCAGAATCGGCATATGAGACATCTGACATTCTTTAGAAGCATTATGAAATCCACACCTTTCCTGAAACATTTCTTGAAAATAAATATTCAGTCCATTTTGGTCAACGCCAATATGTGCGTCATACTCATGCAGTATTCCACACATATTGGGGGCCCCTTTGTTGACCTAATTTTTATGATAGGTCAACCCTTAACCCGAAAATAATCAACTTTGGCCAAATGGACAATCTTGACCCAATGACCAACCCTATTGACCCAACAGGTCAAACCTTGACCCAAAAATAATTAACTTTGGTCAAAATGGTCAATCTTGACCCAATGACCAACCCTACTGACCCAACAGGTCAACCCTTGACCCAAAAAGTCAACTTTGATCAAACTGATCAATTTTTTACCCAATGACCAATTTTTGACCCAATTGGTCAACTTTTGATCCAGAAAATAACTTTGGACAAATCAATTAATTTTTAACTCAAAGATTAACTATTGATCACCAAGTCAACCAAGATGCTAAAATGATCAAATATGACATATTTGATCAATTTAAGATATCACATAACTAATAATACAACTTTAATCAACTTTGACCTAAATAGGTCAAATTTGGTCAAAAATGGCTAACACATGCCCCTTTAACTATAAAATTAATCTCAAAGAAAAACATTAACATAATCAATTTGATATTGATCAGATTAATTAAAATTTAACCCAGAGGTCACCACATTGACCATTAGGTTAACCCAAACCTTAATAATGGTCAACTTGACCAAGCTAACCCATAATGGCAAAACCCATTAACCTTATGGCTAAACCAACCATGAAAGGTTGGATAAGTTACATTTGACATTTTAGACTCAAATTGACCAACCCAAGTCAACTTGGGTCAACCAGGGTCAACTATAGTCAACTTTTATCAAATTTGGCCAAAATACCTAGTTTTGAACAAAAAAATGATAAAAATTATAATAATTAATCAAATAATTAATTTTAAATTATTTTTATTAATTAGTTGATTAATAAATTAATATTTAAAATTTTAAGTTTTGAATTAATTAAAAGGTTTAACATGTGACAAATTTTAACCTTTAACCTACAAATAAAAAATATTAATCAAATGATTAATTAAATCATTTTTGGATTAATTAATTAATAAAATGAATATTTAATATTTTAATTAATTCTTAATTAATTAAAATATAAAGATTTAAAGACATGACAAATTTAAATCTTTAACTTAAAAAAAGAGACATAAAATTAATCAATTAATTAATTAATTAAAATTTATTTTAATTAATAAATTGATTAATGATATAATTTCCAACAATTTTAATTAATGACATAATTAATTAAAATGGAAATTAAATAAAAAAGGACATAAAATGACATTTTAACATATGACATAATATGTGACACAAAAAAAATTCCCATAATTAATTTTAAATTAAAATTAAATTAGGGAAAGTCATTAATAGGTCACCCATGACCTATTAGACCCATCATGACACATCAACACACCCATCAAATCCATTATGACATGATTAGCATATTACTTAACTCATAACTCATCACCTCTAATTAAGGTTAAGAGTTATCATGATATTATCATGATGGTTAGGCTTATTTGTAATCCCCTCTCAAGATGAAGTGTGACATGGCTTCATAGGTGGCAAGAACCTCTCTCCTAACCCAATGGAGAAAGACCAAGACATGAGGTTAAGATTCTACCAAGGTTAGAAACCATGATGAACAAAAGACATAAATAATGGGGTAAGTAAAATATGTGTCATCTTCCCTTCAACTTATTTGCATGAGATGAGGTGGTCGGCTACCTTAAAGATGATTTTGGTCACTACTTTAATCATCCAATGAGAAAGGAAATTAGCATAGATTAAACTTTAACCATGGAAAAATTAAATGATGAGGAGGTTATGCATGAAATGAGTCATCTACCTTACTTGTCATGCCAAGGTGGATGAAGAATATATGTGTCATCCTCTCCTTTATTTCATTGAATAAACATATGAATTACTTGGAAAAGGTTAATCTAACTTATTATAAGTAGCCATATCCACCTCATAGGGGAACCAATGAGAACAAGACAAGATTGGAGTTCAATCCTCACCATGGTTAAATCTAATGATGGCTAAGCTTGGAAAATCCAAATTCATCATTCCCTTAGTTGAAATTTATCCTCAAGACATTAATGAGAAGGTTGCCAACATCCCTAGATAAACCTACTTCAGTCCAAACTCATCTAAACCCCCCCCCCCCCCTCATGGCTATAAATAGAGCCAAACCCAAGCTTAAGCAAGAAGAGAAGAGGGTAATAGTGGCTTAATCTCTATCCAATTCCTCTAACTCCCAACAACAAACTTGTTCCTTAGGACCTTAGGAATGAATCCCAATCAAGATCCAGCCCTTAGCTAGCCTCAAAACTCCACAAAACCAGCTCAAATAGGTTAACCCGAGAGCTTAAACTTAGGTGAGAAAGAGGAAATTCCAAAACCCCATACACTGCTCAAATCCAGAAATCTTCAACACCGAAATTGCTCCCTAGGGCCTAAGCAATTGAACCCCACCAAAACCAGGCCCTCAAACCCACTATAACCCTTCAATTTAGCCAACACGAGAGCACAAAAAATAAGCCAAAACTAGAACAGAATGGGTTTCTGAAATCAAACACAACAAAACTCCAAAATGACCTTCCCAAATCCATTTAGAGGTCAGAAGAGGAAGAGCCCAACTGAAATTGACCCTCTGCATATCCTCTAGCCTTCTACTCACTATCTCACATTGAACCGAGCTCCTCAAAATTCAAAATCATATATAAACCCAATTTGAACTCAAATTGAAGTCTCTGGAAGCTTTCTGAGACCTAGACACCAATCCAAAGCAATCAGATCAAAATTTAATACACTGTGGCCAAGGTATGGTTCTTCCTTATCAATGGTGGTCGGGTTTCACACTTTGTGAAAGAAACTATTTCAAAACCCCCACATATCCATATGGATATGTTCGTCTATTCAAGAGGATGGTGTAGGAGCAAACCTCGCTCGATTTCATTAAGAATCGAGCGAGATATTGTCCCTGGAACATGGACGACCTGCGGGTTGAGGTGGGAGGAGGACGATGGCACAGAACCGTCTGATCTTCTGTTTAAAAGTCGGACTGCTGAGATTATCCATTACTCGATCTGCTGTTCGGAGCCCCGCAGTGGATCGAACGCGTTTTCGATGCTGACGAGGACACGCGACACTCCCTGCGAATTTCTGTTTAGTTTTAGGTTTAATTAATACAATTAAACCTTAAACTAATAAAAAATTCATATCTTTTTAAATAAGAATCACAAAAATAAAAGAAAAATATCCCTGAAATCAAGACAGTGAGCTCTACAATGTGGAATTAAAAAATTTACTTTTTGATTTATATTTAATTTTTTATTAAATAAATACTCCCTAGAGTATTTTAATTATTAAAAATTATTTATAAATCAGAAAATTATGAAATTTTAGGAGATTAATTTCTATGTTTTTAGTAACAATCTCTAATTTTTCCGAGACAAAAAAATATTTTAAGGTGAAAATTCCAAATTTTCATGAGATTTAGCAATTATTTCTAAGATTATGGTTAACATAATTCAGTTTATATTAAGCAAGGTCATTGCTCTTAATCAAACTGCTTTCCTTAAGGATAGATACATTGGGGACAATGCACTTACTGTGCAAGAGTTGTTTTTAGATCTTGATAGGAGTAGAAGAGGTGGTAATGTGTTTTTTTTAAATGGATATCAAGAAAGCCTTTGATTCATTAGGTGAGAGTTTTTAATGGATGTATTGAAGGCTCAGGGCTTTAATGATGATTTCTGTAAACTTGTTTACAAAATTCTTAATAAAAATTTTTATTCTTTGATTATTAATGGTAATTCTCATGTGCACTTTAAGGCTACTAAAGGTATTAAGCAAGGAGATCCACTTTCTCCTTACCTCTTATTATTGCTTTTGACTATTTCTCTAGATATTTGAATAAAATGTTTGATGAGAATCCTGCTCTTAATTATAGTCATAAAGGTGGTTTGAGTATTTTCCATTTATGTTTTGCTGATGATCTCATTCATTTTACTAATTCCAGTAAAAGGTCCATCAAGAAAATTTGGCAGCTCATTATTCATCTTAAAAAAGCTTCAGGTTTATGTTTTAATACTTCTAAATGCTATTTCTATTGCTCTAAATTTGTTTCTAATGCTAAAATACATTGGATTAATGAATTTACTCATTGTCTTAGAGCTGATTTGCCTATTAAATATCTTGGTTTTATGCTTGATAAGAAAACTAAAAGAACTGCTCTTTTTTCTGATTTATTGGATAAGGTTAGAGTGAAGCTTCACACTTGGGAGAATAAATTTCTTTCTTTTGGTGGGCGTATTACTCTTCTTAAGATTATTCTTACTTCTTTACCCCTGTATATTCTACAGGTTATGAATATGTCTCTTACTATTATTAAGAAATTGGAGATTATGTTAATAGTTTTCTTCGGGATGGTTGTGGTAAAAAGAGCTTACATTGGAAAAGTTGGGATAAGGTTTGTAAACCTACTACTTGTGGTGGTTTGGGCTTTCGTAAGCTTACTGATTCTATAAGATTTAATTATATGAAGCTTTGGCTTCATTACAGATAGAATAATTCTATCTGGGCTTATTTACTTAATGCTAAGTACTGTGGTAAATCTCATCCTTTGGCTTTTTCTCCCTCTACGTCTGACTCTTGTGTTTGGAAAGAAATGTTAAAAATTTCTACTTATGTTGAAGGTTTAATTTGCTGGGATATTGGTCAGGGTGATGTCTCCTTTTGGTATGATGAATGGACCAGTAATGGTACTCTTGGTAATTTCTATGGAGGGCCTCATGATATCAATATTAAAGTTAAAGAATTATGGGTTAATTCTTCTTGGAATTTAACCCAGTTTTGCAACATGGTTCACTATCAGGATGCTTTATTTATTTCCAATATTCCTATTACTGCTTATAAAAAAGACATGCCTAAAATTAAGGAGAATCTGGGGGATTCTATTACTAAATCTTTTGCCTCTCATGAGTTGATTCCTCCTGGCATGGATCTTTCCTGGAATTGGAATAAATGGCTCAAACCATCTATTTCATTTTTTAGCTGGAGACTTTTTCATAAATGCATTCCTACGGATGATATTCTTAAGCTTAAAGGTTTAAGGCTTGTCTCTAAATGTCATTTATGTAAGAATAATGAAGAATCTATGTTGCATATATTTGGTAATTGCAGATTTACGCTTGATATTTGGAAAAGTATTTTTTCTTTAAGTGGTAGACAATATTCTTTTTCTGGATATAATTCTATTGAGGATATCTTTAAAGATTTGAACATTCGGGGTCATACTTTTTTAAGTTATATTCCTTCTTTAGTTGTTTGGTTTATTTGGATATCTAGAAATTCCGCTAAATTTAACTGTGTGCCTGTTAACTCTAAGCAGACTATTTGTCAAATTTATTCTTATATTTATAGAAGTTTAACTCTTAATGGTATTAAGGATAATAACAATAAATTCATTTATTCTATTGCTACTAATTTTAATATTGAGCTTAAGGTGTCTATTAAATGCTTAACTAAGATTACTTGGTTTAAACCTCTGGTTCCTTTCATTAAAGTTAATTCTGATGGTTCTTGGAAGTCTTCTGCTGCAGGGATAGGTGGTATTTGTAGAGATTGGAATGGTATTTTTCTTTATTGGTTTGCTGCTCCTATTTTGGCTGTCTCCTTTAGTTGTCGAGGCTGAAGCTATCATTTTTGCTCTTCTTATTGCTAAGAAGATGGGTTGGTTTCATATTATTTTGGAAATGGACTCTTTATGTCTTTGGAATATATGTAAATATAATCTTAATTGCCACTAGAGTATTATTTTGCAGGTTAAAAGAATTCAATCACTTGCTAATGGACTTAATATTGTTTGGAATCATACTAAAAGGGAAGGGAACCCAGTGGTTGATTGGATTACTAAACTTGGTACTCATTTAAGGACTCCTATTGTGTCTAAATTGTTACCTGAGTACTTACATTTTTTGGTCTCTTTGGAGCTTTAGTCTTTGTTTGTCGTGTCTTGGGTGTGTAGTGTTGTATTTTGTTTTTTTTCGAAAAAGGGCCCACCTTTTTTTTATTTTTGGGTTTTCGTAGAGTGTGTGTGTTTGGGAACTTTTTCCCAGTTTTGTACTTTCTCTTTTTGAGTAATAAACTTAGAGCCGTTAGTGCTCTTTTATTAAAAAAATATATATTATAACTTATATATATGATGACCTACCCAATGAATGTTGGTGGAAAGATATTTGGTTTAAACTTTAAAGGCTATTATTTTAAATTTGCTATTAGTAGCTCGAAAATTATGATTAGAGGGCCCAAAATTAGCCTTACTTATTATGGGACATTGAATTGTGAAACTCTTATGCCTTTTTTGTGTTGATCATAAGGAATCTCATTCTCATCTTTTCTTTCAATGTCTCTTGTCCCTCAACATTCTGAAAAGATGTATTTCTTATGAGAATTTCTTTTATATGAGCTGTAATCATGACTGATGGGTGCTAGAAGATTTGAGGCGATAGAGTAGAGGATTATTGACTTAGCATTGTAAGAAAATTCAGCACACACACAGATGCAAAGACAAACAAGCGGTGAAGACTCCAGAAGTTTTTACGAGGAAAACTCGTAAAGGGTAAAACCACGGTTTCATGCCCAGTTGGGAAAATCCACTATTGATTGATGTTTACAGAAATCCCTTGTGCCACAGACGAGAAAGAGTAACTATATTTTCAGACTACAATGTCGACTAGCGGCGTCTGGTTGGTTGTGATTTACGATGATTGGTGGAGGTCGGCGATGACGGAGGTCGATGAAGGTCGGCGGTAGTCGACAGCGGTAGGCGGTTGTCGACAGCGGTAGGCGGCGGTCGACAGAGGTTTGCGGTGGTTGACGGCGGTAGGCAATGGTCGACGACGGTAGGTGGTGGTCGACGATGATTGGCGGAGGTCGATGGTGACAAAGGTTGATGATGACGGATGTCGACGGTGACGGAGGTCGACTATGACGCAGGTCGACAAAAGTCAGCGGTAGTCGATGGAGACCGGCGATGGTCGACGGCGGTCGGCGGTGGTGCTAAGCTGCAGCTTCTCCTCAAGACCTCAGGCTCTCTCTAAGCTTTAGCTTCCCTTCATGTGAGGGTTGGGGGTCTATTTATAGTATTTTGGGTGCAATTAATGAAGTCATTTTGATCGGATGGTCTAGAGGCTTCCCTTGATCAGACGACGTTTAGGGGCATTTGATGGCCTTAACGATGTCAGAATTGAGTGATCATGGGCTCGTTGGATTTGTCTTATCGAGACGTTTGATTCGAGTATAGACTTGTTAGTGTCAGCATTTGTTTTTCCTTCTAAATATATTCAGAAATCTTCTAAGAATGGATTAATGGTTTGATTTGATCTTTATTTAACTCGGATTGGACTACTTTTTATATCATTAGGTTTGTCTTATCGAGCCGGTCAGTTTGGCTATAATTTTGCTGAAATAAGAGCTCTAGATGACTTTTTATCAATATTTAAATGTTTCATATTCAAAAGATTGCACCGAGATTTGTGTCGGGTGATGAAAAATATTTGGTGGCATATCAATGACAAAATTTTAAATCACTTTGATTCTATTAATTGCGAGATTATGAAGACGTGTTTCCTTCTCTGCATTCACATTGCCTTACATTTCTTATGGATGGAAAACAATAATATAGTGTTTGTCAAGGTTCTTTTACCAATGGATATTTTCATACATAAAATATTTTTGCTAGTTGGTTTTCAGCTTTATAGATACTACATTCTTACAATTACTATGTCTTACTATAATTGTCTATGAATAAGTTTTGCATATATTACAAATACTGAAGTTGATTTTACATTTTGGTTTATTTTAATTATGGTATATATAGATTTAATAAAAGAATGGTTCTTATTCTTCTTGCTGATCTTGGATTGGTCTTATTTATTTCAAATGACAGTTAACTTTGTATTTTTGGAGCGATGATGTTAACCAATAGGGATAAGAGGTTCAACCAATTATCAATAACTGATCTATTTTATCGCAATGCTCTTGAAAATTCTTGACTGCTCATGTTTCCTAACACAAACACACACACACACACACAAATATATATATATATATATATATATATATATATATATATATATATATATATATATATATATAGATACATATATTCCAGTGAGATTATCATTAAAAGTTCTATGAGACTCAAAAAAACACTAACAACTTATACCCCTTAGTAAGGATCATTTAGACAGATAAAAATAGACAACATCCACGCTATTTGCATAAAAAAAGAGATCTAAATGTTTTAAGAAAAAAGACTGAGAATGTAGTGCTTAAATGCCATAATTCAAATGATTATAATTTATCTTTTTCATAAAGTTAGAATGGAAATATTTTTATACAAACTTTGAGATTTAGGAATAAATTTAGAAACTGCTTCTATGAATATATAGGTTTGAAAGAAAATAACTTTCTAATTGAGGCAAACTTTGATATTACATGTAATACGAATGAAACTAAACGTGTTAAAATTATAAATGCTTTCAAATATTTTTATTATAAATGAAACCCCAATAAAATTGATAAAAAAGTGTAACCTATTAAAGGAAAGAAGGTTTTAAAGGTCGCATGGGTAGATTGAGCTAGTGAACAAATGAGCTTAATAGCTTAAGTTCAAAACAAGGCTAATATTTATTTGTTTGCTATTGATGACTCAATTAAGGAGGTAAATGATTTCATATATTAAGATAATTTTTATGATAAATATTTAATTTGAAGAGAAATTTCTTAAATTAACAAATAAAAATAGTATTTAAATATATAAGCATAAATTTTTAAATTTATATTATGAAAAGAATCAAAGTGATTTAAAATTTCGTCATTGATATGCCATTCATCATCCGGCAAAAATATTTATGTATGAGACAAATCAAATATCTCAAGTAAGAATCTATTCAAATCTAAACAAAATTAATCAAATATTATTCGAAAAGAAAATGTTTTTTTTCAAGCAAAGCATATATATGTGATAGAATGTTTAGAGTGAAATTGATTTGAAATAAAAAATTAATTATCTACATATTGTCAATCATTAAAATCTAGCCTAAATGTGATATATTATATGCCATTCATTAGGAAGATTGTACAATATTTAGCTCACCATCATCCATTTAATTACACACAAGAGAGATATGTAGCATTTTCAGTTATATCCTTAGATACTACAAAGGAAAACAATTACTAAGCTGCCAAAGCTTATTTGGATACTGAAAGCAAATGTTTGCTTAGGTTGTGATATCACCTCTTCACATATTAGTCATTTTATAATTAAACATATCCATGCTAGACAAATTAAATGAAACCATGTCATATCTCAAGTAAGCTACAAAATAATGATATAGTCTTACTTTTGCTTCTTAGTGATCGTGCAAAAATGAATACAAAATCTTGCACTAGTTCACATCTACAACCATTTTAAAATCCATTAAAATTGATAATAAGATTATAACTAAATTATGTTAGTTACCCCTATAGTTTTAAGCTCACATACATAATCATAGGTTTAGGAAGTGTTCTAATGGGCCCTAATCGTTTCACCACCCCTCTTAAACCATATATAATTTACCCCTAAAATTTCTAGGACATAAATAAGTTTGTATAAAAAGTTTTGGATCTTTCAACATTTAAATCCATGGCCACATCAAAGTTTTATTAGAGAAAAAAACTCTTTGTGAATGAGAATACATGCTTTCAACTGAGCAAATTGCTTAAAGAATCTATTCAATTTGCAAGGAATAAATATTCACTTTATACATTTTTCTTCATTTCAATTATCATACATTCATAATTAGATGGTTACTTTTTTCTATTGATAATTTTAAAAAAATTTAGTTTTAGTATTAATGTTGAACTTTGCAGCCATCCATTGTTAACAAAATACTATAAATAATTGTTAAGTGACATGATCTGAGTGAGTTGTCAATTTTACTAATTAAATAAATAATTTATATTTTCTTTTAAATTTTTTACTTTACACATGCCTCTTAATTAATGTCAATTACAAAACAAGATTTATTTACATAGTCTAGCTACTTTGGTATTAACTAGTCAAAATATTTTACTCTTTATTTTTTTTTTTTTTATGAATTATACTTGCTTAACATTTCATGTATTTAAAAATTATCATTTAAAAATTACATGTCATGTTATACATAAATCAAAGTAAATAATATTTATAAAGTTATACTATTTGTATACATTAAACACACTTAACACCATGCCATAAAAATTAGCATCCATAAAATAGTTTAAATATTTCATGAATAAGGTGGATGAATTTAGTGTTATGGAAAATTGTCGTGGTTAGGTTATAGAAATTCAAAAACACCTTAGATCAATTGGAGGATAAATACAAGAAATTTTAGACAATATGTTGCTTTGATTTAATCAACTAAATAATAGGCTTCAAACTATACCTTCACTCTGACCTAACTAATGTCTCTATAAAATAATCCTTTAGAAGAAAACCATCCCAATGATAGCTTTTAGGTGAGTGAGTATGCAAGTAACTAAATATCTTAATACTTTTGTTGATTAAATGATCGAGTTTTGGTATATTGATATTAATTGATAATTTGTCAGTAAGTTCATGCTTTTCATTATGGTTGAGACTAGAAATAATGAATTACTATAAATCTTTAATCCCTTGAATATGATTTTATTATGCTCTTCTCATTAAAGGTAAAACAAGTTTTCATGCATAATTAGAATTGTGATTTAAATCATCTTATTTTTACCCATAGGTTAACTACTAGAATTTTTCTTCTAATAATTAGTACCTAAGTCATTAAGACAGTCACTATGTCATCTAATAGAGAAAAAAATTAAATATAATTATGATATTACTGTTATAAAAGAAGTAATTTATAAAACCAGTGTAAATCCAAATATTGACCTCACTTTTTGCTCAACCATTTGATAGCCAAAACATTCACCCATCCTATCATAGAGAGACATTTTATGAAGACAAGGTTACCGAACTCAAAACAAACCCGACTGCTTCAAATACTCTACCCCTGGTCGGCATAACCATGCCTCTTTCTAGTATGGTTAGGTCACTAGTGGAATAATCACATCACTTTGGAGGGTAACTAGACCACTTTACCAAAGGGAGTGATGTAATTAAGCCAAAAGGGCGACATGACTATGCCTCCACATCTTAAACTTCTCTCATTCCATTTTGAAGTGCCAACTTCTTCCACATCGACCACCACCATGTCTAATCCTTATATGAGCACCCCTCTCTCCTTTAGACACAAGAATCTGCCACTTTCTTCTATCCTTCATTTGTTCTCTCACTTTTGTGTTTACGTTGTTTTTCCTCCCTTCCCTGATGTTCTTCGTCTAGTCATTAAAATTTTTCCTGCACTACTTTATTACTACTACTTCTTCTTTGCTTTATCAACAAATTCTTCAATCTTTTTCTTCTTTTTTCTAATTTCTTCTCCTACACTTCTTCTTCAATCTTCTTTTCTATTACATTTTTCTTCTTCACACTCCTTCATCTCCATGCTCCATCTAATTCCATCGCCCAACTTCTTCTTATTCTTCTATATTCATCTTCTTCTTTATCTTTTTTCTTCTTAACTCTTTTTACTTTTCATAATCTTACTTTATCCTTCACTCACCTTCTCCACGTTCATTCTTCTGCACACAAATTATTCTACCGTCTTCTTCATGTTCTTGTTATTTGTCTTTCCATCCATCCTCCACTTATTCTTCTTACACTTCTCCATCTTCTTCCTCTTCTCCTGATCAACACACTTCTTCCATTCTTATCCTCCTCCTCATCATCATCATTATCTTCTTCTTCTTCTCCTCCTCTTCTCAACACTATACTTTGTATTTATTCGTCATGCAATCACTTTTAATTTAAGCTTATGTAATGTTTATCTTTCATATTTTCTGATGCAAGGTTAATATATTCTCCATGTAGTCACTTTTCACATATTTTTATGTGATGCTTATCATCCTTATCTTTTGAGGTAAATTTAATATATTCTCCAATTACTCACTTTTCATTCATATTTATGTGATGTGCATCTTTTCTATTTTTTAAATGTAAAGTTAACATATTCTCCATGCAGTCACCTTTCATGTATGCCCATGTAATGTTCACTTTCATATAGTTTATTTATTTGAATTTCACATAGTTTTCATGTAAATTTTCTATGTGCTTTACCCTTACATATGATTCTCTCCATTTAAATGCTATATGTGTTTTTCCCATTCATGAATAATCAACATGTGTAGTTCACTTACATGCTTATTTGAAACTTCCTCACTTTTTTAGGCCATAGTCTACCACTCCTCTACATCCCAACCTTCCTTACTCACCCAAGCAACCACCCTAGCCTAGCACTTCCTCAATATAGTCAATACCCTAGCTAAGATCTTTCTCACCCTAGCTCTACCTCCACCTTAGCCTAAAACTCTTGCCCTTCAACACCCCAACTAAAATCCATCCTATCCGTTTTTTACCCTAGTTAAAACCCATGCCTAGCCCTTCTTCACCTTAGTCGAAACCCTAGTCCTTCCTCTAAATATTTGCCCTTCATCTACTTTAGCCAAATACACTAGACTATGTCCCTCCTCTAGCATAGCCAAAAACCTGATCTAAATGCTCACACCACACATTCGTTAGCCTAAACCTAAGTTCATACAATCATCACAAACCCACACCCCACCTTTGTGTTCTATCCTTACATATGATTCTTTCCATGTTAATGCTATTATGTGTTTTCTCCATTCACAAATAATCAACATGTGTAGTTCGCTTAAATTCTTATATGAAACTTCCTCGATTTTTAGGCCCAAATCCACCACTTGACAACATCTCAACCTTCCTTCCTCACCATAGCAATAACCCTAGCCTAGCCCTTCCTCAATCTACTCAAAACCCTAGCCCTAGCCTCTCAAACCCCAACTAAAACCCACCCTACCCCTTCTTTACCCTAGTCAAAACCCAAGACCAGCCCTTCTTCACCCTAGTCAAAAATTTAGCCCTACCTCTAGTTTTTCCAACAATCTTCACCCTTCCTCTACTTTAGCCCAATACAGTAACCTATGTCCATCCTTAAGCATAGCTAAAACCTTGATCCATATGCTCACACCCCACATTCGTTAGACTAAATCTAAATTCACACAATCTAAAATATGTGGAGGTTTTAAAATCTTTAAACTCCTATGCACCTAAAACTTTTAACCCTTTAAGACACTTACATGTTTAAAAAGTTTTAAAAATGTAAAACCCTTTCAAAAAAATAGTAAGCTAAAAATTTTTTTATTCTCTTAAAAATACTTCAAATCTATTAAAATAACATAGAACTATTAAAAATAATTAAGATTTCGAAACACATTAAAACCTTTAAAGCAACTTAAATTCTCAAATATTTAAAATTTGAAACACTTTAACCTTTAGAAATAATAATAAATTTTCATATCTTTAATAATTTTAAAATGCAAGAAGTCACTTAAGATAACATTAAAACTTTTTAATTCATAAGCCATTAAAACTCCCACAAAACTTAATATCTAAAAATAGTTTAAACCCTTTAAAGTAACATAATCCCTTTCAACCTCTTAAAATTCAAACACCTTAAACTTTTATAAACTTTTAAGTCTTCAAAATACTAAAAGGTATAAAAAACTTTAAATTTTAAAATGCATTGAAATTTTAGGAAAATTAAAAATAATTAAGACTTTTAACATTCAAAACACTTTTACTCTTAAAAAGATAAACAATTAATTGTTAAACTTTGTATCATTTGAAACCTAAAAATTTTTTAAAATACATTTACTCTCTCATTTGTAAATTGTCATATAAAATCATACAAGCTTGAAATTTTTATATTAACTTCAATGTAAAACTTCAAATCAACACTAGTAAACCAATGGAGAACACCAACATAAACTAGAAAGCCAAATATAAAACTGTGAGCATAATACAACTTGATTTTCATATTAATTAAAAAACTAGAAGTTGAACACAATCACAAATTAAACACTAAAATTCAAAATAAATTTAAAATTTACAAATTCTAATAATGCAAATCACCACTGGCTGATCAACTATGAGCCGTAAGTTATCTAAACTATAAATGAAACCCACGATCACATATCCCAAAAAATAGTCTAGTCTAAAAGCTTTGTTTTTTTACTAGGTAACTCTAGTTGGTGTAAAAAGACTAAGACATATAAAACTATAGCTTGTACACCCCTTAGGTTATGAAGGTGTCGAAGTAACCCATGATTATCGACAAAGGTACCTCAAACTACCTAACAGTAAGAAGTTCCACACTCTTCATCACAATGTTACAAATCTAATTATCTAGTTGGTTAAAAGTCTAAGGATACCGATAAACTCGTAATGATGGAAAGCCATCAAAATATTGATAATGTTATTATACCCAAAAATTAGGTTAGTCACCAACCTAGCCACTTATAGAGTCTGAGTTTGTTTTAGAGTTTGGTATTAACTTTCATCTAGAAATCATTTCAGTGTCCCTTTAGTCTATGGTTCAAGAGCTTGAAATCAACTTTTCTAAGTCGAGTCCCAAAAATTAAAACCTCTTAACTTAAGCTCTTAGCTCAAATATATATCTCTCAAATCAAACCTTTTCCAATTAAATTAAACATTTTCTAGTAAAAAAAAAAGTATTTTAACTTTAAACTTTTCAAATTTCAAACTAAAAAAAAAAACTTCATTAAAAATTATGAGTATAACATATTGATTCGAGTACTATATCAAAATTTAATATATCATACAAACAAAAATCCCAAAGCAGTAAACTTTTCTACTCAAATAAAATTCTTTGAACTTAAACTTTTCAAATTTCAAATAAAAAATTTCAAACTTTAGAAAACCTCTCAAAACTTCAAAATTTCAACTTTCAAACCATTTCTAATTTAAAAATCCTTTTTAGCCTTCAAACTTTTTCAGAATTTCAAACCTTTTCAAAACTCTAAAGTCAACCTTTTTAAACTTCAGAACTTTTCAACTTAAGTCTAACATTTTTTTAAACTGATTTCAAAACTTAAAAACCTTAAAATTTTCAAAGTTCAAACTTTTTAAATCAATGTTTTCAAACTACAAAACCTTAAACCATTCAAAATTCAAATCATTTGAAACTTCAAAACCTTTTTAATGCTTCAAAATTTTAAACCATTTCAAACCTTTGAACATTTTTAAAGCTTTGAATATTTTAAACCTTCAAACATTTTTTATACTTCAAAACTTCCAACTTTTTCAACTACAAATAACATTGAATTAACCATCAAATAAATTTCAAATAACCTTCAAAAAACATTCAAATAAACAACCTTCAAATCAAATTTTCAACTAACTTCAGTCATCTTATGTTAAGTAAACCCAAATCAATTTTTTAAAACCAAATCAATCAAATCTAACCTTTCAAATAATAACCTAACTCTTTTAGCAATCTTACAAGTCCAATCCCTAGGGTACAACTTTTTCCCATAGTTAAGTAATAATTTTTCTAGGACTTTCCATGATACATTCTCATTGAATTGTAAGTCCCAACCTTTCAATTCCAAGCAAATCTTTATAAACCCTAAAACTCGCTCATTTTAAAATCTCTTAAAATTTGGAACATTTTCTACATAATTAACTTCGAAGGCTTACCATTGTAGGGATACCATACCTCAAAATAAAATAAACCTTATCTTACACATGTAAGATAGAAGAAAATTCTTTAATTATAAAGACTCAAAAATCTAGAAGATTTTGCTTATCTAAAAGAATTGAACTTTTTTAAGGTAATATTTTTACCTTTCTTGGTAGTATACTATTCTTCAATTAAAGCATCCAATTAATCAGAAGTCTATAACAGATATGTATTCTGAAGAGTAACATGGTAACTAAAGCCTAGAAACCATCTTCAGCAAAACCATCCTCATCATAAATCTACATGTGAAGATAGCAGAAGCAAAATAAAAGTTAATCAATTCCATTTAACTAATGTTCTACTGATGAGATTAGTATTCATAAGCAATCTCTAAGAGTTAATATTTCTATATCAGAAAGAGCACCCAATGATCCCAAAAAGTAGCAGCATTCAAAAAAAAGGGGACTCAAACCTGTATCATCAGAAGCTACATAAACAAATAACAATACAACCCGGACCGGCATAGGAAGACAACTGCATGAATAAAATTGTATGTACCCCTTTACATACAATGACTAAATCTCTTTATCATTAGTCTTTTCATCCACCAACTCATGGATTGGATCCACCCAATATTTTTGAAAGCTAAATCCTTTAAATTCTTATTTAAACACTATTTAATGAATATTTTTAAGACTTCTTTTTATCAAATTCATTCTTTTATTGTGTTTCCTTTTGAATAAATTTCTTCTTATATTTCATTAAAATTCAGGGATTTGAGAGTAGGCTTCCCATTGATATCCTTCTTTACATTCTTATCACACGAAGTTAATTTTAGCCTTTGAAAATAAAACAAACATGTCACTTAATCTAATTCATTTGATTATTGGGCCTATCATTAAGTTTGAAACAAGTTTTGATCACTTCATAATGTCCTGTGATCTTAGCTTCTTAATGGTAGAACCCTAAGTATTGATAAAATGAACCATCAATGGAATTTAACCTCAAGTTTGAAAATTTCCCAACCTTGAAAAAGAGAGTTGTTGGAAGTTCCCCTGTTGTTACTGTTGTTGCTATATTTGTTCTGGGGATTAAAAACCCTTTTGAAAAAAATAGAAATTTAGCAAGTCATTGAACACTTTGAAACCCCTAACTTTATTGAAATTGTGGATAAGAAATCTATTGAAATGATGGATGAGACATTAGTTACAATATTGGTTAATAACTTTAATCCACTATCAGTCTTTGAAGTTGGCTCATCTTCCAAGACTACTCCTAGTTTAATTAAAACTCAACAAGGAAATAATAATAGGAGACTTCAAAAAAAGTAAATAAGGGATGTGAAAGAAAGAAAATTAACTGTGAAGAAGGATGCCCATTAAATCATATTTGAATTTCCTAAAAACTCTCATCTCCTAGAAGGAAGTATGTTTCATTCACTCTATACTTCACAATAAAAAGAAGATGTGTGTAAAATACCTGACTCACCTCCACATTTTTTAAATATTAGACTCTTAGTAATGAAAATAAAAGGCATAGTTATACTCATCTTTGTGGGATATTTGATATAATAACAAAAAAAAGGAAAACAACAATATTTCTTAAGTCCTTGAATTTGTAGGGGTTTAGAATTTCAAAAGGAGAAAAAGAATATCATCGAATACGGTAAGTTCCTAAGGTTCCAAACACTAGAGTTCTCACCTTGCCCTTGCCTGAGGGCCAAAATCTTGCTTTAGTTTCCAAACACCGGGACCAAATTGGGGATTTTAGTCTAACACCCTAAAATCTCTAATTCTACGCACATCAAAGTATATTTCCCTAGTTATTTGCACTAAACTGCATGGACTACATTCTCATCCATGAAATCAAATGTGATTCTTACTTAGTTGTAGAAAGCATAGCCCTCTCAGATCGTATGTTTCACAACAAATTTTAACAAATCAATTAGCCAGATCAATAAGTAAATGAAGTTCAAGTAAGACCATCATATTTATAATCAAAATATATGCTAACATGAATCACAAAATCCTATACATGAATCCTAGTCATTGCAAAAGAAAAGTAAAATGAAAACAATAGTATAATCTTCTCATGATGTTATTTCCTTACAAGAAGAAAGAGTAAGAAAAACTACTCACAAAGCACGTGAAAAACACAACAGAAAACTTCATTATATCAAAGCAAATCCACTAAATAATTGTTTACAAAATCATAAAAATAATGAAGAACACAATATTTAGCTTTTTCGCTTGAAAGAAAAATGAAGATCTCTCCCACAAAGTCCCCCGTTAATCCATGCAATGCTAGTACAATTCCTTACAGATTCTCTCAAAATCCCCTCTACAATCTCTCCATAAAATGTAAAAATCTACATTTCTACTCCTATTCTAAGATCTCCAAATACTCCTCCTCCTTTTCCAACACACACACCTTTTTCTGACCAAAAATCCATATTTTATAATGTAGGGATGAATTTCCATAAGTTCCCTTAGGAACCCATTCAAAATTCATCCAAACTCAATGCATATGGAGGAATAACCATTTCTGGCGCCATTGGCACCAAAATATGGCGCCATTGTTGCCTGCTCTCTGGATTCTAGCGTTGTTGGCACCAGTTGTAGCGCCTTTGGTGCCACCCTGTGGGCAGCTCCACTGCTTTGCTCCACTCTGCTTAGTTCTGTTTCAGCTCCGTTTTACCCTGTTTCAGTTCCATTTCGCTCTAAAATGTTATACCTACAAGATAAGAATGAAAATAACATTTCTTTAAAGTATAATTTCATTCAAGAAGAAGTAATAAATGTAAATGAGATTAAGTATAGAAAGAATATCAAAATGTGTCAGGTCAGAATTTTCTTCCTTACTCGTTTGGCTCTAAGTTGCACCGTTTTTGCTTCATTTTTTCAAATCTTCTTTTCTTCTACCATAAACCAAAAACATACAAAATATCTTCCTTTAAAGTGCAATATCAGCAAAAATTAGCCTAATATATATATATATATATATATATATATATATATATATATATATATATATATATATATATATATATATATATATATATATATATATATATATATACTTATTGTTTTTTCAAGCCCTCGTAGATGCTCAAGATGCACTTGAAGCTGAGTTGATTGTTGTGTTCTGGGCACTGCAATTAGCTTGGAAAGCCTCCTGGACCATAATCTGGATCGAGGTGGAGTCCACATTGCTGCTGAATATACTAGAAAATGCTATCCACACAAATTGGAATCACAATTACTGGTTAAAGCAAATTCATGGTATCAGACCCCCTCAGGCCCAGTTTTCCTTCATTTACATGGAGGGTAACAAGCCAGCAAACTGGCTTACTCTTGCTGGAGCTGCTACAGTGGAGGTGTTGGTATCCCAATACCCCCCAACTGCCCTTCATTTTCTTCAAGCTGGGGACACTTTTGGTGTACCCCATCTCAGATTGGACAATTCTTTTCAGACCTGATGGTTTCCTCTTCTCCTGGCTCCTTACTGATGTTGTACTTTTTCTGGCTTTATGTAACTTTCTAAATTTGATGGTTTATTATGGTGTATGGGTTTTGGTTGTGGGTTATGTGTTTATTTAGGTTTAGGGCTGTACTGTAATAGGGTATTTGTTTTGTTCAGTTTGGTTATTTTTTGGGTTGGTTTTGTTAGGGGCAGTTGGTACCCATAGAGCTGTTATGGAACCACCCCCTAAATCTATTTTGTAATACCCTTGTTGCAGCAACATGTAGGATTACTTCTAACTCCTTTTTCTTATATATATATATATATATATATATATATATATATATATATATATATATATATATATATATATAACTTTTAGCGTATTAGTCTCCTACCTAACTCGTATCAACATCTGTCTAACAAATTAAGATAAGGAGACAAGCAAATAGAAAGACTAAAAATGATTCTAGAAGAATTATTGGTTTTAACACCTCTAATCCCATAATGAATTCCAACACTAGTACTAGTCCATGTAGAAGTGGAGAAACTTGAAGCTATTTGTACAATTTATAACACAAAGATAGTGGCAGATAAGGATGAAGTCTCCAAGAAAATGCTTCTATTGAGTAAAAAGTAAAGGATACTTTAGCTCAAATCTAGGGGTGGTTCAATGCCTAAAAGAAGATCTTATCCTGAATAATTTGATGTCATGTAATACTCCAAAAAATTTGTACCATTGACCCAACCAGCAATTACATTAATATTTATCTTCCTTAAAATTTCCAAAAACTTGTCTCAAATTATGTTGAGCAGCTAGTGCGAATAAATGCAATGATTTAGAAAATATATAATAAGTTTTTACTCTAGGGGTACTACGCGAGTATACGCATCATTTCAAGTAATATAGGATTTTCTTTAAAAACTCCATTATTGATCCCAAAGAGAAAGTGCAACTTTTAATATTTAACTTGTAAAAACTCTATTTAAAGTGTAGATAAATATAATAGGAGAACAATATCGATATGTTTCTAATTTTAAGCAAGAAGTAACAACTAAATTTGAAAGTTTGATAAAATGCAAATGACTACTAAATTTTAAAAGCAAGATTAGATTTTATGAAAAGATCTTCCCTCTTGCAAAGAGATTAGATTCAGGATATGTGTGGTCTAAAACATTATATTCAAGAAGATTAAGCTTAAACGTATCCGATTTTATATATTTCATATTTAAGAGTTACTCATATTCCAATTGAAAAAAAAAATTTTCTTTTCAAGCAAAAATATTTTCATGGAGAAATGGGATTTTTTCATGGAAAAGAGAATAAGAGTTTACTTTTATAAAATATCTAGACTTAGAATGAACTAGCTATTACTCAAAATCCAAGGTTAAGAATCATATGTTTTTGGAGAGAAAAAACACTCATTTAGTAATCATTTGTGCTAAGAAAATATAAAAGTCTTGCCTATGCTAAACATTTAAGATGGCCTGACAAACTTATAAAGCTTAGTTGTTTATGCTTGAGTGTAGTTTTAAAACTATCTTTGTAAAAGAAATTTTTTTTAGTTGAGTTGAGTTTTTTATGAGGTTTTAAATTTTTAGTACAGTGTTTGAAAAGGTTCTAGTGAAGTTCAAATAGTTTTGGCTTTTTAAATGAGTCCTTCAGATTTGAATTAGTTAAGGATTTCATTTAAAAGGTCTCTTAATTTCAGACTTTGAAAAGAATTTTTAAATTTAAAATAATACAATTTTGAAAGAGAAGTATTTGTAAGACCCTTTTTTTCTTTCTTTGTGAACTTTGAAAACATTCTTTTGAAAAAAAAAACTTTAAGAAAAAATTCAAAAGATGTTCTTTTAAGCATAGAATTTTCAAAAAGCTCTCTTTAAAGATTCTAAGAAAATGAACTTAATGAAATATTTTGTATTTTTTAAAGAAGTCCTTTTAAGGGATCATTTTTCACATATGCTTTTTATAGAGTTTTAAAATCAAGAAACTTTTTAGCTCTTTTAATTATAATAGGAAACTTGGATATGGGTTCTTTATATTTTAAAAGATTTATAATTTAGATCACTTTTAATTATTATAGAAAAGATACTTGTCAATGAGTTTTTTATAGTTTGGATTTATTATCATTTTGAGCGAGCTTTGATTTATTTATAAATAAAAGTACTCATTCTCTTTTAATTTTTCAAACTCTCTCTTGCTTTACACTTTATGAAGTTTGATATTCCCTTTTATTTATTCTCTAACCACACTCAAAGTCCACTTAAAGTTATATGTAGGTTAATTTTCCTCCACTAGAATGAAAATCCAAACAATATGTATATTGGAAATGAGTGATTAAATTCCCTCAATCTAGTGTGTTAGATACCATGGTGTTTCTATCTAACCGTTTAAAATATGCATTAGTAGAAGTGAATCCAGCTCCAACTGTAAAGAAGTTCCATTTTCACCTTTCAGCCATTTTGAGAGCCCAATGAACAACCACTGTTTCTACCTCAAGAGCACCCTTTGCATGAGTAGTGATTAAAAAAACAACAAATAGGCACCAGAGCATTCTATGAAAACTCCCACATACCAGCCACCTTTTTGTCATAACTTCCATATGTATTGAACTTTATTCAAGGTGCTGTAGGTTTCTGTCGTAAGATTTTTTGAATTCCATATCTAAAACGTTGCACCTCCTTTTGATGTGTCTAAATACAGATGTTTTGAAATTTATGAAATTTGATTAGTTTGAGAATATAGGCCATGCAATTGTTCACTACCACCTATGTTCCAACTACCAGTCTTCATACTTCATAGCATTTTAGGCCATTCATATGAACCAAGCAATGATAAAGGGGATTACTTCAAGATTTTAGGATTTTCAATCTTTCCAACAATCAACCTTCCTTTTCAACCCAATGTTATAGGATGAATTTTAAGTTCATTAACCACCTTCATCCATACTTCTTGTGCAAAATGGCAATAGAAGAATAAATGATCAAGATTCTCCTCCTCCTTTTTACAAAGAAGAAAACATTAAGGGCCTCTCAGTCCTTTAATTTAAGGTTATCATCTGAAGGTACTAACTTT
The DNA here is from genome assembly GCA_022702705.1 of Papilionanthe hookeriana x Papilionanthe teres. NCBI lineage: Eukaryota > Viridiplantae > Streptophyta > Magnoliopsida > Asparagales > Orchidaceae > Papilionanthe > Papilionanthe hookeriana x Papilionanthe teres. The sequence goes on from CM040424.1 coordinate 62,360,465, forward strand.
TGGAAGGTTATCCAACAAAAAAAGGTCATTTATGGTGTACGTCACTTATTCCATAGAACATCACCCCATTTCACAATATTTAAGGGGGTATTTTCAAGATAAATATACTGAGAGAGAGAGAGAGATTGGTTGTTAGAGTTCTTGGTTATGTTTCTATCCTTCTTACCTTTTTTAATGGGAATGTTGACTATCTGATTGGTGATTTCTTTTTCTAACAAAGATTTCAATATAGTACAACTCCACCGACTATCCACCAAAGTGTCTGCATCTTTCAAATTTTGGGTTATATCCCTCTTTGGTGGATATGCAGCTTACCAGCCAATGTCCAGTTGTCCAACTAGAATTCACTTGTCCTTCTCCCAAATCCCAGATGAAAAGTTATTCAGCCTTTTCTCTAAATTTCAATAGGTTCACCCATGTCCTAGAGTCCCCCAATTTCCCTTCAATTAATGATGGATGCTTGTCATTACAGTATTTACCAAACATAAACTTTGCCCATAATAAATCTTGAGCTCTAAATCTGATCCATAACTTACAAAAATTGATTTAACTATGTTGTTCGAAGTTTTTAAATCCCTGACCCCAGCTTTTCTAGGTTAACAAATCTTGTTCCAATCAATCTAGTGCAACTGCTTCCTTTGCCCAGCCCATAAAAACTTGTTGAAGTTTCTTTGCAGTAGTTGTTGTGCATTTTTCTTTATTATAATCATTTGCAGGGTGTATAGAGGAAAGGATGTAAGGATGCTCCTTAACAATGTAATTCTTCCTTCATTTGATAAAAAGGATGTAGGATGTAGTCCAACAATTAATGTGACTATTAACCTTGACAATCACCTCCTCAAATTGAGTGCCTTCTTCTACCTTTTATCAGTTGTACTCCCAAATATTTTAGAGGGAGGTCACAATGGTTGAAACCTATTATTTTTTAGATCCACTACTTGGCTGGAATCTTCACCCCATTACCAAACTCTGCTTTACATTTTTGCTTATTGAAAATCATACCATAAAACTTTTTTAAGTTCATAATATTTATGTATATAATCTTCACTACTTATTTAGTGGAATTTATAAAAATAATAACATCATCTGCATAGAACAAATGGCTGACCAAGACATTAGACCTCTGTCTGTACCTGGTGTAATGGTGTATAGCTTATGCTTAAATTAGCATTCTAGAGAAATAGTAACAAGCCAATAAAAAGAATGTTAGAGACAACTGGTCTTCTTGTTTTATCCCTTCAATGGAATTAAAAAACCCATGTGTCTGCCCATTGGGAAGTATGGTGTATATATTATTCCTTAGCCAACTTTCCACCACGTTGCAAAAGCTGCTGTGAAAACCCATGGCCTTTAGGACTTTAATAATAAATTTCTAATTGATGGTGTCATATACTTTCTTGAAGTCTAGCTTGAAGATTAGGTTGCCCCCTCTACATGCTTTGTCCAGATTAGTTAGCAATTCTTGAGCTAGTAAGACATTATCAGCTATGTTCTTCCCCTTGAATGTTGATTAATTGGGAACTATAATTCTTGGCAGGTAAGGTTGTAACTTAGTCACAATGATCTTACTAATATTCTTAATAATTACATTGGTTAAGCTTATTTGCCTAAAGTGATCCCATCTTTCCTTTTCTTTGACTTTAGGGATGAGTGTGATTTTTGAAGTAATCGAGTAATTTGGGGGATCCTCTCCCATGAAGAAACTTTGTACTGCTTGGATGGCATCTCCTTTGATAATTTCCAAAGATTTCTTATAGAAGTTTGAGGTGAAACCATCAGGTCCAGCCGCCTTCTCACTATCAATTTAGTTCAGAAACAACCATAGTTGCTCTTCTTGTGGATGTGGGTGATGTTGATTTCTTTGGTTATTTCATGATTTATCTCATCCCTATCAAAGGAATCCTGAGTCAAGAGTTTGTGGAAAAAACTAACTACATCTGCAACAATTTGTTGAGGTTAGGAGATCCATTGCCCACCAGTATCTCTGATTCTAAAAATGGATTTGCACTTCCTTCTATTCTTTATGCAGGCATGATAGTATCTGGAATTTCTATCTCCCTCAATGAATTTGGTGATTGTAGCTTTTTGTTTTAAAAGTTGTTCTTCCCAGGAGATTGTTGTTAATAGGTTAGCATTAGCTATATGTACTTCTAGTTCTTCAGCCTTTCCCTTTTCAAAGGCATTTTCCGGCCTCTTCACTTCCTTCTCAACTTGGTGAATCCTATAGGTTAAATTTCCAAAGGTCTCCCAATTCCATCTCCTCAAATCTTTGGTTGCACTTTTTTGAAGTATATAATCTATGCCATGGATTATCACCACCTTCAGTATGCTACAAATTTCTTACTATGTTCTGATGATTAGGATGTGATGCCCATACATTAAAATATCTGAAATTTGAGTTGATATGTACCTTAGAGGTTGAAATAGTTAATAAGATAGGTCTATGGTCTAAAACTGACAATGAGAGATATTTACTGTGGAGTATAGATAGTTCTGCATCCACATTTATTAACAAGAAATCTATCCAACCTTTCAAATATGTTCCCACTTCTCCATATGTATGGAGGGCCAGGAAAGCCCAAATCAAAGAAATCTGCTTCTTTGATAGTATTATTAAATTTAGACATGCTATTGAGATTAACAGCCCTACCCCGACATTTTTCAGTGGGGAATGAAATATTGTTGAAGTCCCCTCCAATTATCCAGTTGCCCACCATGGTGGAGCTAGTCTTGATAATCTCCCTCCATAATTCTTTCTTTTCTTGATTTGTGTAGCTTGCATATACAAAGAAGGCAAAACTAACCTGATCCTCAATCTTGAACTTTATATGAACAAATTGTGTGTGATCAGCCAAAACTGTCCAATTGACTTCTTTTCTACAAAAATACATATCTTATTAGTGATATTTGCATAGTGTTGAAAACCATTAAACTTCTTTGTGATCTTCTTAACATTTTTAGTAACCAAGGGGTTCAACAACAGTAAAGCATCAAAATTTATGCACATGCACCCTACTAAGTTGCATAAGTCTATTAAGGGAACCAGGATGTGTCGTTCCCCTAATACTCCAACAAAGAAGTTTAATCATGGTGAGAAGCTGACTCACTTTTTAATGTTTACAAAAATAGCAACGGCGCCAAAAAATTGAACCCGCTTAATATATATTTAATTTTATAATGGAATGTATAATGTGGATTCTACGCAAGTATACGTATCGTATCAAGTAATACAGGGCTCTAGTGGAGTCCTGGTTATCGATCCCAAAGGGAAGTTTTAAAAGATTTGTAACAGCTAAATTTAAAAAGGATTTACTTACTAATATAGTATACGGAATTTAGAATACTTAACTAAAGCAATCTAAAGTAAACTAATGCTTTAAATAAAGTTGATTTAAAGATTTCAGAAAAAGTATCCTTCCCCTTGTTTTTAGAAACTTAAGTGAATGATGAATTCAAATAGATTTTTTATTGTATTGTGACAAATAGGAGCATTCCTATTCTTTACCCTTTGGTCCAGGTGCAAAGAACATTGACTAGTCCTATGCTTGATTACTGAATCTGCGGCTAGGCTGGGAGGATACTGGTTGCCACTTCATAGCTCCCACGTTCCCCTCACCTGAGGGCTAACATCTACACTTCAGCTCTCAAACAATAGGACCAAATTGAATATTTTAGTCTGTCACACTAAAATGTCCAATTCTACGTACGATAAATAATATTTCCCTATTTATTTGCACCCTCCTTCCAAGGCTTTTGACTTCCTTGAATATTGGATGTAATCTTTACTATAGTTGATAATTCAACATATTTTAACAATTTAATTGGCCAGATTAAAAGTAAATTAAGTATTAAGTAAAAGATTATCACAATTTATTTTAATATATTAGGCACTTCTATTTAATTTCATCAATTCACATAATTTCATAAACAAGGAGAAAGACTAAGAAAACTACTCAGAATGCATGGGAATTAAACAAAGCATGGATTTCATTTAAAGTTAACAACAATAAACAAAGATACTTATCTCGATTTCCTCCCAGCGAACTCCTTGAAGTTCCTTTGACTTTTCCTTCTAGTACAGCACACTTCTTAACTCACTACTTACACTTACTCACACAAAACTTCAACTTAGACTCAAAAGCACACTAATAGAATACTCTAAGACTCCTAAAATAGACACACTACATACTAAAATTCGTCCTCTATTTATAGAGGTAGACAAAGGTCCAAGGGGTACTTAAGCACCTCTTCAAAAAGCGTCCAGGTTCAATGTATCTGGCATTTTGAACGGTCTCGCCGTCGGCGAGAAACGACCTCGCCGTCAGCGGGGCTTCTAGAAGGTCTTCAAACCGTGCGATCTCGCTGTCGGCGGGCTCGGGCTCGCTGTCGGCTAGGTAGTTGCAAACCTTTAAGAAATTCTCTTTATAATCTCGCTGTCGGCGGGCTCAATTTCGCCATCGGCGACTTAGTTCATTTTGCATGTATTTCTTCCTTTTTGATCCAAATTTGCTCTATTTTATGCTTTTTTTCTTCCATCACTTATAAATCTTCGTTTCAACAATAAATTAAAGAAAATACCTTTCTTTAAAGTGCAATTTCATAAAAAATAAGTATGAATTTCTTAACATATTTTTCTGTGATCAAAATCCCCCAAACTTAATTATTACTTGTCCTCAAGTAATTTTTATTCTAAATAAAAACAATGATTTTTGTAATAGAATTTTTTTAATTCAAATAAACTATGAATTAAATTTAAATAATACTATAGTAAAGTTAAATAGAAATATTTTTAAGTAATTAAATTAACTTTATAGATATAAGATTATTTAGTTATCAGATCTAAGATTTCTAGCTCTCTATTTATTTCAGGAAAGACTATATTTAAAAGAGTAATTTACTTAAGATATTTAAATGATAGGAAGTTCAAGAAAACACTATTTAGTAAAATACTAATCCATATATATAAGTTTAGAAATATATTTGAGTTTTACCCTTTAGGTTGATTCCATTGAAGCCAATTTTTGATAAGGCATCTCCTCAAGCTTCTCCTCACTTATATTTTTCTTTTCTTTTCTTTTTTTTCCTTTTTGGATTGATTTTCAATCCTTCTCTTTTTCTTTTTCAAGTGAGGATTACTGTATCTGGATAGCCTGTTAATAATTTTGAACTTCAACTTTCTCTTCCTAAATTTGAAATTTAAAATATTTCTTTACTTATATGTATTTCTAGCCTTTATTTCAATGAGTTTCAATCTCTTCTTTTTCACTTAAATACTTAAGAATTTCAATTTTAGAATATAGTTTCCCTTACTTTAAATAGTTTACTATATTCTTATTCCTTTTAACCAAATATCTTATTCTATTAAATTAATTTGAATTTCTAGAAATAATCTATTCAACTTTCTATAATAATTATATAAATTAATTCAAGTTACTTGAAATAAAAATTATTACGGAAAATCAAATAATAATAAATTTTTTTTTTAAACAAAGAAATTGAGAACAATTTAATAATTAAATTTGTATTTTTTCTCCCCCAAACTTAAATTTTTCTATCTATTTCTAAATGGTGAAAAGGAAAATATACAATGAATTTACATCATACCTTTGAGCTTTAGGTATTTCTTTTCCTTGAAATTTTTGCAGGCTTTTTCATTATTTAAAGAACTTGTACTGTTAGTATTCTTCCACATATATAGTATTTAAAAGAGAGTGCTGGGTAAAGAAATTTTGAAATAAGTATAAAAACACAAACAGATTAAAACTTAATCTACTGTTACTCATCCAATCAACTGGGTTACTAAAACAATCTAAAATTAAAGTTCACAATTTATAAAACTTAAACAACACATTTAAAGAAAAACTAACATACTACCTTAAAGAGAATTTGCATACTAATTTAACATATATAAAAAGTCTAACATAACGAGCTTAAGCAATTTAAAACAAACACACCAACTCCACAGTCACGTGAAAGTACATAACAATTACACACAAAGTAATAAAGTTCTTAAAATAACAATTAATCTAAACATACCAAATAAAGTCTCTAATCTTCGACATCAAAATCTCAAACTATATCATCTCCCCGATCTTCGAGTCGAGAAGGTCGAGCAGGTCGATACTGCGTGTAGCAGGGGCATTCGGGAAAGACAACATCTAATTCACCTCTCTTGTAACGACGTTCGGCCTCATAATATGCTATTTCGTATTCCGAATGTCGTCGGAGATATTCACTTGTCATAATCATGTCTTCTCTCTAAGCCTCCAATCCTTTGGTCCATATGCTCAAACTTCCTTTCCATGTTCTCTCCAAATTTTTTAAAACTCTTTCTATGTAGGGTCGACTCATTCATCAGATCATGAAGGGTAGGGGTGGTGTACTGAGGGGGGTCATAACTAGTAGAAGGTATATCTCTACTCGATGAAGGCATATAACTCCTCGTCCCTGATCTTCATGCTTTGTGGGATTCATACGTCTTAATATTAGCCGGAGTGATGGGCTTCATTGGTTCCACCCATTCCTCATCATCTCTAGCCTCAACTCCAGAGAGTTGGCAGAGTGCAAAAATCAGACCAGGGTGTCCTAGTCCTCCTCCACTTTCACTTCGTGCAGTGGCTAATATATTCTTATAAATAATATTTCCCACATTTATACTTTTCTCATTCTGAATACAATAATTCAGAATTGCTCTATCTCTTGTTACCTCACTGTGGTGATATGTGGGTAATAAGGTAGAACAAATGAAGTAGTGCCAGGCCTTAGATAATGCATTTAACATTGAAAGAGGAAAATTTACCCTTTCGCGCTGCTTTATCTTCCAAACTCCTTTCCTGTCAGTGAGAAAGTTTATCACCTCTTCCAGTGATCCTTCCATTGTTCCAAAAGTATCATAGTCACTGGTATGCATGTTACGTACCTCATAAAATGAATTAATCCTAGCAGCACTGAATTCAACCAAAAATCCTCTTACTTTGATCGGTGCATCTTCGATTGCGGTCGATTGGCATAAAATTCCTTGACAACTTCTACGGCGGACCTTGTTTGTGGTGTAGCAAAAATTTTCCCATCCTCTTTCCTTAATTATTCGTTCCACTTCTCCGCCGGATTCTTGAAAACTCGATCCCGTATGCATTTTCTTGCTTGAATGTTTTGAAAGTATCGAGTTTGTGCTCTTGCATTTATGAATCGGGTTTTGTCGTAATCCAACCTTCGTCTTTGTCGAGGAGCCATTTCGTTCGATCTATGAAAATCACAAAAATTCTAACTAAACTTCCAATTATTACTAAAATGGCTTCCTATAGCAACTAAAATCCATTTAAATCGATCTCCATGAATTTCTTCCAAGTATTTTCTCCATATTTCGAATTTTTCCAAAATTTCCCAATGTAGAAGAAATTCATGGTGAAAATCAAAAATTTTTGCATAGGAGTGAAGCACTTACCAAGGGGAGATGAAATCTGGTGTCAAAAAGTGTTGAAATCGCCTCAAATCCAAGATCTCACGAGCCCTAGGTCTATTTTTTCGAAGTTTTGAGGAAGGGGATGATGAATAGTGTCGGTTGACTGGTCAAATATAGGACATTTCGTGATCTCGCTGTCGGCGAGATTTTTCTCGCCGTCGGTGAGCTAATTAATTTACCAAGGCCAAAGTTTCTGGAAAATCTCGCCATTGGCGAGATCGTTCTCGCTGTCAGCGGGCTTTCCCTCACTGTCGGCGGGATAATTCTCGCCGTCGGCGAGCTCCCAAAAATTTAAAATATTTAAAATTCTTCAATCATTTTCAACCTCGATTTGACCCTAATTAATCTTCTGATCACTTAATTTGATAATTTAGTATGAAGACTAGATACTTATACTCACAAAAAGTTCACACAAACAATATAACTTTATATATGAAATCCATAATACTTACAAACTTCACACTTTTAAACATTTACACTTAAGACTTCAATACTTCAAACTCTCATAAATACTCAGCATTGCAATCCACACCACAACACTCTAAATGCTGAGACATAACAAATACATATAATTTCATCAAATCTGAGATGATCAACTTTAAAGTTTAAATCATAGTAAAACCTAAATCCAAATCAACACATATATACCACACAAATATAACATAAGATAGAAATCTTTACTACTCCTCAGTGTCTGAACTAACATCCTCTCTGATATTCCCGATGTGACGCAGGTGCACAAATAGATTGTAGAAAGGCACGAAGGGAATTCTGCGAGTAGATTCTTCATCAATCAACCCTTTCTGTCTCGGTAAATGAATAAAGCCGACCTCCGGATGTCCAAGTATGATCAAAGTGCTCCTTCATCCTCCGATCAATATGATCAAACATATCAGAGATATTATCGATGGAATTCATCACATTTTGCAACTCTTTCTCTAATCCTTTAATCTTTTTCAGAATGAAATTTTTTTTATCAGTAAGGGGCCTCACTAAAGGATTGTTCTGTGATGCTCTATCAGAAATAATGGTAATCTCATCATTGTTATCCAAAGTTGGAAATATATCCATAGGATCGAGTGGTTTCCATGGCAAAATTACCTTTTCCCACGCCTCATAAGAAACTTGGTACTGACTGCATAAAGCAAATATAGTCAATGGGTGTCCAAGTCCATGAGCCGACCCATGCACAATCAATCCCAGTACGGACTTTACTATAATTGATCCAACATCGATAGGTAGTCAATTTGAATACGGTAATTTAATATAGCGCATTCCTTTGAAACCTTATTTACCCTCATAGTGGGTAATAATTTTGATGAGATAAAGAAATGCAAATGCTTCGAGACGAGGTTAAGAAGTGATGCGAGAAACCGACATACCCGTCTTCGCGCAACTCCCGATCATCGGGTTCGTCGGTCGGGTATCTATAAATCTCGTTCATATTGTATCTTGAAGGAACAAAGTTTGAATAATGACAGAAAGGGGTATTCTCTATAGAAAATAATTCATTTACCCTTGAAGGAGTAAATGTTAACCATCTTCCTCTGACGTAGACACTTCTATTGTTGATCGCATGTAGATTAGAGTAAAACTCTTTAACTACATGAATAACTACAGCGGATGTCGTATAGCAAAATACCTCCCAATGCTGCTGCACGATCATTTCTTCAATTTTTTTGGTGGAATTCTCTACTCCTCTGTTGACAAATCCCCTTTCTTTAATAAGTCGCTTCTTCACCAAAACTTTGTTGAAAATACGCTGCGCCTCCGAACTGACGAATTTTCTTCGGTTGAAAACTCCGAGTTTTGTGGTTTCTAAGAGTTTGGTGGCCATTTCAGATTGAAAGGAATGGTCTCTAGTCGTTTCTAGAGAAGAAAACAGTGTAAAAATGAATTTGGGATGGTTTTCTACAAAGAAATGGCTTTAGAACCGTCCAAAACCGCACATAAAACTTAAGAGACCAATTTTTCAACTGCCTCGCCGTCGGCGGGAAGTTTCTCGCCATCGGCGAGCTAGTTATAAAACTGATTTAAAGATATGGCACGCAATCTCGCTGTCGGCTGGCTCGGGCTCGCTGTCGGCGAGATTCAGTAAAATTGCCCAATTTCGCTCTGGTACGAATATTTTCTGATCTCATCATATAGGTTTGAATTTGTGATGATTCTAATTAAAAATTGAATAGTAAGATTTATTTTAATATTACAGACTCACTAATTTGTATATAATTAAAATAAAAGACTACTATGGGTTGCCTCCCATAAAGCGCTTGGTTTAACGTCGTCAACCCGACCTAATTTTAGTTAGTAATCAGGTCGACTAAGCATTAAAACCTCTTTAAAATTTGGTCTTCTATCTTCGAAATATGGTTTTAATCTATGTCCGTTTACCTTAAATCTATGTCCTGTTTTTGGATCTTTAATTTCTATAGTTCCATATGAAAATATTTGAGTTATAGTGAAAGGTCCTAACCATCGAGATTTCAATTCCCAGGAAATAATTTCAATCTAGTATTATATAGCAAAACTTCTTGTCTCGGTTCAAAATTTCTCCGATTAATCTTCCGATCATGCCATAATTTCATCCTTTCTTTATAAATCCTATCATTATCATATGATTCATTCCTTAATTCTTCTAATTCATTTAATTGCAACAATCTCTTCTCACCTGACTTCTTTCATATTATAATTAAATTCTTTAATCGCCCAATATGCTTTATGTTCTAATTCAACTGGTAAGTGGCAAGTTTTTCCATATATAAGCTCTGTAAGGAGTCATTCCAATCGGAGTTTTATAAGCAGTCCTGTATGCCCATAATGCAGTGTCTAGTCTTATAGACCAGTCCAATCTATTAGGGTTTACAGACTTTTCTAAAATACGCTTAATCTCTCGATTAGAAACTTCAGCTAATCCATTAGTTTGTGGATGATAAGCAGTTGATATCTTATGAATAATATTATATTTTTCTACTAGTTTGTGAATATATTTATTTCTAAAATGAGTTCCTCCATCAGTGATAATCACTCTCGGCATTCCAAATCTAGTAAAAATATTTTTCATTAAAAATTTTGAAACACTTTTAGCATCACACCTAGGTAAAGCTTGCGCTTCAATCCATTTGGAAACATAATCAACAGCTACTAATATAAATGAGTTTCCAAATGAAGGAATAAAAGGTCCCATGAAATCTAATCCCCAAAAATAAAAAATTTCAACTTCTAATATAAAATTCAGAGGCGTTTCATTTTTTCTTGATATATTTCCTACTCTTTGACATTTATCGCAGGTTTTTATATATCTGTATACATCCTAAATAGAGTAGGCCAGTAGAACCCAGATTGTAGAATTTTATACGCAGTTTTATCTGTCCCAAAATGTCCTCCAAAATCGAATCATGACATTTTTGAATAATTGGTTCGATTTCTTCATAAGGCACGCATCTTCTAAAAATTAGATCCTTACATTGCTTATATAAGTATGGTTCATCCCAAAAGTATGTTTTAGTATCATGAATGAATTTTTTTCGTTGTTGCAAAGTTAACATAGGTGGTAAAATGTCACTTACAATATAATTTACTATATCGGCATACCAAGGTATTTTCCACTCATTTATATTATAAAGTTGTTCATCAGGAAAACTGTCTATAATTTCATTATCAGTATCAGATAATTCATGATATTCTAATCTTGATAAATGATCAGCAATTTGATTATCAGTTCCCATTTTGTTAACGATCTCAAAATCAAATTCTTGCATTAATAACATCCATCTAATTAATCTTGGTTTAGAATCCTTCTTTTGCATTAAATATTTTATAGCAGAGTGATCAGTATGCACAATACATTTAGTTCCTATTAGATAAGGCCGAAATTTATTAAAAGCATATACAACTGCTAATAATTCTCTTTCAGTAACTGTAAAATTTATTTCAGTATCATTTAGAGTTTTACTAGCATAATATATAACTTTGAAAATCTTATCATATCTTTGTCCAAGAACTGCTCCTATAGCATAATCACTAGCATCACACATAAGCTCAAATGGTTTCTCCCAATTAGATGAAACTATTATAGGGATTTAATTAATTTATCTTTTAATAATTCGAAAGCATTCAGGCATTCGATTGTAAATTCAAATTTTTTGTCCTTTTCAAGAAGTTGGCATAGAGGTTTAGTAATTTTTGAAAAATCTTTTATATAACTTCGTAGAATCCAAGCATGTCCAAGAAAACTTCTTACCCCTTTCACCGTAGTTGGAGGTGGTAATTTAGCTATAACTTGAATTTTTGCGAGGTCTACTTCCATGCCCTTTTCCGACATTTTATGCCCTAATACAATGCCGCTCGCAACCATAAATTGACATTTCTCCCAATTAAGAACTAAATTAGTTTTCTCACATACTTCAAATACTTTTTCAAGAAGATTTAAGCATGTGTCAAATGATGTTCCAAATACAGAGAAATCATCCATAAATACTTTTATTCCATTATCAATTAATTTACTAAATATAGACATCATACATCTCCGGAATGTTGCGGGTGCATTACATAATCCAAAAGGCATCCTTCGAAAAGCGAAAGTTCCATAAGGACTAGTAAATGTAGTTTTCTCTTGATCCTCGGGAGCAATTTGTATTTGATGATAACCGGTGTATCCATCTAAGAAACAAAAATACTTATGTCCGGCTAATCTATCTAACATCTGATCTAGAAATGGTAAAGAGAAGTGATCTTTCCTAATGGATGCGTTTAATTTTCTATAATCAATACATATTCGTCATCCAGTAACTTGTCTTATAGAGATAAGATCATTATTTTCATTAGCTTTTACGGTCACTCCTCCTTTCTTAGGCACACGAGTGAATTGGGCTTACCAAGCATCATCGTGAAATAGGATATATAATACCATTATCTAACCATTTTAAAATTTCTTTCTTGACTACTTCTTTCATTATCGGGTTTAATCTCCTTTGGGGATCTACTTTAGGCTTATGTTCATTATCTAAAATAATTCTGTGCATACAGATTAAAGGACTAATTCCTTTAATATCTGCTAAAGTCCAACTAAAAGTTTTCTTATATTTTTTTAAGGTATCTAAAAGTTTTTGTTCTTGAGATTCATTTAATTCAGATGAAATAATAACTGGTAGAGTTGAAGAATTACCTAAGCATATTTCAAATGATTAGGTAACATTTTTAACTCAAGTTTAGGAGGTTTAATAATCGATGGAACTATATTTTTTTTCAGTGTTTTCTGTATTATCCAAAAATTCAAATTTCTCTTGAATATAATCTAGTTCTTCATTTATATTGGCTTTTTCAATTAATTCAGTATTTTCTTTTTCTAATTTTTCTTCATAAAATTCCTTAAAATGTTCTTTTTGTAAATGATTGAGTACTTCCATTCGAAAACACTCATCATCTTTTTCTAGCGCAGGATATTTCATTGATTTAGCAATATTAAAAGTAACTTTTTGGTCATTTACTCTCATAGTTAATTCTCCTTTCTGAACATCAATCATAGCTTTCCCAGTGGCTAAAAATGGTCTTCCTAAGATGATAAGAATTTTTTTATCTTCTTCCATATCTAAAACAATAAAATCTACAGGGAAGATAAATTTATCCACTTTTACTAAAACATCTTCAATAACTCCCTTAGGATATGTAACGAACGATCGGCTAAGCCGAAGGGTTACTCGAAGTAGGTGAAATTTCTCCCAATCCTAATCTCTTAAAAATTGATAGAGGCATTAGATTGATGCTTGATCCTAAGTCACACAAAGCTTTTCCATAGAATTTTTCTCCAATAGCGCAGGGTATAGTGAAACTACCAGGATCTTTTAATTTTTTAGAAAGCTTTTTCTGAATAATAGCACTGCACTCCTCACTAAGTGAGACCGTTTCATTATCGGTAAATTTTCTTTTTTTATTTAGAATATCTTTTATGAATTTTACATAGTTTGGCATACGTTCTAAAGCTTCTACGAAAGGAATATTTATTGTTAATTTCTTCAGAATTTCAAGGAATTTAGCAAACCTGTTTATCTTTTTTATGTTGATTTAGTCGTTGAGGTAATGGTGGTGGAGGTTTTTCAACAGAAATTTTCATTGGTATTAAAGGATTTTCTAAGTTCGGATCTTGTTGATTCTTTTCCTTTTCGATTTCCACTTCCTCTTTTTGACTTTCAAGTTCTTTCTGAATTCAAGGTTCTAATTCTTTTCCACTTCGTAATTGTATGCTTTAATTTGTTCCTTTCCTTTGTCTTTGGGATTTATTTCCACATTACTAGGAAATGTTCCAGGTATTCTATTATTAAGCGCGGTAGCGATATGTCCAAGTTGAGTTTCAATATTTTTAATAGGTTGTTCCTTGATTTTGTAATTGGTTTCCTTGTATTTGTAATTGATTTCCTTGATTTTGTAATTGATTTCCTTGATTTTGTAAATGTTGACCCATATTTAATATTAATTCTTCTATAGATAATTTCTTATCTTTAAATTGAGGGTTATCATTATTAAATCCAGGTGGATAACTAGGTTTATAATTAGAATTTCCTTGGTTAGAGGGATTTCCTAATAGTTGTGTTATGTTGTTCATCCATGGTTGATTAGTTGTATTATTATTCCAATTAAAATTAGGATGATTTTTCCATTCAGGATTATAATAATTCGCATAAGGATTATTGGGTCACGTTATTAATAGCATTCATAGTTTCATGTGAAGGTTGAGATTCTAAAAGTTGTCCGGATGAGTTTTCTTCTAATATAGTTGGAGAGTAATTCATTCCAAAATGATCTAATTTTTTAGATATAGCAGCGATTTGCGAAGCTAACATAGATATTGCATCATTTTCATGAATAATGGCTATCTTTTTTGGATTCATTCTATCAGCAGGCCATTGAAAATTATTGGTAGTCATTTCTTCGATTAGTGCATAGGCTTCATCAAATGGTTTTGACATTAATGATCCTCCAGCAGCAGCATCGATGATTGATCTAAGAGATCCTACTAATCCATTATACAAAGTTTGAATAATTAACTGATACGGTAACGCATGATGTGGGCATTTCCTAAGAAGTTCTTTAAATCTCTCCCAAGCTTCATATATTGATTCTCCATCAAACTGACTAAAAGAAGTTATATCATTTCTAAGCTTAGCAGTTTTAGATGGTGGAAAATATTTGGATAGAAATTTTTGTGATAACTCTCCCCAAGCTTTAATAGATCCAGGTGCTAATGAATTTAACCACATTTTAGCCTTATCCCTTAAAGAAAAGGAAAAAGTCTAAGTCTAATAGCATCGTTAGATACTCCTTCATATTTGAAAGTAGCACATAGTTCTAAAAAACTAGCAAGATGTAAATTAGGATCTTCAGTAAGTGAACCACTAAATTGATTTTTTTGTACCATTTGGATAATTGAAGGTTAAAGTTCAAATGAGTTGCAGCTACATCAGGGTTTTGAATAGTTAAATGAATTTCATCTAATGTAAGGTTGGCATAATCTCTTAATGGTCTCTGTTGATTGATATTTTCATTTTCATGAATATTCGCCATTTGTGTTAAATTTATAATTTCTCTTTTTTGTTTTCTAATTCTTTTAATTGTACGCTCTAATTCTGAATTGTAAGGTATTAAATTTTCATTTCCAAATTTACGCATACAATTTTGTAAAATAAATTTTAAAATAGTTCGTTATTCTAGTAAATAATTTCTTTACTTCCCCGACAATGGCGCCAAAAACTTGACCCACTTTTTAATGTTTACAAAAATTGCAAAGGCACCAAAAACTTGATCCCGTTAATTTTATAATGGAATGTATAATGTGGATTCTACGAAGTATAAGTATCCTATCGAAGTAATACGGGGCTCTAGTGGAGTCCTCAGTTATCGATCCCACGGGGAAGTTTTAAAAGATTTGTAACAGCTAAATTTAAAAAGGATTTACTTACTAATATAGTATACGGAATTTAGAATACTTAACTAAAGCAATCTAAAGTAAACTAATGCTTTAAATAAAGTTGATTTAAAGATTTCAGAAAAAGTATCCTTCCCCTTGTTTTTAGAAACTTAAGTGAATGATGAATTCAAATAGATTTTTTTATTGTATTGTGACAAATAGGAGCATTCCTATTCTTTACCCTTTGGTCCAGGTGCAAAGAATATTGACTAGTCACTATGCTTCGATTGCGAATCTGCGGCTAGGTCGGGAGGATACTTGTTGCCACTTCGAGCTCCCACGTTCCCCTCACCCGAGGGCTAACATCTACACTTCGACTCTCAAACAATAGGACCAAATTGAATATTTTAGTCTGTCACACTAAAATGTCCAATTCTACGTCCGATAAATAATATTTCCCTATTTATTTGCACCCTCCTTCCAAGGCTTTTGACTTCCCTGAATATTGGATGTAATCTTTACTATAGTTGATAATTAAACATATTTTAACAATTTAATTGGCCAGATTGAAAGTAAATTAAGTTTTAAATAAAAGATTATCACAATTTATTTTAATATATTAGGCACTTCTATTTAATTTCATCAATTCACATAATTTCATAAACAAGGAGAAAAACTAAGAAAACTACTCAGAATGCATGGGAATTAAACAAAGCATGGATTTCATTTAAAGTTAACAACAATAAACAAAGATACTTATCTCAATTTCCTCCCCAAGCAGACTCCTTAAAGTTCCTTTGACTTTTTCTTCTAGTACACCACACTTCTTAACTCACTACTTACACTTACTCACACTAAACTTCAATTTAGACTCAAAAGCACACTAATAGAATACTCTAAGACTCCTAAAATAGACACACTACATACTAAAATTCGTCCTCTATTTATAGAGGTAGACAAAGGTCCAAGGGGTACTTAAGCACCTTTTCAAAAAGCATCCAGGTTCAATGTATCTGGCATTTTCAACGACCTCGCCGTCGGGAGAAACGACCTGCCGTCAATGGAGCTTCTAGAAGGTCTTCAAACCGCGCGATCTCGCTGTCGGCGCGCTTGGGCTCGCTATCGGTGAGGTAGTTGCAAACCTTTAAGAAATTCTCTTTATAATCTCGCCGTCGGCGGGCTCGATTTCATCGTCGACGACTTAGTTCATTTTGCATGTATTTCTTCTTTTTTGATCCAAATTTGCTCTATTTTATGCTTTTTTTCTTCCATCACTTATAAATCTTCGTTTCTGCAATAAAATAAAGAAAATACCTTTCTTTAAAGTGCAATTTCATAAAAAATAGGTATGAATTTCTTAACATATTTTTCTGTGATCAGAAGCCTTCCCCCCTCTAGTAAGCCTAGAGAGGGAGTTAACTCTTTAATTATATGAGCTGCCCCTGATACAATAATGTTCTCCTCTTGCAAGTCCCTTAGTTCAAGGTTGCCTCTCTTCTTCCTCCTAATTTTTTGGACACCCCATTCTTCTTCCATCACATGCCTCGTTTTAGTAATTTTATGGTTATCAACATTATTACCTTAAACAAATCCTTCTTCAATGTAAGCAACATCTTTTTTACTATCTAACAAAATATTGGCATTTGTTCCTTAAGCCTATAATTATTGACTGTCTCTCGCTATTCTTTATGTGTCATCAGCACCATGTATCACCAGTGTTTCAGCACGTTCTGTCTCCCTTAAAATAGCAGCTTCCTTAACATGATTTCCCTTTTCATAATCTCTAATTATGTTATCTACTAGAGTTGGTACATATTTAGCAATTGTAGCCAAATCATTTTATTTCCTTTAATCCACTAGAGCTTTATCAATTGTATCTTGATGATTAAGTGCATCCAAATGAATTAGGGGGTTCTTTTTTAAATTTGAGTTAAGCTTGTAATACATGTCAATACTTTGACCAAACATTTTACTGTTAACACAATAAAAAGGTCTTTGTTCCTTGACTACTTGTTGCGAAATAACCATTATGTGCATTTTTAATCCATATCTCCACAACATCGGGTAATGCAATGTCCCTCTCTACTAATATTCTCTTGTAGAGGGTCTGGTTAGGATAAATGTAGGTACATCAAATTTCATAGGCCAGCCCAATATAATACCTAAAAAGAAGAGAATTTGGTGGTTGAACAGATGTAATTCCAGCCCAAGGAACCTGAATCAAATAGGTACTATTGGTGGTCCTTGGGTGGGATCAAAGTTAGTGGAGCATTGCAGCAGTTTCATGTATGTCCCCTCAATCTTCATGTACTTCATAGAAAATAATCTATCATAATCCTCTTCTTTTCGTAGTTGAATCATCACATGTATACCATCAAACAATCCTACCTTCCATTCACCAACAAGCTTTAAATGTTCAAATTCCATGTTGATTAAATCCATCTTGGGGTGCCCCAATTGGAAATTCCCTACTAAAGAAAATTTAAAAAATTTAGCAAGTGTGGTAACCACTTTTCTAGAAATAAACAGTGTTCGTTTGCCCCCCATTCATCTAGCCTTCTTCATAAAGGAGAAGTCCCAAGAATCATGTAATGTTGTCGAAAAACCAAGTCCCCATTAAAAGACTCATTATTATTAGCAACTACCTCATCAAATTAGATAGTATTGCTCTTCATTGAGGTATTGAAACTATTTTGTAATGTAGCCATAAAAGAAGCGCCAAATGAAAAAGTGAAGTAGTGAAACATTAAAACTTCAAAATAACCAAAAAAACTCCCAAAAACCACCCCACACCAACAACTCAAAACCTGAGAAACCAAAAAGTACACTTCATAACCAAGATTAACACTCACCATTACCATTTTAAGAATCAACCCTAGCAACAGAGGAGTACCCCTAGAGAACTCATCTCATCATTATATATATATATATATATATATATATATATATATATATTGACCCAAAAATGCCTGCCAAACTGGCAAGCAGTATAATCATTACTTAAAGATAAAGAACTAGTTCCTTACATATAGGAGATCCAATGTATCTCCATGTATCAAAAAGGAGAGAGGGGTGGGGGGGTTAGTACTAACATTGATTGATTCATTACACCATCCCTAAGAGGCAAGCCAAGGCATTGCCTTCCCTAGCAATAAAGACAAAATCTACTACCATGCTTTCGGTGAAACGAGCCATTCGTTCATCCATCTATTGATATTCCAAGGAGCGAGACTCGGACTTGTTGAGGAAATTGATGCAGTCTACTGGAATCGGACTCAACTCTGAAGATAACTAATCTTACACAATTGTGCAATCTTGATAGCCTGAATATGGCAATCATTTCGGCTTCCAAAGCATCCAGGGCAAAAGTGGGAGAATGAAAGTAAATTAAGCACTTCCCACAGCAGTCCCTAAAAATCCCACCAATCCTAGCATGAAACTGGTGAAAACTCCCATCTGTATTCACTTTCACCCAATTACTAAGAGGGGGTGTCCAACTAATTACTAATGGCTTCCTCTTAGGGGCCAGCTGCCCTACCTTGCAGATATCCCTGAAGTTGTGAAATTTGATAAGTTTATGGATGTAAGTCAAACATTGAGCAGCCACTTGTAATGAGGAGGATGGTCTCCCTTCAAACTTTGCCTTATTCTCGTTCATCCATATGAACCAAGCCACCAAGCAAGGAACCACCGAGGAGGTTAACTTTACGCCAATCCCTCCAGCAAGTAAACAGTTAAAGCCAACTTAAATTCAAAGTGTTCAGAGTAAGCCTACTAATCAGCTCATTCCAAACAGACTGAGAAAAAGGGCAGTTGAAAAATAAATGCTCAACAGATTCTTCAACTTGATTACATAGCTGGAAACAAGAAGGTCCTTTTAAGCCTTTGAGCTTGAGGATATCATCAGTAGGTATAAGAAGGTGCTTACTCTCCAACAGAAGAAGGACATGGAGGGGGACAGCAGTTTTCCCCAAAGCTCAATCCCCCAAAGGATCCCGCCCCTAGAGAAGAAACTTTGATAAATAAATGAAGATATTTTTTGAGAGCTTTTGTTCCTGGTAATCAGTTTGTCTTTCTGCTCTGGTTGGATCTTGGTAAGCAAAACCTGCTGTAGCTGATCAGGTGTTAACAAAGTACTCAGAAGCCTGTAATTCCACTGATTTTCAGTCCAGTACTCTTTCACACAGCCATTAGGCAAGGTAGTAGATATATTCGATGACAGCCTTTCCCCTTCCCAGACCCATTGATCAAGACAAAAGTTAATCTGACCCTCACCTAGCTCCCAAATAAAAAGCTGCTCAGCTTTGTCTTTAATTTTCAGTAGAGATTTCCATAGCCTTGAATCCCCCAGCTTAGGCATAACCATAGTAGGATGATCATTTTTGCAGTACCTACCATGCAAAAATTTATCCCAAAGACTATCATTTGCTCTGAACCTTATCCAAAGCTTACATAGGTTGATGAGACCTTAGTGGTCAAAGCTTTTAAATCCAAGACCCCCTGCCTGGAGGGGTTTGCATAACTGCTGCCAAGGAAGCCAATGGATTTGTTTGTGTTGCCCAGCCCACAAAAATCTGTTGAACATCCTGCTAATTAGTTGCTTAGTGCTTTTCTTCATAGTAAACATCTGAAGTGCATATGAGGGGAGAGCAGTTAAAATACTTTTCAAGAGTGTTAACCTCCCCCCCATTTGAAAGGAAAGAATTAGACCAGCTGGAAATCTGAGTTTGATTTTTTTAATAATCTCCGAAGCCGAATTTGCTTGGTTCTACCCTTAATTAGCTTAACACCAAGGTAGTTAATAGGAAGAGGAGCTGAGTGAAAACCAATGTAATCTAAAATCCATTGTTTTAAATTTAAGCTGACATATTTGCTAGGAAAAAAATGGCACTTCTGTAGATTGAGTTCCATCCTAGAAACAGTAGTGAATTGGTTTAAAATTATGTGCACAGCCTTTATAGCAGCCTTAGAAGCCCTAGAGAAAATAATTATGTCATCAACATAAGCAAGATGGTTGATCCTGATGCTGGATTTGTGATGATATGCTAGATGAGGAGCATGTGAGAAGGCTTGATCCAAAATTATGGATAGATAATCAAAGGCTAGAATGAAGATAGTAGGAGATAGGGGATCACCTTGTTTGATGCCTCTAGAAGGACTAAAAAAACCATGTGTTGACCTCATTTTTGATGAGGTCTTCTCTTTAGTACTTAGGATCTAGCCTTAGGCTTTTCCTTTGACTATCTTAGAGGATTAGAATTGGGACCCACCTTTTAAAAATTCAAACCACTTCTAAACTCCCTGCAAACTCCACAAACTTGACTGTAGACCCCTAATCACCTGAGGGTTGAAATCGAATGTGGAAGTTTAAAGGATGAGTTCCTATGGGACTCTTTGGCCTTAGAGGCCCTACCAGGTGGCTCAGTGCAGTGAAGGGTTGACTTGCACACACACTACACCTACACACTACACTTTCACACACTTCCTAAAAACACACCCATACCAGGCTTGACCTCCTGACTCATGTAGGTGATTCACATGGATGGTCCTTAACCCCAAGCCCTTGGTTAAGAGGGTTAGGAACAACATAGTGAATGCCTCGAATGAGTCCCTTCATGGCTCATGTGGGCTTGATATGGCTTCATGGCTCAACAAAAATGATTTCATTCCACTTACATCCACCCAATCTTCAATTTTCCAAATTTTCGATTTTTGACCCCGGGACCCAACACCGTTAACCTACCGAAGCCTCGAATAGCCCAAATCTCTTAAAAATCTCCAAATCACCCAAGATTCTCCAAAATCATTCCCAAACATTTCCACATCACTCAAATTGATCATCCATAACCAAAAATGCCAAAAATTCCAAGAAAACCTCCCAATACCCTCCAAATACCCAAAATACCCCTCTTGACCCAAAAATCCAAAAATTCAGAAAATTCCCAAAAAATTCCAGAAAATCCCAAATATTCCCAATTTCATTTTGTTCAACTACACCATGGGCCAATTTTGTCAATTTACCCCACTTTTATCAAAACCCCCAATTTGACCCATTTTAACCTAAAGTAAACCCAATGTCAAACCTAACCTACCCATTTGACCTAAATTCTGGTCCAATTCAATTCTAAATTTCAATTCAACATTCCCAACACCAATCTAGACCAAATCCAAGCTTAATTTGATTGACATTTGGATCGATTTCACTTTTGGCCTTAAAGCCCGATTTGGACCCATGACCCAAACTTAGCCCAAACTCACCCAATTCAACTCCAATTAAACCCAAATCTTTTCTAAACCTTCCTTGACATCCCCATAAACAAAACACTAACATGATTTGCCCAAGATTTTGATCCAAACCCCACTCAAGTTCAACCCAAAATTAAAAGGCCCATATTTGACCTAAACCCAAACCTAACCCAGAATGAGCCCAAATCCCAAAATCAAAACCCATCAAAGCCAAAACCTCTTTGAAACACTCCCATAAACATTTCCCAACATTAATTTTACATCAATTTCAACTCTAGCCCAACATTAGCCCAAGTTAGCCCACTTGGACCCATATAGGCCCACTTACCAGAATAAACCCAAATTGAGACCGATTCGACTCCAAATCACACCAAGTTGACTCCAAGCCCTTCATAGAACATCCATAAACCAATTATGACATTTACTTGACAAGGCCTTTCACAAAATCTTTACCCAAATGCCCATCCTAAAATCAAAAAGCCCATTTCCCTTAAACTTTCCTAAAAGCCCACTCCCTTCGAATTCAAAAGCCCAAATTCATCCAAAGCCCACATCACACTTCCTTTCATCATCCATTTAATCAAAATCACCCCTAAGTTTCAAAATCATCATTTAAACCATTCCAAATCAAGCTTCATACAAATTTTCACCAAAATATCCAAAATTCTTAAAACCCATTTTTATGAAATTGACTAAACTTTTCCACTAAGCCAAAGACAAGCCATGCGAGCCATGGACAAGCCACATGAAGCCATGGAGAGTTTGACATGTGATCAAGCCATTAATGGAAAAAGGAGGACCCCCTTTCCTAATCCTTCTTAAGCCTTTTTTTACCTTAAGCATGTCACACTCTAAACCATGCTTTGCCACCTAATCCTTGATGGAGACTCCACCACACATGGGAGATTGACCCACCGACCTCCTCGGCCCAAAACCGGGTCTTGGGGAGGTGCACCCAACCCATTTGCATGGGTTGACCAAAATAAGCTAAAATAGCCCCTTCCCCTTTCTACTTTGATTCAACCACTTTACACATGTCGAACCTCGATTGAATGCACCAAACCCGGCCACGACCCACTCGAACAAGATGGTGACCGGTGCACTGGCCGGCCAGCCACTGGGCCGCGGAAAACACCATGGCCGAGACCTTGGGAGGAGCCAAACTTTGGAATTCTCCCTTGTCGAGGCTGCCCCATGCCTAGTGGTCACCATGGCCGTTCTTCTCCTCACCGAGCAGCTGATCCCAAGCCCTAACTTCCCACGGGAGGCCCTCCGCCCCTCTCTGATCCAAACCCCTCACCCTCTCGGCCATGAAGAGGTGCTTGAACCGGACCTTGCTGAAACTGCGCAAAATTGCTCCGGATCATTCTCCATACTCGGAGCACTTGATCACCGGTGAGATCCCCCTGCCATTTCTTCTCTGTGAGCTCGATTTCGAGTTGAAATTCCACCCAAAACCGGGACACTTCTCCGCGGTGAGCCGATCCCCAAATTGATTGGTTCTACACCTTCACCGGACGAAGGGAAGGTGTCCACCGACAAAAGCCCCATCTCCGAGGCCACCCCGGTTGCTCCGGCCTCCAAGCTTTGTGATCGGGCTTGGTCGAAATCACATCTAGACAATTCACCGAGACCGGGAGACTTCATCTAAAGCTTGCCGGGATCCAATCGAAGGTGCGACAACTCTCGGATCGAAGCCACACTTCTGCGAGCAAAGGTATGAACTAATTCTTCATCCCGAAGCTTACGGAGATTCTCCATTTCAAATGCCTTAATTTCAATGCATGATAACCGTATAGATGTGTTCGTCTCTTCGAAGACGAATCCATAGAGCATAAGAACATGAAAATCCATTGAGTATCGAGTGAGATATTAAGGATTTAGTGTGGACGGCTCTCGGGTGAGGACACTTGGGGATGATGAACGGATGCGCGTCCATTTAATACACGCGCGGACGGACGGCCGGGATCGCGTCGGATCGGAGGACGGAGCGATACGGCGGGTCCCGGGAGCGCCGACGCGGATGGCGGCGTCGAATGGGAGCGCGCCACGCGGCACTTCGGAGGCTGCCGATGTTTCGGCGGCGCCGCGTGGATAAGTAGAAAATTAGGGGTATTTTCTATTTATTTAATTCCCTAAACTTCAAAAATTCATAACTTTGTGTAGGAAAATCATAAAAATAAAATAAAAATACCCTCTTGCTCGGTGAACGGAGGAGAATAATGTGGAAAAGAAATTAATTAATTTTGTCAAGTATTTTATTTTTAATTAATTATTTACTCCCTGCATTGTTTTAATTCTCCATGCATTCATACAATTCACCATGGCATGAGACTATAGGGCTTTTGAAGCCTGCGAACTTAGGAACATTCCCTGAATTTTCCAAGGTCAGAGGCCATCTCTATGAAAAGTTATTGATTTTTCAAATGCATGTTGCTGTTTTAAGTATTTTAATTTCAAAAATTAGCATGTTGTGAAATAAATTCTAGGAAAATTTGGTGATGTTCCTTATGACCAGAGAACCCTAGGAAAAATAGGACTTGGGTTAATTCACTTAAGATAACCCTAATTGGCTTAAACATCCAAAATAGACCCCTAATTAATTAGAGCTAACCATACATCAAATTGACTTGAAATCAATTCTCCACTGACCTTTAGGATCAGAGGAACCCACCATAAAAATTTGAGGTCAATTGGACTTGGTTAGCCCCACTAATTGGATTGATTAAGCCACTTAGTCATTTTAAACTTTAAAAATTCATAACTTTCAAAATACCTTTCAAAAATTTACCAAATTGGTTTTGGAGCCTCTCTGATATCAGGGAATTTAAGAAAATTAAAATTTCAATTTTCTAAAAAAGTTGATTTTTAATATTATTTTAATATTTTTAATAATTAAAAAATAATAAAAATCACAAAAATAATAAAATTCACCAAAATGTCACATTTTGAATTTTAATCACTTAGGAACAAACCCCATATTTTTCTTAGGTCTATTTGGTGAGATATTAATTTTTAAAGCTCTAGGGTAATTTTAAAATTAAAAAAATGTATTTTCTAGCATTTTCACCAAAATAATTATAATAAATCAAAAAAAATCAGAAAATTGTAAAATTTGGTTCTCTGGAATCCTTGATATCAGAGAGAATTTTAGAAATTATAAAATTCATTTTTCAACATTTATTTTATTTTTAAATTAATTAATACTCCAAAACTTAAAATAATTCTAATAAATAAAATATAATTCAAAAAATTACAAAATTTGGTCCAAGTGGTCCTCTGGTCATTAGGAATGTCCTCTAATTTTCTTAAGGACAGAAACTTACCCTTGGTCATGTTATCAAATTTTCCTTGAAAATCTCTATTTTCTACTAAAAATAATTATATAAATAAATTAAATACAGAAAAATCACATTTTCTCCTCTCATGTCTTTATTGACATATGAGTGAAGTCACATAAAAATTTCAAGTTCATTTGAGTTCAATTTAGTGAGTTATAAAATTATTGAGCTTAAAGGGCAAGATGGTAATTAAAATTTTAACCCTTAATTAAAACTTTAGGTTTAATAAAAAAGATTAACAAGTAAAATATTTGATTCTAACCTGATTTGGATGATTGAAATTTAAATAATTAAAGGGTAGAAACCCATTAAGCAATTTAAAATGATTAAACCTTAATTAAATAATTGATTAAATTTGGGAGAATAATAAAATTGGAATTATTAAAATAGGGATATTATTAGGAAGAGATTTATTCTTTAATTTAAAAGATCCCTAAATTTAATCATCTCATTAATATTCAACTCTTAATTAAAATGATAACTCAAATTTAAAATATTAAAAGACTTAATCATTAAACTAAAATTAAATCATTAAACTCTTTCAAAAATTTCAATTAAAATTAAATTAAATCAAATTAAAAATTAAATTAAATTAAATAAATTAAATTAAAATTAAATTAAATTAAATTAAGATTAAAAAGTTAAATTAAAATTAAATTAAATTAAATAAAATTAAATAAATTAATTAAATTAAATTAAATAAATTAAATTAAAATTAAATTAAATTAAATTAAGATTAAAAAGTTAAATTAAAATTAAATTAAATTAAATAAAATTAAATAAATAAATTAAATTAAATTAAAAAAATTAAATTAAAATTAAATTAAATTAAATTAAGATTAAAAAGTTAAATTAAAATTAAATTAAATTAAATAAAATTAAATAAATAAATTAAATTAAATTAAATAAATTAAACTAAATTAAATAAATTAAATTAAATTAAATTAAATTAATTAAATTAAATTAAATTAAATTAAATTAAATTAAATTAAAAATTAAATCAAATTAAATAAAATTAAATTAAAATTAAATCAAATCAAACTAAATTGAATTAAATTGAATTAAATTAAACTAAAATTAAATTGAATTAAGTCGAATTAAATAACATCACCTAAGACATAAAGGACTCAAAAATAAATCTAAAATAACTTGAACACTATTCCAAACTTAAATCATTAATTTGAACTTAAATTTGAATCACAAATCATTAAATATCATTTTGCCCTAGGAGCTTTAGTTATCATAACTCCTAAACAGAATATTAAATGAAATGTTACTTCACTTATAGGACATTCAAATGTCCTAGTTCACTGAGCAAGTTAACAAAATTTGAAAACCTCGGATGATCGATTCATTTACATAATTAAATTCTCTTGGACTTAAAACAATCCTAGAAATATTGAAAAGATGTTTAAGATTCTTCTTAAGCACTTCCTCAATATGATAGGATATTTATAAGAACAATTGAACTTAGTTATTCTTTGATGAAGAAAATCGTCCTCGAACCAAAAACACGAGGAACCTAGACGTCATAGGAAATGACTAGCTATAGGATTAGGAACTTGGTAGAAAACCATAACCCTTTCCCTTAGCTTTACCTAGGAAATTGCTATGAATGCTTAAATGCTCTAAATTGTATTTTAAGTGCAGCTTGGGATGACGGGAAGACCCTCCAGGTACGCTTTTATTTTATTGCAATTTATTGCAATTTATTTAATCGCATCGCACTTATTTTTCTTGCATGATAAAACAACAGTTGCATGAAAACCGACACCTTTAGGACAGAAACCAAAACTGAAACCCATAACTAAATTAAAAGACACTACAAGATAAAATTCACCTCTACAACATTTCAAAATATAAGACAACTCAAAATTTAATCACAAACAGAACACAAAACTACAATTATAACTAAATTAAAACGTCTTGTTGGATGATCGGGAATACCTCGGATGATGTAACATACGTGTTGCTAACGGGATTTCCCACGGTCTAAATGAAAGTGTGGAACTCATTCAGTTGAGTTTAGCAAATTCATCCGGACTTAAGTGAATCCGATAAAAATAATGATGCGGAAGGATGGAACCAGTGGGATCTTAACCGGTAGTCGTTATAATCAACTTTAAGATTTGTTTTAATTAAAACACAAAAAACACTTGGAAATTATGACTTCTCTAAACCAAAACACTTTTCTCATCCCACGATTTATGATTTCTAAAACTAAACCTCTGCAACAACAAGGAGCTCGGAGCATGGTGGGCGGCACGGCCATCGTCGTCGCAAAACCTGTGTCGACATCGACAAAACTTTCCTAGAATTAAATAACAAAGCCATAGGACTTCGAGGTAGTTTGCCTAGTGCAACATAAATCCTCAACTCTTCGTTAGGCATTTGCATTGCAAATTAAGCCCTAACCGGTCTTAGGATTCCGAGGTAGTCGTCCGATATGACATAAACCCTCATATCTTCCGAGTTATTTGTATGATTCTATCATATAAATATAAGCCCTAATTAATTAAAATTGGCAAGATTAAAACATTAAATAAACATTAGGACTTTCCTAAATCCAAGCCAAACAATAGGATAGTCGGGAGATTACCGAAGTTCGCTTCGAATCCGTAATTTCTCCTACTTTTCTTCCTTTGAATTTCCAAAATAAAAATGTTCCAAATTTGAGCTAATCCCTTTTGAAATTCCAAAATTCAATCCCTTGAAAACTTAAACTTTGAAATTCTTGAGAGCGAATTATTGATTATTATCGAGAGTTTTCTTAGGTGATTCCCGTCACTTAAGATGTAATTAACTATAGGGGCTTGCCCTTATAGGAATTTTAAAGAACCAGTGTAATATAAACCTCGTTTAATATTTTCATATTAGCGTGGGAATTTGTCGGCTTATAAAATTGGTTCGCGGACCAAACGGATGTCACAAATCTTCTAGTTTATTTAACCGAGCCCCACCATCAAGCGCAGTGTACTATCCTTAGGGATAGATACACGGTTCATGGTGCGGTGCTCGTTTATATAAACTATTTGGGATGTGAGATCGGTTTGATTTCATATCTTAAAATCTTCAAATTTAAAATTATTTTCAAAATCAAATATTACTTTCTAAATTATATCTATATTTAAATTTAAAAATTCGCCGACAACTTCTGTTAGGTGACCCCTTTTTAAAATATCACACAACCTAAAAATAATGCCGACACCATGTCCTTTCCCATTCACCAATACTGAGTGAGCATTATTCTTTAACCACCTTTTGATGAGTTGAAGGAAGCTTGGCTGGAAACCCCTGGCACTTAAGACATTAATGATGAAGTCCCAACTAATTGAATCATAAGCCTTCTTAATGTCTAACTTGGAGATAATATTATGGCCTCTCGCATTTCCTACCCAAATTCGAGCAGTAGCTCCCGAGCCAAAAGTATATTGTCGGAGATGGTTCTACCTTTCACAAAAGTCGCTCGGTTGTCCATAATTAGGTTGTTCAAATGAGGTTGGAGTCCGGAAACAATAACTTTGCTCAGCACTTTAGACATAACGAAGTTAAGCTTATAGGTCTGTAATCACCCCAAGTTTTCCTGATCTTATTTTTAGGCAGCAGCACAATGGTAGATGCAGAGAAATACTTTGGAGGGTCCATGCCTTGAAAGAAGGATTGCACAGCATGAACCACATCCATCCCAATAATGGCCCAGCTTACCTTATAAAAGGTGGATGTGAAACCATCAGGCACAGCTGCTTTCTTTCCATCAATGGAATCTAAAGCAGACTTGATTTCAGCTTCCTCAGGAATATCAGTTAAGCTAAGCTCCTGCACATACTGATAATTATCCAGAAATAACACATGTTTAATAGGGGTAGTACAAGTGTAAACCTGATTGAACAAGCTACTGAAGTGGATCACAGCATCCCTTGCAAAGTCCTCAGCATCAGTAAGAATAACTCCAGCAGCATTGGTGATATTAAGGATCATATTACACTTCCTTTTGAAATTGATATAAGCATGGTAATATTTGGTATTTCTGTCACCATCAATGAATTTGGCAGACCCAGCCTTCTGTTTGTAGAATTCCTCCTAGTATTTAACTTGAGCTAATAGCTGTTCAGAAGCTGAGAACAAATCAGTTTCACTTTGGTCCCCTTGCAGAAATCCAGCCTCAATACAAGCCACATTAGCTTCAGCCTGCTGAATATTATCATGAATGTTCCTAAAAGTGACCCAGTTCCATCTTTTAAAGTGCTTGGCAGTTAATTTCTGGAGTGTTCAAAGATTACCCCAGGGGGTGTAGCCCTTGACATGTCTCCACACCTTCCCCAATTCAATCAGAAACTCAGGATGGAAGTCCACATATTTTGAAACCTGAACTTCCCTCCAGCATTTCCATCAGAGTTTTTAATAGAGATCCATAATGGTCTGTGATCAGAACAAACCATGGATAGGTGGTTAACAAAGTTAAAAGGGAAAGTTTGGAGCCAAAAGTAATTCACCAATACCCTATCCAGTCTCTCCCAGGTATTCCCTCTTCTCCATGTGAAAGAGGGACCAGTGAAGCCCAAATCAAATACATTTGCATTAGCAATGAACTGGTTAAATCTATCCATAGAAAATTTGGTTGGGGCATTACCTCCTTTCTTCTCGAGTAGTCGAAGTAATACAATTAAAATCACCCCCAATAACCAAAAAGAACTCATGTTATTAGCAATGCTGACCAAATCAGTCCACAGAATCTGTTGTTGTGCTAGATTGCAATTGGCATAGATAAAAGTAGCAAAACCCAACTGCTCCCCAACAGAGAATTGCATATGGATGAACTGAGAATGATCCACAATTATGTACCCCTGCAGTTCTCTTCTAGCAAAAACCCAAATTTTGTTATTCAGATTAGCAAAACAAGAAAAACCTGAGAATGGGAATGAATGGAATGTGGGTTTGATTGATGAGAGGCATAAAATAATTAAACTTGAAATGGAGATTGATTATACTCAACCTTATTTCAAGGAAGCACTTTACCTTTGAGGGAGTTAATATAAACGTTCTTAAATGAACTGTTGAGTTTAACCCACAGGTAGAGTCTCCCACTGTTCCTGTGTGGTATAGGTTTTCTAGTCTCAAACTACATTACTTTAATATGCAAGTGCTTTATTCCCTGGGTGCTATATATGATAAACCCATGAAGGTTGATATTTCCATCTATTCTCTCAATAGACTGTCTCTGGCTATAACCCCTATCGAAAATGTTATAACTCTTCCCTTTCTTGATTTTGTTTGGTTAGGGAGTCCTAATTTAGGCTATTGACAACTCGTATATATTGGTGGTTTTGTTGTTTGATGATTTTTTGTATTGTTCCATTCTATTAGTTTTACCATTCCGTTGATTTTTATCAAGTTTTGTTCTTGTGTCTCATCTAGCCTCTGTTGACGTTTTTCACAATGTACAAGCCATCCTATCATGTGGAGCTTGAAGATAATAGCTTTAAAGATTCTGTTAGATTTGAAATAGTAAAGTTACACTTTCCACAAGTATAGCATGAACAAATAGAACTAGGCTCCTCTTCTAGTTTTCTTAAAAAGCCTATAAGGAAGAATGGGAAGCCGACCATTTACTTTTCTGAAATTGACTACTAGCTCCTTGCTAATCCCTTAAAATTTACTCTTGTTGGAAAGTTCACTTACACCCTAAGATGGAAATTATTAGAAAGTTCTTTGTTGACCTCAAATTAGGGGGTGAATGGAATGTGGGTTTGATTGATGAGAGGCATAAAATAATTAAACTTGAAATGGAGATTGATTATACTCAACCTTATTTCAAGGAAGCACTTTACCTTTGAGGGAGTTAATATAAAAGTTCTTAAATGAACTGTTGAGTTTAACCCACAGGTAGAGTCTCCCACTGTTCCTGTGTGGTTTAGGTTTTCTAGTCTCAAACTACATTACTTTAATATGCAAGTGCTTTATTCCACGGGTGCTTATATATGATAAACCCATGAAGGTTGTTATTTCCATCTATTCTCTCGATAGGCTTGTCTCTGGCTATAACCCCTATTGAAAGTGTTATAACTCTTCCCTTTCTTGGTTTTGTTTGGTTAGGGAGTCCTAATTTAGGCTATTGACAACTCGTGGAGGTTAATTTTTTTACCACGTTACTACAATAAATGCAGATTGTTTAGCCATACCCTGGACCTTTGCTTTATTAGACATCCTGAATTAAGGAAACAGAATCCTATTGTCAATGTGTCAGATGGGAAGTCATTTTCTCATTGTTGGGGTGAATATAACTATTGATATTGAGAGAGGAGATAATAATATTGATATCGCAAAAAGGATATTGAAGGATGAAGGGAACTTAGTTGCAGTAATGTGGGGTGGACTGAGCCACTAATTAATGATATTCTGCCGTTGATCCTTTAACTGATGTACCTATGAAGAAACTGGTGCAAACTAGGTTGAACTTTAAAGTCTTGAAAGGTAGTTGACATGCTAATCATTTAAAGTATACTACAATAAGAGATCAGTCACATGGCGAGCTTGACATGGTGGGACCTTTATGTGCTACTGCTGACACATGATTAATAAGTCTACATATAATGATAATAATGTTAACACTCATGCTGAAACTGAGGTCAATTATAATGATATGCTTCAAGCAAGGGCTATTTTAGAGGAGGAATGGATTACTCAAAAGTCTAGAATAAAAAGAAATAAGGGATCCAGAGAGTTGAGGCATCTAAACCCCAAAACGGATAATTTGAATACTTCTAAGGGTTAAAAACTAATTTTTAAACACTCTTTAATATCTCTTAGAAACAATAAAGGGTCCAAAAAACAAAATTTTAATGTTGTTTATTTTTTTGATTTGGAATATAAGAGGCATTTATAAGAGGCATTGCCAAACTCATCCCTCTCATAGACTTAAGAATCTCATCTGACATTAAAAGTTTATTTTAGATTTAAGAATATTTCAATTTCTTTCATCTAGGGTTGAGAATTTAGGTTTTATTATTATTTTTAATTTGTTTTTAGCTTAGGTTTAAGTTCTAGCTTTATTTTATTTTAGTTTATGTGTAACTTAGCTTTAGTTTTCAGTTTATTTTTAGTTTGTGTAGGTTTAGCTTTGAGTTTTCTTTTAGGCCAAATCTAGGAATGTATTTATTTTAGTGTAGTTTTAGATTTAGTTTGACTTTAGTTTAAAATTTGTTTGATTTTATTTTAACTTGATAAAATTTCTAAGGATGCATGATGATCTATTTGGACAAGTTAAATGGGCTACCACTTGGTTGACTAAATATAGTTATTAATGATCTACAAGCTAGTTGATTTTATTTTGAACTTGGGCATTGAATAGGAGAACTTGGTTAAATTGGTGGTCCCACAAGGTCACTATGAGATGACTAGGTCAAGTAATTTGACCTAACAAGTGTGTCTTAAAAGGGTGAGTCAAGGAGAGTTTAAGGGCTTCTAAAAAGATTCCTAAGGCTTTGAATATGATCCCAAAATCCAAGTGTCTCAAGGATAGCCACGGTGCCAAAAGGGTGCTTCGATTATTTCGGTTCTTAGTCATCAAGCCACATATAACTTCTATTGAATGACTTAAGGACTAAATTAAGCTCACCTTGGACCAAAGAGGAGAGAAATCAGTGTGAATCTAAGTTAGGTTTTAACCTTCAACTAATCATACCAAGAAGATACTAAAGGAATTTCTAAGACTAGATCCTAATGTCTATAGATAGGAAAGAGAGAAAAATATTTCTTGTTAATTAAAAATGAAGTCAACAACCACTTTGTTAGGAACTATTGAATTAAAAATATTAGAATAAATCTTGCGCTTTTTAATAAAAGAGTGAGAGTATATGATAACATCTATATCTAAAAATGAATTTAAATTATTTCATTGTTGATCATTTGCATAGTTTCTTGGAATTAGATGAGCAAAAAAATAGTGCAAGAGATGATAAAGCGGATAAAAAATTTAGCAATTAAGTATCGTGATTTAAGTTACAAAGACTCTTCACTTTTAGAAAGTGATAATGATGACAAGACACTATTATTAAGCAAACCTGTATAATTTTTTAGGAAAGATTTTTATAAAAACAAGGCAAAAAAAATTTGTCAAAGCAAGTGCAAGATAATTTGTCATTAACTTAAAAATAAATAAATTGTCATTAACTTAAACAGGTTCAATGTATCTGGCATTTTGAACGGTCTCGTCGTCGGCGAGAAACGACCTCGCCGTCAGCGGGGCTTCTAGAATGTCTTCAAATCGCGCGATTTCGCTGTCAGCGGGCTCGGGCTCGCTGTCGGCTAGGTAGTTGCAAACCTTTAAGAAATTCTCTTTATAATCTCGCTGTCGGCGGGCTCAATTTCGCCGTCGGCGATATAGTTCATTTTGCATGTATTTCTTTCTTTTTGATCCAAATTTGCTCTATTTTATGCTTTTTTTCTTCCATCACTTATAAATCTTCGTTTCTACAATAAATTAAAGAAAATACCTTTCTTTAAAGTGCAATTTCATAAAAAATAAGTATGAATTTCTTAACATATTTTTCTGTGATCAAAATCCCCCAAACTTAATTATTACTTGTCCTCAAGTAATTTTTATACTAAATAAAAATAATGATTTTTGTAATAGAATTTTTTAATTCAAATAAACTATGAATTAAATTTAAATAATACTATAGTAAAGTTAAATAGAAATATTTTTAAGTAATTAAATTAACTTTATAGATATAAGATTATTTAGTTATCAGATCTAAGATTTCTAGCTCTCTATTTATTTCAGGAAAGACTATATTTAAAAGAGTAATTTACTTAAGATATTTAAATGATAGGAAGTTCAGAAAACACTATTTAGTAAAATACTAATCCATATATATAAGTTTAGAAATATATTTGAGTTTTACCCTTTAGGTTGATTCCATTGAAGCCAATTTTTGATAAGGCTTCTCCTCAAGCTTCTCCTCACTTATATTTTTCTTTTCTTTTCTTTTTTTTTCCTTTTTGGATTGATTTTCAATCCTTCTCTTTTTCTTTTTCAAGTGAGGATTACTGTATCTGGATAGCCTGTTAATAATTTTGAACTTCAACTTTCTCTTCCTAAATTTGAAATTTAAAATATTTCTTTGCTTATATGTATTTCATAGCCTTTATTTCAATGAGTTTCAATCTCTTCTTTTTCACTTAAATACTTAAGAATTTCAATTTTAGAATATAGTTTCCCTTACTTTAAATAGTTTACTATATTCTTATTCCTTTTAACCAAATATCTTATTCTATTAAATTAATTTGAATTTCTAGAAATAATCTATTCAACTTTCTATAATAATTATATAAATTAATTCAAGTTACTGAAATAAAAATTATTACAGAAAATCAAATAATAATAATTTTTTTTTAACAAAGAAATTGAGAACAATTTAATAATTAAATTTGTATTTTTCCTCCCCCAAACTTAAATTTTTCTATCTATTTCTAAATGGTGAAAAGGAAAATATACAATGAATTTACATCATACCTTTGAGCTTTAGGTATTTCTTTTCCTTCAAATTTTTGCAGGCTTTTTCATTATTTAAAGAACCTGTATTGTTAGTATTCTTCCACATATATAGTATTTAAAAGAGAGTCTTTGGGTAAAGAAATTTTGAAATAAGTATAAAAACACAAACAGATTAAAACTTAATCTACTATTACACATCCAATCAACTGGGTTACTAAAACAATCTAAAATTAAAGTTCACAATTTATAAAACTTAAACAACACATTTAAAGAAAAACTAACATACTACCTTAAAGAGAATTTGCATACTAATTTAACATATATAAAAAGTCTAACATAACAGCTTAAGCAATTTAAAAAAAACACACCAACTCCACGAGTCACGGAAAGTACATAACAATTACACATAAAGTAATAAAGTTCTTAAAATAACAATTAATCTAAACATACCAAATAAAGTCTCTAATCTTCGACATCAAAATCCCAAACTATATCATCTCCACGATCTTCGAGTCGAGAAGGTGAGCGAGCTCGTATCGTGTGTAGCAGGGGCATTCAGGAAAGACAACATCTAATTCACCTCTCCTGAAACGACGTTCAGCCTCATAATATGCTATTTCGTATTCTGAATGTCGCTAGAGATATTCACTGTCATAATCATGTCTTCTCTCCAAGCCTCCAATCCTTTGGTCCATATGCTCAAACTTCCTTTCCATGTTCTCTCCAAATTTTTTAAAACTCTTTCTATGTAGGTTCAGCTCATTCATCGGATCATGAAGGGTAGGGGTGGTGTGCGAGGGGGTCATAACTAGTAGAAGGTATATCTCTACTCGATGAAGGCATATAACTCCTCGTCCTCGATCTCCATCCTTTGTGGGATTCATACGTCTTAATATTAGCGGAGTGATGGGCTTCATTGGTTCCACCCATTCCTCATCATCTCTAGCCTCAACTCCGGAGAGTTGGCGAGTGCAAAAATCGGATCAGGGTGTCCTAGTCCTCCTCCACTTTCACTTGTGCAGTGGCTAATATATTCTTATAAATAATATTTCCCACATTTATACTTTTCTGATTCTGAATACAATAATTCAGAATTGCTCTATCTCTTGTTACCTCACTGTGGTGATATGTGGGGAATAAGGTAGAATAAATGAAGTAGTGTCAGGCCTTAGATAATGCATTTAACATTGAAAGAGGAAAATTTACCCTTTCGCGCTGCTTTATCTTCCAAACTCCTTTCCTGTCAGTGAGAAAGTTTATCACCTCTTCCAGTGGTCCTTCCATTGTTCCAAAAGTATCATAGTCAACTGGTATGCATGTTACGTACCTCATAAAATGAATTAATCCTAGCGACAGCTGAATTCAACCAAAAATCCTCTTACTTTGATCGGTGCATCTTCGATTGCGGTCGGATTGGCATAAAATTCCTTGACAACTTCTACGGCGACCTTGTTTGTGGTGTAGCAAAAATTTTCCCATCCTCTTTCCTTAATTATTCATTCCACTTCTCCGCCGGATTCTTGAAAACTCGATCCTGTATGCATTTTCTTGCTTGAATGTTTTGAAAGTATCGAGTTTGTGCTCTTGCATTCATGAATCGGGTTTTGTCGTAATCCAACCTTCGTCTTTGTCGAGGAGCCATTTCGTTCGATCTATGAAAATCACAAAAATTCTAACTGAACTTCCAATTATTACTAAAATGGCTTCCTATAGCAACTAAAATCCATTTAAATCGATCTCATGAATTTATTCCAAGTATTTTCTCCATATTTCGAATTTTTCCAAAATTTCCCGATGTAGAAGAAATTCATGGTGAAAATCAAAAATTTTTGCATAGGAGTGAAGCACTTACCAAGGGGAGATGAAATCCGGTGTCAAAAAATATTGAAATCGCCTCAAATCCAAGATCTCACGAGCCCTAGGTCCGTTTTTTTTGAAGTTTTGAGGTAGGGGATCATGAATAGTGTCGGTTGACTGGTCAAATATAGGACATTTCGCGATCTCGCTGTCGGCGAGATTTTTCTCGCCGTCGGTGAGCTAATTAATTTTAGTTAGTAATCAGGTCGACTAAGCATTAAAACCTCTTTAAAATTTGGTCTTCTACCTTCGAAATATGGTTTTAATCTATGTCAGTTTACCTTAAATCTATGTCTCGTTTTTGGATCTTTAATTTCTATAGTTCCATATGAAAATATTTGAGTTATAGTGAAAGGTCCTAACCATCGAGATTTCAATTTCCCGGAAATAATTTCAATCTAGTATTATATAGCAAAACTTCTTGTCACGGTTCAAAATTTCTCCGATTAATCTTCCGATCATGCCATAATTTCATCCTTTCTTTATAAATCCTATCATTATCATATGATTCATTCCTTAATTCTTCTAATTCATTTAATTGTAACAATCTCTTCTCACCAGCTTCTTTCATATTATAATTAAATTCTTTAATCGCCCAATATGCTTTATGTTCTAATTCAGCTGGTAAGTGGCAAGTTTTTCCATATATAAGCCTGTAAGGAGTCATTCCAATTAGAGTTTTATAAGCACTCCTGTATGCCCATAATGCAGTGTCTAGTCTTATAGACCGGTCCAATCTATTAGGGTTTACGAGACTTTTCTAAAATACGCTTAATCTCTCGATTAGAAACTTCGACTAATCCATCTAGTTTGTGGATGATAAGTAGTTGATATCTTATGAATAATATTATATTTTTCTACTAGTTTATGAATATATTTATTTCTAAAATGAGTTCCTCCATCAGTGATAATCACTCTCGGCATTCCAAATCTAGTAAAAATATTTTTCATTAAAAATTTTGAAACACTTTTAGCATCACACCTAGGTAAAGCTTGCGCTTGATCCATTTGGAAACATAATCAACGACTACTAATATAAATGAGTTTCCAAATGAAGGAATAAAAGGTCCCATGAAATCTAATCCCCAAAAATCAAAAATTTCAACTTCTAATATAAAATTCGAGGCGTTTCATTTTTCTTGATATATTTCCTACTCTTTGGCATTTATCGCGAGGTTTTTATATATACGTATACATCCTAAATAGAGTAGGCCGGTAGAATCCGGATTGTAGAATTTTATACGCGGTTTTATCCGTCCCAAAATGTCCTCCAAAATCAGAATCATGACATTTTTGAATAATTGGTTCGGTTTCTTCATAAGGCACGCATCTTCTAATAATTAGATCCTTACATTGCTTATATAAGTATGATTCATCCCAAAAGTATGTTTTAGTATCATGAATGAATTTTTTCTGTTGTTGCAAAGTTAACATAGGTGGTAAAATGTCTTTTACAATATAATTTACTATATCAGCATACCAAGGTATTTTCAACTCATTTATATTATAAAGTTGTTCATCGGGAAAAGCATACATAATTTCATTATCGGTATCGGATAATTCATGATATTCTAATCTTGATAAATGATCGAGCAATTTGATTATCGGTTCCCATTTTGTTAACGATCTCAAAATCAAATTCTTGCATTAATAACATTCATCTAATTAATCTTGGTTTAGAATCATTCTTTTGCATTAAATATTTTATAGTCGAGTGATCGGTATGCCTGATACATTTAGTTCCTATTAGATAAGGCCGAAATTTATTAAAAGCATATACAACTGCTTAATAATTCTCTTTCGATAGCTTGTATAATTTATTTCGGCATCATTTAGATTTTTACTTAGCATAATATATAACTTTGAAAATCTTATCATATCTTTGTCAAGAAGCTGCTCTATAGCATAATCACTAGCATCACACATAAACTCAAATGGTTTCTCCCGATTAGGTGAAACTATTATAGGTCTTGTAATTAATTTATCTTTTAATAATTCGAAAGCATTCGGGCATTCGAGTTGTAAATTCAAATTTCTTGTCCTTTTCAAGAAGTTGGCATAGAGGTTTAGTAATTTTTGAAAAATCTTTTATATAACGTACGTAGAATCCGACATGTCCAGAAAACTTCTTACCCCTTTCACCGTAGTTGGAGGTGGTAATTTAGCTATAACTTGAATTTTTGCGAGGTCTACTTCCATGCCCTTTTCCAACATTTTATGCCACTAATACAATGCCGCTCTGCAACCATAAATTGACATTTCTCCCGATTAAGAACTAAATTAGTTTTCTCACATACTTCAAATACTTTTTCAAGAAGATTTAAGCATGTGTCAAATGATGTTCCAAATACGGAGAAATCATCCATAAATACTTCTATTCCATTATCGATTAATTTACTAAATATAGACATCATACATCTCCGGAATGTTGCGGGTGCATTACATAATCCAAAAGGCATCCTTCGAAAAGCGAAAGTTCCATAAGGACTAGTAAATGTAGTTTTCTCTTGATCCTCGGGAGCAATTTGTATTTGATGATAACCGGTGTATCCATCTAAGAAACAAAAATACTTATGTCCAGTTAATCTATCTAACATCCGGTGCAGAAATGGTAAAGGGAAGTGATCTTTCCTGGTGGTCTGCGTTTAATTTTCTATAATCAATACATATTCGCCATCCAGTAACTTGTCTTATAGGGATAAGATCATTATTTTCATTAGCTTTTACGGTCACTCCTCCTTTCTTAGGCACACAGTGAATTGGGCTTACCAAGCACTGTCAGAAATAAGATATATAATACCATTATCTAACCATTTTAAAATTTCTTTCTTGACTACTTCTTTCATTATCGGGTTTAATCTCCTTTGGGGATCTACTTTAGGCTTATGTTCATTATCTAAAATAATTACAGTGCATACGGATTAAAGGACTAATTCCTTTAATATCTGCTAAAGTCCAACTAAAAGTTTTCTTATATTTTTTTAAGGTATCTAAAGTTTTTGTTCTTGAGATTCATTTAATTCAGATGAAATAATAACTGGTAGAGTTGAAGAATTACCTAAGCATATTTCAAATGATTACGTAACATTTTTAACTCAAGTTTAGGAGGTTTAATAATTGATGGAACTATATTTTTTTCTGTGTTTTCTGTATTATCCAAAAATTCAAATTTCTCTTGAATATAATCTAGTTCTTCATTTATATTGGCTTTTTCAATTAATTCAGTATTTTCTTTTTCTAATTTTTCTTCATAAAATTCCTTAAAATGTTCTTTTTTTAAATGATTGAGTACTTCCATTCGAAAACACTCATCATCTTTTTCTAGCGCGGGATATTTCATTGATTTAGCAATATTAAAAGTAACTTTTTGGTCATTTACTCTCATAGTTAATTCTCCTTTCGAACATCGATCATAGCTTTCCCGAGTGGCTAAAAATGGTCTTCCTAAGATGATAAGAATTTTTTTATCTTCTTCCATATCTAAAACAATAAAATCTACGGGGAAGATAAATTTATCCACTTTTACTAAAACATCTTCGATAACTCCCTTAGGATATGTAACGAACGATCGACTAGCTGAAGGGTTACTGAAGTAGGTGAAATTTCTCCCAATCCTAATCTCTTAAAAATTGATAGAGGCATTAGATTGATGCTTGATCCTAAGTCACACAAAGCTTTTCCATAGAATTTTTCTCCAATAGCGCATGGTATAGTGAAACTACCAGGATCTTTTAATTTTTCAGAAAGCTTTTTCTGAATAATAGCACTACACTCCTCACTAAGTGAGACCGTTTCATTATCGGTAAATTTTCTTTTTTTATTTAGAATATCTTTCATGAATTTTACATAGTTTGGCATACGTTCTAAAGCTTCTACGAAAGGAATATTTATTGTTAATTTCTTCGAATTTCAAGGAATTTAGCTAACTTGTTTATCTTTTTTATGTTGATTTAGTCGTTGAGGTAATGGTGGTGGAGGTTTTTCAACGAAATTTTCATTGGTATTAAAGGATTTTCTAAGTTCGGATCTTGTTGATTCTTTTCCTTTTCGATTTCCACTTCCTCTTTTTGACTTTCAAGTTCTTTCGAATTCGAGGTTCTAATTCTTTTCCACTTCGTAATTGTATGCTTTAATTTGTTCCTTTCCTTTGTCTTTGGGATTTATTTCCACATTACTAGGAAATGTTCCGAGTATTCTATTATTAAGCGCGGTAGCGATATGTCCAAGTTGAGTTTCAATATTTTTAATAGTCTGTTCCTTGATTTTGTAATTGGTTTCCTTGTATTTGTAATTGATTTCCTTGATTTTGTAATTGATTTCCTTGATTTTGTAAATGTTGACCCATATTTAATATTAATTCTTCTATAGATAATTTCTTATCTTTAAATTGAGGGTTATCATTATTAAATCCAGGTGGATAACTAGGTTTATAGTTAGAATTTCCTTGGTTAGAGGGATTTCCTAATAGTTGTGTTATGTTGTTCATCCATGGTTGATTAGTTGTATTATTATTCCAATTAAAATTAGGATGATTTTTCCATTCAGAATTATAATAATTCGCATAAGGATTATTGGGTCTGTTATTAATAGCATTCATAGTTTCATGTGAAGGTTGAGATTCTAAAAGTTGTCCAGATGAGTTTTCTTCTAATATAGTTGGAGAGTAATTCATTCCAAAATGATCTAATTTTTTAGATATAGCAGCGATTTGCGAAGCTAACATAGATATTGCATCATTTTCATGAATACTGGCTATCTTTTTCGGATTCATTCTATCAGCAAGCCATTGAAAATTATTGGTAGCCATTTCTTCGATTAGTGCATAGGCTTCATCAAATGGTTTTGACATTAATGATCCTCCAGGTGACGGCATCGATGATTGATCTAAGAGATCCTACTAATCCATTATACAAAGTTTGAATAATTAACCTGATACGGTAACGCATGATGTGGGCATTTCCTAAGAAGTTCTTTAAATCTCTCCCAAGCTTCATATATTGATTCTCCATCAAGCCGACTAAAAGAAGTTATATCATTTCTAAGCTTAGCGAGTTTTAGATGGTGGAAAATATTTGGATAGAAATTTTTGTGATAACTCTCCCTGACTTTAATAGATCCGAGTCTTAATGAATTTAACCACATTTTAGTCTTATCCCTTAAAGAAAAAGGAAAAAGTCTAAGTCTAATAGCATCGTTAGATACTCCTTCATATTTGAAAGTAGCACATAGTTCTAAAAAACTAGCAAGATGTAAATTAGGATCTTCAGTAAGTGAACCACTAAATTGATTTTTTTGTACCATTTGGATAATTGAAGGTTAAAGTTCAAATGAGTTAGCAGCTACATCAGGGTTTTGAATAGTTAAATGAATTTCATCTAATGTAAGGTTGGCATAATCTCTTAATGGTCTCTGTTGATTGATATTTTCATTTTCGGGAATATTCGCCATTTGTGTTAAATTTATAATTTCTCTTTTTTGTTTTCTAATTCTTTTAATTGTACGCTCTAATTCTGAATCGTAAGGTATTAAATTTTCATTTCCAAATTTACGCATACAATTTTGTAAAATAAATTTTAAAATAGTTCGTTATTCTAGTAAATAATTTCTTTACTTCCCCGACAATGGCGCCAAAAACTT
The DNA here is from genome assembly GCA_022702705.1 of Papilionanthe hookeriana x Papilionanthe teres. Taxonomy (NCBI): domain Eukaryota; kingdom Viridiplantae; phylum Streptophyta; class Magnoliopsida; order Asparagales; family Orchidaceae; genus Papilionanthe; species Papilionanthe hookeriana x Papilionanthe teres. The sequence continues at coordinate 62,402,404 of CM040424.1, forward strand.
GACCCACTTTTTAATGTTTACAAAAATTGCAACGGCACCAAAAACTTGATCCCGTTAATTTTATAATGGAATGTATAATGTGGATTCTACGAAGTATAAGTATCCTATCAAGTAATACAGGGCTCTAGTGGAGTCCTGGTTATCGATCCCACAGGGAAGTTTTAAAAGATTTGTAACAGCTAAATTTAAAAAGGATTTACTTACTAATATAGTATACGGAATTTAGAATACTTAACTAAAGCAATCTAAAGTAAACTAATGCTTTAAATAAAGTTGATTTAAAGATTTCAGAAAAAGTATCCTTCCCCTTGTTTTTAGAAACTTAAGTGAATGATGAATTCAAATAGATTTTTTTATTGTATTGTGACAAATAGGAGCATTCCTATTCTTTACCCTTTGGTCCGAGTGCAAAGAATATTGACTAGTCCTATGCTTGATTGCGAATCTGCGGCTAGGTCGGGAGGATACTTGTTGCCACTTCGGAGCTCCCACGTTCCCCTCACCCGAGGGCTAACATCTACACTTCGGCTCTCGAAACAATAGGACCAAGCTGAATATTTTAGTTTGTCACACTAAAATGTCCAATTCTACGCCTGATAAATAATATTTCCTATTTATTTGCACCCTCCTTCCAAGGCTTTTGACTTCCCTGAATATTGGATGTAATCTTTACTATAGTTGATAATTCAACATATTTTAACAATTTAATTGGCCAGATTGAAAGTAAATTAAGTTTTAAATAAAAGATTATCACAATTTATTTTAATATATTAGGCACTTCTATTTAATTTCATCAATTCACATAATTTCATAAACAAGGAGAAAAACTAAGAAAACTACTCAGAATGCATGGGAATTAAACAAAGCATGGATTTCATTTAAAGTTAACAACAATAAACAAAGATACTTATCTCGATTTCCTCCCTGACGAGACTCCTTAAAGTTCCTTTGACTTTTTCTTCTAGTACACCACACTTCTTAACTCACTACTTACACTTACTCGCACTAAACTTCGATTTAGACTCGAAAGCACACTAATAGAATACTCTAAGACTCCTAAAATAGACACACTACATACTAAAATTCGTCCTCTATTTATAGAGGTAGACAAAGGTCCAAGGGGTACTTAAGCACCTTTTCAAAAAGCATCCAGGTTCAATGTATCTGGCATTTTCAACGACCTCGCCGTCGGGAGAAACGACCTGCCGTCAATGGAGCTTCTAGAAGGTCTTCAAACCGCGCGATCTCGCTGTCGGCGCGCTTGGGCTCGCTATCGGTGAGGTAGTTGCAAACCTTTAAGAAATTCTCTTTATAATCTCGCCGTCGGCGAAGCTCGATTTCATCGTCGACGACTTAGTTCATTTTGCATGTATTTCTTCTTTTTTGATCCAAATTTGCTCTATTTTATGCTTTTTTCTTCCATCACTTATAAATCTTCGTTTACGTAATAAAATAAAGAAAATACCTTTCTTTAAAGTGCAATTTCATAAAAAATAGGTATGAATTTCTTAACATATTTTTCTGTGATCAGAAGCCTTCCCCCCTCTAGTAAGCCTAGAGAGGGAGTTAACTCTTTAATTATATGAGCTGCCCACGATACAATAATGTTCTCCTCTTGCAAGTCCCTTAGTTCGAGGTTGCCTCTCTTCTTCCTCCTAATTTTTTGGACACCCCATTCTTCTTCCATCACATGCCTCGTTTTAGTAATTTTATGGTTATCAACATTATTACCTTAAACAAATCCTTCTTCGATGTAAGCAACATCTTTTTTACTATCTAACAAAATATTGGCATTTGTTCCTTAAGCCTATAATTATTGATCTGTCTCTCGCTATTCTTTATGTGTCATCGGCACCATGTATCACCGAGTGTTTCGGCACGTTACTGTCTCCCTTAAAATAGCGAGCTTCCTTAACATGATTTCCTTTTCATAATCTCTAATTATGTTATCTACTAGAGTTGGTACATATTTAGCAATTGTAGCCAAATCATTTTATTTCCTTTAATCCACTAGAGCTTTATCAATTGTATCTTGATGATTAAGTGCATCCAAATGAATTAGGGGGTTCTTTTTTAAATTTGAGTTAAGCTTGTAATACATGTCAATACTTTGACCAAACATTTTACTGTTAACACAATAAAAAGGTCTTTGTTCCTTGACTACTTGTTGCAAATAACCATTATGTGCATTTTTAATCCATATCTCCACAACATCGGGTAATGCAATGTCCCTCTCTACTAATATTCTCTTGTAGAGGGTCTGGTTAGGATAAATGTAGGTACATCAAATTTCATAGGCCAGCCTGATATAATACCTAAAAGAAGAGAATTTGGTGGTTGAACGGATGTAATTCCGGCCAAGGAACTGAATCAAATAGGTACTTATTGGTGGTCCTTGGGTGGGATCAAAGTTAGTGGAGCATTGCGGCGGTTTCATGTATGTCCCTCGATCTTCATGTACTTCATAGAAAATAATCTATCATAATCCTCTTCTTTTCGTAGTTGAATCATCACATGTATACCATCGAAACAATCCTACCTTCCATTCACCAACAAGCTTTAAATGTTCAAATTCCATGTTGATTAAATCCATCTTGGGGTGCCCCAATTGGAAATTCCTACTAAAGAAAATTTAAAAAATTTAGCAAGTGTGGTAACCACTTTTCTAGAAATAAACAGTGTTCGTTTGCCCCCCATTCATCTAGCCTTCTTCATAAAGGAGAAGTCCCAAGAATCATGTAATGTTGTCGAAAAACCAAGTCCCCATTAAAAGACTCATTATTATTAGCAACTACCTCATCAAATTAGATAGTATTGCTCTTCATTGAGGTATTGAAACTATTTTGTAATGTAGCCATAAAAGAAGCGCCAAATGAAAAAGTGAAGTAGTGAAACATTAAAACTTCAAAATAACCAAAAAACTCCCAAAAACCACCCCACACCAACAACTCAAAACCCGAGAAACCAAAAAGTACACTTCATAACCAAGATTAACACTCACCATTACCATTTTAAGAATCAACCCTAGCAACAGAGGAGTACCCCAGAGAACTCATCTCATCATTATATATATATATATATATATATATATATATATATATATATATATATATATATATATATATATATATATTGACCCAAAAATGCACACCAAAGCGCGAGACGGTATAATCATTACTTAAAGATAAAGAACTAGTTCCTTACATATAGGAGATCCAATGTATCTCCATGTATCAAAAAGGAGAGAGGGGTGGGGGGGTTAGTACTAACATTGATTGATTCATTACACCATCCCTAAGAGGCAAGCCAAGGCATTGCCTTCCCTAGCAATAAAGACAAAATCTACTACCATGCTTTCAGTGAAACAGGCCATTATGTTCATCCATCTATTGATATTCCAAGGAGCAGACTCAGACTTGTTGAGGAAATTGATGCAGCTACTGGAATCAGACTCAACCTGAAGATAACTAATCTTACACAATTGTGCAATCTTGATAGCCCAGAATATGGCAATCATTTCAGCTTCCAAAGCATCCAGGGCAAAAGTGGGAGAATGAAAGTAAATTAAGCACTTCCCACGTGAGTCCCTAAAAATCCCACCAATCCTAGCATGAAACTGGTGAAAACTCCCATCCGTATTCACTTTCACCCAATTACTAAGAGGGGGTGTCCAACTAATTACGAATGGCTTCCTCTTAGGGGCCAGCTGCCCTACCTTGCAGATATCCCTGAAGTTGTGAAATTTGATAAGTTTCTGGATGTAAGTCAAACATTGAGCAGCCACTTGTAATGAGGAGGATGGTCTCCCTTCAAACTTTGCCTTATTCCTGTTCATCCATATGAACCAAGCCACCAAGCAAGGAACCACCAGGAGGTTAACTTTCTGCCAATCCCTCCAGCAAGTAAACAGTTAAAGCCAACTTAAATTCAAAGTGTTCAGAGTAAGCCTACTAATCAGCTCATTCCAAACAGACTGAGAAAAATGGCAGTTGAAAAATAAATGCTTAACAGATTCTTCAACTTGATTACATAGGCTGGAAACAAGAAGGTCCTTTTAAGCCTTTGAGCTTGAGGATATCATCGGTAGGTATAAGAAGGTGCTTACTCTCCAACGAAGAAGGACATGGAGGGGGACGAGCGGTTTCCCAAAGCTCGATCCCCCGAAGGATCCCGCCCCGGAGAAGAAACTTTGATAAATAAATGAAGATATTTTTTGAGAGCTTTTGTTCCTGGTAATCAGTTTGTCTTTCTGCTCTGGTTGGATCTTGGTAAGCAAAACCTGCTGTAGCTGATCAGGTGTTAACAAAGTACTCAGAAGCCTGCAATTCCACTGATTTTCAGTCCAGTACTCTTTCACACAGCCATTAGGCAAGGTAGTAGATATATTCGATGACAGCTTTTCCCCTTCCCGGACTCGATTGATCGAGACAAAAGTTAATCCGACCCTCACCTAGCTCCCAAATAAAAGGCTGCTCGGCTTTGTCTTTAATTTTCAGTAGAGATTTCCATAGCCTTGAATCCCCCAGCTTAGGCATAACCATAGTAGGATGATCATTTTTGCAGTACCTACCATGCAGAAATTTATCCCAAAGACTATCATTTGCTCTGAACCTTATCCAAAGCTTACATAGGTTGATGAGACCTAACTGGTCAAAGCTTTTAAATCCAAGACCCCACTGCCTGGAGGGGTTTGCATAGCTTCGCTGCCAAGGAAGCCGATGGATTTGTTTGTGTTGCCCGACCCACAAAAATCGTTGAACATCCTGCTAATTAGTTGCTTAGTGCTTTTCTTCATAGTAAACATCGAAGTGCATATGAGGAGAGCGGTTAAAATACTTTTCAAGAGTGTTAACCTCCCCCATTTGAAAGGAAAGAATTAGACCAGTTGGAAATCCGAGTTTGATTTTTTTAATAATCTCCTGAAGCTCGAATTTGCTTGGTTCTACCCTTAATTAGCTTAACACCGAGGTAGTTAATAGGAAGAGGAGCCGAGTGAAAACCAATGTAATCTAAAATCCATTGTTTTAAATTTAAGCTGACATATTTGCTAGGAAAAAAATGGCACTTCTGTAGATTGAGTTCCATCCTAGAAACAGTAGTGAATTGGTTTAAAATTATGTGCACAGCCTTTATAACAGCCTTAGAAGCCCTAGAGAAAATAATTATGTCATCAACATAAGCAAGATGGTTGATCCTGATGCTGGATTTGTGATGATATGCTAGATGAGGAGCATGTGAGAAGGCTTGATCCAAAATTATGGATAGATAATCAAAGGCTAGAATGAAGATAGTAGGAGATAGAGGATCACCTTGTTTGATGCCTCTAGAAGGACTAAAAAAACCATGTCCTTTCCCATTCACCAATACTGAGTGAGCATTATTCTTTAACCACCTTTTGATGAGTTGAAGGAAGCTTGGCTGGAAACCCCTGGCACTTAAGACATTAATGATGAAGTCCCAACTAATTGAATCATAAGCCTTCTCAATGTCTAACTTGGAGATAATATTATGGCCTCTGCATTTCCTATCCAAATTCAGCAGTAGCTCCTGAGCCAAAAGTATATTGTCAGAGATGGTTCTACCTTTCACAAAAGCTGCCTGGTTGTCCATAATTAGGTTGTTCAAATGAGGTTGGAGTCTGGAAACAATAACTTTGCTCAGCACTTTAGACATAACGAAGTTAAGCTTATAGGTACCGTAATCACCCCAAGTTTTCTCGATCTTATTTTTAGGCGGCGGCACGATGGTAGATGCAGAGAAATACTTTGGAGGGTCCATGCCTTGAAAGAAGGATTGCACGACATGAACCACATCCATCCCGATAATGGCCCGACTTACCTTATAAAAGGTGGATGTGAAACCATCAGGCACAGCTGCTTTCTTTCCATCAATGGAATCTAAAGCAGACTTGATTTCAGCTTCCTCAGGAATATCAGTTAAGCTAAGCTCCTGCACATACTGATAATTATCTAGAAATAACACATGTTTAATAGGGGTAGTACAAGTGTAAACCTCGATTGAACAAGCTGCCGAAGTGGATCGCGGCATCCCTTGCAAAGTCCTCGGCATCGGTAAGAATAACTCCGACAGCATTGGTGACATTAAGGATCATATTACACTTCCTTTTGAAATTGATATAAGCATGGTAATAATTGGTATTTACGTCACCATCAATGAATTTGGCGTGACCCAGCCTTCGTTTGTAGAATTCCTCCTAGTATTTAACTTGAGCTAATAACATGTTCGAAGGCGAGAACAAATCGGTTTCACTTTGGTCCCCTTGCGAAATCCGGCCTCAATACAAGCCACATTAGCTTCAACTCGCTCGAATATTATCATGAATGTTCCTAAAAGTGACCCGAGTTCCATCTTTTAAAGTGCTTGGCGGTTAATTTCCGGAGTGTTCAAAGATTACCCCGGGGGTGTAGCCCTTGACATGTCTCCACACCTTCCCCAATTCAATCGAAACTCGGGATGGAAGTCCACATATTTTGAAACACCGAACTTCCCTCCGGCATTTCCATCGAGTTTTTAATAGAGATCGATAATGGTACGTGATCGGAACAAACCATGGATAGGTGGTTAACAAAGTTAAAAGGGAAAGTTTGGAGCCAAAAGTAATTCACCAATACCACTATCCAGGTCTCTCCCAGGTATTCCCTCTTCTCCATGTGAAAGAGGGACCAGTGAAGCCCAAATCAAATACATTTGCATTAGCAATGAACTGGTTAAATCTATCCATAGAAAATTTGGTTGGGGCATTACCTCCTTTCTTCTCAGTAGCTGAAGTAATACAATTAAAATCACCCCCCAATAATGAAAAAGAACTCATGTTATTAGCAATGCTGACCAAATCAGTCCACAGAATTTGTTGTTGTGCTAGATTGCAATTGGCATAGATAAAAGTAGCAAAACCCAACTGCTCCCCAACAGAGAATTGCATATGGATGAACTGAGAATGATCCACAATTATGTACCCCTGCAGTTCTCTTCTAGCAAAAACCCAAATTTTGTTATTCGGATTAGCAAAACAAGAAAAACACGAGAATGGGAATGAATGGAATGTGGGTTTGATTGATGAGAGGCATAAAATAATTAAACTTGAAATGGAGATTGATTATACTCAACCTTATTTCAAGGAAGCACTTTACCTTTGAGGGAGTTAATATAAACGTTCTTAAATGAACTGTTGAGTTTAACCCACAGGTAGAGTCTCCCACTGTTCCTGTGTGGTATAGGTTTTCTAGTCTCAAACTACATTACTTTAATATGCAAGTGCTTTATTCCACAGGTGCTATATATGATAAACCCATGAAGGTTAATATTTCCATCTATTCTCTCAATAGACTGTCTCTGGCTATAACCCCTATCGAAAATGTTATAACTCTTCCCTTTCTTGATTTTGTTTGGTTAGGGAGTCCTAATTTAGGCTATTGACAACTCGTATATATTGGTGGTTTTGTTGTTTGATGATTTTTTGTATTGTTCCATTCTATTAGTTTTACCATTCCGTTGATTTTTATCAAGTTTTGTTCTTGTGTCTCATCTAGCCTCTGTTGACGTTTTTCACAATGTACAAGCCATCCTATCATGTGGAGCTTGAAGATAATAGCTTTAAAGATTCTGTTATATTTGAAATAGTAAAGTTACACTTTCCACAAGTATAGCATGAACAAATAGAACTAGGCTCCTCTTCTAGTTTTCTTAAAAAGCCTGTAAGGAAGAATGGGAAGCCAGCCATTTACTTTTCTGAAATTGACTACTAGCTCCTTGCTAATCCCTTAAAATTTACTCTTGTTGGAAAGTTCACTTACACCCTAAGATGGAAATTATTAGAAAGTTCTTTGTTGACCTCAAATTAGGGGGTGAATGGAATGTGGGTTTGATTGATGAGAGGCATAAAATAATTAAACTTGAAATGGAGATTGATTATACTCAACCTTATTTCAAGGAAGCACTTTACCTTTGAGGGAGTTAATATAAACGTTATTAAATGAACTGTTGAGTTTAACCCACAGGTAGAGTCTCCCACTGTTCCTGTGTGGTTTAGGTTTTCTAGTCTCAAACTACATTACTTTAATATGCAAGTGCTTTATTCCCTGGGTGCTATATATGATAAACCCATGAAGGTTGTTATTTCCATCTATTCTCTCGATAGGCTCGTCTCTGGCTATAACCCCTATTGAAAGTGTTATAACTCTTCCCTTTCTTGGTTTTGTTTGGTTAGGGAGTCCTAATTTAAGTGCTATTGACAACTCGTGGAGGTTAATTTTTTTACCACGTTACTACAATAAATGCAGATTGTTTAGCCATACCCTGGACCTTTGCTTTATTAGACATCCTGAATTAAGGAAACAGAATCCTATTGTCAATGTGTCAGATGGGAAGTCATTTTCTGCTGTTGGGGTGAATATAACTATTGATATTGAGAGAGGAGATAATAATATTGATACTGCAAAAAGGATATTGAAGGATGAAGGGAACTTAGTTGCAGTAATGTGGGGTGGACTGAGCCACTAATTAATGATATTACGCCGTTGATCCTTTAAGCGATGTACCTATGAAGAAGCCGGTGCAAACTAGGTTGAACTTTAAAGTCTTGAAAGGTAGTTGACATGCTAATCATTTAAAGTATACTACAATAAGAGATCGAGTCACATGGCGAGCTTGACATGGTGGGACCTTTATGTGCTACTGGCGACACATGATTAATAAGTCTACATATAATGATAATAATGTTAACACTCATGCTGTGACCGAGGTCAATTATGATGATATGCTTCAAGCAAGGGCTATTTTAGAGGAGGAATGGATTACTCAAAAGTCTAGAATAAAAAGAAATAAGGGATCCAGAGAGTTGAGGCATCTAAACCCCAAAACGGATAATTTGAATACTTCTAAGGGTTAAAAACTAATTTTTAAACACTCTTTAATATCTCTTAGAAAAAATAAAGGGTCCAAAAAACAAAATTTTAATGTTGTTTATTTTTTTGATTTGGAATATAAGAGGCATTTATAAGAGGCATTGCCAAACTCATCCCTCTCATAGACTTAAGAATCTCATCTGACATTAAAAGTTTATTTTAGATTTAAGAATATTTCAATTTCTTTCATCTAGGGTTGAGAATTTAGGTTTTATTATTATTTTTAATTTGTTTTTAGCTTAGGTTTAAGTTCTAGCTTTATTTTATTTTAGTTTATGTGTAACTTAGCTTTAGTTTTCAGTTTATTTTTAGTTTGTGTAGGTTTAGCTTTGAGTTTTCTTTTAGGCCAAATCTAGGAATGTATTTATTTTAGTGTAGTTTTAGATTTAGTTTGACTTTAGTTTAAAATTTGTTTGATTTTATTTTAACTTGATAAAATTTCTAAGGATGCATGATGATCTATTTGGACAAGTTAAATGGGCTACCCTTTGGTTGACTAAATATAGTTATTAATGATCTACGAAGCTAGTTGATTTTATTTTGAACTTGGGCATTGAATAGGAGAACTTGGTTAAATTGGTGGTCCCACAAGGTCACTATGAGATGACTAGGTCGAGTAATTTGACCTAACAAGTGTGTCTTAAAAGGGTGAGTCAAGGAGAGTTTAAGGGCTTCTAAAAGATTCCTAAGGCTTTGAATATGATCCCAAAATCCAAGTGTCTCGAGGATAGCCAAAGGCCAAAAGGGTGCTTGATTATTTACGGTTCTTAGTCATCAAGCCACATATAACTTCTATTGAATGACTTAAGGACTAAATTAAGCTCACCTTGGACCAAAGAGGAGAGAAATCAGTGTGAATCTAAGTTAGGTTTTAACCTTCAACTAATCATACCAAGAAGATACTAAAGGAATTTCTAAGACTAGATCCTAATGTCTATAGATAGGAAAGAGAGAAAAATATTTCTTGTTAATTAAAAATGAAGTCAACAACCACTTTTTTAGGAACTATTGAATTAAAAATATTAGAATAAATCTTGCGCTTTTTAATAAAAGAGTGAGAGTATATGATAACATCTATATCTAAAAATGAATTTAAATTATTTCATTGTTGATCATTTGCATAGTTTCTTGGAATTAGATGAGCAAAAAAATAGTGCAAGAGATGATAAAGCGGATAAAAAATTTAGCAATTAAGTATCGTGATTTAAGTTACAAAGACTCTTCACTTTTAGAAAGTGATAATGATGACAAGACACTATTATTAAGCAAACCTGTATAATTTTTTAGGAAAGATTTTTATAAAAACAAGGCAAAAAAAAGTTGTCAAAGCAAGTGCAAGATAATTTGTCATTAACTTAAAAATAAATAAATTGTCATTAACTTAAACAGGTTCAATGTATCTGGCATTTTGAACGGTCTCGTCGTCGGCGAGAAACGATCTCGCCGTCAGCGGGGCTTCTAGAATGTCTTTAAATCGCGCGATTTCGCTGTCAGCGGGCTCGGGCTCGCTGTCGGCTAGGTAGTTGCAAACCTTTAAGAAATTCTCTTTATAATCTCGTTGTCAGGCGAGCTCAATTTCGCCGTCGGCGATATAGTTCATTTTGCATGTATTTCTTTCTTTTTTATCCAAATTTGCTCTATTTTATGCTTTTTTTCTTCCATCACTTATAAATCTTCGTTTCTACAATAAATTAAAGAAAATACCTTTCTTTAAAGTGCAATTTCATAAAAAATAAGTATGAATTTCTTAACATATTTTTCTGTGATCAAAATCTCCCAAACTTAATTATTACTTGTCCTCAAGTAATTTTTATACTAAATAAAAATAATGATTTTTGTAATAGAATTTTTTAATTCAAATAAACTATGAATTAAATTTAAATAATACTATAGTAAAGTTAAATAGAAATATTTTTAAGTAATTAAATTAACTTTATAGATATAAGATTATTTAGTTATCAGATCTAAGATTTCTAGCTCTCTATTTATTTCGGGAAAGACTATATTTAAAAGAGTAATTTATTTAAGATATTTAAATGATAGGAAGTTCGAAAACACTTATTTAGTAAAATACTAATCCATATATATAAGTTTAGAAATATATTTGAGTTTTACCCTTTAGGTTGATTCCATTGAAGCCAATTTTTGATAAGGCTTCTCCTCAAGCTTCTCCTCACTTATATTTTTCTTTTCTTTTCTTTTTTTTTTCCTTTTTGGATTGATTTTCAATCCTTCTCTTTTTTTTTTTCAAGTGAGGATTACTGTATCTGGATAGCCTGTTAATAATTTTGAACTTCAACTTTCTCTTCCTAAATTTGAAATTTAAAATATTTCTTTTCTTATATGTATTTCATAGCCTTTATTTCAATGAGTTTCAATCTCTTCTTTTTCACTTAAATACTTAAGAATTTCAATTTTAGAATATAGTTTCCCTTACTTTAAATAGTTTACTATATTCTTATTCCTTTTAACCAAATATCTTATTCTATTAAATTAATTTGAATTTCTAGAAATAATCTATTCAACTTTCTATAATAATTATATAAATTAATTCAAGTTACTGAAATAAAAATTATTACAGAAAATCAAATAATAATAATTTTTTTTTAACAAAGAAATTGAGAACAATTTAATAATTAAATTTGTATTTTTCCTCCCCGAAACTTAAATTTTTCTATACTATTTCTAAATGTTGAAAAGGAAAATATACGATGAATTTACATCATACCTTTGAGCTTTAGGTATTTCTTTTCCTTGAAATTTTTGCGAGCTTTTTCATTATTTAAAGAACTTGTCTTGTTAGTATTCTTCCACATATATAGTACTTAAAAGAGAGTCTTTGAGTAAAGAAATTTTGAAATAAGTATAAAAACACAAACGATTAAAACTTAATCTATCGTTACACATCCAATCAATTGGGTTACTAAAACAATCTAAAATTAAAGTTCACGATTTATAAAACTTAAACAACGCATTTAAAGAAAAACTAACATACTACCTTAGAGAGAATTTGCATACTAATTTAACATATATAAAAAGTCTAACATAACGACTTAAGCAATTTAAAACAAACACACCAACTCCACGGTCACGTGAAAGTACATAACAATTACACATAAAGTAATAAAGTTCTTAAAATAACAATTAATCTAAACATACCAAATAAAGTCTCTAATCTTCGACATCAAAATCCCAAACTATATCATCTCCCCGATCTTAAGTCGAGAAGGTCGAGCGAGGTTATGCTGTGTGTAGCGAGGGGCATTCGGGAAAGACAACATCTAATTCACCTCTCCTGTAACGACGTTCGGCCTCATAATATGCTTATTTCGTATTCGAATGTCGCTGGAGATATTCACTGTCATAATCATGTCTTCTCTCCGAGCCTCCGATCCTTTGGTCCATATGCTCGAACTTCCTTTCCATGTTCTCTCCAAATTTTTTAAAACTCTTTCTATGTAGGGTCGACTCATTCATCGGATCATGAAGGGTAGGGGTGGTGTGCGGGGGGTCATAACTAGTAGAAGGTATATCTCTACTCGATGAAGGCATATAACTCCTCGTCCACGATCTCCATCCTTTGTGGGATTCATACGTCTTAATATTAGCCGGAGTGATGGGCTTCATTGGTTCCACCCATTCCTCATCATCTCTAGCCTCGACTCCGGAGAGTTGGCAGAGTGCAGAAATCGGACCGGGGTGTCCTAGTCCTCCTCCACTTTCACTTGTGCGGTGGCTAATATATTCTTATAAATAATATTTCCCACATTTATACTTTTCGATTCAGAATACAATAATTCGGAATTGCTCATCTCTTGTTACCTCACTTGTGGTGATATGTGGGGAATAAGGTAGAATAAATGAAGTAGTGTCGGGCCTTAGATAATGCATTTAACATTGAAAGAGGAAAATTTACCCTTTCGCGCTGCTTTATCTTCCAAACTCCTTTCTTCGTCGGTGAGAAAGTTTATCACCTCTTCCAGTGGTCCTTCCATTGTTCCAAAAGTATCATAGTCACTGGTATGCATGTTACGTACCTCATAAAATGAATTAATCCTAGCAGCACTGAATTCAACCAAAAATCCTCTTACTTTGATCGGTGCATCTTCAATTGCAGTCAGATTGGCATAAAATTCCTTGACAACTTCTACGACGACCTTGTTTGTGGTGTAGCAAAAATTTTCCCATCCTCTTTCCTTAATTATTCATTCCACTTCTCCGCCCGGATTCTTGAAAACTCGATCCTGTATGCATTTTCTTGCTTGAATGTTTTGAAAGTATCGAGTTTGTGCTCTTGCATTTATGAATCGGGTTTTGTCGTAATCCAACCTTCGTCTTTGTCGAGGAGCCATTTCGTTCGATCTATGAAAATCACAAAAGTTCTAACTAAACTTCCAATTATTACTAAAATGGCTTCCTATAGCAACTAAAATCCATTTAAATCGATCTCCATGAATTTCTTCCAAGTATTTTCTCCATATTTCGAATTTTTCCAAAATTTCCCAATGTAGAAGAAATTCATGGTGAAAATCAAAAATTTTTGCATAGGAGTGAAGCACTTACCAAGGGGAGATGAAATCCGGTGTCAAAAAATATTGAAATCTCCTCAAATCCAAGATCTCACGAGCCCTAGGTCCGTTTTTTTTGAAGTTTTGAGGAAGGGGATCATGAATAGTGTCGGTTGACTGGTCAAATATAGGACATTTCGTGATCTCGCTGTCGGCGAGATTTTTCTCGCCGTCGGTGAGCTAATTAATTTACCAAGGCCAAAGTTTCTGGAAAATCTCGCCGTCGGCGAGATCGTTCTCGCTGTCAGCGGGCTTTCCCTCGCTGTCGGCGGGATAATTCTCGCCGTCGGCGAGCTCCCAAAAATTTTGAATATTTAAAATTCTTCAATCATTTTCAACCTCGATTTGACCCTAATTAATCTTCCGATCACTTAATTTGATAATTTAGTATGAAGACTAGATACTTATACTCACAAAAAGTTCACACAAACAATATAACTTTATATATGAAATCCATAATACTTACAAACTTCACACTTTTAAACATTAACACTTAAGACTTCAATACTTCGAACTCTCATAAATACTCGGCATTGCAATCCACACCACAACACTCTAAATGCTTGAGACATAACAAATACATATAATTTCATCAAATACGAGATGATCAACTTTAAAGTTTAAATCATAGTAAAACCTAAATCCAAATCAACACATATATACACACAAATATAACATAAGATAGAAATCTTTACTACTCCTCGGTGTACGAACTAACATCCTCTACGATATTCCCGATGTGACGCGAGTGCACTAAATAGATTGTAGAAAGGCACGAAAGGGAATTCTACGAGTAGATTCTTCATCAATCAACCCTTTACGTCTCGGTAAATGAATAAAGCTGGCCTCCGGATGTCCGGTATGATCAAAGTGCTCCTTCATCCTCCGATCGATATGATCGAACATATCGGAGATATTATCGATGGAATTCATCACATTTTGCGACTCTTTCTCTAATACTTTAATCTTTTCGGAATGAAATTTTTTTTATCGATAAGGGGCCTCACTAAAGGATTGTTACGTGATGCTCTATCGAAATAATGGTAATCTCATCATTGTTATCCAAAGTTGGAAATATATCCGTAGGATCGAGTGGTTTCCATGGCAAAAGTACCTTTTCCCACGCCTCATAAGAAACTTGAGTGCGGCTGCATAAAGCAAATATAGTCGATGGGTGTCCGAGTCCATGAGGCCGACCCATGCACTGATCGATCCCGATACGGACATTAATATAATTGATCCAACATCGATAGGTAGTCCGATTTGAATACGGTAATTTAATATAGCGCATTCCTTTGAAACCTTATTTACCCTCATAGTGGGTAATAATTTTGATGAGATAAAGAAATGCCGATGCTTCGAGATAGGGTTAAGAAGTGATGCGAGACCGACATACCCGTCTTCGCGCGACTCCGATCATCGGGTTCGTCGGTCGGGTATCTATAAATCTCGTTCATATTGTATCTTGAAGGAACAAAGTTTGAATAATGACATACGGGGGTATTCTCTATAGAAAATAATTCATTTACCCTTGAAGGAGTAAATGTTACCCATCTTCCTCGACGTAGACACTTCATTGTTGATCGCATGTAGATTAGAGTAAAACTCTTTAACTACGGGAATAACTACAGGCGGATGTCGTATAGCAAAATACCTCCCAATGCCGTTGCACGATCATTTCTTCGATTTTTGTGGTGGAATTCTCTACTCCTCCGTTGACAAATCCCCTTTCTTTAATAAGTCGCTTTTTCACCAAAACTTTGTTGAAAATACGTTGCGCCTCCGAGCCGACGAATTTTCTTCGGTTGAAAACTCCGATTTTTGTGGTTTCTAAGAGTTTGGTGGCCATTTCGGATTGAAAGGAATGGTCTCTAGTCGTTTCTAGAGAAGAAAACAGTGTAAAAATGAATTTGGGATGGTTTTCTACAAAGAAATGGCTTTAGAACCGTCAAAAACCGCACATAAAACTTAAGAGACCAATTTTTCAACTGCCTCGCCGTCGGAGGGAATTTTCTCACCATCGGCGAGCTAGTTATAAAACTGATTTAAAGATATGGCACGCGATCTCGCTGTCGGCAGGCTCGGGCTCGCTGTCGGCTAGATTCGGTAAAATTGCCCAATTTTGCTCTGGTCCGAATATTTTCTGATCTCATCATATAGGTTTGAATTTCTGATGATTCTAATTAAAAATTGAATAGTAAGATTTATTTTAATATTACGGACTCACTAATTTGTATATAATTAAAATAAAAGACTACTATGGGTTGCCTCCATAAAGCGCTTGGTTTAACGTCGTCGGCCAGACCTAATTTTAGTTAGTAATCGGGTCGATTAAGCATTAAAACCTCTTTAAAATTTGGTCTTCTACCTTCGAAATATGGTTTTAATCTATGTCCGTTTACCTTAAATCTATGTCACGTTTTTGGATCTTTAATTTCTATAGTTCCATATGAAATTATTTGAGTTATAGTGAAAGGTCTAACCATCGAGATTTCAATTTCCCGGGAAATAATTTCAATCTAGTATTATATAGCAAAACTTCTTGTCTCGGTTCAAAATTTCTCCGATTAATCTTCAGATCATGCCATAATTTCATCCTTTCTTTATAAATCCTATCATTATCATATGATTCATTCCTTAATTCTTCTAATTCATTTAATTGTAACAATCTCTTCTCACCGAGCTTCTTTCATATTATAATTAAATTCTTTAATCGCCCAATATGCTTTATGTTCTAATTCGACTAGTAAGTGGCAAGTTTTTCCATATATAAGCTCGTAAGGAGTCATTCCAATCGAGTTTTATAAGCACTCCTGTATGCCATAATGCGAGTGTACTAGTCTTATAGACCGATCCAATCTATTAGGGTTTACGGACTTTCTAAAATACGCTTAATCTCTCGATTAGAAACTTCGACTAATCCACTTAGTTTGTGGATGATAAGCAGTTGATATCTTATGAATAATATTATATTTTTCTACTAGTTTATGAATATATTTATTTCTAAAATGAGTTCCTCCATCAGTGATAATCACTCTCGGCATTCCAAATCTAGTAAAAATATTTTTCATTAAAAATTTTGAAACACTTTTAGCATCACACCTAGGTAAAGCTTGCGCTTCAATCCATTTGGAAACATAATCAACAGCTACTAATATAAATGAGTTTCCAAATGAAGGAATAAAAGGTCCCATGAAATCTAATCCCCAAAAATCAAAAATTTCAACTTCTAATATAAAATTCAGAGGCGTTTCATTTTTTCTTGATATATTTCCTACTCTTTGGCATTTATCGCAGGTTTTTATATATCTGTATACATCCTAAATAGAGTAGGCCAGTAGAATCCAGATTGTAGAATTTTATACGCAGTTTTATACGTCCGAAAATGTCCTCCAAAATCGAATCATGACATTTTTGAATAATTGGTTCGATTTCTTCATAAGGCACGCATCTTCTAATAATTAGATCCTTACATTGCTTATATAAGTATGATTCATCCCAAAAGTATGTTTTAGTATCATGAATGAATTTTTTACGTTGTTGCAAAGTTAACATAGGTGGTAAAATGTCTTTTACAATATAATTTACTTATATCGACATACCAAGGTATTTTCAACTCATTTATATTATAAAGTTGTTCATCGGAAAAGCGTCTATAATTTCATTATCGGTATCGGATAATTCATGATATTCTAATCTTGATAAATGATCAGCAATTTGATTATCAGTTCCCATTTTGTTAACGATCTCAAAATCAAATTCTTGCATTAATAACATTCATCTAATTAATCTTGGTTTAGAATCCTTCTTTTGCATTAAATATTTTATAGCTGAGTGATCAGTATGCACAATACATTTAGTTCCTATTAGATAAGGCCGAAATTTATTAAAAGCATATACAACTGCTAATAATTCTCTTTCAGTAACTGTATAATTTATTTCAACATCATTTAGAGTTTTACTTAGCATAATATATAACTTTGAAAATCTTATCATATCTTTGTCCAAGCTGCTCCTATAGCATAATCACTAGCATCACACATAAGCTCAAATGGTTTCTCCCGATTAGGTGAAACTATTATAAGTCTTGTAATTAATTTATCTTTTAATAATTCGAAAGCATTCGGGCATTCGAGTTGTAAATTCAAATTTCTTGTCCTTTTCGAGAAGTTGGCATAGAGGTTTAGTAATTTTTGAAAAATCTTTTATATAACGTACGTAGAATCCGGCATGTCCAAGAAAACTTCTTACCCCTTTCACCGTAGTTGGAGGTGGTAATTTAGCTATAACTTGAATTTTTGCGGGTCTACTTCCATGCCCTTTTCCAACATTTTATGCCACTAATACAATGCCGCTGCGACCATAAATTGACATTTCTCCCGATTAAGAACTAAATTAGTTTTCTCACATACTTCGAATACTTTTTCAAGAAGATTTAAGCATGTGTCAAATGATGTTCCAAATACGGAGAAATCATCCATAAATACTTCTATTCCATTATCGATTAATTTACTAAATATAGACATCATACATCTACGGAATGTTGCGGGTGCATTACATAATCCAAAAGGCATCCTTCGAAAAGCGAAAGTTCCATAAGGACTAGTAAATGTAGTTTTCTCTTGATCCTCAGGAGCAATTTGTATTTGATGATAACCGGTGTATCCATCTAAGAAACAAAAATACTTATGTCCAGCTAATCTATCTAACATCCGAGTGCAGAAATGGTAAAGGGAAGTGATCTTTCTCGGTAGGTACGCGTTTAATTTTCTATAATCGATACATATTCGCCATCCAGGTAACTTGTCTTATAGGGATAAGATCATTATTTTCATTAGCTTTTACGGTCACTCCTCCTTTCTTAGGCACACGGTGAATTGGGCTTACAAAGCAGCATTGTCGAAATAGGATATATAATACCATTATCTAACCATTTTAAAATTTCTTTCTTGATTACTTCTTTCATTATCGGGTTTAATCTCCTTTGGGGATCTACTTTAGGCTTATGTTCATTATCTAAAATAATTACGTGCATACGGATTAAAGGACTAATTCCTTTAATATCTGCATAAAGTCCAACCAAAAGTTTTCTTATATTTTTTAAGGTATCTAAAAGTTTTTGTTCTTAAGATTCATTTAATTCGAGATGAAATAATAAGCTGGTAGAGTTGAAGAATTAACTAAGCATATTTCGAATGATTAGGTAACATTTTTAACTCGAGTTTAGGAGGTTTAATAATCGATGGAACTATATTTTTTTCGTGTTTTACGTATTATCCAAAAATTCAAATTTCTCTTGAATATAATCTAGTTCTTCATTTATATTGGCTTTTCGATTAATTCGGTATTTTCTTTTTCTAATTTTTCTTCATAGAATTCCTTAAAATTTTCTTTTTGTAAATGATTGAGTACTTCCATTCGAAAACACTCATCATCTTTTTCTAGCGCAGGATATTTCATTGATTTAGCAATATTAAAAGTAATTTTTTGGTCATTTACTCTCATAGTTAATTCTTCTTTCTGAACATCAATCATAGCTTTCCCAGTGGCTAAAAATGGTCTTCCTAAGATGATAAGAATTTATTTATCTTCTTCCATATCTAAAACAATAAAATCTACAGGGAAGATAAATTTATCCACTTTTACTAAAACATCTTCAATAACTCCCTCGGGATATGTAACGAACGATCGACTAGCTGAAGGGTTGCTGAAGTAGGTGAAATTTCTCCCAATCCTAATCTCTTAAAAATTGATAGAGGCATTAGATTGATGCTTGATCCTAAGTCACACAAAGCTTTTCCATAGAATTTTTCTCCGATAGCGCGGGGTATAGTGAAACTACCAGGATCTTTTAATTTTTCGAAAGCTTTTTCGAATAATAGCACTACACTCTCACTAAGTGAGGCCGTTTCATTATCGGTAAATTTTCTTTTTTTATTTAGAATATCTTTCATGAATTTTACATAGTTTGGCATACGTTGCAAAAGCTTCTACGAAAGGAATATTTATTGTTAATTTCTTCGAATTTCAAGAATTTAGCAAGCTTGTTTATCTTTTTATGTTGATTTAGTCGCTGAGGTAATGGTGGTGGAGGTTTTTCAACAGAAATTTTCATTGGTATTAAAGGATTTTCTAAGTTCGGATCTTGTTGATTCTTTTCCTTTTCGACTTCCACTTCCTCTTTTTGACTTTCAAGTTCTTTACGAGATTCGAGGATCTAATTCTTTTCCACTTCGTAATTGTATCGCTTTAATTTGTTCCTTTCCTTTGTCTTTGGGATTTATTTCCACATTACTAGGAAATGTTCCAGGTATTCTATTATTAAGCGCGGTAGCGATATGTCTAAGTTGAGTTTCAATATTTTTAATAGCCATTGCTTGATTTTGTAATTGGTTTCCTTGTATTTGTAATTGATTTCCGTGATTTTGTAATTGATTTCCTTGATTTTGTAAATGTTGACCCATATTTAATATTAATACTTCTATAGATAATTTCTTATCTTTAAATTGAGGGTTATCATTATTAAATCCTGGTGGATAACTAGGTTTATAATTAGAATTTCCTTGGTTAGAGGGATTTCCTAATAGTTGTGTTATGTTGTTCATCCATGGTTGATTAGTTGTATTAATATTCCAATTAAAATTAGGATGATTTTTCCATCCAAGATTATAATAATTCGCATAAGGATTATTGGGTCTGTTATTAATAGCATTCATAGTTTCATATGAAGGTTGAGATTCTAAAAGTTGTCCAGATGAGTTTTCTTCTAATATAGTTGGAGAGTATTTCATTCCAAAATGATCTAATTTTTTAGATATAGCAGCGATTTGCGAATCTAACATAGATATTGCATCATTTACATGAGTACTGGCTATCTTTTTCGGATTCATTCTATCAGCGGAGCCATTGAAATTATTGGTAGCCATTTCTTCGATTAGTGCATAGGCTTCATCGAATGGTTTTGACATTAATGATCCTCAAGACGTGACATCGATGATTGATCAAGAGATCCTACTTAATCCATTATACAAAGTTTGAATAATTAACCTGATACGGTAACGCATGATGTGGGCATTTCCTAAGAAGTTCTTTAAATATCTCCCGAAGCTTCATATATTGATTCTCCATCAAGCTGATTAAAAGAAGTTATATCATTTCTAAGCTTAGCAGTTTTAGATGGTGGAAAATATTTGGATAGAAATTTTTGTGATAACTCTCCCCAAGCTTTAATAGATCCAGGTGCTAACGAATTTAACCACATTTTAGCCTTATCCCTTAAAGAAAAAAAAGTTCTAAGTCTAATAGCATCGTTAGATACTCCTTCATATTTGAAAGTAGCACATAGTTCTAAAAAACTAGCAAGATGTAAATTAGGATCTTCAGTAGGTGAACCACTAAATTGATTTTTTTGTACCATTTGGATAATTGAAGGTTAAAGTTCAAATGAGTTAGCAGCTACATCAGGGTTTTGAATAGTTAAATGAATTTCATCTAATGTAAGGTTGGCATAATCTCTTAAAGGTCTCTATTGATTGATATTTTCATTTTCAGGATATTCACCATTTGTGTTAAATTTATAATTTCTCTTTTTTGTTTTCTAATTCTTTTAATTGTACGCTCTAATTCTGAATCGTAAGGTATTAAATTTTCATTTCCAAATTTACGCATACAATTTTGTAAAATAAATTTTAAAATAGTCCGTTATTCTAGTAAATAATTTCTTTACTTCCCCGGCAACGGCGCCAAAAACTTGACCCACTTTTTAATGTTTACAAAAATTTCAACGGCACCAAAAACTTGATCCCGTTAATTTTATAATGGAATGTATAATGTGGATTCTACGAAGTATACGTATCCTATCAAGTAATACAGGGCTCTAGTGGAGTCCTGGTTATCGATCCCACAGGGAAGTTTTAAAAGATTTGTAACAGCTAAATTTAAAAAGGATTTACTTACTAATATAGTATACGGAATTTAGAATACTTAACTAAAGCAATCAAAAGTAAACTAATGCTTTAAATAAAGTTGATTTAAAGATTTCAGAAAAAGTATCCTTCCCCTTGTTTTTAGAAACTTAAATGAATGATAAATTCAAATAGATTTTTTTATTGTATTGTGACAAATAGGAGCATTCCTATTCTTTACCCTTTGGTCCAGTGCGAAAGAATATTGACTAGTCCTATGCTTGATTACGGCTAGGTCTGGGAGGATACTTGTTGCCACTTGAGCTCCCACGTTTCCCTCACTCGAGGGCTAACATCTACACTTCGACTCTCGAACAATAGGACCAAATTGAATATTTTAGTACGTCGCACTAAAACGTCCGATTCTACGTCCAGATAAATAATATTTCCCTATTTATTTGCACCCTCCTTCCAAGGCTTTTGACTTCCTTGAATATTGGATGTAATCTTTACTATAGTTGATAATTCAACATATTTTAATAATTCGATTGGTCGGATTGAAAGTAAATTAAGTATTAAGTAAAAGATTATCACAATTTATTTTAATATATTAGGCACTTCTATTTAATTTCATCAATTCGCATAATTTCATAAACAAGGAGAAAGACTAAGAAAACTACTCGGAATGCATGGGAATTAAACAAAGCATGGATTTCATTTAAAGTTAACAACAATAAACAAAGATACTTATCTCGATTTCCTCCCAAGCGAGACTCCTTGAAGTTCCTTTGACTTTTCCTTCTAGTACGGCACACTTCTTAACTCACTACTTACACTTACTCACACTAAACTTGAACTTAGACTCGAAAGCACACTAATAGAATACTCTAAGACTCCTAAAATAGACACACTACATACTAAAATTCGTCCTCTATTTATAGAGGTAGACAAAGGTCCAAGGGGTACTTAAGCACCTTTTCAAAAAGCATCCAGGTTCAATGTATCTGGCATTTTCAACGACCTCGCCGTCGGCGAGAAACGACCTGCCGTCATTGGAGCTTCTAGAAGGTCTTCAAACCACGCGATCTCGCTGTCGGCGCGCTCGGGCTCACTGTCGGTGAGGTAGTTGCAAACCTTTAAAAAATTCTCTTTATAATCTCGCCGTCGGCGGGCTCGATTTCGCCGTCGGCGACTTAGTTCATTTTGCATGTATTTCTTCCTTTTTGATCCAAATTTGCTCTATTTTATGCTTTTTTTCTTCCATCACTTATAAATCTTCGTTCCAACGATAAAATAAAGAAAATACCTTTCTTTAAAGTGCAATTTCATAAAAAATAGGTATGAATTTCTTAACATATTTTTACGTGATCGAAGCCTTCCCCTCTCAATAAGCCTAGAGAGGGAGTTAACTCTTTGATTATATGAGTCATGTTGCCCACGATACAATAATGTTCTCCTCTTGCAAGTCCCTTAGTTCAAGGTTGCCTCTCTTCTTCCTCCTAATTTTTTGGACACCCCATTCTTCTTCCATCACATGCCTCGTTTTAGTAATTTTATGGTTATCAACATTATTACCTTAAACAAATCCTTCTTCAATGTAAGCAACATCTTTTTTACTATCTAACAAAATATTGGCATTTGTTCCTTAAGCCTATAATTATTGATTTGTCTCTCGCTATTCTTTATGTGTCATCGGCACCATGTATCACCGGTGTTTCGGCACGTTACTGTCTCCCTTAAAATAGCGACTTCCTTAACATGATTTCCCTTTTCATAATCTCTAATTATGTTATCTACTAGAGTTGGTACATATTTAGCAATTGTAGCCAAATCATTTTATTTCCTTTAATCCACTAGAGCTTTATCAATTGTATCTTGATGATTAAGTGCATCCAAATGAATTAGGGGGTTCTTTTTAAATTTGAGTTAAGCTTGTAATACTTGTCGATACTTTGACCAAACATTTTATCGTTAACACAATAAAAAGGTCTTTGTTCCTTGACTACTTGTTGCAAATAACCATTATGTGCATTTTTAATCCATATCTCCACAACATCGGGTAATGCAATGTCGCTCTCTACTAATATTCTCTTGTAGAGGGTCTGGTTAGGATAAATGTAGGTACATCAAATTTCATAGGCCAGCCCAATATAATACCTAAAAAGAAGAGAATTTGGTGGTTGAACAGATGTAATTCCAGCCCAAGGAACTCTGAATCGAATAGGTACTATTGGTGGTCCTTGGGTGGGATCAAAGTTAGTGGAGCATTGCAGCAGTTTCATGTATGTCCCCTCAATCTTCATGTACTTCATAGAAAATAATATATCATAATCCTCTTCTTTTCGTAGTTGAATCATCACATGTATACCATCATACAATCCTACCTTCCATTCACCAACAAGCTTTAAATGTTCAAATTCCATGTTGATTAAATCCATCTTGGGGTGCCCCAATTGGAACTTCCCTACTAAAGTAAATTTAAAAGATTTAGCAAGTGTGGTAACCACCTTTCTAGAAATAAACAGTGTTCGTTTGCCCCCCATTCATCTAGCCTTCTTCATAAAGGAGAAGTCCCAAGAATCATGTAATGTTGTCGAAAAACCAAGTCCCCATTAAAAGACTCATTATTATTAGCAACTACCTCATCAAATTAGATATTATTGCTCTTCATTGAGGTATTGAAACTATTTTGTAATGTAGCCATAAAAGAAGCGCCAAATGAAAAAGTGAAGTAGTGAAACATTAAAAATTCAAAATAACCAAAAAAACTCCCAAAAACCACCCCACACCAACAACTCAAAACCTGAGAAACCAAAAAGTACACTTCATAACCAAGATTAACACTCACCATTACCATTTTAAGAATCAACCCTAGCAACGGAGGAGTACCCACAGAGAACTCATCTCATCATTATATATATATATATATATATATATATATATATATATATATATATATATATATATATATATATATATATATATATATAGACCCAAAAATGCACGCTAAGCGGCAAGCGGTATAATCATTACTTAAAGATAAAGAACTAGTTCCTTTCATATGGGAGATCCGATGTATCTCCATGTATCAAAAAGGAGAGAGGGGTGGGGGGGTTAGTACTAACATTGATTGATTCATTACACCATCCCTGAGAGGCAAGCCAATGCGCTGGGGCATTGCCTTCCCTAGCAACAAAGACAAAATCTACTACCATGCTTTCAGTGAAACAGGCCATTCTGTTCATCCATCTATTGATATTCCAAGGAGCAGACTCAGACTTGTTGAGGAAATCGATGTAGCTACTGGAATCAGACTCAACCTGAAGATAACTAATCTTACACAATTGTGCAATCTTGATAGCCCAGAATATGGCAATCATTTCAGCTTCCAAAGCATCCAGGGCAAAAGTGGGAGAATGAAAGTAAATTAAGCACTTCCCACAGCAGTCCCTAAAAATCCCACCAATCCTAGCATGAAACTGGTGAAAACTCCCATCTGTATTCACTTTCACCCAATTACTAAGAGGGGGTGTCCATCTAATTACTAATGGCTTCCTCTTAGGGGCCAGTGCGCCCTACCTTGCGGATATCCACGAAGTTGTGAAATTTGATAAGTTTACGGATGTAAGTCGAACATTGAGCGACCACTTATAATGAGGAGGATGGTCTCCTTCAAACTTTGCCTTATTCCTGTTCATCCATATGAACCAAGCCACCAAGCAAGGAACCACCAGGAGGTTAACTTTCTGCCAATCCCTCCAGCAAGTAAACAGTTAAAGCCAACTTAAATTCAAAGTGTTCAGAGTAAGCCTACTGATGAGCTCATTCCAAACAGACTGAGAAAAAGGGCAGTTAAAAAATAAATGCTTAACAGATTCTTCAACTTGATTACACAGCTGGAAACAAGAAGGTCCTTTTAAGCCTTTGAGCTTGAGGATATCATCAGTAGGTATAAGAAGGTGCTTACTCTCCAACAGAAGAAGAACATGGAGGGGGACAACAGTTTTCCCCAAAGCTCAATCCCCCAAAGGATCCCGCCCCCAGAGAAGAAACTTTGATAAATAAATGAAGATATTTTTGAGAGCTTTTGTTCCTGGTAATCAGTTTGTCTTTCTGCTCTCGTTGGATCTTGGTAAGCAAAACCTGCTGTAGCTGATCAGGTGTTAACAAAGTACTCAGAAGCCTGCAATTCCACTGATTTTCAGTCCAGTACTCTTTCACACAGCCATTAGGCAAGGCAGTAGATATATTCGATGACAGCTTTTCCCCTTCCCAGACCCATTGATCAAGCCAAAAGTTAATCTGACCCTCACCTAGCTCCCAAATAAAAAGCTGCTCAGCTTTGTCTTTAATTTTCAGTAGAGATTTCCATAGCCTTGAATCCCCCAGCTTAGGCATAACCATAGTAGGATGATCATTTTTGCAGTACCTACCATGCAGAAATTTATCCCAAAGACTATCATTTGCTCTGAACCTTATCCAAAGCTTACATAGGTTGATGAGACCTAACTGGTCAAAGCTTTTAAATCCAAGACCCCCTGCCTGGAGGGGTTTGCATAACTGCTGCCAAGGAAGCCAATGGATTTGTTTGTGTTGCCCAGCCCACAAAAATCTGTTGAACATCCTGCTAATTAGTTGTTTAGTGCATTTCTTCATAGTAAACATCAGAAGTGCATATGAGGGGAGAGCAGTTAAAATACTTTTCAAGAGTGTTAACCTCCCCCCATTTGAAAGGAAAGAATTAGACCAGCTGGAAATCTGAGTTTGATTTTTTTAATAATCTCCTGAAACTGAATTTGCTTGGTTCTACCCTTAATTAGCTTAACACCAAGGTAGTTAATAGGAAGAGGAGCTGAGTGAAAACCAATGTAATCTAAAATCCATTGTTTTAAATTTAAGCTGACATATTTGCTAGGAAAAAAATGGCACTTCTGTAGATTGAGTTCCATCCCAGAAACAGTAGTGAAATGGTTTAAAATTATGTGCACAGCCTTTATAGCAGCCTTAGAAGCCCTAGAGAAAATAATTATGTCATCAACATAAGCAAGATGGTTAATCCTGATGCTGGATTTGTGATGATATGCTAGATGAGGAGCATGTGAGAAGGATTGATCCAAAATTATGGATAGATAATCAAAGGCTAGAATGAAGATAGTAGGAGATAGGGGATCACCTTGTTTGATGCCTCTAGAAGGACTAAAAAAACCATGTCCTTTCCCATTCACCAATGAGAGTGAGCATTATTCTTTAACCACCTTTTGATGAGTTGAAGGAAGCTTGGCTGGAAACCCCTGGCACTTAAGACATTAATGATGAAGTCCCAGCTAATTGAATCATAAGCCTTCTTAATGTCTAACTTGGAGATAATATTATGGCCTCTGCATTTCCTATCCAAATTCAGCAGTAGCTCCTGAGCCAAAAGTATATTGTCAGAGATGGTTCTACCTTTCACAAAAGCTGCCTGGTTGTCCATAATTAGGTTGTTCAAATGAGGTTGGAGTCTGGAAACAATAACTTTGCTCAGCACTTTAGACATAACAGAAGTTAAGCTTATAGGTCTGTAATCACCCCAAGTTTTCCTGATCTTATTTTTAGGCAGCAGCACAATGGTAGATGCAGAGAAATACTTTGGAGGGTCCATGCCTTGAAAGAAGGATTGCACAACATGAACCACATCCATCCCAATAATGGCCCAGCTTACCTTATAAAAGGTGGATGTGAAACCATCGAGCACAGTCGCTTTCTTTCCATCGATGGAATCTAAAGCGAGACTTGATTTCGACTTCCTCAGGAATATCAGTTAAGCTAAGCTCCTGCACATACTGATAATTATCCAGAAATAACACATGTTTAATAGGGGTAGTACAAGTGTAAACCTGATTGAACAAGCTACTAAAGTGGATCACAGCATCCCTTGCAAAGTCCTCAGCATCAGTAAGAATAACTCCAGCAGCATTGGTGATATTAAGGATCATATTACACTTCCCTTTGAAATTGATATAAGCATGGTAATATTTGGTATTTTTGTCACCATCAATGAATTTGGCAGACCCAGCCTTCTGTTTGTAGAATTCCTCCTGGTATTTAACTTGAGCTAATAGTGCATTCGGAAAGTCGAGAACAAATCGGTTTCACTTTGGTCCCCTTGCGAAATCCGGCCTCGATACAAGCCACATTAGCTTCAGCCTGCTGAATATTATCATGAATGTTCCTAAAAGTGACCCAGTTCCATCTTTTAAAGTGCTTGGCAGTTAATTTGTGGAGTGTCCAAAGATTACCCCAGGGGGTGTAGCCCTTGACAGGTCTCCACACCTTCCCCAATTCAATCAGAAACTCGGGATGGCAAGTCCACATATTTTGAAACCTGAACTTCCCTCCAGCATTTCCATCAGAGTTTTTAATAGAGATCAATAATGGTCTGTGATCAAAACAAACCATGGACAGGTGGTTAACAAAGGTAAAAGGGAAAGTTTGGAGCCAGAAGTAATTCACCAATACCCTATCCAGTCTCTCCTAGGTATTCCCTCTTCTCCATGTGAAAGAGGGACCAGTGAAGCCCAAATCAAATACATTTGCATTAGCAATGAACTGGTTAAATCTATCCATAGAAAATTTGGTTGGGGCATTACCTCCTTTCTTCTCAGTAGCTGAAGAAATACAATTAAAATCACCCCCCAATAATGAAAAAGAACTCGTGTTATTAGCAATGCTGACCAAATCAGTCCACAGAATCTGTTGTTGTGCTAGATTGCAATTGGCAAAGATAAAAGTAGCAAAACCCAACTGCTCCCCAACAGAGAATTGCATATGGATGAACTGAGAATGATCCACAATTATGTACCCCTACAGTTCTCTTCTAGCAAAAACCAAAATTTTGTTATTCAGATTAGCAAAACAAGAAAAACCTAAGAATGGGAATGAATGGAATGTGGGTTTGATTGATGAGAGGCATAAAATAATTAAACTTGAAATGGAGATTGATTATACTCAACCTTATTTCAAGGAAGCACTTTACCTTTGAGGGAGTTAATATAAACGTTCTTAAATGAGCTTGCTGAGTTTAACCCACGAGTAGAGTCTCCCACTTGTTCTGTGTGGTATAGGTTTTCTAGTCTCAAACTACATTACTTTAATATGCAAGTGCTTTATTCCCTGGGTGCTACATATGATAAACCCATGAAGGTTGATATTTCCATCTATTCTCTCAATAGACTGTCTCTGGCTATAACCCCTATTAAAAATGTTATAACTCTTCCCTTTCTTGATTTTGTTTGGTTAGGGAGTCCTAATTTAGGCTATTGACAACTCGTATATATTGGTGGTTTTGTTGTTTGATGATTTTTTGTATTGTTCCATTCTATTAGTTTTACCATTCCGTTGATTTTTATCAAGTTCTGTTCTTGTGTCTCATCTAGCCTCTGTTGACCTTTTTCACAATGTACAAGCCATCCTATCATGTGGAGCTTGAAGATAATAGCTTTAAAGATTCTGTTAGATTTGAAATAGTAAAGTTACACTTTCCACAAGTATAGCATGAACAAATAGAACTAGGCTCCTCTTCTAATTTTCTTAAAAAGCACTGTAAGGAAGAATGGGAAGCCGACCATTTACTTTTCTGAAATTGACTACTAGCTCCTTGCTAATCCCTTAAAATTTACTCTTGTTGGAAAGTTCAATTACACCCTAAGATGGAAATTATTAGAAAGTTCTTTGTTGACCTCAAATTAGGGGGTGAATGGAATGTGGGTTTGATTGATGAGAGGCATAAAATAATTAAACTTGAAATGGAGATTGATTATACTCAACCTTATTTCAAGGAAGCACTTTACCTTTGAGGGAGTTAATATAAAAGTTCTTAAATGAGCTCGTCGAGTTTAACCCACAGGTAGAGTCTCCCACTGTTCCTGTGTGGTTTAGGTTTTCTAGTCTCAAACTACATTACTTTAATATGCAAGTGCTTTATTCCCTGGGTGCTATATATGATAAACCCATGAAGGTTGTTATTTCCATCTATTCTCTCAATAGACTGTCTCTGGCTATAACCCCTATTGAAAGTGTTATAACTCTTCCCTTTCTTGGTTTTGTTTGGTTAGGGAGTCCTAATTTAGGCTATTGACAACTCGTGGAGGTTAATTTTTTTACCACGTTACTCGCAATAAATGCGGATTGTTTAGCCATACCACGGACCTTTGCTTTATTAGACATCCTGAATTAAGGAAACGAATCCTATTGTCAATGTGTCGGATGGGAAGTCATTTCCTACTGTTGGGGTGAATATAACTATTGATATTGAGAGAGGAGATAATAATATTGATACTGCAAAAAGGATATTGAAGGATGAAGGGAACTTAGTTGCAGTAATGTGGGGTGGACTGAGCCACTAATTAATGATATTCTGCCGTTGATCCTTTAACTGAAGTACCTATGAAGAAACTGGTGCAAACTAGGTTAAACTTTAAAGTCTTGAAAGGTAGTTGACATGCTAATCATTTAACGTATACTACAATAAGAGATCAGTCACATGGCGAGCTTGACATGGTGGGACCTTTATGTGCTACTGCTGACACATGATTAATAAGTCTACATATAATGATAATAATGTTAACACTCATGCTGAAACTGAGGTCAATTATGATGATATGCTTCAAGCAAGGGCTATTTTAGAGGAGGAATGGATTACTCAAAAGTCTAGAATAAAAAGAAATAAGGGATCCAGAGAGTTGAGGCATCTAAACCCCAAAACGGATATTTTGAATACTTCTAAGGGTTAAAAACTAATTTTTAAACACTCTTTAATATCTCTTAGAAACAATAAAGGGTCCAAAAAACAAAATTTTATTGTTGTTTATTTTTTTGATTTGGAATATAAGAGGCATTTATAAGAGGCATTGCCAAACTCATCCCTCTCATAGACTTAAGAATCTCATCTGACATTAAAAGTTTATTTTAGATTTAAGAATATTTCAATTTCTTTCATCTAGGGTTGAGAATTTAGGTTTTATTATTTTTTTTAATTTGTTTTTAGCTTAGGTTTAAGTTCTAACTTTATTTTATTTTAGTTTACATGTAACTTAGCTTTAGTTTTCAGTTTACTTTTAGTTTGTGTAGGTTTAGCTTTGAGTTTTCTTTTAGGCCAAATCTAGGAATGTATTTATTTTAGTGTAGTTTTAGATTTAGTTTGACTTTAGTTTAAAATTTGTTTGATTTTATTTTAACTTGATAAAATTTCTAAGGGTGCATGATGATCTATTTGGACAAGTTAAATGGGCTACCACTGGTTGACTAAATATAGTTATTAATGATCTACAAGCTAGTTGATTTTATTTTGAACTTGGGCATTGAATAGGAGAACTTGGTTAAATTGGTGGTCCCACAAGGTCACTATGAGATGACTAGGTCAAGTAATTTGACCTAACAAGTGTGTCTTAAAAGGGTGAGTCAAGGAGAGTTTAAGGGCTTCTAAAAAGATTCCTAAGGCTTTGAATATGATCCCAAAATCCAAGTGTCTCGAGGATAGCCAGAGGCCAAAAGGGTGCTTGATTATTTCTGGTTCTTAGTCATCAAGCCACATATAACTTCTATTGAATGACTTAAGGACTAAATTAAGCTCACCTTGGACCAAAGAGGAGAGAAATCAGTGTGAATCTAAGTTAGGTTTTAACCTTCAACTAATCATACCAAGAAGATACTAAAGGAATTTCTAAGACTAGATCCTAATGTCTAGGGATAGGAAAGAGAGAAAAATATTTCTTTTTTATTAAAAATGAAGTCAACAACCACTTTGTTAGGAACTATTGAATTAAAAATATTAGAATAAATCTTGCGCTTTTTAATAAAAGAGTGAGAGTATATGATAACATCTATATCTAAAAATGAATTTAAATTCTTTCATTGTTGATCATTTGCATAGTTTCTTGGAATTAGATGAGCAAAAAAATAGTGCAAGAGATGATAAAGCGGATAAAAAATTTAGCAATTAAGTATCGTGATTAAAGTTACAAAGACTCTTCACTTTTAGAAAGTGATAATGATGACAAGACACTATTATTAAGCAAACCTGTATAATTTTTTAGGAAAGATTTTTATAAAAACAAGGCAAAAAAAATTTGTCAAAGCAAGTGCAAGATAATTTTTCATTAACTTAAAAATAAATAAATAATAGCTTTACTAGTGACAATAATGAAATTCCAATGTGTCCAAATCCAACAAGCCTCAAGTTTGAATATCTTTTAAACAAAAGTGGGAGAAAAGAAAGGCTTGCATCCACTACATCTTAAATGATATTAAAGGTGATATAAGGTTTTTGATAGAAAGGAAGCCTGAAAAAAGAAACTATCTAATTAAGAAGAAGCAAATTTGTGTTTAATAGTAATTAGTAATTGATCCCTGATAAATGCAACGAATGCCAGAAACTTGGTTCCGCTGGATAGATGCGCTGATGATTTTAGATATGAAAATAATGATTTTATAATATGGGATACTACGCAAGTATACGTATCGTTTATCAAGTAATATAGGACTTTCTGATTAAGCCCCGAGATATCGAACCCACAAGGAAAAGTTGAAAATCTTTAAAGGAATTTAGAAAATTATCTTTTTTACTTTCTTTAATTATTTTTGAAATAGTATGTCTTGATTTTGAAAAGTTTTAGAAAGTTGATTTATCTTTTGAAATTTTCTTAATAAAATGCTAAGAAATGAAAGTAAATGTTTCAATAACTAATAACACTGGATGTAAAAATACTATTAACTAAAATATCTTTTTCTTTCCTTTCATGAAGTAGTAATAATTCTTAAAGTATTATTGTGGAAGTATTTAAATTTTGTTGTGACGAGATAGAAGCAAATGTGTTCTTTACCCTTACTTGGTTCTATAAAGAACATAGGTTAATTTGAAATTTATATTATTTTGAACATGGTTAGGCGGGGAAGATACCAGTCTCTCACTCTAGAGTTCCCTCGATTCCCACCACCTGGGGGCTAACTTCTCATAACAAAACTCAAAACTTCAAACCAAATTAAGGGGTTTTAGCCTGCCATTCTAAAATCCTCTAATTTTACTCCCTTCTATAAAAATATCTTCTAATATTACATTCACTTATATGGACTACAGTTCTCACCCATATAATTGCATGTGATTCCTACTAACTTTAATGAGATAATACCGCATTGGATCTTACATAATCTCAAGAAATTTTACAACTTAACAGGCCAAATTAAGAAGTAAACAAAGTTCTCAGAATCAATCTTCACAACTTCTTCCAACTTTTAAACATTGATACTTTCCACAACAATTCTCTTTAAATTAGTTACTTCTCCATTTTAAGAAAGAAAAAGATAAAGTAAACTACTCAGAATGCATTGAGAAAATATAAAAACACATTGATTTGAAATTAAAAACAATAAGAAAAAATAAATGAAAGCAAGTATTGATAAACTAAATAAAAGTAAACACTTATCTGAAAATCCTCTCCACAAGACTAAGGAAGTTCCTCTGAAACTTTGACTCTTCGCTAAACTACTCCTCGGAAGCAAGTCTCCAAACTGCGATGACTCATAATACGGACTTCAGACTTCAAAAAAAACTAAACTAAAAGAAAGAAAAGAAGTGGGAGAAGAACTCTTAACTCCGACCCTTTTCTCCTTTCTACTCTCTACTCCTACTCTAAATAAAAACTTAAAATACAGTGGAAGAATCTCCTAAATTTTTCTCTTCGAAATACAGTGAAGAGCCTCTTCAATTCTTCACTTCTTCACTTCTAAGACTCTCTTTAAATAGTGAACCAAAAGGTGCCTTGGTGTCTCTTCAAAATATGTCCAGATTCGATGTATCTACCAAGGAACGCACCCCTTCATTCAAATTTGCCGCCTAAAGAAAGTTATGGATGTTACCACCAAGAGTTGCATCTATTCCCTTTTGAATTTGGCGCCAAATCTAATTAAAGTTTGATTTATAACTGCGGCGGCTAAGCGCCGGCCCAGCGGCGCTTAGCCGCCAGTGCTAAATTTTTTATTTTTCATTTTTTTCTCCAAATTTGATCCAATTTTGCTCCTTTCATCATGAACATCCATTTTCATCATACCAGCAAGAAAAATACAAAATACCTTCCATTAAAGTGCAATATTATTAAACATAGGTATAAAAATGTGCATAAAAATACTATATATTTTAGGTGTATCTGTAATCCACCTAATTGGGTAAAACAAGAATTAATCCATGGTAAACTTTATGATGCTTTATTTAAAGTGAAAGAAAGTTGTAATAACTTTGAAAATGAAATATCATATTTTTAAAAGAGAGCATTTCAATTTAAATTTATATTATATTAAGCTTGAAAATGAGTTGTGGAAAATTAATGAGCTAAAGCATTTCTGTGTGATTACTTGGAGAAAATTATATTTTAATAATGAAAGTTGAGTATTTAAGTAGTTTAACATTGAACAAACTTATTAATCATGTAATTCATTATCTTTCTGATACTATGAGAATATCTCAGTTCGTACATTTTACATAGACTAGTTAGTGCATAGTTTGTGATATTTTGAGACACCTATTTATAAATTATAAGAGTGGTAGTACACATAGAAAACTACAATATGTTGGGACAGCAAGGGTCACATATGCACAAACTATTAGAAACTCTCCCATATGTGTGTTGAAAAATGACCCAAATCGATGACAAGTATGAACATAACTTAAAAAATTCATATTTATGTTACCTAATTCACTTTTGGGTTGATTTTGAGTCTAGAACTCTAACCTTAACATTCTAGGTTAGGTTTATGTTGATCCTCTAGTTCAAAATTGACTTAAATTTAAACCAAATTATTCCTAAAACCTAACAACAACAACAACAACAACAAAGCCTTAATCCCACTAAGTGGGGTCAGCTACATGAATCCTTTTTCTCCATTGTGTCCTATTTAGAGTCAAATTTTCGTTTAATTCTAATAAATTAAGATCAATTTTTATGCAATAAGCCCAAGTTATCCTAGGTCTACCTCTGTCTTTCTTAACATAAGTTGTATCTAAAACATCTACTCTCCTAATCGGATCATCAGGTGGTCGATATTTAATGTGACCAAACCATCTAAGGCGGCTCTCTCTAATTTTATCCATCACTGGTGCAACACCAACCCTATTACGGATATATTCATTTCGCATTTTGTCTCTAAGTGTAAAGACACTCATCCACCTAATCATTCTCATCTCGGCAACACTTAACCAAAAATTATGCTTCTCTTTTAAAGGCCAACATTCAGCACCATAGAGCATTGCCGGTCTCACTATCATCTTATAAAATTTTCCTTTCAGTCTAAGCGGTACTTTTCTATCACACAATAGGTTGGACGCATTCCTCCACTTTAACCAACCAACCTGAATTCTACTATTAACATCCCCATCTATATCACCTCGCATTGAACAATGGACCCGAGATATCTAAATCGTTCACACCTTTCAATAATTTGATCACCCAAATTTACACTTCTGTCACTAGACCTACTATTACTAAAATTACATTCCATGTATTCAGTTTTAGTTCTACTCAAACGAAGACCTTTAGACTCCAATGTAGACCTCCATAATTCAAGTTTTTCTTGGGCTTTTTCTCTCTCTTATCCACGAGGAGGATATCATCAGCAAAAAGCATACACCAAGGTACATCCTCTTGTAAATGCCCAGTAAGACCATCCATAAATAAAGCAAAATTATTCCTAAAACCTAAACTGAACAAAATTCATAGTAAACCCAAATGGATGTTAAGCCTTTTGTTAACAGAGTTTTATGGGTCTAAGTCGAAGTCAAGTTAGGTTTTTGTCAAAATTTTCCATTAAATAAATGGAATGAATCGGCTCTTGCAAGTTCAGTTTCGATCAATTTTAGGTCAAACATAAACCTAACCCCTTAACTGAATTGAAATGAAACCCATAGTCTCCCAAACATTTTTGTTCATTCTATTCATTCCATTATTGGACTCTAAGACATTTGTGTTTCCAAGCTATCAAACTAAACATTTGTTTAGTTATGCCATCATTATGAAACAAGAGAAGGTAGTTGATACTTAAACAATAAATATTTGAGGCATAGAATCAGAGATCATCTATTATTTTATTTAGCAGAACCAATGGGTGTTAAATATGTTTCATTAAAAGACAATTCCAAGAGAAAAATAAATGAGTTCAATACCATTGGTTATAGCTCCTACACCATCCAAGTGATCTTATTATATGGTGGTTGAAACACAAATTAATCAACATTAGCAATTTGTTTAATTATAGTTATATTTAGTTTTCCTTTTACCGATACTTAATTAAGTAAACTTTAAGGATACTTTATTTATTTTAGAAAGAACAATATAAAATTGCTTGAATTATTAAATTATTTGTTAGTAGTTTGAAGTATTTAAAAGCATGTTATAATGATCCATGGCTCTATAACATTTATTTTTATCACATACAAGCATACTTCTAAATCGGTTAGAAATGAATTAATTATAGGATTAATTGAGATAATTTATTTTAAGGACAATTAAGCAAAATTATACATCCTTTTAAGGCCAAAAACTCGGTAAACACTTCTAAAACCTTAGACCTAGTTCATATAGACTTATTTGGATCGGTAGTTTCTATTAGCTTAGGAGGGAGACTGTATAGTACATTATAATTAATAATTATTCAAGATTCATTTAAGTAGCATTCTTAGCTAGTAAAAGTGATTTAGTCACTTATAAAATTTGTTAATTGTATTAAAAAAAGATAGGGGTCTATTCACTAGGATTATTAAAAGTGATTGGTTTGGAGTTTTTATGAATTAGAGTCCCTCAAGTAGTGCAAGTGAATCATATATAGTATAAAACAGTAAATATGTTTAAAAATAGCCAAGAGGTTTTTGGCTTTTGAGTGGAGTGGTAGAGATCCAAAATGTTGGTCAAATAAGGCTTGAATAACTCAAACTCTTGGGCATCTTTTCCTTAGCTTAATAATTTTATAGTGGGCTCTGTGGGTTCAATTAGCAGACAAAAGCTCTTATAATTGATAGAAATGAGTGTCTAGAATTTTTCAAATTTTATAAGATTTTTAAGGGTTTTTAATTTGATGATGGAAAGTACAATCACGAATATGTCACTTGTGTTCTAGTTTTGGAATAATTCATGTATCTTTAATTTTATTTACAAGAAAGATGGTTGTGTTTGGACATGACATGTTAGATGAAATGTATAAGATGTTTTTGATGAAGTTCATTTTATGTTCTAATCTTCTCTTCTTTCATATATTACATTTGAATTATATTCATATAGTGAAGATAACATATCATTAAACTAAATATTAAGATTCAAACTAATTTAAAGAAGAATTACAAAGATATATTTCAAAAAAAAAAATTAACAATATTAGGATGAGAATTTATTTAGCAAAATAAAAATATGATAAATCCATTAATGATACCATATTTATAAGTAGTTCTCTTACTTGCCCTTTAAAATATGATACCTTCTTATCAACTTTTATCTAGAATTTGCTTTAATAATAAATCAGTGAGGAACTTTGGTGAATTGGAGCCTTTTGAGGCTTGAATATAAAGTATAAGATAGCTCCCTATATGAATAAAATACTAAAGAGGTTTGAGTTTATGTGTGAAGAAGTAGAGACAAAATGATTGTAAGGGTTTGATAACTCCAACAAGGGAGTAATTTTTTTCAAGTTTAAGATATTTATAATAGAACCTATGGGTTTAATTAGTAGATAAAGAAATTGCTAGAGATAATAGAAGGGAAAGCCTAAAAATTATTGGGAGTTTTAAAGGATATTTATGTGGATAAAAGAAAGAAAAAAATCAAGGTTAGGTTAATCTTGTTCTTTGGCAAATTTTGAAAATGCAGTCAGTTCTCTTTTTTTTTTTCAAGTAAGAAGATCGGGTTCATACATGTAATGTTTTATGCGATATATAAAAAGAATTTTAAAATAGAAGTGATTTTATGTTTTTAAGGATAAAAATAATATTGCTCACTATAGATCTAAGAGCTGAACAGTGTCACCAAACAAGATCTGATGAGATAATCATACCGAGTTTCCTATTTATGATTCAAAAATCAAAATTTTTGTTAAGACGTTGTTGATTATTTTATTAAATAAAAAAAAAATAGAGAGTTATAAGAAGCATGTTTCATGTATCAAGAATATCTCATGGAATTATCTTCAAGTATAAAATTTGTAAATTCTACCTCACTTGTCATCTTCCCTTATCACTTCTTATATAATCTCTTTTAATGATTTTATTCAAAAACTCATTAGTATTTTTAGTTAAAAATAAATATATTTTAAATAGAACTTAATTGAATTTCTATAACATTTATTAAACTGCTGCTCTATTTTTCACAATGATTCTACAGCATTTCTGAGGTATTCCAACATATTCTTCAAACATATCATTTGTCATATTTCTCAAATACATTGTGTACTACTTTATTATAATTGATGAAACTTTCAACGCCAAAGAAAGCCAAAACTCTTATGTATTCATACAACTCAAAGTTCTAAGAACAAACTAGCAAATTTAAGATAAAAAGGTAGCTAACATAAGGCATGGGGGAATGATTTGAGGTGAAATCTCATGCTTCACAATGCAACTTTATTAGAATAAGTAAATAGCATGGACACAAGTAATATTCAAAACATAATAACATTCAAACTTAAAAAGACAATTCAACTGATATAATTAAGTTTTCTTCTGAAGCCTCAGAGTAAAAGCTTGCAATGATAAGAGAACCTTCTTCAGCCTCTCCTTCGTTTCAAGATCTATGAGATTTCCTTCATCATCAAACTTCCTTGGAGGTTGGAATGCCTGAACAAATAGTTCAGGGTTGTTGATGAAATGAAGATCAAGGAAAACCCCAAGCTGGCGAAGATGATACTGAGATCTTCCACCTCCAAAGCCCCCTCCAGCACTCACAATGGCTGCAGGCTTGTCGGCCCAAACATTTGGGTGCCGAGATGCCCAATCAATTGCATTCTTAAGAGGGGCTGCAGGTAAGAATTAGATAAAATAGTCCAGTGAGGCTTATGTGACTTCTATAGGATATTACTCGCGCATAGTTTAAGGGTTCTGATGTTAAAAAAAATGAACAGTGCAATGGAAATGTCATGATGAAAGGACATCATGTTTTAAAATCTGATATGAACTGTTTCGTTTTTTTGCTTAAACAATGAAACTGTTTTTCTGGGTTTAGATTAGAACTTGAATATCATTTTCTATGAGGGAAAAAAAATGCAAAATGCTAATTCTTAAAAGTGCAACCAAACTTCCACCACACAATAGTATTCATAAAAGGATTCAATAATCCATAATATACTAGAGACTCTGATCATAATCCTTAAGGCGAGATTACAGTCTTTCTCTATGAATGAAGTTGACTATCCTTGTTGAATAGAGTAAATTGGAGAACAGGAGTTCAAGGTTCAAGAATCCCTGTGACGAGGTTCCAGTTTTCCACTACAATTATGGTTGATTGTTCTCATTTAACAAATTATATCTGAACATAAATGCTCATGGAACATAATCACTATGAAGGCTCGACCTTTTTTTAAATTGGTTGATAATCCTTATTGAAAAAGATTGGATCTTGAGAGAGAGGTTGATGGGATGACATGCCATCAACAAGGTCATGTAGAGACATAGTGGAAGAAGGTTCCTCCAAGAAAAGCATATTTTTATTAATAACCTAATTTTTTGTAATTGTGATCAGTTTTTGTCAATCTTTGCTAATTTCTCTACTTTTTGAAAATTTTTTTACTATAAATTTTTGGTGTACTACCTTTAAAATGTGAATATTTCTATCAAAAAAATTTCAACACAAAAATTTATCAATATTTTGGAAGAATTTCTTTTCAAAGTTATTATAGTTTATGTTATAACATTCAAGATTTAATGAATATTTGTGATAAAAAACAACAACAATAACAACAAAGCTTTTGTCCCACTATGTGGGGTCAGCTACATGAATCCTTTTTCTCCATTGTGTCCTATTTAGTGTCATATTTTCATTGAGTTCTAATAAATTAAGATCATTTTTATACAATAAGCCTAAGTCGTCTTAGGTCTACCTGTGCCTTTCTTAACATAAGTCGAATCTAAAACATCTACTCTCCAAAAAAGGATCATCAAATGGTTGACGTTTAATGTGACCAAACTATTTAAGATAACTCTCTCTAATCTTTGTGATAAAAAATATAGTAAAAAAATTTAAAATGTTTTGTGAATTCTTTTAATATCATGAGTTATATACATAACTTTTTTAAAATCGAAATATTGTTGTTTACTAGGATAGAAATTTCAAAAATGACCTCTTAGAATCCGCCTCTTACTGATTGTAGACTCCGAAATTTTGCTGACTCGCGCACATTCGATGAAATTGGTTGTTTTCTTTAGATGTTTCTCTCAATCTGAAGATCATTTTTAAGAAAAAATTTAAATTTTCCTAAAAAATTTTAAAATGGTTATTAATTAGGGATTCTTGTAATTCATTGTCAACTGTAAAAAAAAATAGTATGAAATGTCAAATGAGTTACTTTTCCAATATTTATTATGTTATTAGAAAGAAAACACTTCGATCTAAGTATTTCCATAAAATATGATTTTATTTTAATTAACTTTGGATCCACGATGAAATCAACAAAATGACTCTCCCCCACCCTTGGGAAATTACTCAAAGGTGAAGAGAGAGAGATGCTCTAAATGAGGTGAAAAGCTATCTCAAACATTTGTATTCTATCTAACCAACTTTGGCTATAAATCTTATAGAAAAAGATATAAGATAAAGGAAGCAAACAAAATGAAGATGTTTAACATCATTTTGTTTTCTTCATCAATGATGCCTAGATATCACCTAAAAAAAAGTCCAGCTTTTCAAAAAACCCAATGACTTATTTAGAAAACTAATTGTTAGTTGGAAAGATGATTGGTGAGAGAAGGGATGATCAGTGATTCTCTAAATTTAAGAATTTTATGAACAATATCATACTTCGAAAAACAAAATGTCTTGTTCGCTAACCTTATAAGATGATCTTTTAGATTTTGTAATAATAATTTATTGAATCTCAACTAATTTATAGTAATGAGGTTAATAAATCATGAACCTCGGCACCTATATAACAGTGATTAGTCTATTTGTCTACATCCCTCATTGAGAAGACTAAGGCATCAAGATATATTTAAGATTAATGTTGTGATAAAATTTTAGGTTGTTGGAATATTTTTTATAAGGATGATAGTAAAACATATTGCACCCTGGCAAATAGAATGTATTTTAATTCTTTGAATGATGGTTAGTCTCTACTTTCTTTTTATTGTATTTTGATGAGAGCAATGTCATAATATGAATCTTTAGAAGTATCTTGTGCAACACTATGTGATTTAAAAAATTTTAAATTATCTTATCCTTCTATTTATTTTAAATATGTGAAGACACGTAACTTCTAAGGCTTGTTTTCCGAAATTTTAAAATAAGTGAAGATCATAAACCTTCTAAGGCTTATAGGTTTTTTTTATGTTTTTACATAAGTAAAGCACACATGGTCACCAAAAGGCTTATTCCATAGAAGATTATTAAATGAATG
The DNA here is from genome assembly GCA_022702705.1 of Papilionanthe hookeriana x Papilionanthe teres. Classification (NCBI taxonomy): domain Eukaryota; kingdom Viridiplantae; phylum Streptophyta; class Magnoliopsida; order Asparagales; family Orchidaceae; genus Papilionanthe; species Papilionanthe hookeriana x Papilionanthe teres. Next base: position 62,443,414 of record CM040424.1, read on the forward strand.
TAGATCTTAGATCTTCTAAGGCTAATGCCTCCTAAACTTATGGATAATTGGAGATCATATATATCACTTGTGATTATGAAGGCTTTCTAATGAAGACCTATTCAATAGTAAGTACACTTTAAAGCTTCCCTACTGGTGGGCCTTTCATAAGTTTTAAGTTCACACCCCATTAAATACTTACAAAAAAATTTTCATTAGAACCTTATCTTACATCAAGTCTCCTCCAAAGATTCCTTATCAATATTTTTTGCAATTTTGTAATAATTGACTCAAGATCTCTAAACTATTAGCTTAAGTTAGTCATAGATGACTTAACCCGTGATTAGGAATGTTACGAGAAACTCCCTAAGCAATTAGGCCTAGCCTAAGTCATCAAGACTACGTGTCATCTCATGAACTCACTACATGGAGAGAGAAGTCAGAGATTATTAGGAATTTTGAAGCAATCTTGAGTTATTCATCATATGATTACACGATGATTTTAACTTATACTTGTATTACTGATTGCATCTTGATTGAGATCCCCTAATTGTTGTGTATTTACTGAATTAAGGGTAAAGATGGTCTCTATTTAGACCATTATTACACTTTTAAGGTCATTACTAACTCTTCTCGAGGAGTAAAAATTTTGTTGGGGTTTATATATAGAGTTATGATTCACTTGATAGTTGTTAAAGAAATACTCATTATACATACATACATATATATATATATATACACACACACACACACACTACTCTACTGTTGTTGTGTCTCTCTCATTTCTGTACGGGCTCACTGGCTATTTTTTGTTGTCGGTTTTGCACTTTTTTTTGCTTGGGTATACATTTTGTATTAGGTATACTTGTCCTTTTCTTTTAGATGCCTTTAGGTGGTTTTGTAACGTAGATGAGGAACCCCTTTATGTGTGTGTACTGTATTTCTTTTGGATATTTAGTTTTGGGGATCCTCTCCCAACCCAACTTTTTGTACTCATCTTTCCGATTAACACGTAGGGAGCCGAATAATGCTCCTTCCCATATATATATATATATATATATATATATATATATATATATATATATATATATATATATATATATATATATATATTGGAATTCTTGAAAAAAAAAATAGTTAGAATAAGATCCCCACATCCTCTCTTTGGACATTAATATGAACACCCATCATTACTAAAGTATAGATTATGGTGTACACTTATCAGCAAAGTTATCTTAAAAATATATAGAGGTGATGAAAGAAAGGATTTGAACTTTTGTCCACTGCGTTAACATGGCATATTTTCAAGGTTGTAAATAGGGTTACTCCCTCCTCATCCAAAATAGTGTTGACTTAATTTCAAGCGCAAAACTAGCTTTTTTTTTCAAGGAAATTTTTAATTATTTATTGATAATAATAATAATAATAATAAATAACAACTAAATGAATAAGAATATATAGCTAGTTTTTCTAGAAATAAAAAACAAATGACTAATAAAATAATATTATCAAATTTATAAAAGGAAAATATAAGTAGACAAGAATGCAAAATTTTAGCAAAAATATAAATAGACATGCGACTAAATTGGGCATTTTTTAGAGAGAATTAGGCAAAATAATAAATCGAGAGTGAGTGAACTCCTAAGAAATAATATATTTCCATGAGAATAAAAAATTTGAGAATGTAGTTCTTCCACTACTTGATTCCCCCGTATCAAACACATCAAAGAATGACAACCATGCCTAAAGAATTATCATGAACATTCTTTTCAAATTGCAAGTAAAGTCCCCCAACCCCCTTTGCTTGCTCCTGAAGTTCAAAACTATTTGATCCTAAAATATTTACTTCAAAAAGGGGAGTTTGTTAGCTTAGAATTGAACTAAAATCATGCATATATACAAAATTAAGAATGGTTTACAGAAGACACGACGTATTTAAGTAGATAACCTAGAAAAAAAAATTTTATGGGTCTAGCCAAGTTGAAATAATTTCTTTAATATGAGTTATATATAATAAGAAATGCCCTTCCTCTTGTTTCGAGAAGGAATAAAAGAAAATCAATCTAGCCTCAGGGTAAGGTATTCTTAGTGAAATTGAATTTATCGTGCCAAGTCTCCCATTTTTACCATAAGTATGCAATGAGAAAATGGAGTTGATGATATTGTTGTTCATTCTAAAATTATGTTGTTAAAATAATTTGTTGTTCAAATAATTGGGAGTTTAGCAAATAAGAATTGTATTAAGATCTATATTTGGCCAAATAAATTTTTTACTGACATCAATTATTATTTATTAATTACTAATGTTGCTCATAATCAATTAATGATTATATTTTATCATAACTAATTAGAGATTAATTTAATTTAACATTTTCAATCACATAATTGTAAAAGAACATATACATCAAAATATATCATAAGATTTTTTTTCTTTCCTATTTACAATCAAGAAGAGAACGAGTCGATTTTTTCCCTCTTAGGACTCACACTTAAAAAGAATAGAATCTATATTATTTTATTTCTTTCCTTTCTTTTTCTTCTATTATTCATTTCTTTCATTTTAAATCCAAAAATGAATTTCAGAAATAGACACCTCAAGAGTTAGAGTCGAGATGAGGAAATGGATAGATTAGAGCGGTTAGAGAATTCTCAGGTAGAGAAGTTGGGGAAAAAAGTCCCTTCATTCATCGTCGAATCCTCTATTTATATAGATATATTTGTATAATTATAGAAATGAGGGAACGGTTATGGAAACAACCCTTAATGCATCTAATGCACTGATTTGCTATCAAAATTACGTTACAATTTGAGTGTAATGCAACAACTATCAGTTGGTTGACGTATTTGAGTTCGGTTCACCGGGCGCTCATTCTCTTGACGATCATTCTTGCCGAGGTAAAGTCGATTGGTCTACTATTTGTAACCGGACGTCCTTGGAAGAAGTTTGGATAGCTGGGACCGTAAGCGTGGTTGTCGATTCGACCTACCAACATTGCATGTCGGCCAACTTGATCGAGCGATCGGTCGTCGGGTGGCCGGTTCAGATCATACACCTTTAGTCAAACGACTTGATTGCTCGAGCCTCATCCTTGGCTGTTTGATCGTTCTGAGATTCATGTTGGCCGTTTTGGTGCATACAATTCAACCAAGAAAAGAATGAATCACTTTATTCTCTCCCTTGAAATCCTAAATCAAAGAAAAATACTTACATTCTTTCCTTAACTCCCAATCAAGGTGTTAATTTTTTCTAAAACTTTAGAATATGCTCCCTTGACCTTACAAGGGAAACAAATTAAACTAATTTCTTACACTGATGAACTCCTGCTCGCATTCTAAGTTTCTGTGAATCCAAATTTGTTTGCTAGATTGTGCCCAAGGAATGGAGCATTTGACAGAGGAGAGGTGATCAAGAGAGCGAGAGAAATGAGAGAGAGAGGAGGCCTTCCCCTGGCCTGGTGGAAAATGAGCTATTCCTGGACTTGTGGACATATTTTATTTCATAAAATTAGATATTACAAATGAGGGGTGCCCCCAAAAAAGTCCACCTTTTTACATCATGAAGCCCTCCTATTTATAGAAGCTAAGGGGGTAAAATATACAAAAACAATATATTTGGCTATGCTTTGAAGAGAGAATCAAATCACATTTTAGTCTTTTTTTTTATTTCGACCGTTGGATTGTCTTGAGATCGATGCAGGCTTTCATGTCCATGTTTTTTTGTCTTAGTCCTGATGACATTCGACACATAAGAAATTAAGTGGCCTATATGTGAATTTCTTGAAGACGATGGTTGCTTTAACGTGGCTATCTGGCTGGTTGAAAGAGAAAGTTGATCGGCCGACTAAAATGAGGTGGCCTATGGAGAGAGTTTGATCGGCCGACTGAAGTGAGATGACTGGGAGAGAGAGCTTAGTCGGTTGACTAAAGTGAGGTAGCTAAGAGAGAGAACTTGGTCGACGGACTAAAATGAGGTGGTTGAAGGAGAGCTTAACCAGTCAACTGAAGTGAGGTGGCCGAGGGAGAGAGCTTGGTCAGTTGACTGAAGTGAGGTGGCCAAGGGAGAGAGCTTGGTCGACCGACTAAAATGAGGTGGTCGAGGGAGAGAGCTTGGCCAATTAACTAAAGTGAGGTGGTCGAGGAAGAGAGCTTGGTCAGCCGACTGAAATGAGGTGACCAACTACTTGATTTCATCGAGATCCATGCAAAATATTTTTGAGTAGACACATTAAGTTCCCCAACTTTTTTGTTCCTTGATTGTAACAACCATAATAAGGACAAGAATATTATAAATCAAATAAGCCTTGAATACATAATTTGGTAATGATACTCCCTGTTAGGCTCTTTCAGAGCTTGGTTCTTGTATCATTGTCTTTCTCTGTTGAGTCTATCATTCTGGCATTTTCCCAGTCGGAAAGAAGTTGTCGAGTTCCGATGGCCAGTCGGAGGGAAAGTTCATCAACAGAGGAAGATTCGGCCGTTGGAGGAAAAGTCTAAGCGTTATTTGCCTCGAAGGAGAGTCTTGTAGTTGCTCACCCTTAATGAGAGTTTTGTATTTGCTAGCCCTGAATGGGAGTCTTATAGGTGCTCGCCCTGGACAGGAGTCTTGTAGGTGCTCCCCCGAAGGGGAGTCGTAGAGATGCTCACCCCGAAGGGAAGTCTTGGAGATGTTTGTCCCTGAGGGGAGTCTTAGAGATGATCGCCCCAAAGGGAAGTCTTGTAATTCTGCACCGGATCGTATGTTCTTGGTGACTTTGTCGGTCGTTTTGTTATGTCTTTGATCGATCAGGCACCCTTAGCATCGTTTTCGGTTGTTCCGTTATGCCTTTAACTAATAGGATGGTCTTGGCATCATCGTTAATTGTTCTAATCAGGTTCGAGTTGTCCGAGTGCTGGAAACAAATGAACTGAGACATATGCAGGTAAGCAAAAAAATGTTTAGAAATTGAGTGGTATATGAAAAAAATGTAAGAATTCAGTCTTATGTAAATCTTCCTAGTTTGAAAATGGCTGACAGCAGGTGGAGAGCAATCGATCGATTGGAGGGTGTTGCTGGCTGACGGGTAGCCTGTACTTAATAAATTTTACCGAGCATCAGTTTAGATAAAATAAAGCGGCTCATTTGATAGCTTCGGATCTGAGACTTCCATAGTTTCAGATAGAGGTTGAGTGATAAGATGGATTTGGATGACCATTCGTCGCGGTGTCCGATAGAAGGAATGTCGGCTGGAGGGTGATTTGTCGCGGAAAACAAGTTTAGCATTATAAAAATATATAAGAATTGAGTGGCAGCTATGAGAATATAAAAATATGTAGAAATTGAGTGTTTGTGTATGTAAATCCTTCTTCTTTTGAGTTCCCCAAGCATCAAGCGGCTATCGGAATGCATGAACTTGAGCTCGTCGATTCTTGACCAAATAAAATTAGAAATGACCGATCAGAGGCAGAGGACCGACTGAAAGTTGGTGGTCGGTCGAAGATAACCAGAATAGCAGTCATCTTAGGAGTGTCGCCGACTGGTAGATGATTTGTTGGAGGCATTTATAATAATTAAATAGTATCTAAGAAAATATATAAATATTTCAAGAAAGAAGTCGAATGTATGCCAGTCTTCCCTCTTTCAGGGGTGCACTCGACGATGTGGCCAAAGAAGTGATGCGATCAATCGACAAATACATAGCAGAGCGTTGATTGACTAATTAGCCTGGATTTAACCTGGATTTTACCAGACACTCATGCTTGGACAACATAAAGCCCCAGATTTGTAAATCATATACTAGTGCTCCATGTCAGCAAGGCAGATGTTTGAATTTAATTTATTTCACTGTCTCGGATAAGAGTGGAACGGCCGGATGTAGGTTGCTGGAATGATAGGATGAGCAAATTATATATATATATATATATATATATATATATATATGAGCAAATTATATATATATATATATATATATATATAGATATATATATATATATATATATATAAACTTGTAAGGATTGGGTGGTATGTATGAAAAAATATAAAGATAAGAATTGGGCGTATGTATGTATATCTGTATATAAATTGAGGTATATGAATTGAGTGGTATGTAAATCTTCATTGTTCGGTTGGACGGTGGAATGAAGACCGGTCGGTGGAGTGCAGTCCGATCAACGGCATGTATTCTGATCAGTGAGATGAAGTGCGATCTGCAAAATTCAGCCTTCAGGTGTGAGAACCCAACTTGCGGCAAGAAAGAGATGTGGCAATGGAGTTTGCAGTTAGAAAAGAATAACGGAGTGGAGTGAAGAAATGAGTGAGAGAGAGGGACAGAGAGCTTGGGGAGAGGAAGTGAAGGTCTCTGTTGGTGGTGGAAGTGGAGAAAAAGCTCGCAACTTGAGAGGCGATGGGAAGTGAAAGTATGGGCTACCTCTATTTCCACTAGATCTAAGGGAAAATACAGAGAAAGAGATGAACTTTCAGAGAGATCTCCAGTGATGAGGAGTAAAGGAAGTGAATCTGCTTTTGTGCAAGTTCCCTTTATGTGTTCTTTGCTAGGAGTATGTCTCAGAAGAGTTTCCTCTTGGTGTTAGCTTGGCTTCTTGTTCACAACATGATCTACACTCACCACGCATTTTAGGATGTTGAATCTGAATCTGTCTGGTAGATCATGCCCAAGAAATGGAGCGTTGGACCTAGGAGAGGTGATCAAGGGAGAGAAATAAGAGAGAGAGAGAAGAGAAGGACTATCCCCGATCACGGGAAAGATGGGGCGTTCCGAAGCTCGTTGACACATTTTATTTCATAAAATTAGAGGTTAAAAATGAGGGATGCCACCAAAAAAAGCTCCCCTTTTACATCATGAAGCTCTCTTATTTATAGAAGATGAGAGAGTTAAAAGGTAACATAATTACATATTTTGCTATGCTTTGAAGAGAGATGCAAAGTACATTTTATTCCTTTTTATTTCGACCGTTGGATCGTCTCGAGATCTATAAAGGTTTTCATGTTCATGTTGTTTTGCATTGCTCTTGATGGCATTCAATACATACGAAATTAAGTGGCTTATATGTGAATTTTCTGAAGATGGCGGTTGCTTTGCATGGCTATCCGGCCGGCTGAAAGAGAGAGCTGGTCGGCGGACTGAAATGAGGTGGCTGATGAGGATATCTTCGTCAGCCTACCTAAGTGAGGTGGCCAAATGAGAGTGGCCGGGAGAGAGAGCTTAGTCAACCGACTGAAGTGAGATGACCCACTACTAGATTGTTTCGACATCCGTGTATATCAATTTTGAGTGTACAGTTTCACAGCATAATTACGCACCGAGACAAACAGAAAATGTAAAGCAAATCCACCTCCGATTAGTAATAGAAAAGTATTGGAAGCACAGAAAGCAATTACCCCACAGATAACTTGCCAAGTTCGGACTACCCCTGCTTACCCTAGAACATAGCCCGCCCAATAATCCATCCTTCAATCAATCCAAATAAACAATCCAAAACAAATACTGAATGCTTAAAAGGGAATTAAAATAAAATTCTTACCAGAAAAAGAGTAATTGTTCTCCGGTGAAGCAAAGAGAAAGCTGTCGGCTGCTAAGATCTTGCTGCGAAAGGACTCGACGGCGGGAGGATAAACGCCGTTGACCTCAAGATCGGTGTTAAGTAGAGGAAGCGGGGAGATGTCCACGTGCTCGATCTGCATACCTTCGATAGACTCGTTGCATATCTCAATTGCTTCATATTAAACGTAGATACTTGCTCATCAATACAGATGTAAAAAAGTGGAAGAAAAGAGAAGATGAGGATGAAAGCAGAGTAGAAAGATAGATACAGAGAGAGAGAGAGAGAGAGAGAGGAAAAGAGAGACCGCTTCTTATGAGACCACGATTGAAGGAGGCCTTGCGAAGTGAGCCGCAGATCGCCGCTACTTTGATTGCTTGGTTAGCTGCCATTATTGCAGCCTTCCTTCTTCCCAAGCAGCTTGGATGCGTTGCTCTATCTGCTAAAGTTAGATACTTGAAACGAAATTTCTAGTCTTTGGTGGTTAAACGCAGCGGGAGAGGTTGAGATGGACTGAAAGACAAATCTAGAAATTTTGAACCTGATTCTGGGACTGCATATGGGCAAAGAAGTTTGGTCGTCCAAGTTAACTACGGAATTAGAGACTAGAAGTTAAGCTGCGGGACAAAGAAAGTAAATGAATAAACATTTCGGCTCGGAACCGGATATTCAAGTTTGACTAACCTTCTCAATTGGAAAATTTACTCCTTTTTTCTTGTGTAAGAATCGAATTTTTTTTTTTTTTTTTTTTTTTTTGGTAAGAATCGATTTTTTTTTTTCTATCACGCGAATGAAATTTCTCATTTTGAACTCCCACGTCTTTTCTTTTTTTTCCTCGCGTCTTCTCGTCTTCATTTTTTTTCCTTCCGCGTGATACCGCCCCCATTGACTATTCAAGGGCGAACAGCACCCGGCTAGGCAGCAGATCTCGCCTACATCGCTCATGATAAAATCACTAAATGTCTTACTCTATATCTTACTTTATTGTTACAAAATTTCTACATAATTGAGTTAATTCTATAATTATAATATTTTCTTTTTTTTTTACACTTTACTTTTTTAAAATTGCATGTCATATCATAAGCATGTATTAAGTATCACATTTCTTACATACTATACCAGTGCAAAATTTAGTATGCATGTGTGTGATAGTTGTCGACAAATGCTTCAACTGTTATAGTATCGACCTTAAAGCTAAGGATTGTTCTCTCAATTTTCAAGGTTAGCCGCAAGTGACAAACACTCGGGAAAATAATTCTAAGTCTCATCTCATAAATAAGTGGCATATGTCAAATGAAAGACAATTTCACGAGCATCAAGGAAAGGGCTAGGCAAAGCTGAATTATTTTCAGCCTCAATAACAGTCACGATAAGTGGAGGCAACTCAACCGTATCTGCTCATTCCTGCGTCACAGTACCACCGGTACCAGCAATTATAACTACCACCACTGATGTATCAACACCATTCAATAGTGCAATAAAAGCCTCAACAATCTCAAGCTCAAGACTAGCCCAGACAGACGATTCCACCTCAAGCATTTTGTGATGATCCGGAAGGAAGCTCGTGAAGCTCCTGATGTGGTTACAGATACTATCCATATTTTAAAGCAACTAATTAGGGTATTATTTGACTTTAGGGAAACTATTTCATTCATATCAAATAAAAATTCATCTAGTACCTTTATTTCTTCATTACAATCACATCTACCAATCATTATGTCATATAGCTCACTTGTAATCGTTACTTAGCGTGTTTGTGATTGTGACATGCCATCAATGACATGCATATACCTGATACACTCATAATATTCTCACTAGCTATGTTCGATTTAATGCTAGGTATGGACTGACTATCTACATTTCATACAATTATAGATTATCGTTAGAAACGGGTGAACTTCTATATACCAAGCTTAGCTCTTTTTTTGTTTCAAGAATAGTAGAGGGGCTATTTCTTGTCTAATTTTTGCAATTAAGGCTTATGAGTTGATCTTCCATGTGTGTGTTGACAATCTAGCTTATCTGGTATATTATGAGAAATCGAGTGTTAGCTTAAATATCATCCCAGTATTATGAGAATTTGTTGCATGAAGACTTACATGGCTTACCACTAGATCATGCGATTGAGTTCACCATAAACCAACTTTCTATGACTACTCTGATTTCTAAAGCACCATATTGGATGGTCTTTATAGAAATCGAAGTGCTCAAATTCTAGTTGTAGGAGTTGTTTGATAAAGAATTCATCGGACCCAGTGTTTCATCTTAGGGAGCACCAGTTATGCTCAAGAAGAAGAACAATGGAAGCATGTGGTTGTGCATCGACTACAAAGAGTTGAATAAAGTGGTTGTGAAGAAAAAAAACTTACTACCTTGTATAAATGATTTGTTCGCAATCTACAATCGGTTGAACATCCAAAATGAAGATGCTTCAAGGACTTCTTATCGATATTGATATGGGAACAATGAAATTCATGTTATGTTAGACTTTATAGATTTAATAATTTCAAGCTCTACTTGGATTGATTCATCATTATCTTTATCGATGATATTTCGATCTACTCCAAGAATGAAGAGGAGCATACCCAAAATCTCAGAGCAGCACTGAATGCTCCACAAGAGAATGAACTTTATGCCAAATTCTCTAAGTTTAAATGTTGAGTTTGAGAAATGGCATTTTTGGGACAAATTTTTAGCAGAGTTGCACTTTCTATAGATCCTACAATGATAAAGGAAATAATGGATTAGTCGAGAATGAGCATTGTTGTTTTTGTTCTATTTGTAAACTCGGGGCACTGACCTGCTTAATTATCATTGTAGGATTCCCTATTCAAAGTGTCCTCTTGCTTGAATCTTCAGAAAGATTCGAAGAAGAGGAGGAATCGAAAAATGAGGCATGTAAGATCAAAACTGCAAACAAATTTAAGAAAATAACACGAAGAATTTATGTTGGGTAAACTTCGTGCGATGCATCAAGAGTGTATGTCTAGAATAAGATCGATCAAAATATTTTGTTAACACGTTATTCACAAAGAGAATCCCTACATAAGCAACCCATAACCAGAGAACCAAAAAGAAAATTTTCATTATCGGGTTAAGAGCAACTCGCAAAGAGATGTATCCCTTTGGTTAATTATATCTTGGTGGATGCCCGAGAATACTCTTGATTAAAAGAATCCTACTTACATACGAGTGATGAATACTAAATGGTGTGTCAATGGATGGTTATCTCATAAGAGCATCTCATTGTCTTCTGAGCTCATGCTAAATCATAAGGAAAGAGAATGAGTTTTTCACAATCCCAAATGGATAATGGCTTATCGATGACAAAGGCCAATGAAATAATCAGGTTGTGCCATAGGGTCCACACTATGATTTCAAACTTAATCACGCCGTAAAAGTAGAGGGTGAATCACTGTATCCCAAACGAGTGGCAGCTTCTCCGTATTTGGGGCCTATGAGACGACATCAACGAAGCGTCAAAAGAGCAACAGGGCTCAAAGTTGTGTTGCAAGGGAAGGTAGAAGACTCCTAATTTGGTAGAGATAGCAGGGTCAAGATATCATGGATCTATCATCCTAATCTATTATGACCTCAAATCTAACTAGTCATTAAAGTAGTCGCCCAACCCAATCAGAGGTCTCCTTGTCAGCAATCCATGAACTGCGTCGTTCAAGAGGAACTCGGTAGCCCTATGGTCAAGAGAAGAAAACTCTAAATTTTATGACCCTCTATAGATAGAACGTAGAGGCAGGACTTACACTTACTAAAGTGACGAGGAAGCTATTGGAGTGAAAAGAAAAGAGAGGTGACCTGACCCACAAATACTTAGTTAAATAATTCATTTGCCAAAAACTTGATACCCGATTTCTTTTTTAAATAGCTAGTGTGCAAAATGGATATGTTATAGAATTTTTGAATTTAACTTATAGTTCGCACACTAGCGGTTCTATGCAAATATACATATTGTTTCAAGTAATATATGATTCTTACTTAAACACACAGTATCGATCCCACAAAAAAGTTGAAAGCTCCTATTATTAGCTTAGAAAACTCAAGTAAAACTGCAAACAAAATATCTTAGGAAATAAGATTGCAAATTAAAGTGTAAAAAGAACTAATTTCTACTAATCCTATTTAAAAACTTAAATAAAATGCAAAGTATTTCTAAACTAGTTAAATGTTGATTTGCAAAGAGATCATAATCACTGTAGGACAAAAATGTTTAAAGGTTTAAATGTAGTTTTGTGACAAATAGAAGCAATCATATTCTTTATCCTCTTCTAAGTGCATAAAGAACATTGGGTAACCTAGAGTTAAGTTCCTAGATCTCAGGTTATGCTAGGTAGGTTCTAGTCTGTCACTCTAGATTACCCACTATGCCCTCTCTCTAGGACTAACTGGTATTTAGGTTCCAAACTCTAGATCAAATTGGTTAAGATTCTAGCATGTCACCCTAGAATCACTTATTTACACACATCAATATTTATCTCCATATCTATTTGCAATAAACCAATGAGCTGCCACCCACCAGATTAATGTGATTATTATTGGTTAAGGAATACATAGCCCTCCTAGGTCATTATGGACTCACAAAGATTTAACACACCAATTGGCTAGATTGAATATGTAAATTACGTACGAAGTAATGAATCATCACATGGAATAAGAGAAATCTTAATCAATTCAAATCCTCCACATGATTAAATCTTTTTACAAGGAGAAAGATAAATAAAACTATTCAGATTTTATGGGGAAAACAAAATAAAACATGTTCTATATTTAAATTAAAGTTTACACAATTAAACAAAATTGAAACAAAAATACAAAGCACTTATTACAAACTATTCCCCAAGCAAATCCTATGAAGTTCCTTTGATGACTTCTTTACTCTAATAGACTCACAAAAACACCCACAAAAAAGATTCTCACTCACAACACTCCAAGAGACACATACACACCACACACACCAAAAGCCTTCAAGAGAGCCGAAAAGTCCTCTTCTTTAGCATCTAATGACTCCTTTTAAAATAAGTCATGAAATCCCCGAGATTAACTTCAGGTGCCTCTTCAAAATTCATCTAAATTCAATGCATTTTGGAGAAAACCATTTATGCTGCCTAGTAGCCCAACCGTGGCACCTATGCGCCAACCTTCTAGAAGCCACAATTAACTACATTGTTCCTATGCGCCAGAAGCTGGCGCCAAGGCGCGAATTCACTTTGTGCATCTTTCCTCCTTTGACCACTATTTTGCTTTATTTTTCAATACTTTTTCTCTTAAACTTCATCTCTTGTACCTGTAATAAAAAATACACAAAATACCTTCCATTAAAGCAAAATATCTTAAAAAATGAGCCTAAAATGTATATATAAAAGTAGTACATTTAAGGCTTGTCAAATCCCCCAAACTTAAACGTTACTTGTCCTCAAGTATCTCAACTATTTTATAAAATAAATGCTTAAACTTATGGTAGTGGGTTTCATTAAAGATTATTGTACTTTTGTACCATTACTATGATAATGAAGCTTTAGAAAAAATTTTCAATAACTCAAGATAAAACTGGGGTGTAAGAGTATCTAGTAATCAACTTAGGAGTTCTGATTTTCTGTTCATTTCAAAAATAATTGTAATTTTCAGACTTAGGAATCCTAAAAGAATTAAAAGAACGAATTATATGATAACTCTACTAGTAAAGCTTTGACTAATACATTTAAAATTGATAATAAGTTTAGAAATGTAAATAAGTTTCTTCTTTTAAGATGATTCAAGTGAAGCCATTTTTAATTAAGCATGTCCTTAAGCTTCTCCCCACATATTTTTCTTTTTAATTTTCCTTTTCTTTTATTTTGCTTTTATTTTTCTTATAGAATTATTTTTTTATCTTTTGATTTCTTTTCTTTTTATGTGTGGATTACTATATCTAGATAGCCTTTAATGATTTTGAATTTCACTATTGACCCGACCCGCAATTACGCAGTAAATTAACTTCCAAAAGATGGCCAAAAACTTGACCCTATTTATAAATAGCGGCTAGTGTGCAAAATCTTAAATGATATAAAAATGAAAAAATATTTTACACACTAGGGGTACTACGCAAGTATATGTATCGTTTCAAGTAATATAGAGTTTTCTTTAAAAACCCCAGTATCGATCCCACGAGGAAGTGAAGTAAGAGGTCTTTAATCAAATTCTAGTCTACTACTAATAGTCCTTAGTTTAGAATGTCGATTAAAATTGTGTTTTATCTAGCAACTATTCCTAAATGCAAGTGTTAAATGTAAAGATAGTAACTATATCTAAATGCAAATAATAATTCTAAAGATAACCCTTTTTGGATGAATTGGTTTGGAGAATTTTGAGATATTAAAAACTACTATTCTTATGTAATGAAATACATAATGTATAGGAATAAGATGCATTTAATATTGTATGTGCCAAATAGGAGCAATCCTATTCTTTACCCTTTGGTCCAGGCATAAAGAACATTGACTAATCCTATGCTTGGTTACTGAATCCGTGGCTAGGCTGGGAGGATACCAACTCTCACTTTGGAGCTCCCACGTTCCCCTCGCCTGAGGGCTAACATCTACACTTCAGCACCCAAATGATAGGATCGAATTGAGGATTTTAGTCTGTCACCCTAAAATCTCCAATTCTACGCCCGATTAATATTATTTCTCTATTTATTTGCATTCAATCCCCATGAACTTCACCATCCATGGAATTTGAATGTGGTTCCACTTTGTTGAGAATTACATCGCCCTTTCGGGTCGATGCAATTACAACAAATTTTAACACTACAATGGGCCCTTATTGCAATGTAAATGAAGTGCAAGTAAAAACCATCACATTTATAATTAAATTTACTTCTACCATGCATCACAAAATCCTAAACATGATTTCTACTCATTGCGAAAAGAAAAGTAAAAGGAAAACAATGGCATAATCTTCTTATGCCACTATTTCCAAAGAAGAAGAAAGAGTAAGAGAGATGCGTCACAAAGCACGAAGAAAACATAAAGGAAACTTCATTTAACAAAAGCAAATCCATTAAATAAATGTTTACAAAATTATAAGATAATTAAGAACAATACTTAGCTTTTTCCCCTTGAAAGAAAGACGAAGATCTCTCCCATAAAGTCTCCTGGAGATCCATGCAATGCTAGCGAAATCCCTTACAAATTCTCTCAAAATCTCCTCTCCAATCTCTCCAAAAGGGTAGAGATCTACATTTCTACTCTTAATCTAAGAATCCTAAACATTCCTCTAAGTTTTTCTCTCCTTTCCTCTATTGTTTCCACAAAAAATCCTCTAACATTTACTGGCGCATCTTCAGTTGAAGTCAAATTAGCATAGAACTCCTTAACTACTTCTATAGCGGCTCTGTTGGTCACAAAACAGAAATTTTCCCATCCTCGTTCCTTAATGATTCGCTCAACTTCTCCTCCAGGACTTTTGAAAACTCGATCTTGAATGCATGTTCTGGCTTGAATATTGTGAAAATATCTTGATTGTGCCTTTGCATTCACAAAACGAGTTTCGTCGTAATCCAATCGTCGCTTTTGTCGTGGAGGCATTTTCGATCTGTGAAATTTGCAAAAATTTTAACTAAACTCCCAAATATTACTAAGAAGGCTTCTTACAACATCGAAAATCCATTTAAATCAATTTCCATGAATTTCTTCTAAGTATTTTCTCCACATTTCGAATTTTTTCAAAATTTCCTAATGTAGAAGAAATCCATGATGAAAATCAAAAATTTTGCATATGAGTGAAGCTCTTACCAAGGGAAGATGAAATCCGGTGTCAAAAAGTGTTGAAATCGCCTCAAATCCAAGATCTCACAAGCCCTAGGTCGGTTTTTTCAAAGTTTTGAGGAAGGGGATGATGAATAGTGTCGGTTGACTGGTCAAATATAGGTCTTTTCGAGATCTCGCCGTCGGCGAGCTAATTAATTTGACAAAGGCAAAAGTTTCGGGAAAAATCCGCCGTCGGCGAGCTCATTCTCGCTGTCAGCGGGATTTTCCTCGCTGTCAGCGGGATAATTCTCGCCATCGGTGAGATCCCAAAATTTTAAATTTTTGAAATTCGTCAATCATTTTTAACCTCGATTTGCCCTTAATCAATCTTCCGATCACTTAATTTAATAAATTAGTATGAAGATTAGATACTTATACTCACAAAAAGTTCACACAACACAAACAATATAATTTTATATATGAAATCCATGAGACTTACACACTTCACACTAACAACTAACAACATACTTAACTTAAATGTCCAAATCCATAATACTCAGCATCGCAATCCACACCACAACACTCTAAATGCTGAGACATAGCAATTACATATAATCTCATCAAATCTGAGATGATCAAATCAAAGTTCAACTCATAATAAAACCTAAATCCAAATCAACACATATATACATAAATATATGACATAAAATAGAAATCTTTCCTACTCCTCAGTGTCTGAACTATCATCCTCTCTGATATTCCCGATGCGACGCAGGTGCACAAATACATTGTAAAAAGGCCTGAAAGAGAATTCTGCAGTAGATTCTTCATTAATCCTTTAATCTTCTTCAGAATGAAATTTGTTTTATCAGTAAGGGGCCTTGTTAAAGGATTATTCTGTGATGCTCTATCAGAAATAATGGTAATCTCATCATTGTTATCCAAAGTTGGAAACATATCCGTAGGATCAAGTGGTTTCCATGGTAAAAGTACCTTTTCCCAAGCCTCATAAGAAACTTGGTACTGACTGCATAAGGAAAATATAGTCGATGGGTGTCCAAGTCCATGCACTGACCCATGCACAATCAATCCTAATGCAGACTTTACTATTATTGATCCAACATCGATAGGTAGTCCAATTTGAATATAGTAGTTTAATATAGCGCATTCCTTTGAAACCTTATTTACCCTCATAGTGGGTAATAATTTTGATGAGATGAAGAAATGCCAATGCTTCGAGACGGGGTTAAGAAATGATGCGAGAAAAGCCGACATACCCGTCTTCGCGCAACTCCCAATCATCGGGTTCGTCGGTCGGTATCTATAAATCTCGTTCATATTGTATCTTGAAGGCACAAAGTTTGAATAATGACGGACGAGGGTATTCTCTATAGAAAATAATTCATTTACCCTTGAAGGAGTAAATGTTACCCATCTTCCTCTGACGTAGACATTTTCATTGTTGATCGCATGTAGATTAGAGTAAAACTCTTTAACTACAGGAATAACTATAGCGGATGTCGTATAGCAAAATACCTCCCAATGCTGTTGCGCGATCATTTATTCAATTTTTGTGGTGGAATTTTCTACTCCTCTGTTGACAAATCCCCTTTCTTTAATAAGTCGCTTCTTCATCAAGACTTTGTTGAAGATACGCTGTGCCTCCGAACTGACGACTTTTCTTCGGTTAAAAACTCCAGTTTTTGTGGTTTCTAAGAGTTTGGTGGCCATTTTGGATTGAAAGGAATGATCTCTAGTTGTTTCTAAGGAAGAAAACAGTGTAAAATTGAATTTGGGATAGTTTCCTACAAAGAAATGGCTTAGAACCGTCCAAAACCGCACGAAAATTCTTAAGAAACCAAATTTTCAACTGCCTCCCCGGCAACGGCGCCAAAAACTTGACCCACTTTTTATATGATTGCAATTTATGTTATTAGCAACGGTACCAAAAACTTGATCCCGTTTTAATATATATATATTTGATTTTATGATGGAATGTATAATGTGGATTCTACGCAAGTATACGTATCATATCAAGTAATACAGGGCTCTAGTGGAGTCCTGGTTATCGATCCCACAGGGAAGTTTTTAACAGATTTGTATCAGCTAAATTTAAAGGAGTTACTTACTAATATAGTAAACGGAAATTTAGAATAATTAACTAAAGCAAACAAAAGTAAACTAATGCTTTAAAATAAAGTTGATTTAAAAGATTTCAGTAAAAGTATCCTTCTCCTTATTTTTAGAAAATTAAGGGAATGATGAATCTAAATAGAATTTCTTTTATTGTATTGTGACAAATAGGAGCATACCTATTCTTTACCCTTTGGTCCAGGTGCAAAGAACATTGACCAATCCTATGTTTGATTACTGAATCTGCGGCTAAGCTGGGAGGATACTGGCTGCCACTTCAAAGCTCCCACGTTCCCCTCACCTAAGGGCTAACATCTACACTTCAGCTCTCAAACAATAGGACCAAATTGAATATTTTAGTCTGTCACACTAAAATGTCCAATTCTGCATCCGATAAATAATATTTCCCTATTTATTTGCATCCTCCTTCCAAGGCTTTTGACTTCCCTGAATATTGGATGTAATCTTTACTATAGTTGATAATTCAACATATTTTAACAATTCAATAGTCGGATTGAAAGTAAATTAAGTTTTAAGTAAAAATTATCACAATTTATTTTAATATTTTAGGCACTTCTATTTAATTTCATCAATTCACATAATTTAATAAACAAGGAGAAAGACTAAGAAAACTACTCAGAATGCATGGGAATTAAACAAAACATGGATTTCATTTAAAGTTAACAACAATAAACAAAAATACTTATCTTAATTTCCTCCCATGCAGTATCCTCGAAGTTCCTTTGACTTTTCCTTCCAGTACAACACACTTCTAAACTCACTACTTACTTCTAAAACTCTTAAAATAAACACCAAGTAGAAACTAAAACTCTCTAAATAAACACACACATAAATAGACACCAAAAAGAGACACACTAGACACACAAATTCGTCCTCTATTTATAGAGGTAGACAAAGGTCCAAGGGGTACTTAAGCACCTCTTCAAAAAGCGTCCAGGTTCAATGTATCTAGCATTTTGACTAATCTCGCCGTCGGCGAGAAACGACCTCGCCGTCGGCGGGGCTTCTAGAAGGTCTCCAAACCGCGCGATCTCGCTGTCGGCGGGCTCGGGCTCGCTGTCGGCGAGGTAGTTATAATTCCTTCAGAAATTTTCTTAATAATCTCGCCATCGACGGGCTCGATCTTGCCGTCAGCGACATAGTTCATTTTGCATGAATTTCTTCCTTTTTGATCCAAATTTGCTCCATTTCATGCTTTTTGCTTTTATCACTTATAAATCTTCGTTCCTGCAATAAAATAAAGAAAATATCTTTCTTTAAAGTGCAATTTCATAAAAAATAGGTATGAATTTCTTAACATATTTTTCTGTGATCAACTATCTTCTTCCTAAAGTTAAAAACTTATTACATATCTTCACTTAATAATGTGTATTAGTATAAAAATGATTTTTCACAGAGTCTCAAATTCTTTTTCAAATGTAAATAAAAGATTCTTAGTGTTTCAAAAATACAATTTTTCCTACTTTGAATAGTAAAAGTATATGCCTATACTTTTATACTAAATATCTTAACTCTATAATTACCCTTTATCATTAATTTTTTTTTACTTAAGTTTTCTATTACATTCATAGAATCAAAAATGTAGTCTCTAATGATAACACCACATACCACAGGTTATGTTAAAATAATTTTTAAATATAGTCTATTGAGGACAAATAAAGTTTAGTTTTTAAAATTTTTTCTCCCTCCCCGAACTTGATTTTTTTAAAATTATAAAACATTTGTTTTTTTGTAGAAATGTAGGTAGGAATAAATTTTCTAAAATGCTTTCTATCAAGATTTGCTAAGCATGAAAAGTATACAAGTACAAATAACAAGGAATAGGTGTATAGCAGAATCTAAATCTAAGTTAAACAAATTATAATATGAAAATTTGCTAAGTAAAGGACTACTCTAACTCATATGCAGACATATATGTGGACTAGAACATAAAGAAAACAGTAATACAATAAAACTTAAAGAGTGCAGAATCCAAAAAATAATAGTAATAAATAACATAAAAATTCGGTATAAACAGATAACTAAAAGACAGCAATAACTAGGTAAAGTAAATACAAACAGACTCATAATAACTATGCCTCCTCATCATCCTTTTCCTCTTCATCATCCTCCTCCTGCTCATCATCATCCTCATCCATAGCCTTGCGACGTTTAAACATCTGATAATGAGGATATGCGTGGAAGTCTACGCTCTGGTCTCCTCTTAAAAAGCTCACTAAGGATGTATTAAAACTAGCTTCGTAATAACTTTTGTGTTTCAAGTAATTATTTTTCTTATTTCTTTAAAATTTTAGACATTTCTCTGTGGGTTCGATATCTCGGGGCTTAATCAAAAAGTCATATAATACTTGATAAACGATACGTATACTTGCATAGTATCCCATATTATAAATAATTAAAGTATAATTTCAAATCTAAATCGTAAGCATAAATATTCGGGGATCGGTCGACTGGCATGGACAGAGGAGGGTGGCCAGAGGTCAGGTGAGACAGGTATTTAATTTGAGTGGTGATGGGTTTTAGCAAAGATCCTATTTGTTTGGCCACTTTAGGAAGGAAATCCCCTAAATTACGAGACCCTTGGTCCATAGCTCAACTAGATGGGGCAAGGTGGATCTAGCTCAATCCTAGGGGTCCAATTGGCTGTTGTGGTAGACTTGGTTTGGTGACATTTGGTTAAATTTGCTTACATTGGGTCAAAGGTTCAATTTGGGTCACTTGGGTTCAAGTTGGGCTAGGTTGGGTTCAATCTTGGGTTAGGTCCAATTGATTGTTCAAAATGATGTGCATGATTGTCACAAAGGTTTTAGAAAAGAATTGGAGTGATTTTGAAATGGTTTGGAAGGTGAATTTGGTGGGATTTGAGCATTTGGTCAATTTAGGTAACATGGGTTCGGCTTGGGTTTGGGTTAGGCTAGAGCATGGCTATGGTTCAATTGATGGTTCAAATGGGTCCGAGGGAATGCCATGAAGTGTTTTGGATATTAATTGGGTGGAAATTTTGGAATTAATGGATTCAATTTGGTGAAATTTGGGCTTGTGGCGTATTTCGGGCAAATTGGGGATTTTGACTTGGGTTGGATTTTGGTGAGGTTTGGGCTCAAATGTGGGTCAATTGATAGATCAATTTGATGTGTAGAAATGTTATGAAGTGTTTAGGATTTAAATTTGAGGAAATCAATTTGGTTAAGAGGTTTAATTTTGGGGGATTTAGGTTATATGGCCAAAATTGGGGCTTTTTTGGTTTGGATTAAAATTGGGTTTTAAATTGGGTCAAATTTGACATGGATATGGTTTAGAATGAGGTTATGGATGATGAATTTTAGTTTAGAATTGAAATTGGGGAGATCTGGATCAATTGGGTGGACATTGAAGGTGGTTTGAGCATTTTAGGCCTTTTTCTAAGGGACAATTTGGGGCATTTGGTCGAAATGGGTTAATTTGGTCAAAGTGAGTCTACTGATGTGATTCAAATTGATTTTGGGAACAATTGGCATGATTTATGGAATTTTTGGGAAATTTTGGAATTTTTTGAATTTAGAGGGGTATTTTAGGTATTTGGGGGGTATTTTAAGAATTTTGGGAAATTTGGTGGATTTCAGGTATTTTAAGTGGTGAACATTTTGAATGATTTTTTGAGAGAATTTGGGAATTTGTGTGATTTGGGATTTTTGGTCAAAATTAGGATTTCCGGGCAGTTTTGGTAATTTGGTGGAGTTTAGGTGTAAGGGGTCAAAGGTTGGAATTTTTTGTAAATTTGGGTTAAATGAGAATGGTAACCCATTTGAGCCATAAACCAAGAGAAATCCCAGTTTGGATCCTCCATGTGTTGGTTCTAACCCAAACTCTAGCCTAGGGCCAAGGGCTTAAAGAACCACCCACATGAGTTTCCAAAAGTGTGGAGGGGCAAGTGTGAGGAAATTTAGTGTGTTTGGTTTAGGGTTGTGAGGTAGTGAGTGTAAATATAAACTGAGTGTGTGTGTGAGCCTCTGCTAGAACAGACCTCTTAGGGTGAGTTTTAAGGCTTGATCATCCTATAGAGAACTCCTCTTGAGCTTTCTTATGATTTGTCTCATCTCCTAAGTACTTAAAGGTTGGACTTTAAGCATTTGAAAACTCCAAGTGAAGCAAAGAATTATTTTGAATTTCTAAGGGGTGAGGGTTCCATTACAAGTCTTCTAAGATAGTCACCAGGCAAGTCCTATGGCTAGACCCTAGGCTAATCTAAGGAAAGACTTGACCTCAACAATAGTGCGATCAACAAATGGACCCTCAATAGGTGTGGCGTGCTGGACAAAACACACAGCACGTATTGGTGTTAACCGATGAGATCAACAAAACCAACACAACTTTCTGAGTCAGCACTCAAGACAAAACATAGGAATTCAACGAGAAAGTGTCTGTTGAGGATTATCTGGTAGAACCTTCAAATCTAAGAACTCTACCTGGGGAAAGCAGGTGGAACACCTTCATTATGGAGCTATGAGTTTCAAGCCTCCAAATTTTGAAGGAGCCCTATCTGATTCGATTTAAAAATTGAAATTAAAACTAGGATTTGATTTAATATTTGGATTTTGATTTGAATTTTAATATAAATTTTGATTTTAAATTTGATTTTGAGCTTTATGGAATTTATGGAAATTTGATTTTATGGATTTTCGAATTTGTGAAATTTTTTACTTTGTTTTAATCTTGAGAATTTTAATTTTGTGGGAGTCTTTGAGTTTAAGTAAGTGCAGAGGGGAGAGTCCGAATTTAGGTAACGAGCTCGAAAAGAGAGAATCAGAATTTAAGTATTGATCCCAAAGGATGAGAACTGAAACTTAGGTACCAGATTTGAAAATAAGAATCAGAATTTTGTTACTGATCTCGAAAGAAGAGAACCAGAATTTAGTTACTAATTTAGGTACCAGTCTCAGAAATGTGAATCAGAATTTTGGTACTGATCTCGAAATATTGTGAATGCGAAAAATATCTTGGAAAGAATACAAAAATTTAGGGAACTTGAAGGAATTAGACGACGAAGCTCCTAGCCTGAAATATCATGGAAGGTGAAAAATATCTTGGAAAGAATGCGGAAATATAGGGAAATTAAAGGAATCAGACGATGAAGCTCCAACCCTGAAATATCGTGGAAGGCAGAAAATATTTCAGAAAAGATGCAGAAATTTAGAGAAAATTGAAGGAATCGGACGACAAAGCTCCAACCCTGAAATATCATGAAAGGCGGAAAATATCTCAGAAATGATGCAGAAATTTAGGGAAATAGAAGGAATCAGACGAAGAACCTCTGACCCTGAAATATTATGGAAGGAGGAAAATATCTCGGAAAGGATGCAAAAATTTACGAAAATTGAAGGAATCGATTGACCAGGCTCTGACCCTGAAATATTGTGGAAGGTAGAAAAATATCTCAGAAATGATGTAGAAATTTAGAGAAATTGAAGGAATCGGACGACGAAGCTCCGACTCTGAAATATCGTGGAAGGTGGAAAATATCTCGGAAAAGATGAAAAAATTTAGGGAAATATCAACACATTAAGGAGGAAAGTTCAGGGACATCCAGGTAAAGAGGTATTAGAGTATCACATTAGGAAGAAAAGCTCAGGGACTCACATCCAACCCAAGCGGTGACAGAGGGGAAACAGAATTTAGGTATTGATCCCAAAAATTATGGAGATGGGAAAACTTGTGGGAATGAAAGGTGGAAAATTCTTGAAAAGTTTGAAGGAGCATTCGTGGAAACTTATAGAGATTGTGGAGATTCGTTTCAATGTAGGGTTTATGGTGAATTTGAAATTTGTGACAAAATGCCACGACATCATAGAAACTTGTGGAAGATCAAGAAGTTTTCGTGTTTGTGGGAAGTGAAGCTGTGCAAATGCAACTAGGGGTGTAAATGAGCCGAACACGAGCTCAGCTTGGGCTCGCTCGTGCTCGGCTCGTTTGCTTAGTGAGCCAAACACGAGCTGTTCATGAACAAATGGTCGTTTTGACAACCTTAATCACGTAATATAAGATGTTAAGGGTTGGGGCAAGATTTAAGAATTATTATTTATATTAAAATATCATTTGAATCTAATTTAATAATTTTTTATTATATTTAATTAATAATTTTAATTAATTATGAATCTTTTAAAATTTTTAAAAATACTACTCATTAATATATATATATATATATGTATATATATATATATATATATATATATATATATATATATATATATATCTATATATGTATGTATATATGTATGTATGTATGTATGTATGTATGTATGTATGTATGTATCTATATATATATATATAATTGAGGAATAGTATTTCGAGCCAAAACGAGCCGAACACGAACGAACAAATCTTTGTTCGTGTTCGGCTCGTTAAGGCTTATTAACTTAGCGAACGAGCCGAACACGAGCTTCTTAACGAGCCGAACACGAGCTGTTCGTGAACAACAAGCCGTTTTGACAGCCCTAAATGTAACCACAATATTTGTGGGGTGTGTGAGGAATACAAAATTGTGCAACGAGTGAGGAACTCGGGATCACAGAAGAATTCATTTTTTTTTATCATTTCACTTTTCCTTTGTTAAGAGAGTATTCGAATTCAAAAGTTTTCTCTTTTGTTTTTTTTTTCAATTTCTTGTTTATCTTTCAATTAATTTTTAATTTTCCAATTTCTCTTTCGTATGATTCTTTACTCATTACAATTTGGAACCAACGTATGGTCCTGTGGCTTTTCATCCATAGCGCAATTAGAAGTACAAACTGCAACGGAAAAACTAGCTCTTTGTTAATCTGAACTTGAAAATGCAGTACAACTGGAATCATGTGATGTGAAGCATCCAAAACATCTACAGTACATTTGAACAAAGGCTAAAAAGCATATCATGTGTTGTCTGCTAGTAGAAACTAGCAACTGTCTGTCTTCTAGGGTCACCTTGTGAATAAGCTAACCTCCTAAGCTACTCTCCAAGACAGAAGTCCCCTCACGTACGCTCAATGGTACAGCTATGTCACAGCTCCAACGGTTGAAGACCCTCCAAGTATGGGTCTGGCTCATATCCTTATGGTGTTTTATCTTCACTCATCTGATGAAAAAGTAACTGAAACTCGGCGTTGTGCCACTCCGGGTATATAGTGCTTTGACAAATTCGCTCAATTTCCTTTTAATATCAAAACTGATCCAACTGACAATGAGATTTCTTTTGAACCACTGAACTCCCCAGGTCCAACTATCTGAATTTCTCATCCGAGTAGAATGTTGCTTTCACTCATGAATGAGACCGTGCAAAAAGTTATAACAACAACCACATTGGATCAATATGGGGATGAATGCAATCACCCTTTTCGTAGATGTTGATTATGCAGCTATTCCAAATGATGTCCGATGGCAATATGTGCCACTCGATGTCCTCTTTATCAACTTTTTTATCTCTGATGGCATCAAATCTACTTCATATTCTGTAAGATTCCCGATAGATTTCCACGTCGATTCTTTGCAAAGTTGTAACAAAAACCACATTGGATCGTGATTTTGTCTTTTCCTCTTTTCCATTTCAACGGCTCAGAATAAGTCTTCTCCCTCAAACGGCCAGCTCTGCCCAAGTCTCTGAGGCTAAAAACGCAATCCAAAATCCTTTCTTGATCATTTGTTGAGAATACATCAGTGTAAAATTCGAGGCCTTCTAGGATATTGACAAATCTTCCTTGAATTTCTTCGTAATGCTCAAACTCTCTCTTTCTGACATGACATATCTTTGCCATCGTGTAATCTGAAATCCCTTTCTTCTATTGCAGTTGAACATATTCTGGTACATATTTCTCTACCTCCCCGTGCTCTCTGCTCCTCAGTAGCATGGAGAAAGTTGTGTATGCCTCGAATGTCCCATACTCTTCCAAGTGTAGAACATTGCAATCCAAACATTCTGAAAATGCTCCAGCCGCTGGCGGCTGCCTAGGTAAACCCGAGCTGCAAGTCAGCCACCCAGTGAAGATCTCCTCAATCGAATTCCATATCGGTGCAGGCTCCTTAGTGAACTCTGGCTCAATCTCTGTAGCAGGAGAGCTGGCATCTGTCTCTTTCATTTCTAGCTGATAAAATTCCTCCAGAATCAGAGGAAGCTCTGCAGCTGTCTCTCTAGCTTGTCTTCTTTATATCATGTCCAAGTCTCAGCGCTTGCGATGGTTGGCATTCCTTCTTTGTGTGTGTCTCAGTGGTGCGTTTGCAGTCCTCTCTGCGGTGACAGTAAATAGATCTCCTTCTGGCATGGTGATCATTGATGGGACTCACTGGTTTCTCACTATATGGAGGTGTGAGTCAGTGAAACCTCCGATGGCTCCTTGTTTTAATGTTTCTCCTTCTTCTTGGTGACTGATTCTGACCAAAGATTGCAGGCCCTCAATTTTCCTGTAGCTGACCAACTCCATGAGGGGACCCTCTTAATCTACATTGACTTGGGAGAAATCCATGTCAAAATTTACCACGCCTCCCTCAGTTGCTTTCTCTTCTCTAACCGCTAGATGTAAGTCGTCTTTAAACGCAAAAACCAGCTTCCTTTTTGACATTTTACTGCATAAAACAGGGGAAACGTCAGTAAGGCGGTACTTTGCACGAACAAGAACAATAACAAAATTATTATAATTATCAAATTTTTAACTTTTATTAGATGTAATTATCTTATTTAGCATAACTTTACAAATATTTAGAATTAAAAGTTTTTAATTATGAGAGCGTTTTATTTCATGAAAATTTATTTTACTGCATTTGATTTTGATTACAAAATTTATTTAATTTAGGACCCTGTCACAGACACGGGCCACACGGCTATATTGGATTGAACATCTTTCTTCAAATTTATTACGTTGCGTAATACTTCTTTAGGTATCGTCTATTTATTGGCAACATGGGTCTTTCTCCTTGAGAATCCACCAGCTGGTATGTTCCGCAGGAGTAAACCTTCTCTACCACAAATGGTTCCTCCCATGTTGGCTAAAATTTTTCACATTTCCTAAGATGTGCAAGAATAGGTCTTTTGAGAATAAGAACAAGGTCACCAACTTTAAACAACATCGGGCGGACCAATTTGTCGTGGGCTTGAATCATCTTTGCTTGATAGAGTTCCAAATTCTGTTGCGCGGGCAATATTTCCCTTCGATGCTTTCCAACTCTGCAAATCAGAGTTTGGCATTCTCCTATGTTGTAATTTGATTGGCGATGACGACTCTGAGTGACGGTAGTTGAACCTCTAACGGAAGCACTGCCTCAGACCGTACACAAGCGCTTAAGGTTTAGACTGTGCCGGCGTTCTGACTGTCGTCCTGTATGCCCATAATGCTTCTAGTAACTTCTCGTGCCATCCTCTTTTGTTATCGTTGAGATTTTTCTTTAAAATCTGCACGAGTGTCTTGTTGAAGGCTTCTACCAAGCCATTTATTTTGGAGTAGTAGATTGTAGAGTACCGCCAATCTATCCCATGTCATCTGGCGAAATTGTTGACTTTGGTACTATTGAAGGCAGACTCATTATCTGAATTTATTTTGTGTGGTACACTGAAGCAGTAAACGATCTGATTCTTGAAGACTGTAACACCTACTGCACTGTAACCTCTCGTAATGGAACCACCTCTGCCCATTTGGAGAAGTAATCCGTAGCTGCAGGTATGAACCTGTGTCCTTTAGAAGACAGAGGGTCTATCGATCCCACTATATCCGTGCCCCAACACTTGAATGGCCACAAGGCAATCATAGGGTGTAGAACATTTGAAGGTTGGTGCAATACCACTCCATGCACTTGACATTGATGATATTTCTTAGCTGTGTCCATACAATCTGTCATCATTGTCAGCCAATAGTATCCAAGTCGCTTGATTTTCATGTTCATCTTTTTTTCTGACTGGTGTTCTCCACATAATCTGGCATGTACATCTTTGACGATTTTCAGTGCTTCTGCTCTGCTCAGACATCTCAGCCACATCTGATCAAAAGATCTTCTGTACAAAACGTTATCAATTAAGGCATACGACAAAGCCTTATTCTGAATTTGATGCGTTGCTGACTTGACTTCTGGAGTTTTCCTGTTTGTAAATATTTTATCAACGGTTGACACCAATCTTCTGTATCATCTGCCACAATAACTGCGATCTATTCTCTTTTGAGCTTGTGCAAGCTGTCGAGGTCAATCTCTGACAAAAATTGTCATCCTTGTACTATAATGTCTATAGAATCTTCGGATGGAAAAGCCAATTCTTCAGCAAGCTTAGCTAAAGCATATGCATGGGCATTCTCTGCTCGAGGAATTCTTTAGAATGTTACACTAGGAATCTGTTCTAGCAATTTCATCATATACCAATGGTATTTTTCTAATTTTGGCTTTAGAATCTTATACTGTCCAACCACTTGCTGGATGGCGAGTTGCGAGTCGCCATAAAAGGCAATGGTCGTTATTTCCATTAATACTGTCAATTCCAATCCAGTTATTAGGGCTTCATATTCTACTTCATAGTTAGTGCACGGCTCTGTCAAGTGGTAGGAGAATCTAAGCATTCCCTGATCATGTGTCACAAAAATTAAACCAATTCATGCTTTGCCTAGTATCACTGTTTGTTATCCTTTGTCTCTTGTGGCTGATGAAGCTCCATTGAAGTACATTTCCCAACGTCTGGCACTGGTCTGTTCCACTTGTAGTATCTATTCATCTGGTAGCTCATCGTTAAGAGGGGACCCAGCTAACAGTGGGTGCGCTGCGAGAAAGTCTGCTAGAATCTGTCATTTGATAGCACGAATGGGCACAAAAGTTATATCAAACTGTAATAAAATCATTGACCACCTTGATAAATGTCTGGAAAGTGTTGGTCTATTGCAATGGATTAACTTTCGAGATCAGGTTAACCTTATGAGACAACAAGTAGTGTCTAAGCTTTTGAGCGGCAAAACCAAAGCTATGCAATGTTTCTCAATAGGAGGGTACTTTATCTAAGCCAGTATTAGATGTCGACTAAGATAGTAGAGTGCATATTCCTTACCCTCATCATTGACTTGGGTGAGTAAGGCTTTGAGGGACTCGTCTAAATCCACGGTATAAAATATAAATGATCTATCTGGGATAGGTGCTGCTAAAATAGGAGGTGTCGTTAGGTATCGCTTAATGTCTTCGAAAGCCCGTCGGAACAACTCTCCCCGAATGAGTTTGGCATCCTTTCAAAGTAAATTTGAAAAGGGTAGACACCTTCCTAATATATTAGATATAAAGTGTCTTAGGTAGGCCAATTTACCTTGAAAAGAACGTTGTTGCTTCGAGGCTTTAGGAGGAGGCATTTCTAAGATAACTTTAATCTTATTTGGGTTAATTTCAATTCTCCGATGATGGACAACGAATCCTAGAAATTTCCTGGAGGTAACACCGAATGCGCACTTTAAGGGATTCATCTTCAGATTGTATTGCCGTAATAGTTCAAATATGCTCCTCAAATCATACAAGTGGTTCTCCTTTACTCTGCTCTTGATGACCAAATCATCCACGTAGCATCCCACTTAGTTGTGAATGAGGTCATTGAAGATCTTCATCATTACTCTTTGATATGTGACTCTGACATTCTTCAGTCCAAACGACATCACAATGTAGCAGTAAATCCTGATTGGAGTTCTAAATGTTGTGAGCATTGCATCTCCTGGTGCCATCTTAATTTGATTTTAAACTGAAGATTCATCCATGAATGAGAAATCTCGTGTGCCGATGCGATGTCCACTATTAGTTCTGGTATTGATAACTAAAACTCATCCTTTAGACATGTTTTGTTTTAATCTTTGTAGTCGACACACACTCGAATCTGTCCATTCTTCTTTTTTACGGGTACAACATTGGCTAACCATGTCGGATACTATTCTTCTCGTATAAAGTTA
Source organism: Papilionanthe hookeriana x Papilionanthe teres (assembly GCA_022702705.1). NCBI lineage: Eukaryota > Viridiplantae > Streptophyta > Magnoliopsida > Asparagales > Orchidaceae > Papilionanthe > Papilionanthe hookeriana x Papilionanthe teres. The sequence continues at coordinate 62,472,722 of CM040424.1, forward strand.
GTGTATATCAACTTCTTCACCTCGGTTGTGACTGATGTTCTATATCGAGGCGCATTCTTCTGAGGGCATGGTTTACTGGTGTTTGATCCCCGATAAATATATGTGCACCAAAAACTTGACTTCACACCGAATATATGTGCTGATGATTTATATATGAAAATTATGATTTTATAATATGAGATACTATGCAAGTATACGTATCATTTATCAAGTAATATATAACTTTCTAATTAAGCCCCGAGGTATCGAACCCACAGGGAAATGTAAAAACTTTTTTGAAGAATTAAGTAAATTATACTTTTTACTTTTTTTAATGACTTTTGAAAGTGTGTTTTGATTCGAAAAAACTTAAAAATTGTTTTTGGTATTTTTATTTAAAACTAAGCAGTAAATGAAAATTATCAGAACTTTAAACTGCGGTACAAAGTATTAGGAAATAAAATATCTTTTTATTTCTCTTATAAAGCAGTAATAATTATGAGAGTATTGTTGTGGAAGTATTAAATGTGTTGTGATAAATATGAGCAAATTTGTTATTTACCCTTACTTGGTTCTATAAAGAACATTGGTTAATTTGAAATTTTAAAATGTTGAACATGGTTAGGCAGGGAAGATACTAGCTCTCACTCTAGAGTTTCCTTGATTCCCTCCACCTGGGGGCTAACTTCTCATAACAAAATTTAAAATATCAAACCAAATTAGGGGGCTTTAGCCTATCACTCTAAAGACCTCTAATATTTCTCCCCATTAAAAGCATATCTCCTAAGAATTCAATTATATTGACTACAATTCTCATCTATATAATTGGATGTGATTTATACCATTTGTTGTTTGAGAAAATACCGCATTGGATCTTATATAATCTCACAACAAATTTAACATCTTAACTGGCCAAATTAAGAAGTAAATTAAGTTCATGGAATTAAATTTTCACAACGTATTCCAACTTTAAACACTTATACATTCCACAACAATCCTACATAATTTAATTACTTCTTTATTTAAGAAAGAAAAAGATAAAGAAAACTACTCAGAATTCATAGAGAAAACACAAGCACATATTGATTTGAAAATAGAAATCATAAAGAAAGCACAACAATGAAAACTAAATATAGAAAACAAAAGTAAACACTTATCTGAAAATCCTCTCCACAAAACTCTAGAAGTTCCTTTCAAACTTAACTTTTCACAGGACAACACTACAGAGGTTGGCGCCCAACTCTGTTGACTCCAATTCTGACTTTAAACTTCAATAAAAACTAGATAAATGGATGAAAGTAAATTGGTGGAAAGAAAGTTTCACACCAAATTAACTAACTCTAAACAATAAAAGATTGAAAGTAAATCTCTTTAAACTAGAAAATGAAACTGAAAACTAGACGAGACTTTTGAAAACTAAACTAAAAAACTAACTCTCACTAAGGACACACACACACACACACACACACTTAAGACTCTCATGACATATCTTTAATAATAATTCAAAAGGCGCCTTGGTGTCTCTTCAAATCATGTCTCGATTCAACGTATCCACCAAAAGATGCATCCCTTCATTCAATTTTGCCGCCCATAGGAAGTTAAGGAAGCCACCACCAAATGTTGCTTCAAACACCGCTTGAAATTGGCGCCAAAAATAAAGAAAATTTGATTTTTAACTGTGGCGGCTGTACGGCTTATTTTTTTAGGTTTAGTGTTGTATTTTTGAAAAGGGGCCGCCTACAAAAATTATCGGCGAATTTTAAATTTTAAATTTAATATATATATATATATATATATAATTTTGAAAGTAGTATTTGATTTTGAAAATAATTTTAAATTTAAAAATTTTAAGATATGAAATCAAACCGATTTCACATCCCAAATAGTTTATATAAACGAGCACCGCATCACAAACCGTGTATCTATCCCAAAGAATAAATACACTGCTTGATGATAGGGCTCGATTAAATAAACTAGGAGATTTGTGACATTCATTTGGTCTGCGAACCAATTTTATAAGCCGACAAGTTCCCCGCTTAATACAAAGAAATTAAGCGTGGTTTATATTACTCGAGTTCTTAAAGTTCCATATAAGGGCAAGCCCCTATAGTTAATTACATCTTAAATGACGGGAATCATTTAAGAAAACTCTCGATAATGATCAGTGGTTTTGCTCTCAAGAATTTCAAAGTTTAAGGTTTTTAAAGGATTGAATTTTGAAATTTCAATAGGGAATGGATCAAATTTGGAACAGTTAATTTCAGGAGTCCAAAGGAAGAAAAGTAGGAGAAGCTGAGGATCCAAGAAGAATCTTGGCAACTTCCCAAACTATCCTATTGTTTGGCTTAGATTTGGGAATTTACTTAATATTTCAATCTTGCCAATTTTAATTAATTAGGACTTATATTTGTATGACATAATCATACAAATAGCCTCGAAGATGTGAGGGTTTATGTCATACCAAACGACTACCTCGGAGTCCTAATACCGGTTAGGGCTTAATTTACATAACATGATTATGCAAATGCCTAACAAAAGGGTTGAAGATTTATGTTGCACTAGACAAACTACCTCGAAATCCTACGGTTTGGTTGTTTAATTCTAGGAATGTTTAGCTGATGTAGAGTTGTTTTGCTGACGAAGATGGTCGTGCTGCCCACCGTGCTCCAAGCTCCTTGTTGTTGCAGAGGTTTAGTTTTAGAAGTCATAAATCAAGAGATGAGAGAAGTGTTTTGGTTTAGAGAGAATCTTAAAATCCAAGTGTTTTTAATATTTTAATTAAACAAATCTTAAAGTTGATTAAACGAACCGATTAAGATCCCACTGGTTCCGTCATCCCGACATCCGTTATTTTCATCGAATTCACTTAGTCCACATGAATTTGCTAAACTCAAATGAATGAGTTCCACACTTTCATTTAGACCTTGGGAAATCCCATTAGCAACACGTGGGTTACATCATCCGAGGTATTCCCGATCATTCAATGAGACGTTTTAATTTAGTTGTGATTGTAGTTTTGTTGTTCTGTTTGTGATTAGATTTTGAGTTATTTAATATTTTGGAATGTTGTGGCGGTGAATTTTATCTTGCAATGGTTTTTAATTTAGTTTTGGTTTCAATTCAGGGACTACCCTAAAGGTTTTGGTTTTCATGCAACATTCTTGTTTAACATGCAAGAAAAGTAAAATACAGTGCATAAGTAAATTGCAATAAAGTAAATTGCAATAAAATAAAAGCGTACCTGGAGGGTCTTCCCGTCATCCCAAGCTGCACTTAAAACACATGTTAAGGCATTTAAATATTTCAACAGATACCTATGTAAAGCTAAGGGAAGGGTTTTGGTTGTCTACCAAATTCCTAATCCTATAACTAGTCATCTCCTATGATGTCTAGGTTCTTGGTTTGGTTTAAGGATGATTTTCTTCATCAAAGAACAATTCAATTCAGTTTTTCTTCTAAAACATCCCGTCATATTGAGGAAGTGCTTAGGACGACTCCTAAACATCTTTTCAATATTTCTGGGATTGTTCTGAGTCCAAGTAAATTTAGTTGCACAGGTGAATTAATCATCCAGGAGTTTAGTTAAACTTTGTTTCTTGCTCAATGAACTTAGGTATTTGATTACCTGATGAATGAAGTGACATTTCACTTAATACTCTATTCAAGAGTTATAATAATTAAATCCTTTAGAGGCAAGTTGGTTTATTGAGAATTTTAATCATTCTTAATTTTAAAGTTCGAGTTAATGGTTTAAAGTGTTGTAATTTAATTATGAGATTTTAATTAATAATTTTAAGTTTGGAATAGTGTTCAAATTATTTTAGATTTAATTCTTAATGATTTCATTTAGGTTTGTTGTTAAATAATTTTAATTTAATTTAATTCAATTTGATTTTAATATAATTTAATTTAATTTTAATTTAATTTTAGTTTAATTTTAATTTAATTTTATTTAATTTTATTTAATTTTAATTTAATTTAATTTAATTTAATTTAATTTAATTTTATTTTTAATTTAATTTAAATTTAATTTAATTTTAATTTTAATTTTGATTTTAATTTTAGTTTTAATTTAACTTCAATTTTTAATTTAATTTTAATTTTTAATTTAATTTTAATTTTAATTTTAGTTTTAATTGTTAATTTTAATTGTTAATTTGGATTATTATTTTAATTTCTTAATTAAGATTTAAATATTGCTAAAGTGACTTATTTAGGGATCTTTAAATTAAAGAATAAATATCCTCTTAATAATATCCCTATTTTAATAATCCAAATTTTAAATGTACTCTTTCCAAAATTTAGATTATTTAATTAATTAAAGTTTCATTTTGATATTTTCAAAGTGCTTAATGTGTCTCTACCCTTTAATTTCCCTAAGTTCCAATCATCTAAGAAAATTAAAATCAATTTTTTACCCCCTATTTTGATTAAACCTAAAGTTTTAATTAAGGGTTAAAATTTTTAATTACTTTTATGCCCTTTTAAGCTTATTTATTTCATAAGTCACTAAATTGAGCTCAAATGAATTTGAAATTTTTATGTCACTTCACTCACATGTCAATTATAACATTAGAGGAGAAAATGTGATTTTTTCTGAATTTATTTTATTTATATAATAATTTTTAATGAAAAATAGGGATTTTCAAGGAAAATTCAACAACATGACCAAGGAAAGGTTTCTATTCTTAAGAAAATTATGGGATGTTCCTAATGACCAGAGGACCACTTTGACCAATTTTGTTGATTTTTTTGAGTTATATTTTATTTATTATAATTATTTTGACTTTTAGAGTATTAATTAATTATAAAATAAAATAAAAGTTGAAAAATGGATTTTATATTTTTATTAAATTTTTCTGACCTAAAGGAGTCCAGAGAAACAAATTTCATAATTTTCTGATTTTTCTTTGATTTATTAGAATTATTTTAGTGAAAATGTTTGAAAATTCATTTTTTAATTCAAAAATTGTTTTAGGCTTTTAAAATTCAATATCTTATCCTAGAGACTTAGGAAAAATATTTGGTTTGTTCCTAAGTGATTAGGAGTTAAAATGTGACATTTTTATGAATTTTAATATTTTTGGTGATTTTTATTATTTTTTAATTATTAAAAATATTAAAATATGATTAAAAATAAAAAAATTTATAAAATTCTAACTTTAATTTTTATAGACTTCTCTGATATCGGAGAGCCCAAAAAACCAATTTTGGTGAATTTTTGAAATGTACTTTTGGAGTTATGAATTTTTAAAGTTTAATTTTGGTTATGTGACTTAATTAATTCATTTAGTAGGGCAAAACATTTCCAATTGATATCAAATTTTTATATGAGGTTCCTCTGATCCTAAAGATCAGTGGAGAGTTATTTTCAAGTTATTTTGATGTGTGGTTAATCCTAATTAGTTTAAATTCCATTTTAAGATTTTGGCCAAATTAGAGTTTGTTTGATTGAAATAAATCATGAGATAATTTTCTAACGCTTCTCTAGTCAAAGGGAACACACTGTAATTTTTCTAGATTTTTATAAGCAACATGGTAATTTTTATAATTATTATAGGAAAACTGAAGCATAATATTGAAAAATAGATATCTCATCATGGAAATCTTTTCTGACTTTGGAAAAATCAGGAAAGATCAACCATTTTGCATAGAATAACATATAAAAATTTCAAGTTATGGTGAAACTCCTACATGCATGAAGAATTAAAATATTGAGAACACTATTTAATTAATTAAAAATAAAATATGCATTAAATAAAATAAAATCACTTTCACATTATTCTCCTCGTTTTCATGAGCAAGAGGGTATTTTTATTTTATTTTTTGGAGTTTTCTAGGCAAAGTAATGATTTTTTTGAAGTTTTGTGTCAAAAATAAATCCAAAAAATCCATTTCCCGCTCAAATGACACGTGTCGCGCTGCTACTGGCTGGCGTGGTTTCCTGTTCACGAATGAAGCTGCCGTCCAACTCCATCAGCACCGTCCGTTGGATACATGCCTGATCGGACGGCTGCTGCTCCTCTTTCCTTGTTCTATTCACTCAAAACCGTCCAACTTCAAACCTTGATATCTCCCTCGATTCTCAACGAAATTGAATAATTTTTTTTTAAAAATGATCTTCTAATCGAGTAGCACACATCTATATGGTGATGATATACTTAAAGCATGTGAATAATTACAGAAAATTAAAACATGCTCAGTTGGAGGAGAAAAAATTTGATAATTTTGTCCAAGAGGTGAGGCCTCAATTGGAAATGGTTGGATTGAGCTTAGGAGTGCTTGGAGAAGCTTTGGGAACAATTTGGCAGAGTTTCCCCAAGGTAATATTTGCATCTCCTCCTCTTGGCCATGGAGGTGGGGTTTAAATAAGGAAGATTATGGTGGAGCTTTGGGTGGCCATGGGGGTTGGCTTGGTTCATTCACTAAGGTTTTTTTTTTGACTGAGAAAAACTCACATTATTGAGCTTGATCTTGGTGCAATCAATTGGGTTATGTCATGTGTAAAGTCAAAGATTTAGATGGCATGGGTGTAAGGAGCATTTTTGGTCCAATTTGGGTCAATTCATGGTTTTGGCTTGGTTCACTCACCAAGGTTTGATTTAGGCTGATGTGAGATCATTTGGGTCAGCCTCACACGTGTGGTGAAGTCCCCATCCAAGGTGGGGTGGCCAATTTTGGTTAAAGTGTATCATTGATGGGGTTAAAAAAGGTTTAGTGAAGGCTTAGGAAAGGCTCCCCTCTTCTTGCCATAAGTGGCATGGTGAGGTGGAAAGGGCTCCCCATGGCTTGAATATGACTTTTGCATGGCTCCATGGCTTCATTTAGCTTGGTCATGGCTTGGGAAAAGGTTGGCTCACTTGCATGGAAACGGTTTATTTGGAATTTTGAAAACTTTGGATTCTTTTGATGGGATTTGTCATGATGCTACAAATGGGTTGATTTCATGATGGTTTAAGACTTTGGTCAAATAGGATTATCAAAGGAATGATGAAGAAAAGGTTTCATGTGGGCTTGGGGATGGATTTTGGGCTTTTGAATTTGATGGAAAGTGGGCTTTTAAAGGCTTTATGGAAGTGGGCTTTTAGGTTTGAAAACAAATTGGTAGATGGAAATTTTGTGAAAGATTGGGCTAAACAAATGTTGGGTTTAGTTTAGGAGTGTGGCATGAGTGATTTGGAGAAGGTTTGGTGTCATTTGGAATTGAAATAGGTTTAATTTGGGCCTTTTTGGTAATGGGGCCCAAAATGGGTCAAATTGGGCTAACTTTGGCTATCTTGGTTTAATGTTGTTTTAAGGTTGGATTTAATGTAAAATTAATGTTGAGAAATGTTTAGGGGAGTGTTATAAAGATTTTTCAACTTTGGTTGGGCTTTGATTTTGGGATTTGGGCCTATTTGGGTTAGGTTTGGGTTTAGGCCAATTTAGGGGATTTAGGCTTGAAATTGAAATTCGATCCAAATGTCAATCAAATTGGGCATGGATTTGGTCTAAATTGACATTGGGGATATTGAATTGAAGTTTAGAATTGAATTGGACCAAAATTGAGGTCAATTGGGTTGGTTTAGTGGGACATTGGGTCTACTTGGGTTAAGAATGGGTCAAATTGGGGGTTTTGGTAAAAGTGGGTTAAATTGACAAAATTATCCCATGATGTAGTTGAACAAAATAAAATTAGGAATATTTGGAATTTTCTGGAATTTTTTGAGAATTTTCGGAATTTATGGAATTTTTGGCTAAGAAGGGCATTTTGGGTATTTGGAGGGTATTGGGGGGTATTTTTGGAAATTTTGGTATATTTGGCTATGGATGATCAATTTGAGTGGGGGAAATGTTTAGGATTGATTTTGAGGAATTTTGGGTAATTTAGGTGATTTTGCAAATTTTGGGTAGTTTCAAGGGAATTTGGTAGGTTTAGTGGGTGTAGGGCCCCGGGGGTCAAAAATTAAAATTTTGGAAAAATGAAGATTGATCAAATTTAAGTAGAATGGAATCACTTTGGTTGAGCCATGAAGCCAAATCAAGCCCATAAGATCCATGAGAGGACTCATTTGAGGCATTCACTATGTTGTTCCTAACCCTCTTAGCCCTCCTAGGGGTTAAGGTCCATCCATATGAATTACCTACATGAGTCAGGAAGTCAAGCTAGGCATGAATAGTTTTAGGATTTGGAATGTGTGTGAAAGTGTAATGTGTGCAGGAGAACCCTCACCAAACCAGGCCACCCAGGGTAGTCCTAAGGCCAAAGAGTCCTATAGGGAACTCATCCTTTAAACCTTCACATTTGATCTTAACCCTCCAAGTGAATTAGGGGTTTACAATCAGGCATGTGGGGTTTGCAGGGAGTTAAGAGGTGTTTAAATTTCTAAATGGTGGGTGCCATCTCTGATCCTCTAGGATAGTCAAAGGGAAAGCCTAAGGCTAGATCCTAAGTACTAAGGAGAGAAAAGACCTCACCAAAATGAGGTCAACAAATGGACCCCCAATAAGTGTGGTGTGCTGAAGGAGCACAACGCGTGTATTGGCGTTGACCGAAGAGATCAACTGAACCAACACATACGTCAAAAACAAAGGGGGACACAATCGTATTTGATTTAGAGCTTACGATTGAAAATTTCAAGATTTGAGTTGAAGATTTGGAGTTTGAAATTTGAAGTTTGAAATTTTGTTTTGAATTTAAAGTTTGGAATTTTAGTTTGAATTTGAAGTTTGGAATTTTAGTTTGAATATGAAGTTTGGAATTTTAGTTTAGTTTATGTGTGATTTCATTTAAGTTGAAAATGTTGATTTTGAATCTGAATTTGAGGTTTCAAATAATTCCATTCTGCAAAAGTTCGCGAGAAAAGTTTGAATTTGGTAAGATGAATTGATCGAATTTGAATGAGAGATGGAAGTTCGGCTCCTGCCTCGAGAATTGATTTGAAAACTAGAAGTTCGGCTCTAGCCTCAAGAATTGATGTTCTACGATGAGAACGTTGACTCGAACCATTGCGATAGAAAATGATCTTAAAGCAATGCGGTGTTGGATGCTGTGATCCTCAACCTCTAAAACTTGAAAGGAGATCATTGCAAAGCAATGCGGTATCAGATGCTGGAATCATCAACCTCTAAAATTTGAAGTTTTGAATTTGAACCATTGCGATAGGAAGGAACCCTAAAGCAATGCGGTATCGGATGTAAATCCTCAACCTCTAAATTTTGATATTGATTTGAACCATTGCGATAGGGAAAGAACCTAAAGCAATGCGGTATCGAATGTAAATCCTCAATCTCTAAAATTTGAAATTTTCGATTTGAACCATTGCAATAGGGAAAGAACCTAAAGTAATGCGGTATCGGATGTAAAATCCTCCACCTCTAAAATTTAATTTTGATTTGAACCATTGCGATAGGGAAAGATCCTAAAGCAATGCGGTATCGGATGTAAAATCCTCAACCTCTAAAATTTGATTTTTGATTTGAACCATTGTGATAGGGAAAGATCCTAAAGCAATGCGGTATCGGATGTAAAATCCTCAACCTCTAAAATTTGATTTTGATTTGAGCCATTGCGATAGGGAAAGATCCTAAAGCCATGCGATATCGGATGTAAAATCCTCAACCCCTAAAATTTGATTTTTGATTTGAACCATTGCGATAGGGAAAGATCCTAAAGCAATGCGGTATCGGATGTAAAATCCTCAACCTCTAAAATTTGATTTTTGATTTGAACTATTACGATAGGGAAAGATCCTAAAGCAATGCGGTATCGGATGTAAAATCCTCAACCTCTAAAATTTGATTTTGATTTGAACCATTGCGATAGGGAAAGATCCTAAAGCAATGCGGTATCGGATGTAAAATCCTCAACCCCTAAAATTTGATTTTCGATTTGAACCATTGTGACAGGGAAAGATCCTAAAGCAATGCGGTATCGGATGTAAAATCCTCAACCTCTAAAATTTGATTTTTGATTTGAACCATTGCGATAGGGAAAGATCCTAAAGCAATGCGGTATCGGATGTAAAATCCTCAACCTCTAAAATTTGATTTTGATTTGAACCATTGCGATAGGGAAAGAACCTAAAGCAATGCAGTATCGGATGTAAAATCCTCAACCCCTAAAAATTTGATTTTTGATTTGAACCATTGCGATAGGGAAAGATTCTAAAGCAATGCGGTATCGGATGTAAAATCCTCAACCTCTAAAATTTGATTTTTGATTTGAACCATTGTGATAGGGAAAGATCCTAAAGCAACGCGGTATCGGATGTAAAATCCTCAACCTCTAAAATTTGATTTTGATTTGAACCATTGCGATAGGGAAAGAACCTAAAGCAATGCAGTATCGGATGTAAAATCCTCAACCTCTAAAATTTAATTTTGATTTGAACCATTGCAATAGGGAAAGATCCTAAAGCAATGCGGTATCGGATGTAAAATCCTCAACCTCTAAAATTTGATTTTGATTTGAACCATTGCGATAGGGAAAAAACCTAAAGCAATGTGGTATTGGATGTAAAACCCTCAACCTCTAAAATTTGATTTTGATTTAAACCATTGCGATAGGGAAAGATCCTAAAGCAATGCGGTATCGGATGTAAAATCCTTAACCTCTAAAATTTGATTTTGATTTGAACCATTGCGATAGGGAAAGAAACCAAAGCAATGCGGTATCGGATGTAAAATCCTCAACCTCTAAAATTTGATTTTTGATTTGAACCATTGCGATAGGGAAAGAACCTAAAGCAATGTTGTATCGGATGTAAAATCCTCAACCTCTAAAATTTGATTTTTTATTTGAACCATTGCGATAGGGAAAGAACCTAAAGCAATGCGGTATCGGATGTAAAATCCTCAACCTCTAAAATTTGATTTTTGATTTCGCGATTGATTTGCAAAGATTTGTAGTGTCAACTTGAAAAGTGTAGAATTTCGGTTTTTTGAGGATGTCATGAAAGTTGTAAAAGATTTTTGTGGAAAGAAACAGATTAGGAGGGAATATGAGGATGTCACATATCCCATTCAAAGGAGTTGATCGAAAAGTTACTGGTTTGGATTGGATACGATTCCTCACCATCAGAACCAAATCGAAAACCTTGTGGCTCCATGTCAATGGAATCGACTGCTCCTATCTCAAACAAAGAAGAGAATTAAAGGGATTGGATTTTAGATTTGAAAGTTTGAATTTGACTTTTGTTGGGATTTGATTTGAGATTCAAATTGAGATTGGATTTGAATGTACTGATTGGAGATTCAGATTTGAGGTTTATTTTTAATATTGAGATTCTTTTTTTTTCGATGATTCAAGTTCGTTTTGATTCGAAGTTTGTTTCGTTATCTTATTCGATTTTTTTTTTTTTAGTTTTCATTTTTTTTTTAGTTTTCATTTTTTTTTTAGTTTTTATTTTTTTTATTTATTTGTTGTCATTCGTTGGGGGATTTATTGTTGGTTTTTTTTGAAGTTTTATTTTATTCATTTATGTTTCATAATTTTTTTATTTTTTTATTTTTATTTTTTTTCAGTTAAGGTTTGGACCCAGTCATAAGCAAGTGTGGCATTTGTGCTTCGTAGAACGAGACTGTCTTTGAAACATTACGATGCTCAGACTTCTTGAGGTATCGTCCACTGACCGAAGATGTTTGTAGAAAATGACCTATTCTTCGAGATACTATTGAAATTATATCCTTTCAAGTACCTACTAAGATGTGTTATTTCTACAGACACCACAGCTGAAGGGACAGGAACTTCGTAGCTTCGTTTGTAACAGTTGTCACTCATTACCGTTGATTTAGGAGGATTGTTTAGGCTGTCTTTGCGAAGTTGCCCTAACGCCCTTCGAATTGATGTTAGAGTTGTATCTCGCTAGGTACGAGTTGATGCTCTTTGATCTGACATTGGATAAGTATTTGTCGGGCACTGAAGACATGACTTCAAGTTCGAATTTCTATAAATTTTTAATAACTGTGCCCTTTTACTTCAATTCTTTCTTTCTGGGCCTAAGTAGATTCAAAATTTATGCTCATATGATAGAAATATTTTTCATTGGTTAAAGATATTTCTGAGTCAATTAATGACCGACCAAAAGACATAAAATCACTTAACTCTTTTCAAAGCATAATATCAGAGGAAACTTCTTAAGGTAGTCTTTCAAGTTTCATTAATCGAGGGAGGATTAAGACACCAATTTTTGATTAAATGCTTGCCTCAAGCTTCTTCTCAGGGAGCCTTTTTATTTCCTTTTCTTTTCTTTTTTGAGCTTTTCCCTTTTATTTATTGAGGATTACTGTATCTAGTGGAGCACATGTTAAAGATTTTGAATGTCTAGATTGGGACACCAATTTTTGATTTTGTGCTCACCTCAAGCTTCTCCTCAGGAATACTTCTCTCTTCTTTTTTTTTCTTTTTTTCGCTCCTTTTGTTTTCTGACATTTACTGTATCTGGTAAGACATATTTCTATTAAAGATTTTGAATGTCGAAACTCCCCTAATTAATAAATCGGAAATGTTTTCTTAACATGAATCCTGGGATATTATAACTCATCCACAAGTCTGGACCCAGTCACATGGCAGAAAATTAAAAGACTCTTGATATCCTAGATCAATTACTTGTATTTCAACCACACTGCTTCATTCCAAAATTTACTTAGGACTCAGTCCGAATTCCTTAAAGTGAAGGACCCAGTCATTAGGGCATAAATTTCATTCTTTCCTGAAGTTACTGTCTTACCAAAATATTCAAGTTTGAGCTTTCCAAATATCGAACAATTCTGAACAAAAAAACCTTTTTTCGTTCATTTTCACTCATAGCAATGGGAGGGATGTGACAGATCAACATCAATCCTGCAAATTTCCCTTTACATTGGTAGATGTAGTACAATGATAGTCAAGAAATGTCTTCTTTGTTGCCAATTACGTAGGAGTCAGCTAGAACAAACAGATCGACCGAAATCATATTGATAGAACCTTTTTTAGGTTCTTTTCAAATATTCTTCCGGGATTGTTACGTTCCCACTCTTGAAATTCTCTTCAAGCCAATCTTTGAAATTGCAACACTCTTCTATGGTGTGTCCAACGAACCTGTGGTACGGGCAGTATCTTGGATGTCCTTTCTTATTGATTTCATCCGGTCTTTTTGGCTCAGGTAACCAGAATTCAGGGTTCTTGATTAGATTGAGGAACATCTTTCTTGCCGCTTCGTCTTTAAAAGAGTACACCTTGTTTGTTCGAGCAATCATTGTTGGAACTTGTCTTTCATTTGTCTGGTAGAGTCTTTGTTGAAAGTATTGTTGAGCGTTCTGCCGGGGACGTTGGAAGGTCCGTCGATGTTGTTCGACCTGTACTTGCAATTGTCTCTTTCCCCTGTTAACCACAGCAACTGTCTCAGATTCCTTCTCGAATATCTTCGTTAGCTCTAGCTCATTGGCTTTTCCAAGAAAACCAAGTTGTTTAGCTTCTTCTTGAAGTCTTCCGGCTTTATTAAGTAACTTCTCGAATGTCTTGATGGTGAATCCCTTGAGCAAGAGACCAACTGGACCGTGAATGCTCTTTAGAAGAATTTCAACTACGTGCTGCTCTTGCAACTGTGGCTTGCATCTCATGCTGAGATTTCTCCAACGCAGGATGTATTCCACCAAGGTTTCATCCGGTTTTTGTTTCTCTACCACAAGATCACCGACCGTGACGTGGTGCCGAGCTCCGAAGAAACCGTTTGACAAAAAGATTTTCCATTTCTGTAAATGTCCTTAGTGAACCATTTGGTAACTCTGCATATCAATCAAAGGCAGCTCCAGTGAGGCTATTCACAAATTGGCGGAACAAAAGTGCTTCGCTACCCCCCGAGTTGCAGCAACTTGCTCGGAAGTGTGCAATATGCTGTCGGGGATTTTCAGTTCCATCAAAAGTTTTGAACAACGGTGATACGAAACCTTTGGGGTACTGAACGGTATCAAACACTTCTGGGTAAGGTCTACCCTTTGAACCTGATTCCTCCATTTCTGATTGGACCAGGGCTTCTCTCACCTATTGTTCTACTATCTGTTTAATGTTACTCTCAAGCATCAGACCCTGAACTAGATCCTTCTTCGGTTGTTTGTTGGAGGTGGACTCTTTTCTTTCATCTGTAACATGAACAATTTCTAGTTGGTTTGCTTCCAAAGTTGCTATTGGTAACGATCGCGATCGCCCTTGAATTGTAGCCATGACGACCACTATTTCCTCTAGTTGTTTCTTCATTTGACTTAGCTGCTCATCCCTTTGTTGAATGGCCATTTGAAACTCATCCGCGGTGTTCTCCTTAGTGGGTAAAGGAGCGTCGCACGAGGATGGTGTGGCCTCCGTCTCGATGACGTTGATTTCTGCAAAACCACCTTCCATGTAATAGGGTAGGCTGTAATCTCCATTTTCGACATCTTCTTTCTGGTCTTCAAATAGTTGTGCAATGTCAACTCGGAGCTTCTCTATGGCGGACTCAATCGAACTTTCTTTGAGAATTTTTAGGTCAACCGGGGACTTTTGAGGAACATCACTTATCCCCTCGAGCACTGGCGTCATTGTATAGAAGCCAAGCGAAACATCCAAAATCATATTCACTGAACCTTTTTCAGGTTCTTTTAAATATTCCTTCGGGATTGCTATGTTCCCACTTTCAAAATTCTTTTCGAGCCAATCCTTGAAAGTGAAGCAGTCTTCTATCTTGTGTCCAATCATTCGGTGGTAAGGGCAGTACATCGGGTGATCTTTCTCGCCGATCTCTTCAGGCTTTTTCGGCTCTGGCAATTGAAAATCAACCATCTTACTCAAGCTGCAGAACATTTTGGCCACTGCTCCATCCTTAAAGGGACATTCCTTACACAAAAGCTCCTTCAGGCTGCGTGTCGGTCTGTGTGGTTTCTGCTGAGATGGCTGCTGACTCGGCTGGCGGCATTGCGGCAGGTAGGGCTGTCGTGGCTGGTCGACGTTTAGACTTTTCCAGTTGTGCTTCCTTTTTTGTGTTGTCATTAGTTGCACGGTCTTTGAATTAGACCCAATTTCGAGTCCGGAAAAAGGTAGGGTGTAAGCGTCGACTGACTCTTCCTTATGTAAAATCTCTTTTCCTTTATCTAACAAAACAGTTGGTGTGGTGAGGGTGGCTCTAATAGTAGGAGCTGAAGCAGTCCTCAGAGAAGTCCCAGCACTTCTAGCGGCATACTTCACAACAATAGAAGAGTCTTTTTCAATCCACTCCTTCTTTGGCATAGGGGGCTCTTCAACAATTTTTAAGTTGAACTCTACAATAGGCTCAACGGACTTTCTCATTTCGGGTTTTATCATTTCAACAGACAAATTCCAAAACTTAGTTTCAACACTTGTCGAATCCTTGTCCAAACTCGATGATCGCCGAGTCGAGCGGTTCCTCCTATTGACGGCAAACTCCACTCCAGAGGCGAAAGAAAAGACCAGCTTGGGTGAAGACGCTGTCTCCTGTCATTTGAAGAATTTCTGGAAGTCTGTGACGTCCCTTACTTTGCAGTTTCAATGAAAGTACTCAAGTTAACTTGCTTTATACTGGGCATCCTTTAAGCATGTGAATTATTTTTTTTGTGTTTCCTTTTTTTTATTATTATTATTGTATATTTACTGTGTCTTGAGAAGTTTTATTTTGGTTTGAAATTTTGACAAATTTTTTTTTATTTATGGTTTATTGGAAGGTTGTTAGAGGGAAGTTTCAGTTTGACCTGTTTGCAAAAAGTCAAACAAAAAGAGAAGTGAAGTGTCGGACCTGGTCCGAGATTTAGAGGAGGTTGAATTCACATTGAAATCACATCAACATATCATTCCAATTCTAACACACCTATTGGGGGTCTACTTCGCGTCTATGGGGAGGTGGGAGGATTCTGGAACCTCTCTGTTTAGGGATGTCTAAACAGTGGCTCCAAAATCCAAAAAGGAGTTCACTATACTCGCTCAAGACAGAAATGAGCGAGCTATGCCAACGAAAGAATGGTAGCCTGGTCCACTAAGGACATGGACTCGCTACCGATTTATGAAAGCAAAACCATCTGATCAAAATGGAGAGAGGAACTGTTCCCCAGCGGAGTCGCCAGAAGTTGTACGGCTTATTTTTTTAGGTTGAGTGTTGTATTTTTGAAAAGGGGTCGCCTACAGAAATTGTCGATGAATTTTAAATTTTAAATTTAATTTAAATATATATATAATTTAGAAAGTAGTATTTGATTTTGAAAATAATTTTAAATTTGAAAATTTTAAGATATGAAATCAAACCGATCTCACATCCCAAATAGTTTATATAAACGAGCACCGCATCACAAATCGTGTATATATCCCGAAGAATAGACACACTGCTTGATGATAGGTCTCGATTAAAAAAACTAGGAGATTTGTGACATCCGTTTGGTCTGCGAACCAATTTTATAAGCCGACAAGTTCCCCTGCTTAATACAAAGAAATTAAGTAGGGTTTATATTACAAGTTCCCCTGCTTAATACAAAGAAATTAAGCCGATAATGATCAATGGTTTTGCTCTCAAGAATTTTAAAGTTTAAGGTTTTCAAAGGATTGAATTTTGGAATTTCAATAGGGAATGGATCAAATTTGGAACAGTTAATTTCAGGAGTCCAAAGGAAGAAAAGTAGGAGAAGCTGAGGATCCAAGAAGAATCTTGGCAACTTCCCAAACTATCCTATTGTTTGGCTTAGATTTGGGAATTTACTTAATATTTCAATCTTGCCAATTTTAATTAATTAGGACTTATATTTGTATGACATAATCATACAAATAGCCTCGAAGATGTGAGGGTTTATTTCGTTCCAAACGACTACCTCAGAGTCCTAATACCGGTTAGGGCTTAATTTACATAACATGATTATGCAAATGTCTAACAAAAGGGTTGAGGATTTTTGTTACACTAGGCAAACTACCTCGAAATCCTACGGTTTGGTTGTTTAATTCTAGGAATGTTTAGTCGATGTAGAGTTGTTTCTGTCGACGAAGATGGTCGTGCTGCCCACCGTGCTCCAAACTCCTTGTTGTTGCAGAGGTTTAGTTTTAGAAGTCATAAATCAAGAGATGAGAGAAGTGTTTTGGTTTAGAGAGAATCTTAAAATCCAAGTGTTTTTCATATTTTAATTAAACAAATCTTAAAGTTGATTAAACAGAACCGATTAAGATCCCACGGTTCCGTCATCCCGGCACCGTTATTTTCATCGAATTCACTTAGTCCAGATGAATTTGCTAAACTCAAATGAATGAGTTCCACACTTTCATTTAGACCTTGGGAAATCCCGTTAGCAACACGTGGGTTACATGATCCGAGGTATTCCCGATCATTCAATGAGACGTTTTAATTTAGTTGTGATTGTAGTTTTGTTGTTCTGTTTGTGATTTAATTTTGAGTTATTTTATATTTTGGAATGTTGTGGAGGTGAATTTTATCTTGCAATGATTTTTAATTTAGTTTTGGATTCAGTTCAGGGACTACCCTAAAGGTTTTGGTTTTCATGCAACATTCTTGTTTAACATGCAAGAAAAGTAAAGTACAGTGCATGTAAGTAAATTACAATAAAGTAAATTGCAATAAAATAAAAGCGTACTCGGAGGGTCTTCCCGTCATCCCAAGTCGCACTTAAAACACATGTTAAGGCATTTAAATATTTCAATGAGATACCTAGGTAAAGCTAAGGGAAGGGTTTTGGTTGTCTACCAAATTCCTAATCCTATAACTAGTCATCTCCTATGATGTCTAGGTTCTTGGTTTGGTTTAAGGATGATTTTCTTCATCAAAGAACAATTAAATTCAGTTGTTCTTCTAAAACATCCCGTAATATTGAGGAAGTGCTTAGGACGAGTTCTAAACATCTTTTCGATATTTACGGGATTGTTCCGAGTCCAAGTAAATTTAGTTGCACGAGTGAATTAATCATCGAGGAGTTTAGTTAAACTTTGTTTCTTGCTCAGTGAACTTAGTTATTTGATTACCTGATGAATGAAGTGACATTTCACTTAATACTCTATTCAAGAGTTATACTAATTAAAGCCTTTAGGGGCAAGTTTATTGAGAATTTTAATCATTCTTAAATTTAAAGTTCGAATTAATGGTTTAAAGTGTTTTAATTTAATTATGAGATTTTAATTAATAATTTTAAGTTCTGAATAGTGTTCAAATTATTTTAGATTTAATTCTTAATGATTTCATTTAGGTTTGTTGTTAAATAATTTTAATTTAATTTAATTCAATTTGATTTTAATTTAATTTATTTCAATTTTAATTTAATTTTAGTTTAATTTTAATTAAATTTTATTTAATTTTATTTAATTTTAATTTAATTTAATTTAATTTAATTTAATTTAATTTTAGTTTTAATTTAATTTAAATTTAATTTAATTTTAGTTTTAATTTTGATTTTAATTTTAGTTTTAATTTAACTTCAATTTTTAATTTAATTTTAATTTTTAATTTAATTTTAATTTAATTTTAATTTTAATTTTAGTTTTAATTGTTAATTTTAATTGTTAAATTGGATTATTATTTTAATTTCTTAATTAAGATTTAAATATTGTTAAAGTGACTTATTTAGGGATCTTTAAATTAAAGAATAAATATCCTCTTTATAAGATCCCTATTTTAATAATCCAATTTTAAATGTACTCTTTCCAAAATTTAGATTATTTAATTAATTAAAGTTTCATTTTGATATTTTCAAAGTGCTTAATGTGTCTCTACCCTTTAATTTCCCTAAGTTTCAATCTTCTAAGAAAATTAAAATCAAATTTTTTACCCCCCCATTTTGATTAAACCTAAAGTTTTAATTAAGGGTTAAAATTTTTAATTACTTTTATGCCCTTTTAAGCTTATTTATTTCATAACTCACTAAATTGAGCTCAATGAAATTGAAATTTTTATGTCACTTCACTCACATGTCAATTAAGACATTAGAGGAGAAAATGTGATTTTTCTGAATTAAATTTATTTATATAATTATTTTTAATGAAAAATAGGGATTTTCAAGGAAAATTCAACAACATGACCAAGGAAAGGTTTCTGTCCTTAAGAAAATTATGGGATGTTCCTAATGACTAGAGAACCACTTAGACCAATTTTGGTGATTTTTTTGAGTTATATTTTATTTATTATAATTATTTTGATTTTTAGAGTATTAATTAATTATAAAATAAAATAAAATTTAAAAAAAGGATTTTATATTTTTATTAAATTTCTCTGACCTCAAAGAGTCCAGAGAAACAAATTTTATAATTTTCTGATTTTTCTTTGATTTATTAGAATTATTTTAGTGAAAATGTTTGGAAATTCATTTTTTAATTCAAAAATTGTTTTAGGCTTTTAAAATTCAATATCTTATCCTAGAGACTTAGGAAAAATATTTGGTTTGTTCCAAAGTGATTAGGAGTTAAAATGTGACATTTTTATGAATTTTAATATTTTTGTGATTTTTATTATTTTTTAATTATTTAAAATATTAAAATATGATTAAAAATAAAAAAATTTAGAAAATTCCAATTTTAATTTTTATAGACTTCTCTGATATCAGAGAGCAAAAAAAAAACTAATTTTGGTGAATTTTTGAAATGTATTTTTGGAGTTATGATTTTTTAAAGTTTAATTTTGGTTATGTGACTTAATTAATTCATTTAGTGGGGCTAAACATTTCCAATTGATATCAAATTTTTATATGAGCTTCCTCTGATCCTAAAGATTAGTGGAGAGTTATTTTCAAGTTATTTTGATGTGTGGTTAATCCTAATTAATTTAAATTCCATTTTAAGATTTTGGCCAAATTAGAGTTTGTTTGATTGAAATAAATCATGAGATAATTTTCTAATTTTTCTCCATTCAAAGGGAACACACTGTAATTTTTCTAGATTTTTATAAGCAACATGGTAATTTTTATAATTATTATAGGAAAACTGAAGCATAATATTGAAAAATAGATATCTCATCATGGAAATCTTTTCTGACTTTGGAAAAATCACGAAAGATCAACCATTATGCATAGAATAACATATAAAAATTTCAAGTTATGGTGAAACTCCTACATGCATGAAGAATTAAAATATTGAAAACACTATTGAATTAATTAAAAATAAAATATGCATTAAATAAAAATAAAATTACTTTCACATTATTCTCCTCGTTTTCATGAGCAAGGGGGTATTTTTATTTTATTTTTTTGAGTTTTCTAGGCAAAGTTATGATTTTTTTGAAGTTTTGTGTCAAAAATAACTCCAAAAAATCCATTTCTCGCTCAAATGACACGTGTCGCGCTGCTACTGGCTGGCGTGGTTGCCTGTTCACGGATGAAGCTGCCGTCCAACTCCATCAGCATCGTCCGTTGGATACATGCCTGATCAGACGGCTGCTGCTCCTCTTTCCTTGTTCTTTTCACTCAAAATCGTCCAACTTCAAACCTTGTTATCTCCCTCGATTCTCAATGAAATTGAATGATTTGTTTTTTAAAATGATCGTCTAATCGAGTAGCACACATCTATATGGTGATGATATACTTAAAGCATGTAAATAATTAAAGAAAATTAAAACATGCTCGGTTGGAGGAGAAAAAATTTGATACCTTTGTCCAAGAGGTGAGGCCTCAATTGGAAATGGTTGGATTGAGCTTAGGAGTGCTTGGAGAAGCTTTGGGAACAATTTGGGAGAGTTTCCCCAAGGTAATCTTTGCATCTCCTCCTCTTGGCCATGGAGATGGGGTTTAAATAAGGAAGGTTATGGTGGAGCTTTGGGTGGCCATGGGGGTTGGCTTGGTTCATTCACCAAGATTTTTTTTTTGCTGAGAAAAACTCACATGATTGAGCTTGATCTTGGTGCAATCAATTGGGTTATGCCATGTGTAAAGTCAAAGATTTAGATGACATGGGTGTAAGGAGCATTTTTGGTCCAATTTGGGTCAATTCATGGTTTTGGCTTGGTTCACTCACCAAGGTTTGATTTGGGCTGATGTGAGATCATTTGGGTCAGCCTCACATGTGTGGTGAAGTCCCCATCCAAGGTGGGGTGGCCAATTTTGGTTAAAGTGTATCATTGATGAGGTTAAAAAAGGTTTAGTGAAGTCTTAGGAAAGGCTCCCCTCTTCTTGCCATAAGTGGCATGGTGAGGTGGAAAGGGCTCCCCATGGCTTGCATATGGCTTATGCATGGCTCCATGGCTTCATTTAGCTTGCTCAAGGCTTGGTAAAAGGTTGGCTCACTTGCATGGAAAAGGGTTATTTGCAATTTTGAAAACTTTAGATTCCTTTGATGGGATTTGTCATGATGCTACAAATGGGTTGATTTTATGATGGTTTAAGACTTTGGTCAAATAGGATTATCAAAGGAATGATGAAGAAAAGGTTTCATGTGGGCTTGGGGATGGATTTTGGGCTTTTGAATTTGATGGAAAGTGGGCTTTTAAAGGCTTTATGGAAGTGGGCTTTTAAGTTTGAAAACAAATTGGTGGATGGAGATTTTGTGCAAGATTGGGCTAAAAAAATGTTGGGTTTAGTTTAGGAGTGTGGCATGAGTGATTTGGAGAAGGTTTGGTGTCATTTGGAATTGAAATAGGTTTAATTTGGGCCTTTTTGGTAATGGGGCCCAAAATGGGTCAAATTGGGCTAACTTTGGCTATCTTGGGTTAATGTTGGTTTAAGGTTGGATTTAATGTAAAATTAATGTTGAGAAATGTTTAGGGGAGTGTTATAAAGATTTTTTAACTTTGGTTGGGCTTTGATTTTGGGATTTGGGCCTATTTGGGTTAAGTTTGGGTTTAGGCCAATTTAGGGGATTTAGGCGTCAAATTGAAATTGGATCCAAATGTCAATCAAATTGGGCTTAGATTTGGTATAAATTGACATTGGTGATATTTAATTGAAGTTTAGAATTGAATTGGACCAAAATTGAGGTCAATTGGGTTTGTTTAGTGGGACATTGGGTCTACTTGGGTTAAGGTTGGGTCAAATTGGGGGTTTTAGTAAAAGTGGGTTAAATTGATAAAATTGGCCCATTGTGTAGTTGAACAAAATGAAATTGGGAATATTTGGGATTTTTTGGAATTTTTTGGGAATTTTCGGAATTTATGGAATTTTTGGCTAGAAAGGGCATTTTGGGTATTTGGAGGGTATTGGGGGGTATTTTTGGAAATTTTGGTATATTTGGCTATGGATGATCAATTTGAGTGGGCGGAAATGTTTAGGATTGATTTTGAAGAATTTTGGGTAATTTAGGTGATTTTGCAAATTTTGGATAGTTTCAAGGGCATTTGGTTGGTTTAGTGGGTGTAGGGCCCCGGGGGTCAAAAATTGAAATTTTGGAAAAATGAAGATTGATCAAATTTGAGTAGAATGGAATCACTTTGATTGAGCCATGAAGCCATATCATGCCCATAAGAGCCATGAGAGGACTCATTTGAGGCATTCACTATGTTGTTCCTAACCCTCTTAGCCAAGGGCCTAAGGGTTAAGGTCCATCCATATGAATTTCCTACATGAGTCAGGAAGTCAAGCTAGGCATGAATAGTTTTAGGATTTGGAATGTGTGTGAAAGTGTAATGTGTGCAGGTGAACCCTCACCAGACCAGACCACCCAGGGTAGTCCTAAGGCCAAAGAGTCCTATAGGGAACTCATCCTTTAAACCTCCACATTTGATCTTAACCCTCCAAGTGAATTAGGGGTTTACAATCAGGCGTGTGGGGTTTGCAGGGAGTTAAGAGGTGTTTAAATTTCTAAATGGTGGGTGCCATCTCTGATCCTCTAGGATAGTCAAAGGGAAAGCCTAAGGCTAGATCCTAAGTACTAAGGAGAGAAAAGACCTCACCAAAAATGAGGTCAACAAATGGACCCCCAATAGGTGTGGTGTGCTGAAGGAGCACACCACGTGTATTGGCGTTGATCGAAGAGATCAACTGAACCAACACATACGTCAAAAACAAACTCTCTCAGACTAAACGGAGGGAGCGAAGAAAGTTTCCGTTGGGGAGTATTTGGTGGATTTTCACTATGGAAGAATACCAGACTCTCGCTGGGGAGGAAATGTGAAATCCTTCAAAATGAAGCAAAAGAATTTAAAATTCCACACTAAAAAGGGGGACACAATCGGATTTGATTTAGAGCTTAAGATTGAAAATTTCAAGATTTGAGTTGAAGATTTGGAGTTTGAAATTTGAAGTTTGAAATTTTGTTTTGAATTTGAAGTTTGGAATTTTAGTTTGAATTTGAAGTCTGGAATTTTAGTTTGAATATGAAGTTTGGAATTTTAGTTTAGTTTATGTGTGATTTCATTTAAGTTGAAAATGTTGATTTTGAATCTGAATTTGAGGTTTCAAATAATTCCATTCGCAAAAGTTCGCGAGAAAATTTTCAATTTGGTAAGATGAATTGATCGAATTTGAATGAGAGATGGAAGTTCGGCTCCTGCCTCGAGAATTGATTTGAAAACTAGAAGTTCGGCTCTAGCCTCAAGAATTGATGTTCTACGATGAGAACGTTGACTCAAACCATTGCGATAGAAAATGATCTTAAAGCAATGTGGTGTTGGATGTTGTGATCCTCAACCTCTAAAACTTGAAAGGAGATCATTGCAAAGCAATGCGGTATCGAATGTCGGAATCCTCAACCTCTAAAATTTGAAGTTTTGAATTTGAACCATTGCGACAGGAAGGAATCCTAAAGCAATGCGGTATCGAATGTAAATCCTCAACCTCTAAATTTTGATATTAATTTGAACCATTGCGATAGGGAAAGAACCTAAAGCAATGCGGTAACGGAAGTAAATCCTCAATCTCTAAAATTTGAAATTTTTGATTTCAACCATTGCAATAGGGAAAGTTCCTAAAGCAATGCCAGATCGGATGTAAAATCCTCCACCTCTAAAATTTAATTTTGATTTGAACCATTGCGATAGGGAAAGATCCTAAAGCAAGGTGGTATCGGAAGTAAAATCCTCAACCTCTAAAATTTGATTTTTGATTTGAACCATTGCGATAGGGAAAGATCCTAAAGCAATACGGTATCGGATGTAAAATCCTCAACCTCAAAAATTTGATTTTGATTTGAGCCATTGCGATAGGGAAAGATCCTAAAGCAATGCGATATCGGATGTAAAATCCTCAACTCCTAAAATTTGATTTTTGATTTGAACCATTGCGATAGGGAAAGATCCTAAAGCAATGTGGTATCGGATGTAAAATCCTCAACCTCTAAAATTTGATTTTTGATTTGAACCATTGAGATACGGAAAGATCCTAAAGCAATGCGGTATCGGATGTAAAATCCTCAACCTCTAAAATTTGATTTTGATTTGAACCATTGCGATAGGAAAAGAACTTAAAGCAATGCGGTATCAGATGTAAAATCCTCAACCCCTAAAATTTGATTTTTGATTTGAACCATTGCGATAGGGAAAGATCCTAAAGCAATGCGGTATCGGATGTAAAATCCTCAACCTCTAAAATTTGATTTTTGATTTGAACCATTGCGATAGGGAAAGATCCTAAAGCAATGCGGTATCGGATATAAAATCCTCAACCTCTAAAATTTGATTTTGATTTGAACCATTGCGATAGGTAAAGAACCTAAAGCAATGCGGTATCAGATGTAAAATCATCAACCCCTAAAATTTGATTTTTGATTAAAACCATTGCGATAGGAAAAGATCCTAAAGCAATGCGGCATCGGATGTAAAATCCTCAACCTCAAAAATTTGATTTTTGATTTGAACCATTGCGATAGGGAAAGATCCTAAAGCAATGCGGTATCGGATGTAAAATCCTCAACCTCTAAAATTTGATTTTGATTTGAACCATTGCGATAGGGAAAGAACCTAAAGCAATGCGGTATCGAATGTAAAATCCTCAACCTCTAAAATTTAATTTTGATTTGAACCATTGCGATAGGGAAAGAACCTAAAGCAATGCGGTACGGATGTAAAATCCTCAACCTCTAAAATTTAATTTTGATTTGAACCATTGCAATAGGGAAAGATCCTAAAGCAATGCGGTATCGGAAGTAAAATCCTCAACCTCTAAAATTTGATTTTGATTTGAACCATTGCGATAGGGAAAGAACCTAAAGCAATGCGGTATCGGATGTAAAACCCTCAACCTCTAAAATTGATTTCGATTTGAACCATTGCGATAGGGAAAGAACCTAAAGCAATGCGGTATCGGATGTAAAATCCTCAACCTCTAAAATTTGATTTTTGATTTGAACCATTGCGATAGGGAAAGAACCTAAAGCAATGCGGTATCGGATGTAAAATCCTCAACCTCTAAAATTTGATTTTTGATTTGAACCATTGCGATAGGGAAAGAACCTAAAGCAATGCGGTATCGGATGTAAAATCCTCAACCTCTAAAATTTGATTTTTGATTTGAACCATTGCGATAGGGAAAGAACCTAAAGCAATGCGGTATCGGATGTAAAATCCTCAACCTCTAAAATTTGATTTTTTATTTGAACCATTGCGATAGGGAAAGAACCTAAAGCAATGCGGTATCGGATGTAAAATCCTCAACCTCTAAAATTTGATTTTTGATTTCGCGATTGATTTGCAAAGATTTGTAGTGTCAACTTGAAAAGTGTAGAATTTCGGTGTTTTGAGGATGTCATGAAAGTTGTAAAAGATTTTTGTGGAAAGAAACAGATTATGAGGGAATATGAGGATGCCACATATCCCATTCAAAAGAGTTGATCGAAAAGTTACTGGTTTGGATTGGATACGATTCCTCGCCATCAGAACCAAATCGAAAACCTCGTGGCTCCATGTCAATGGAATCGACTGCTCCTATCTCAAACAAAGAAGAGAACTAAAGGGATTGGATTTTAGATTTGAAAGTTTGAATTTGACTTTTATTGGGATTTGATTTGAGATTCAAATTGAGATTGGATTTGAATGTACTGATTGGAGATTCAGATTTGAGGTTTATTTTTAATATTGAGATTCTTTTTTTTTCCGATGATTCAAGTTCGTTTTGATTTAGATTTCAATTCGATTTTGGATTTCATTTTGATTTTAAGTTTCATTTTGATTCGAAGTTTGTTTCGTTATCTTATTCGATTTTTTTTTAGTTTTCATTTTTTTTTAGTTTTTATTTTTTTTATTTATTTGTTGTCATTCGTTGGGGGATTTATTGTTGGTTTTTTTTTTTGAAGTTTTATTTTATTCATTTATGTTTCATAATTTTTTTATTTTTTTATTTTTATTTTTTTTCAGTTAAGGTTTGGACCCAGTCATAAGCAAGTGCGACATCTGTGCTTCGTAGAACGAGACTGTCTTTGAAACATTACGATGCTCATACTTCTTGAGGTATCGTCCACTGACCGAAGACGTTTGTAGAAAATGACCTATTCTTCGAGGTACTATTGAAATTATATCCTTTCAAGTACCTACAAAGATGTGTTATTTCTACAGACACCACAGCTGAAGGGACAGGAACTTCGTAGCTTTGTTTGTAACAGTTGTCACTCATTACCGTTGATTTAGGAGGATTGTTTAGGCTGTCTTTGCGAAGTTGCCCTAACGCCCTTCGAATTGATGTTGGAGTTGTATCTGCTAGGTACAGTTGATGCTCTTTGATCTGACATTGGATAAGTATTTGTCGGGCACTGAAGACATGACTTCAAGTTCGAATTTCTATTAATTTTTAATAACTGTGCCCTTTTACTTCAATTCTTTCTTTCTGGGCCTAAGTAGATTCAAAATTTATGCTCATATGATAGAAATATTTTTCATTGGTCAAAGATATTTACGAGTCAATTAATGACCGACCAAAAGACATAAAATCACTTGACTCTTTTCAAAGCATAATATCAGAGGAAACTTCTTAAGGTAGTCTTTCAAGTTTCATTAATCGGGGGAGGATTAAGTCACCAATTTTTGATTATATGCTTGCCTCAAGCTTCTTCTCAGGGAGCCTTTTATTTCCTTTTCTTTTCTTTTTTGAGCTTTTCCCTTTTTTTATTGAGGATTACTGTATCTAGTGGAGCACATGTTAAAGATTTTGAATGTCTAGATTGGGACACCAATTTTTGATTTTGTGCTCACCTCAAGCTTCTCCTCAGGAATACTTCTCTCTTCTTTTTTTTCTTTTTTCGCTCCTTTTGTTTTCCGACATTCTATCGTATCCGGTAAGACATATTTCTATTAAAGATTTTGAATGTCGAAACTCCCTAATTAATAAATCGGAAATGGTTTCTTAACATGAATCCCGGGATATTATAACTCATCCAAAAGTCCGGACCTGATCACATGGCGTAAAATTAAAAGACTCTTGATATCCTAGATCAATTACTTGTATTTCAACCACACTTGCTTCATTCCAAAATTTACTTAGGACTCGATCGAATTCCTTAAAGTGAAGGACCCAGTCATTAGGGCATAAATTTCATTCTTTCCTGAAGTTACTGTCTTATCAAAATATTCAAGTTTGAGCTTTCCAAATATCGAACAATTCTGAACAAAAAAACCTTTTTTCATTCATTTTCATTCATAGCAATGGGAGGTATGTGACAGATCAACATCAATCCTGCAAATTTCCCTTTACATTGGTAGATGTAGTACAATGATAGTCAAGAAATGTCTTCTTTGTTGCCAATTACGTAGGAGTCAGCTAGAACAAACAGATCGACCAAAATCATATTGATAGAACCTTTTTTAGGTTCTTTTCAAATATTCTTCCAGGATTGTTACGTTCCCACTCTTGAAATTCTCTTCAAGCCAATCTTTGAAATTGCAACACTCTTCTATGGTGTGTCCAACGAACCTGTGGTACGGGCATTATCTTGGATGTCCTTTCTTATTAATTTCATCCGGTCTTTTTGGCTCAGGTAACCGGAATTCAGGGTTCTTGATTAGATTGCGGAACATCTTTCTTGCCGCTTCGTCTTTAAAAGAGTACACCTTGTTTGTTCGAGCAATCATTGTTGGAACTTGTCTTTCATTTGTCTGGTAGAGTCTTTGTTGAAAGTATTGTTGAGCGTTCTGCCTGGGACGTTGGAAGGTCCGCTGATGTTGTTCGACCTGTACTTGCAATTGTCTCTTTCCCCTGTTAACCACAGCAACTGTCTCAGATTCCTTCTCGAATATCTTCGTTAGCTCTAGCTCGTTGGCTTTTCCAAGAAAACCAAGTTGTTTAGCTTCTTCTTGAAGTCTTCCGGCTTTATTAAGTATCTTCTCGAATGTTTTGATGGTGAATCCCTTGAGCAAGAGACCAACTGGACCGTGAATGCTCTTTAGAAGAATTTCAACTGCGTGCTGCTCTTGCAACTGTGGCTTGCGTCTCATGCTGAGATTTCTCCAACGCAGGATGTATTCCACCAAGGTTTCATCTGGTTTATGTTTCTCTACCACAAGATCACCGACTGTGATGTGGTGCTGAGCTCCAGCAAACCGTTTGACAAAAAGATTTTCCATTTCTGTAAATGTCCTTAGTGAACCATTTGGTAACTCTGCATACCAATCAAAGGCAGCTCCAGTGAGGCTATTCACAAATTGGCGGAACAAAAGTGCTTCGCTACCCCCCGAGTTGCAGCAACTTGCTCGGAAGTGTGCAATATACTGTCGGGGAATTTCAGTTCCATCAAAAGTTTTGAACAACGGTGATACGAAACCTCTGGGGTACTGAACAGTATCAAACACTTCTGGGTAAGGTCTACCCTTTGAAACTGATTCCTCCATTTCTGATTGGACCAGGGCTTCTCTCACCTATTGTTCTACTATCTGTTTAATGTTACTCTCCAGCATCAGACCCTGAACTAGATCCTTCTTCGGTTGTTTGTTGGAGGTGGACTCTTTTCTTTCATACGTAACATGAACAATTTCTAGTTGGTTTGCTTCCAAAGTTGCTATTGGTAACGACTGCGACTGCCCTTGAATTGTAGCCATGACGACCACTATTTCCTCTAGTTGTTTCTTCATTTGACCTATCTGCTCATCCCGCTGTTGAATGGCCATTTGAAACTCATCCGCGGTGTTCTCCTTAGTGGGTAAAGGAGCATCGCACGAGGATGGTGTGGCCTCCGTCTCGATGACGTTGATTTCTGCAAAACCACCTTCCATGTAATAGGGTAGGCTGTAATCTCCATTTTCGACATCTTCTTTCTGGTCTTCAAATAGTTGTGCAATGTCAACTCAGAGCTTCTCTATGGCGGACTCAATCGAACTTTCTTTGAGAATTTTTAGGTCAACCGGGACTTTTGAGGAACATCACTTATCCCCTCGAGCACTGGCGTCATTGTATAGAAGCCAAGCGAAACATCCGAAATCATATTCACTGAACCTTTTTCAGGTTCTTTTAAATATTCCTTCGGGATTGCTATGTTCCCACTTTCAAAATTCTTTTCGAGCCAATCCTTGAAAGTGAAGCAGTCTTCTATCTTGTGTCCAATCATCCGGTGGTAAGGGCAGTACATCGGGTGATCTTTCTCGCCGATCTCTTCTGGCTTTTTCGGCTCTGGCAGTTGAAAATCAACCATCTTACTCAAGCTGCAGAACATTTTGGCCACTGCTCCATCCTTATAGGGACATTCCTTACACAAAAGCTCCTTCAGGCTGCGTGTCGGTCCGTGTGGTTTCGCCGAGATGGCCGCCGACTCGGTCGGCGGCATTGTGGCGAGCGTAGTCGTCGTGGCCGGTCGACGTTTAGACTTTTCCAGTTGTGCTTCCTTTTTGTGCTCGTCATTAGTTGCGCGGTCTTTGAATTAGACCCAATTTCGAGTCCGGAAAAGGTAGGGTGTAAGCGTCGACCGACTCTTCCTTATGTAAAATCTCTTTTCCTTTATCAAACAAAACGAGTTGGTGTGGTGAGGGTGGCTCTAATAAGTAGGAGCCGAAGCAGTCCTCGAGAAGTCCCAGCGACTTCTAGCGGCATACTTCACAACAATAGAAGAGTCTTTTTCAATCCACTCCTTCTTTTGCATAGGGGGCTCTTCAACAATTTTTAAGTTGAACTCTACAATAGGCTCAACGGACTTTCTCATTTCGGGTTTTATCATTTCAACAGACAAATTCCCAAACTTAGTTTCAACACTGTCGAATCCTTGTCCAAACTTGATGACTGCCAGGTCAGGCAGTTCCTCCCTATTGACGGCAAACTCCACTCCAGAGGCGAAAGAAAAGACCAGCTTGGGTGAAGACGCTGTCTCCTGTCATTTGAAGAATTTCTGGAAGTCAGTGACGTCCCTTACTTTGCAGTTTCAATGAAAGTACTCAAGTTAACTTGCTTTGTACTGGGCATCCTTTAAGCATGTGAATTATTTTTTTTGTGTTTCCTTTTTTTTTTATTATTATTGTATATTTATTGTGTCTTGAGAAGTTTTATTTTGGTTTGAAATTTTGACAAAATTTTTTTTTTTATGGTTTATTGGAAGGTTGTTAGAGGAAGTTTCGATTTGACTCGTTTGCAACAAGTCAAAAAAAAAGAGAAGTGAAGTGTCAGACCCGATCCGAGATTTAGAGGAGGTTGAATTCACATTGAAATCACATCAACATGTCATTCCAATTCTAACACACCTATTGGGGGTCTACTTCGCGTCTATGGGGAGGTGGGAGGATTCCGGAACCTCTCCGTTTAGGGATGTCTAAACAAGTGGCTCCAAAATCCAAAAGGAGTTGACTATACTCGCTCGAGACGATGAAATGAGCGAGCTATGCCAACGGAAGAATGGTAGCCCAGTCCACTAGGGACATGGACTCGTTACCGATTTATGAAAGCAAAACCATCTGATCAAAATGGAGAGAGGAACTGTTCCCCAGCGGAGTCGCCAGAAGTTGTACGGCTTATTTTTTTAGGTTGAGTGTTGTCTTTTTGAAAAGGGGTCGCCTACAGAAATTGTCGGTGAATTTTAAATTTTAAATTTAATTTAAATATATATATATAATTTAGAAAGTAGTATTTGATTTTGAAAATAATTTTAAATTTGAAAATTTTAAGATATGAAATCAAACCGATCTCACATCCCAAATAGTTTATATTAACGAGCACCGCATCACAAATCGTGTATCTATCCCGAAGAATAGACACACTGCTTGATGATAGGTCTCGATTAAAAAAACTAGGAGATTTGTGACATCCGTTTGGTCTGCGAACCAATTTTGTAAGCCGACAAGTTCCCCTGCTTAATACAAAGAAATTAAGTAGGGTTTATATTATAAATTCCCCTGCTTAATACAAAGAAATTAAGCCGATAATGATCAATGGTTTTGCTCTCAAGAATTTTAAAGTTTAAGGTTTTCAAAGGATTGAATTTTGGAATTTCAATAGGGAATGGATCAAATTTGGAACAGTTAATTTCAGGAGTCCAAAGGAAGAAAAGTAGGAGAAGCTGAGGATCCAAGAAGAATCTTGGCAACTTCCCAAACTATCCTATTGTTTGGCTTAGATTTGGGAATTTACTTAATGTTTCAATCTTGCCAATTTTAATTAATTAGGACTTATATTTGTATGACATAATCATACAAATAGCCTCGAAGATGTGAGGGTTTATGTCGTTCCAAACGACTACCTCGGAGTCCTAATACCGGTTAGGGCTTAATTTACATAACATGATTATGCAAATGTCTAACAAAAGGGTTGAGGATTTATGTTACACTAGGCAAACTACCTCGAAATCCTACGGTTTGGTTGTTTAATTCTAGGAATGTTTAGCTGATGTAGAGTTGTTTTGCTGACGAAGATGGTCGTGCTGCCCACCGTGCTCCAAACTCCTTGTTGTTGCAGAGGTTTAGTTTTAGAAGTCATAAATCAAGAGATGAGAGAAGTGTTTTGGTTTAGAGAGAATCTTAAAATCCAAGTGTTTTTCATATTTTAATTAAACAAATCTTAAAGTTGATTAAACGAACCGATTAAGATCCCACTGGTTCCGTCATCCCGCACCGTTATTTTCATCGAATTCACTTAGTTCAGAAGAATTTGCTAAACTCAAATGAATGAGTTCCACACTTTCATTTAGACCTTGGGAAATCCCGTTAGCAACACGTGGGTTACAACATCCGAGGTATTCCCGATCATTAAATGAGACGTTTTAATTTAGTTGTGATTGTAGTTTTGCCGTTCTGTTTGTGATTTAATTTTGAGTTATTTTATATTTTGGAATGTTGTGGCGGTGAATTTTATCTTGCAATGATTTTTAATTTAGTTTTGGTTTCAGTTCAGGGACTACCCTAAAGGTTTTGGTTTTCATGCAACATTCTTGTTTAACATGCAAGAAAAGTAAAGTACAGTGCATGTAAGTAAATTACAATAAAGTAAATTGCAATAAAATAAAAGCGTACCTGGAGGGTCTTCCCGTCATCCCAAGCTGCACTTAAAACACATGTTAAGGCATTTAAATATTTCAACAGATACCTAGGTAAAGCTAAGGGAAGGGTTTTGGTTGTCTACCAAATTCCTAATCCTATAACTAGTCATCTCCTATGATGTCTAGGTTCTTGGTTTGGTTTAAGGATGATTTTCTTCATTAAAGAACAATTAAATTCAATTGTTCTTCTAAACATCCCGTAATATTGAGGAAGTGCTTAGGACGAGTCCTAAACATCTTTTCAATATTTCTGGGATTGTTCTGAGTCCAAGTAAATTTAGTTGCACAGGTGAATTAATCATCGAGGAGTTTAGTTAAACTTTGTTTCTTGCTCAGTGAACTTAGTTATTTGATTACCTGATGAATGAAGTGACATTTCACTTAATACTCTATTCAAGAGTTATACTAATTAAAGCCTTTAGGGGCAAGTTGATTTATTGAGAATTTTAATCATTCTTAAATTTAAAGTTCGAGTTAATGGTTTAAAGTGTTTTAATTTAATTTATGAGATTTTAATTAATAATTTTAAGTTTTGAATAGTGTTCAAATTATTTTAGATTTAATTCTTAATGATTTCATTTAGGTTTGCTGTTAAATAATTTTAATTTAATTTAATTCAATTTGATTTTAATTTAATTTATTTTAATTTTAATTTAATTTTAGTTTAATTTTAATTTAATTTTATTTAATTTTATTTAATTTTAATTTAATTTAATTTAATTTAATTTAATTTAATTTTAGTTTTAATTTAATTTAAATTTAATTTAATTTTAGTTTTAATTTTGATTTTAATTTTAGTTTTAATTTAACTTCAATTTTTAATTTAATTTTAATTTTTAATTTAATTTTAATTTAATTTTAATTTTAATTTTAGTTTTAATTGTTAATTTTAATTGTTAAATTGGATTATTATTTTAATTTCTTAATTAAGATTTAAATATTGTTAAAGTGACTTATTTAGGGATCTTTAAATTAAAGAATAAATATCCTCTTTATAAGATCCCTATTTTAATAATCCAATTTTAAATGTACTCTTTCCAAAATTTAGATTATTTAATTAATTAAAGTTTCATTTTGATATTTTCAAAGTGCTTAATGTGTCTCTACCCTTTAATTTCCCTAAGTTTCAATCATCTAAGAAAATTAAAATCAAAATTTTTACCCCCCATTTTGATTAAACCTAAAGTTTTAATTAAGGGTTAAAATTTTTAATTACTTTTATGCCCTTTTAAGCTTATTTATTTCATAACTCACTAAATTGAGCTCAATGAAATTGAAATTTTTATGTCACTTCACTCACATGTCAATTAAGACATTAGAGGAGAAAATGTGATTTTTCTGAATTTAATTTATTTATATAATTATTTTTAATGAAAAATAGGGATTTTCAAGGAAAATTCAACAACATGACCAAGGAAAGGTTTCTATCCTTAAGAAAATTATGGGATGTTCCTAATAACCAGAGAACCACTTAGACCAATTTTGTGGATTTTTTTGAGTTATATTTTATTTATTATAATTATTTTGAGTTTTAGAGTATTAATTAATTATAAAATAAAATAAAATTTAAAAAAAGGATTTTATATTTTTATTAAATTTCTCTGACCTCAAAGAGTCTAGAGAAATAAATTTTATAATTTTCTGATTTTTCTTTGATTTATTAGAATTATTTTAGTGAAAATGTTTGGAAATTCATTTTTTAATTCAAAAATTGTTTTAGGCTTTTAAAATTCAATATCTTATCCTAGAGACTTTGGAAAAATATTTGGTTTATTCCAAAGTGATTAGGAGTTAAAATGTGACATTTTTATGAATTTTAATATTTTTGTGATTTTTATTATTTTTTAATTATTTAAAATATTAAAATATGATTAAAAATAAAAAATTTTAGAAAATTCCAATTTTAATTTTTATAGACTTCTCTGATATCAGAGAGCCAAAAAAAACCAATTTTGGTGAATTTTTGAAATGTATTTTTGGTGTTATGAATTTTTAAAGTTTAATTTTGGTTATGTGACTTAATTATTTCATTTAGTGGGGCTAAACATTTCCAATTGATATCAAATTTTTATATGAGCTTCCTCTGATCCTAAAGATCAGTGGAGAGTTATTTTCAAGTTATTTTGATGTGTGGTTAATCCTAATTAATTTAAATTCCATTTTAAGATTTTGGCCAAATTAGAGTTTGTTTGATTGAAATAAATCATGAGATAATTTTCTAATTTTTCTCCATTCAAAGGGAACACACTGTAATTTTTCTAGATTTTTATAAGCAACATGGTAATTTTTATAATTATTATAGGAAAACTGAAGCATAATATTGAAAAATATATATCTCATCATGGAAATCTTTTCTAACTCTGGAAAAATCAGGAAAGATCAACCATTATGAATAGAATAACATATAAAAATTTCAAGTTATGGTGAAACTCCTACATGCATGAAGAATTAAAATATTGAAAACACTGTTGAATTAATTAAAAATAAAATATACATTAAATAAAAATAAAAGTACTTTCACATTATTCTCTTCATTTTCATGAACAAGGGGGTATTTTTATTTTATTTTTTGGAGTTTTCTAGGCAAAGTTATGATTTTTTTGAAGTTTTGTGTCAAAAATAAATCCAAAAAATCCATTTCCCGCTCAAATGACACGTGTCGCGCTGCTACTGGCTGGCGTGGTTGCCTGTTCACGGATGAAGCTGCCCTCCAACTCCATCAGCGCCGTCCGTTGGATACATGCCTGATCGGACGGCTGTTGCTCCTCTTTCCTTGTTCTATTCACTCAAAACCGTCCAACTTCAAACCTTGATATCTCCCTTGATTCTCAACGAAATTGAATGATTTTTTTTTAAATGATCGTTTAATCGAGTAGCACACATCTATATGGTGATGATATACTTAAAGCATGTGAATAATTACGGAAAATTAAAACATGCTCGGTTGGAGGAGAAAAAATTTGATACCTTTGTCCAAGAGGTGAGGCCTCAATTGGAAATGGTTGGATTGAGCTTAGGAGTGCTTGGAGAAGCTTTGGGAACAATTTGGTAGAGTTTCCCCAAGATAATCTTTGCATCTCCTCCTCTTGGCCATGGAGGTGGGGTTTAAATAAGGAAGGTTATGGTGGTGCTTTGGGTGGCCATGGGGGTTGGCTTGGTTCATTCACCAAGGTTTTTTTTTTTGCTGAGAAAAACTCACATTAATGAGCTTGATCTTGGTGCAATCAATTGGGTTATGTCATGTGTAAAGTCAAAGATTTAGATGGCATGGGTGTAAGGAGCATTTTTGGTCTAATTTGGGTCAATTCATGGTTTTGGCTTGGTTCACTCACCAAGGTTTGATTTGGGCTGATGTGAGATCATTTGGGTCAGCCTCACATGTGTGGTGAAGTCCCCATCCAAGGTGGGGTGGCCAATTTTGGTTAAAGTGTATCATTGATGGGGTTAAAAAAGGTTTAGTGAAGGCTTAGGAAAGGCTCCCTCTTCTTGCCATAAGTGGCATGGTGAGGTGGAAAGGGCTCCCCATGGCTTGCATATGGCTTATGCATGGCTCCATGGCTTCATTTAGCTTGCTCATGGCTTGGGAAAAGGTTGGCTCACTTGCATGGAAAAGGGTTATTTGGAATTTTGAAAACTTTGGATTCCTTTGATGGGATTTGTCACTATGCTACAAATGGGTTGATTTTATGATGGTTTAAGACTTTGGTCAAATAGGATTATCAAAGGAATGATGAAGAAAAGGTTTCATGTGGACTTGGGGATGGGTTTTGGGCTTTTGAATTTGATGGAAAGTGGGCTTTTAAAGGCTTTATGGAAGTGGGCTTTTAAGTTTGAAAACAAATTGGTGGATGGAGATTTTGTGAAAGATTGGGCTAAAAAAATGTTGGGTTTAGTTTAGGAGTGTGTCATGAGTGATTTGGAGAAGGTTTGGTGTCATTTTGAATTGAAATAGGTTTAATTTGGGCCTTTTTGGTAATGGGGCCCAAAATGGGTCAAATTGGGCTAACTTTGGCTATCTTGGGTTAATGTTGGTTAAAGGTTGGATTTAATGTAAAATTAATGTTGAGAAATGTTTACGAGAGTGTTATAAAGATTTTTCAACTTTGGTTGGGCTTTGATTTTGGGATTTGGGCCTATTTGGGTTAGGTTTGGGTTTAGGCCAATTTAGGGGATTTAGGCTTGAAATTGAAATTGGATCCAAATGTCAATCAAATTGGGCATGGATTTGGTCTAAATTGACATTAGGGATATTGAATTGAAGTTTAGAATTGAATTGGATCAAAATTGAGGTCAATTGGGTTGGTTTAGTGGGACATTGGGTCTACTTGGGTTAAGAATGGGTCAGATTGGGGGTTTTGGTAAATGTGGGTTAAATTGACCAAATTGGCCCATAGTGTAGTTGAACAAAATGAAATTGGGAATATTTGGGATTTTTCTGGAATTTTTTGGGCATTTTCGGAATTTATGGAATTTTTGGCTAAGAAGGGCATTTTGGGTATTTGGAGGGTATTGGGGGGTATTTTTGGAAATTTTGGTATATTTGGCTATGGATGATCAATTTGAGTGAGGGGAAATGTTTAGGATTGATTTTGTGGAATTTTGGGTAATTTAGGTGATTTTGCAAATTTTGGGTAGTTTCAAGGGCATTTTGTAGGTTTAGTGGGTGTAGGGCCCCGGGGGTCAAAAATTGAAATTTTGGAAAAATGAAGATTGATCAAATTTGAGTAGAATGGAATCACTTTGGTTGAGCCATGAAGCCATATCAAGCCCATAAGAGCCATGAGTGGACTCATTTGAGGCATTCACTATGTTGTTCCTAACCCTCTTGCGCAAGGGCCTGGGGTTAAGGTCCATCCATATGAATTACCTACATGAGTCGGGAAGTCAAGCTAGGCATGAATAGTTTTAGGATTTGGAATGTGTGTGAAAGTGTAATGTGTGCAGGTGAACCCTCACTGGACCGAGGCCACCTGGGGTAGTCCTAAGGCCAAAGAGTCCTATAGGGAACTCATCCTTTAAACCTCCACATTTGATCTTAACCCTCCAAGTGAATTAGGGGTTTACAATCAGGCATGTGGGGTTTGCAGGGAGTTAAGAGGTGTTTAAATTTCTAAATGGTGGGTTCCATCTCTAATCCTCTAGGATAGTCAAAGGGAAAGCCTAAGGCTAGATCCTAAGTACTAAGGAGAGAAAAGACCTCACCAAAAATGAGGTCAACAGCGGCTAAGCGCCAACCAGGCGGCACTTAGCCACCAAGGTCCAATTTTTTATTTTCTTCATTTTTTTTGCTCCAAATTTGATCCAATTTTGCTTCTTTCATCATAATCACTCATTTTCATTATACCTACAAGAAAAACACAAAATACCCTCCATTAAAGTGCAATATCATAAAAAATAGGTATAAAAATATGCATAAAAACACTATATATTTTAGGTGTATCAAATTGCCCCAAAGTTAAAATGTTATTTATCCTCAAGTGAATCTTAATTATATAGAAAATTTTAGCATGCAAATTATGTAATGAGTTTCTTAGGAAGATAACAAAATTTTGTTCTAGAAATGGAATAGTCCAATTTAGAAAAAATTTCAGTAATTAAGATCAACTTAAAGTTTAGAAAGTTCTAAGGTAAAGCATAATGTAAAATATAGTTTTCTGTCTAATTCTGAAATACTTATAGATTCTTCAAAATATTGGATTCACACACTTATTTTTCTTACTTAAAAATCTTTATTTGAAAATAATTTTACTTACTATATTATAACCTTAAGCATTAGATTTTCTCAGAACTTATATCCTATATTTTAGGTATGAAACCAATTTTTGATTAGGCCCTTAAATCTTCAAGCTTCTCCTTTCTTTTTACATACTATTTTTCACTATTTTCTCTTTTTTTCTCTTTCTTTTTCTTTTCTTTTTCTTTTCCCCCTTTTTTTTATAAGGCAAGGATTACCATATCTGGATAGACCTTTAATGATTTTGAATTCCACCCTTCAATTTAAAATAAAGGTATGATATACATCTTTCACTTAAAAATCATAATAATAGAATTTGAAAATTATTCCTCAATAAAAGAAATTTAAGCTTTGATGAATAAAAGTGAAATATTCTATTTATCTAAAAATACAATATTTCTTACTAAAGATAAGTTAAACTATATTTAACACTTCTTTACTAAGAAAATTTTAACTTAAAATTTTCATTATTACTAAAAATTTTAACTAAATTCTCTTATTCATTTCTATATTTAAAATTTTGTTCCACTAATATAACTTCATATACATAACTTTTTTCAATCAAAAATCAAATTAATTTTATGTTTTCTTGAGAACAAATAAAATATAAAGTTTTTGAAAAATTTTCTGTTTTTTTTAAATTCCCCCCAAACTTTAATTTTTAGTTAGGATAAAACATTTAGGCGTAAGAAATGATACATGGGAGAGAATTAAAAACTAAAATAACATGCTTGCAGGAATCTTAATATCCTAATCATGCAAGTATAACAATTTAAAAACAGGAGTAAAAAGAAATCAAATTCAAATTTTTCAGTTTTTCATTAAATGAAATTTTCAAATTTTCAAAGGACTTCTACAATAGTGGAGGTTTTCAAAGCAAATACACACCAACTGAAAATAACTGAAATCACACTTATACTAGATAACAAATGGTAGTAGATTTTGAAAAGTTTTAAATATGCAATTTTAAACAATAGTTTTTAATAGTGTTTCAAATTCTCCTAACAGTTTTGGAATTATATTACACACTATAAAAACTCTGACACAACATAACATTAAAACATTTATTACTACACAAATATCACACAAAACAACATATAGAATATCAATCCAATATAGATACATCTGAATATGCAACAAACATAAAATAAATCAACAAACAACAAACACAATATCAAAATAAATCAACAGACATAGCATAAATCAATTCATCATCAAAAACTTAATAACACATAAAACAAATCAACTAATCATCTTCATCATCATCATCATCATCTTGCTCGTTCTAATCTCTGGATGGCATATAAGGTATGTAGAATGGATGAGGGGGCATCTCAGCACTCATATCACCTCTGATCAATCTATCTAAATAATGCTGATAATTCTCCTCATATTCATCATGTTTAATAATATATCTCTCCATATTATGCATTTTACCATCCATGTCTCTAACATGCTCACGAGTAAGACTCGCCATCTTCAGAATCTTCCTCAGCAATCCAGTCCGAGAATCTCTAGAT
The DNA here is from genome assembly GCA_022702705.1 of Papilionanthe hookeriana x Papilionanthe teres. NCBI lineage: Eukaryota > Viridiplantae > Streptophyta > Magnoliopsida > Asparagales > Orchidaceae > Papilionanthe > Papilionanthe hookeriana x Papilionanthe teres. Next base: position 62,512,233 of record CM040424.1, read on the forward strand.
GATGATGCTCTCGAAGTAGTAGCATGGGTAGTAGAAGCAGCAGAAGCACAAGCACAAGCAGTAGAAGCCCTACCAAATCCTCCTCTCCAGCTAAACTCTGAATGTACAGTGCAAGCTCCAACATTTACACTGGTAATTGGTTTTAAAGGTTGAAGGACCTCTTCCTAAGTTTCAAATTTCACTTCAGATCGTTCACATAATGAATGTATTAAGGAAGGAAATCCTATACCTGCAGTAGTGGTAGATCTGGCGCAATTCAAAATATAATCATAAATGATTGCTCCAATATCTATAGGCTTCTCTTGTTGAATGCAATAGTTCAGAACAGCTCTCTCCCTTGTAACTTCACTAATATGGCTTGAAGGCAACAGCTTAGATGAGATAAAATAATGTCATGCTTTAGAAATGGCATTTAACTTAGAGGCTTGAAAATTTATTCTTCTATCATTTGTGATCTTCCATAAACCTCTTCCGCCAGTCAGAAATGCCATAATCTCATCTAACTCTCCCTGAGTAGGATGATATTTCAAATTTAAACAAAACATATCAGGAGGCAGTCGAAAAAAGACATTGATTACCGCAGATGTAAAATGTACTTCTTGCCTTCTCACCATCACCATATTTTCTTCTGCTGCAGGTAAGTTTACATAAAACTCTCTGACCACAGAAATAATAGCAACAGTGGAGAAGCAGCAGTTATTTTCCCAATTCCTTTTAGCAATCATCTCCTCAATAATTTCCCCTGGCTTACTAAACACACGTTCAAGAATCAATTTACGTGACTATAGTGCGTCAACGTATCGTTCCTCGGCCCTTGTACTAACAAATTTATCAGAATTGAATCTCTTCTTTTCTCTCGAGTGCTTTGACTTTGGAGCCATTTCTAAAAATTCAAAAAAAATTTAACATAAATTCCAAAATCAAACTAAACTTGCTAAATTAACTTCCAAAAGTAATTTCCACTAAATCCAACCAATTTCTCGTCCTTTTCTTCAAATTTTCACCATGAATAGTGATTTTAGGATTTTCCAAAATGTATTCAAAATACATGGTGAAAATAACAAAATTCTTACTTAGGAATAGTGCTCTTACATTAAGGAATCCAAATCTAACAATTTTTGTTGAAATCGGCCTTCAAACGATCCAAAATGTTTATGCCCTAGGCTCCTTTTCGTGAAATTTTAGAGGTTGAAGATGAAAGGTAAGTTAAAAATGGCGATTTTCGGGTTTTAACTGCTGAAAACCAATTTTTGCGAACCGACGCCTAAGCGCGAGGCCTTTGGCACTTAGTTGTGAAATCTGGTGCTTAAGCGCCGGCAATCTGGCGCTTAGCCACCAGTGCCAAGATTTTCACAATTAAGAAAATGCACTAAACCACTAGTTAATCTCCCTTAATCTTCTCAAAATAATTTTTTCTTAATTAATAATCTCCAATACTCCAATTTCAAGATTTAATATCCATTGATTCCGATCAAAGTTTCACACAAACGCAAACTTATATTCATTAAAAACAAACCACACTTAATACAAACTAAAAATTTCTATCCAAACACTTTGGATGAGATTCCCTAAATACAAAAGGACTCAATAAGCATAATGATAAGTTTACATCACTAAGATGTAACAATAAAAAATTAAAGTGCAACCGATCACAAACATAAAACATTAAACACTTAAAACATTAAACACATAAAACATAAAATACTTAAAACAAATTACAAGATCAAACCAACATTTAATTCCACTCTCCAGTAGGTGGAATATATCCAGAACTACTATTATTTCCATTTGACCCTTCTGGAATATAAATCTGATAGAAAGGTCAATGATTGAACACTCTTACATCTTCCTCATCTAATTACTTGTTCTTCAGAAACATTACCTTATCCGCTTCTTCCACGTGACTTGTATGATTAAATTGCATCTTGAGTTGTCATCCCATGTGCTCCAAATGTGCGTTAGTTTCATTGATCTTTGCTTCGATTGAAGTCACTCGCGCTTCGATCATTGCAATCTTTTCTGCAATTCCCTGAATACTAACGAAAAGAAATCCATTGAATAACTCTTTAGCATTATCACTAATAAACTTACTCTTGTCATACTCCTCTTTTTTCTTGATCTCATTCACCCAGGAAGACATTATGCACTCAAAACACTCCTCTTAAGACTCAAAAATGAAAATAGGACTTGGGGCAAGTGTTTCTCTTAATCGAGGCCTTTTTATAGACTTTAGAAGTGCACAATCCCGCCCTTTAACATTTTAAAAAAACTCCAAAATAACTTCCAAAACCACTTCCCCATAATCTAGGCTTCTAGAACCTCATTTATCACATGTTTCATAACTCTGGCGCCTAAGCGCCAACTAGGCGGTGCTTAGCCGCCAGTACTCAATTTAACACAGATCTGCCAAATGTCCAAAATATCATTCTGACTCCTCTAAGTCATAAAATAAGGTAAAATAAACACTACTATAACATTAAAAAAACTTCAAAATACTATCATCAAAACATAAAAACATAAAAACAAACCAAACAAAGTACACAAAGCAAACATAAAGCAAAGCACACCGATAACTATGGGTTGCCTCCCACAAAGCGCTTGGTTTAAAGTCAACAGCCTGACAAACCCAGAACTCATTCTGAGCGACCCAACATCAGATTCTCATCAGATTTAAGTTGATCGACTGAAAAATAAGGTTTAAGTCTATGACCGTTAACTTTAAATATTTTTCCAGTTTTAGGATCTTGAATATCCACTGCTCCATAGGAATAAACTTTTATCACAATAAGTGGACCCATCCACCTGGACTTAAGTTTTCCAAAAAAAAATTCTCAATCTAGCATTATACAGCAAAACTTTCTGTCCTGACATAAGATTTTTAGAAAGAATCGTTCGATCATGCCATAACTTCACCTTTTCCTTATAAATCTTAGCATTTTCATAAGATTCATTCATTATCTCTTCAAGCTCATTTAATTGCAATAATCTCTTTTCAGCAGCATCTTTCAAATTATAATTGAACTCTTTAATAGCCCATTATGCTTTATGCTCAAGTTCAATAAGCAAATGACAAGCTTTTCCAAAAATCAGCCTATATGGGGACATTTCTATAGGGGTTCTGTAGGCAGTCCTATAGGCCCACAAAGCATAATCTAGTTTGATTGACCAATCATTTCTGTTTGGATTAACAGTCTTTTCCAATATTCTTTTAATTTCACGATTGGATAATTCAACCAAACCACTTGTCTGAGGATGATAAGCATTAGTAATGCGACGATTTATATAATATTTCTTTGCTAACTTCTCAATAACACATTTTAAAATGACTTCCCTCATCTGTTATGATTACTCTTGGTATTCCAAATCAGCAAAATATATTATTTCTTAAAAATTTTGCACACTTTGAGTATCACATCGAGGTAAAGCAATAGCTTCAATCCATTTGGAAACATAATCTACTACTATCAAAATATAAACATTTCTGAAAGATGGCATAAATGGACCCATGAAATCTAACCCCCAAACATTAAATATTTCAACTTCCAACATATAATTGAGGGGCATTTCATTTCTTCTAGAAATATTGCCTACACACTGACATCTATCACAAGTTTTAATATAAGCATTCACATCCTTAAAAATTATAGGCCAGTAAAATCCGGATTGTAAGATTTTGTATGGAGTTCTTTCAACTCCAAAATGTCCCCCATAATCAGCATTATGACATTTTTGAATAATTTCATAAGTCTCTTCAAAAGGTATACATCTTCGAATTATAAGATCATTTCCTTGTTTATATAAAAATGGGTCATCCCAAAAATAAGTCTTAGCATCAGACATAAATTTCTTCTTTTCCTGGTATGTCAAACCATAGGGTATAATATTACTGACAATAAAGTTTACTATGTCAGCATACCACGGAATACTCCACTCATTAACAGTGAATAATTTTTCATCAGGAAAATGTTCATTAATTTCTTCAACATCACAGAGAGATTTTTCATTTTCAAGCCTAGACAAATGATCAGTAATTTGATTATTGGAACCCTTCCTAACTACTATCTCAAAATCAAATTCTTGCAAAAGAAGAATCCATCTAATCAATCTCGGCTTTGCATCCTTCTTTTTCATTAAATATTTGATAGCAGAATGATCGGTATGCACCACACATTTAGTTCTAATTAAATATGATCGAAATTTATCAAAGGCAAATACTATAGCTAATAACTCTTTCTCAGTAGTGGTATAATTAATTTGAGCATCATTAAGAGTTTTACTAGCATAATAAATAACTTTAAAAATTTTATCATATTTCTGACCCAAAACAACACCAATAGCATAATCATTAGCATCACACATTAATTCAAAAGGTTTTTCCCAATTTAGTGCAATTATAACAGGTGCAGAGATTAATTTTTCCTTTAATGTTTGCTTTTAGGCAATCATCATCAAAATAAAAAATTGCATCCTTTTCCAATAATCGGCATAAAGGTTTTGAAATATTCGAGAAGTCTTTGATGTAACGCCTGTAGAATTGAGCATGTCTTAGAAAACTTCTAATTCCCCTTACATTGGTCGGGCAAGATAAATTAGAGATAACTTGAATTTTTGCAGGATCTACCTCCAAACCTTTTTTTGAAATTTGATGTCCCAATACAATTCCTCCTGCTACCATAAATTGGCATTTTTTCCAGTTAAGGACTAAATTAGTTTCTTTACAGCATTTTAGAACTTTAGTCAAATGTTTTAAACATGATTCAAATGAAATTCCAAATACAGAAAAGTCATCCATAAAAACTTCAATCCTTTTTTCAATTAAATCACAGAAAATAGCTATCATACATCTCTGAAATGTCGCAAGGGCATTACATAAACCAAAAGGCATTCTTTTAAAAGCAAATGTACCATAAGGACTGGTAAACATAGTTCTCCCTTGATCCTCAGGAGCAATTTAAATTTGGTGGTAACCAGTATATCCATCTAGAAAACAAAAGTATTTATGCCCAGCCAGTCTATCCAGCATCTGATCTAGAAATGGGAGTGGAAAATGATCTTTCCTTGTGATAAGATTTAATTTTCTATAATCAATGCATATCTGCCATCCTGTAACTTGTCTTGTTGGAATCATTTCATTCTTGTCATTAACAGTCACAGTTACTTCTGCTTTCTTAGGAACACAGTGAATATGACTAACCCATGCACTTTCTGAAATAGGATAGATAATTCCAGCATCCAACCACTTCAAAATTTATTTCTTAACAACATCTTTCATGATAGGATTTAATCTTCTTTGGGGATTAGCCCGAGGTTTGCAATTATCTTCCATAAGAATTCTGTCCATACAAGTTGAAGGACTGATTCCTTTAATATCAGTAATTGTCCATCCAAAGGCTTTCTTATACTTCTTCAAAATTTCAAGCAAACTCTCTTCTTCTTTTTCAGTCAATTAAGATGAGATTATAGCAGGTAAGGTTGAGGATTCACCCAGAAAAACATACTTCAAATGCTCAGGAAGCATTTTTAACTCAAGTTTAGAAGGTTTTTCAATTGATAGATCATAAGATTCATCTTTTTCAGTCATATCCAACAATTCAAAATTTTCATGAACATAATTTAATTCTTCCTCTTAAAAATCTTCAAAATGATGTAACTCCTCTTCTTGCTTATGTTCCAATTCTTCTCTTTCAAGTTTTTCTTCATAAGTTGACTTGAAATGACATTCACTCAAATATTTGATAACATCCATCCTATAACATTCATCATTTTTATCTAGTGCAGGATATTTCATCAATTTCAAAATTTTGAATGTAACAGTCTGATCATTAACCCTCATCGTTAATTCCCATTTTTGCACATCTATCATTGCTCTGCCTGTAGCTAGGAAAGGTCTTCCCAAAATGATGGGTATTTCTTTATCTTCCTCAATATCAAGTACAATGAAATCAACAGGAAAGATAAATTGATCCACTTTAACCAAAACATCTTCTATAACTTCTTTTGGATATGTGATCGAACGATCTGCTAATTGCAGAGTTACAATAGTTGGGGTTGTTTCTCCTAATCTCATTCTTTTGAAAATTTATAGAGGCATAAGGTTAATGCTTGCACCTAAATCATATAAAGCTTTTCCATAAAATTTGTCTCTGATTGCACATGGAATTTGGAAACTACCAGGATCTTTAAGTTTTTCAGGAAGCTTCTTCTGAATTATTGCATTGCACTCCTCACTGAGTGCAACAGTTTCATTATCTTCAAACTTCCTCTTTTTGTTAAGAATATCCTTCATAAATTTCACATAGCTCGGCATTTGTTCTAAGGCTTCAGCAAATGGAATATTAATGGTAAGCTTCTTAAATATCTCCAAGAATTTGTAAAATTGTTTATCCAACTTTTGTTGACGAAGTCTCTGAGGAAATGGAGGTGGTGGCTTTCCTAAATCAACCTTAGGTGGAAAAATTGGTCTTTCCAAACCTTTCGGAGCGTCCTCTTTTGGTTCTTCAATCCCTTCTTTCTCTACTTCAGTTTCTTTCTGAACTCTACCATCCAAGTCTCTTCCACTTCTCAGTTGAATTGCTTTTACATGCTCTTTGTTTTTATCTCTTGGATTCACTTCAGTGTTACTTGGAAGCATTCCTTGGGATCTATTACTTAATGAATTTGCAATTTGCCCCAATTAATTTTCAATATTTTTGATGGTTTCACCTTGAATTTGCAATTGATTACCCATATGTGATACCACTTCTTCAATAGATAACTTCTTCTCCTTTAATTATAAAGTATTGTTAAAACCTGGAGGATAGGTTAGTCTATAATTATTATTTCCTTGGTTGTTACAGTTTCCCAATTGGTTTACTTTGTGGTTCCCCCATTGTTGATTAATACCACCCAGATTATTAGTATTCCAGTTAAAGTTTGGATGATTCTTCCAACCTTGGTTATAATAATTGGAATATGGGTTATTAGGCTTACTTACAACATTCAAAGTTTCTGATGAAGAATAAGAATCAACCATTTGGCTTACTGAATTTTCTTCAGTCATGTAATTTGGCTGAGAAAAATTAATCCCATATTGGTATATCTTTCTTGAAATTGTAGCAAACTGATTTGCTAATATTGCAAAAGCATCATTATCATGAACACTGGCTACCTTTTTAGGATTTAACCTTTTAGAAGGCCATTGAAAATTTTTAGTAGTCATTTCTTCAATTAAAACATAAGCATCAGAAAACTGTTTAGACATTAATGATCCACCAGCAGCAGCATCGATAATTAATCTAAGAGATCCAACTAATCCATTATAAAATGTTTGAATTATTAACCAATCTGGTATCGAATGATGTGGACACTTCCTGAGGAGATCTTTAGATCTTTCCCATGCTTCATATATTGCTTCACCCTCAAACTGACAAAAACATGTAATATCATTTCTCAACTTTGTAGTCTTCGATGGTGGAAAATATTTAGCAAGGAATATTTGTGCTAAATCACCCCAAGTTCTGATAGATCCAGGTGCTAACGAATTTAACCATATCTTAGCTTTATCCATTAGTGAGAAAGGAAAAAGTCTGATTCTAATAGCATCATTCGAAACACCATCAAATTTAAAAGTAGCACACAACACTAAAAAATTAGCAAGAAGCAAATAAAGATCTTCAGTTGTTGCTCCCCCAAACTGATTATTAGACACAATTTAGATAATAGCAGGTTTAAGTTCAAAGGAATTAGTAGCTACAGCAGAGTGATGAATACTACCATAAAGTTCATCCACTGTAGGGTTAGCAAAATCTCTTAAAGGTCTGAATTCTTGATGGATGCCAACATTTTGATTTTGATGATTTGCCAATTCATGAATATTTTTATCTTTTTCAGAATTTTTAATTTTTTTGATTTTTTCGATAGTTCTTTCTAATTCAGAATCGCAAGGCACAAGTCCCTCAGAACCTGAACTACGCATACAACAATAAAATAAAATAAAAACACACTAACAAAAACAAATAAAAGTAAACAAATTTAAATTTTTCTTAATTTTCTTTAAAAATTCAGTTTTAATTAATTTTCCCCGGCAACAGCGCCAAAAACTTGATCCCCGATAAATATATGTGCACCAAAAAGTTGACTTCATACCGAATATATGTGCTGATGATTTAGATATGAAAATTATGATTTTATAATACATGATACTATGCAAGTATATGTATCGTTTATCAAGTAATATAAGACTTTCTGATTAAGCCTCGAGGTATCGAACCCACAGGGAAATGTAAAAAATTTTTAAATAATTAAGAAAATTATACTTTTACTTTTTTTTAATGATTTTTGAAAGTGTGTTTTGATTCAAAAAAACTTGAAAATTTTTTTTGGTATTTTTAATTAAAACTAAGCAGTAAATGAAAATAATGAGAACTTTAAAATATGATATAAAGTACTAGGAAATAAAATATGTTTTTCTTTCTCTTATAAAGCATTAATAATTATGAAAGTATTATTGTGAAAGTATTAAAATGTGTTGTGATAAATAGGAGCAAATTTATTCTTTACCCTTACTTGGTTCTATAAACAACATTAGCTAATTTGAAATTTTAAAATCTTGAACATGGTTAGGCAGGGAAGATACTAGCTCTCACTCTAGAGTTCCCTAAATTCCCTCCACCTGGGGGCTAACTTCTCATAACAAAATTTAAAATATTAAACCAAATTATGCTAAAGACCTCCAATTTTTCTCCCCATTAAAAGCATATCTCCTAAACATTCAATTATATTGACTACAATTCTCATCTATATAATTGGATGTGATTTATACCATTTGTTATTTGAGACAATACCGCATTGGATCTTACATAATCTCACAACAAATTTAACATCTTAACATGCCAAATTAAGAAGTACAATAAGTTCATGGAATTAAATCTTTACAACATATTCCAACTTTAAACACTTATACATTCCACAACAATCTTACATAATTTAATTACTTCTTTATTTAAGAAAGAAAAAGATAAAAAAAACTACTCAGACTTCATGGAGAAAATACAAGCACACATTTATTTGAAAATAGAAATCATAAAGAAAACACAATAATGAAAACTAAATATAGAAAACAAAAGTAAACACTTATCTGAAAATCCTCTCCACAAGACTCCGAAAACACAATAATAAGATTTAGCACACATTGTTTTTCTTCTTTCATCATAATCACTCATTTTCATTATACCTGCAAGAAAAATACAAAATACCCTCCATTAAAGTGCAATATCATCAAAAAAAAGTATAAAAATGTGCATAAAAACACTATATATTTTAGGTGTATCAGTGTTATACTTCGATCTACTCCGAGATGGTGAAATGTAACCTTAGGAGATAATCTGGGTATTTCGTCGTAACTCCAGGAGAAGCAATCTTTGGAATCTGACAATAACTTGTCAAATCCATAGAGTCTTCATAACTGAGTAGAGAACTTATAAAAGTTGGTCGGGGTTGCTCCTCAGTCCCGAGGTTGATTTTCTTCAATTCATCCACTATTGATTTGATTTTTTCTTCAAACTCTGGCAGAGTGTCATCTATTGGTTGATCTTCAAATCCATCTTGAATGTCCAGACTATCATCATCTGACGGACTAGTAATGAACATGCAAAATCTTAAGTCATCGACCGGTCCAATTGTTCCAAACCCAAGAACTTCTTTCGAATTGAGTTTATTTCCTTTTACATTCCATAATTTTTCAAATGATTGTAATCTATCCTTTGGCATTTACTTTGACACATATCCTTGTTGAATTAATTTTTGTACACATGGAGAAAAGTAACCAAAAGGTAATTCAATTAATTTGTTAGCATCATTTTCTTTGAGAATTACACAAGGTTCAGAAGTAGAAGGAGAAGCTCAAAAAAACTTGGTCGGTTTAAAATCACCATTATGAAATTCCTTGACCTCCATACTCTCGATCTTTTGAGGATGGATTGGAGTTTGGGTCATGGCTTGAACATAATGGTTAATCCGATTTTACATTGACTCATATTCATTCTTCTCTGTGTCTTCCAGAGAGATCTCAAACTGAGGCTTATTCTGACTTATCTTCATTGTTTCTTTTCTAAATTCATCCTCCTCAGATATTCCTTCTACATTGATGTTGATCATCGCTTCGTCCATTCAACAATCTGGTGAGTTCTTCCTCGCTCGTGTCCCCGACCTCAACCTCGGATGCCTGGGCTAAAAGAACCTTTACCAACTCGTTGTGAAGGTGTGGTGTGAGATCGTTGAAGCGGAGGTTAATGGTCCCGTCCTGGTGATCTTTTTGAATTTTCAATCTCATTTGACACACTTCTCTTGAAAATACTGTTTTCTTCGGGGGAGCATAGTAGGTGGCTTCTCCGTGGATGCCCACTTCATGTATTGAGAATGACTATAAGTCTCTCTTAATGCAATGTTGTTGTCCATCTTTATAGTATTTGATGCATTGTTGAACCGATGACGGGACCATATTGTATTCGTGAAGCCACGGTCGACCAAGGTGTTGAATAAAGTATCTGTGTCGATGACATGGAATTTTGCGCTTGTTACTGAACCACTCCGCGCACTTTGTGTATGCTTAATATTGCAAGAATTTGATATAGAAGTGTATAAAAATATTCAATAATCACAGAGTTACTCTTATCAACGCAAGTATACATATCGCTCAAGTAATACAAGGCTCTAGTGGAGTCCGTGATATCGATCCCACAGGGAATATTTCAGAGGCTACGTACTAGGAATTTAGAAACCAATACAGAATCACAACCTTGAAGTTTGAATTGCATATTTTTCAATAAAATGCAATCTTAAATAAGATATAATTTTAATAAACTAATTCTACTAACAATTAACTAATTTTAACTATTAAAGTGAGGTTCAATATATAAGCAAGCATCCTTCTCCTTGTTAAGAAATTTAAGTGAATGGATAAATTAAATTAGTTTAAAACTGTGTTATGCCAAATATGAGTATTCCTATTCCTTACCCTTTGGTCCAGGCATAAAGAACACTGACTAATCCTATGCTGGGTTACTGAATCTGCGGCTAGGCTGGGAGGATACCGGCTCTCACTTCAGAGCTCCCACATTCCCCTCGCCTGAGGGCTAACATCTACACTTCAGCACCCAAACGATAGGACCAAATTGAGGATTTTAGTTTGTCACTCTTAAATCTCCAATTCTATGCCTGATAAATAATATTTCTCTATTTATTTGCACCCTATTTTCAAGGACTTTGACCTCCCTGAATCTTGGATGTAATCTTCACTTTAGTTGTAAAACTCAACATATTTTAACAAATCAATTGGACAGATTGAAAGTAAATTAAGATTGAAGCGAAAAGATTATCACAAATTCTTTAACATTCTCTTGGCACAACTAATTCAAATCACTATTTCACAAAATCTCAAAACAAGGAGAAAGACAGAGAAACTACTCAGATCCCATGGAGAAGATACAACAAAACTTGGATTTCATATATAAAAACAAAGTTATACAAAATAAAGTAAGTACAACTTATCTCAAATTTCTCCCCAAGCAAACGCCTTGAAGTTCCTCTGAATCTCTTCATTTCTTTACAGCACGCAGAATTCTCCTTCGAAACGGCAAGGAGGAAGAAATCTCTCACTTTCCTTCCACTCTTACAATCTCTCGAAGAATTCATCACAATTAACACTAATTAAACTCACTCTCTAAAACTATTAGGGCAACCAAGACACTAACAGACACTCACGGACACTACGGATACCCTTGGACACACCTGGACACCCCCTTTTTCGGCCTCAAATTATTTCTTTTAAAGTTGTAGAAGAGTTTCCAAGAGTTGCCCAAGCATCCCTTCAAAAATTGTCCAAATTCAATGCATCTCGAGAGAGAACCGACATACTCCCGTCAGCGGCCTTGATCTCGCCGTCAGTGGCCTTCTAAAATACTAGATTTTGGACATTCTCTGTTAAGGCTCACTGTCAGCGGCCTCAATCTCGCCGTCTGCGACCTTCTCTGTAATTTATTTTCTAAACTCTTGAGAAAAATTCGACATCGGTGCCTTCGATATCGCCATCGGCGCCCAATGTCAAATCTTCATATTTTGACCCTTTTTTGCTCCAAATTTGCTCCTTTTTGCATCTTTTTGCTCCAATGTCCGTAAATCAACATACCTGCAACAAAACATCAAAAATACCTTTCTTTAAAGTTTACATATCATCAAAATCAATATAAAATAGGCATGAAAATCTCAACATATTAATGAAAGAAGTTAGTCCTTCGATTTGTATGCACATAATTTTATTAGATGAAGAACATAAACTGAGAGTAAATCCACAAAGGAGATTGAATTCTATAATGAAAGAGGTAGTTAAGAAAGAGATTTTAAAATGGCTGGATGTTAGAATTATTTATCCTATTTCGAATAGTGCGTGGGTGAATCCAATACATTGTGTACCGAAAAAAGGAGGAGTGACTGTTGAAGTGAATGAATGTAATGAAATTATGCCCACCAGACAAATTAATGGATCGTGAATTTGTATTGACTATAGGAAATTAAATGCCGCCGCAAGAAAAGATCACTTTCCTCTTCCTTTTCTTGATCAAATGACTTGCTGGACACAAGTACTACTGTCTTTTGGATGGATATACTAGTTACCATCAAATACTTATTGCTCCTGAGGATCAAGAAAAGACAACATTTACTAGCCCTTATGGAACCTTTGCTTTTCGAAGAATGCCTTTTGGACTGTGTAATGCACCTACAACACTTCAGAGATGTATGATGTCTATCTTCAATAGTATGATAGATAATGGAATAGAAGTTTTTATGGATGATTTCTCTGTATTCGGGACTTTATTTAAAATTTTCCTGGAAAACTTAGCAAAAGTTTTGGAGCTCTGTGAGAAAAGAAATCTAGTTCTGAATTGGGAGAAATGTCAATTTATGATTGCAGGAGAAATTGTGCTTGGGCATGAAATTTCTAAATATGGTGTGGAGGTCGATCCTGCTAAAATTAGAGTGATTGAGAAATTGCCGCCACCCACTACTGTGAGAGAGGTGAGGAGTTTCTTAGGACACGCTGGATTTTACATGTGATATATTAAAAATTTTTCTAAAATTACAAAATCTTTGTGCCAAATTTTAGAAAATGATAGAAAATTTGATTTTAATGATGAATGCTTGACTGCTTTCGAATTATTTAAAGAGAAATTAATCACTGCACATATAAATGCGATCGGAGTAGCATTGGGGCAAAGGCATGATAAAGTTTTCAAAGTCATTTACCATGCTAGTAAAACTCTTAATGAGGCTCAAATTAATTATACCACTACTGAAATGGAGTTATTAGTTATAGTATTTGCTTTTGAAAATTTTAGACCTTATTTAATTGGAACTAAAAGTATTGTGCATAGAGACCATTCAGCTATCAAATATTTAATGCAAAAGAAGGATGTGAAACCTAGACTAATTAGATGGATACTTCTTCTGCAAGAATTTGATTTTATGATAGTTGATAAGAAGGGAGCTGATAACCATAGCTAATCATCTGTCAAGATTAGACTATGATAAATTACCTTAATTTGAAAAGTAAGATACAAAAATTTTCCCTGATGAGCAACTTTATACTATTATGGGAAGCAATTTGCCTTGGTATACTGATATGGTGAATTATATTGTAAGTGGTATTTTACAACCTGATTTAACGAGGCAACAAAAAAAGAAGTTTAAATATGATGTAAGATTATATTTTTGGAATGAGCCATATCTTTATAAACCGTGTAAGGATCTGATTCTTAGGAAATGTGTGCCACAAGATGAAACGAATTTGATTATTCAACAATGTCATGATTCTGAATTTGGAGGTTCTTTTGGAGCTGATAAAACTGCTTTAAGATTCTACAATCTGGATTTTATTGGCCTACTCTTTTTAGAGATGTTTATAGATATATTAAATCATGTGATCGATATCAGAGAGTAGGTAATATCTCTAGAAGAAATGAGATGCCTCTAAATTTAAATTTGGAAGTTGAAATTTTTGATGTGTGGGGATTAGATTTTATGGGACCATTTACTCCTTCATTTGAAAATTTATATATATTGGTTGCCGTTGATTATGTCTCGAAATGGATTGAAGCTATTGCTTTACCTAGATGTGATGCTCGGAGTGTTTCAAAATTTTTAAATAAAAATATATTTACAAGATATGGAATACCAAGAGTGATCATAACTTATGGTGGATCCCATTTCAAGAATAATCAAATTAAGATATTAATTTAGAAATATAATATTATTCATAGAATCTCTACTACTTATCATCCCCAGACTAGTGATTTAGCAGAAGTGTCTAATAGTGAAATTAAAAGAATTTTGGAGAAAACTGTGGATAATCATAAATTAGATTGGTCTGCTCGACTAGATGCTGCTTTATGGGCTTATAGGATTGCTTTTAAAACCTCTATTAGAATGTCTCCTTATAGCCTAGTGTTTGGTAAGACTTGCCATTTCCCGGTTGAATTGGAGCATAAAGCATATTGGGCGATAAAAGAGTTGAATTTTAATTTGAAAAATGCTGGAGAAAAAAGATTTATGCAATTGAATGAATTAAAAGAGATTAGAAATGAATCTTATTACAATGATAGGATCTATAAAGAGAAAATGAAATTGTGGTATGATCGGAAGATATTGAAAAAGAAATTGGAATTTGGAAAAAAAGTTTTGTTATACAACACAAGATTTAAGTTATTTTCTGGAAAGCTTAAGTCTAGATGGTTAGGACCTCTTACAGTTGTAAAAGTTCATTCTTTTGGAGCTGTTGATATTAAAGATCCTGATACTGTAAAGATTTTCAAGGTTAATGGGCATCGATTATAGCCTTACTTTGACGGGTTTCAACCTGACTTCAAAGAGGTTTTAATGTCGAGTCATCTCGATTAACTGAATGGTTTGTCGGGCTGATGACGTTAAACCAAGCGCTTTATGGGAGGCAACCCATATGTAATATTTGAGCGTGTTTTCTTGTTCGATGTAGTTGTGCTTTTTAGATAGTTATTTTTGAATCCTAATTACTACTAAATACTTTTAAAATGGATAAATATTGGTCGAATTGAGAAATTGTAATATTTTGGGCCAAATGAAGTTCGGTGAGAATTTTTTACCGCTGGCGCCGCCGGCGCCTTATCACAGTGTAATACTGAACTTATAGATTTGAGCGCCACCGGCGCCCTATCGAGAGCTGTCGGTGCCCACAACCTGTTGACGGTTTTTAAATTTTTAAAATGTGAGTTTTGGCAGTTTTGAGCGGGATCTTCATCCTTATATCTCTCTAAACTCCATTTTAGACTTCCTAACTCCAGAAAAACAAAAACTACCATTACCAATTCGCATCCCATGGATTACTACTCTATACAAACCCCTCGATCTCGCATTTTTAATGAAGGAAATTTGTAAGTTTCGAGGCGCAACGATTGTTCAACAAAGTGATGATGAAGAGGAGGATTATCAAGGAATGGGGCTTCATAAATCGAGGTATGGATAATCCTACTACTAGAATTGAAGAGATAATTAAAGAGAGACGTTGGGAAGTGCTTTGCTACACTACCATTGCCGTAGGTGTTCCTGTCGTGAAAGAATTCTATGCAAACCTTCACTAGATCAACCAAGGGTTCGTCTTTGTGCAAGGTAGGTTTGTGCAATTCACTCCTGCAAGAATTAATGATCTTTTCATGATCAAGAATGTACCTATTTGCCATTATTCTAATTTCAATGCCACACGGGATAATATGAATGATTTCTTTTGTTATTTGACAGATGAAAATAAGGATTGGGAAATTAGAGAAAATGGATACATTAGTTTCCCATCTGCATCTCTAAATCCAGTGTCAAAGCAGTGGCACTACTTTATTTCGGCAAAGTTATTTCCAACATTGAAGATTAGCAAGGTAACCAAGGAAAGTGCCATTTTGAATTTATGTATTCAAACCTGGGAGGTCGATTGACATTGGTAATATAATTGTAAAATCAGTTTTGGGATTAATTGTTCATGGATCTAAATATGGGCTTGGACATTCGTCCACCATAATTCTGTTATGTAGTCAATCGCAAGTTCCATATGAGAGGTGGGAAAGGTTCTTCTTCCATGGAGGCCTATTCATCCAACTAATCCTTATAACTACCAAACTGTGGGAGATGAAGATAATATGAATTTGCTTGCTGATCAACGAACACAGACTTCACAACCGATTCAACCCTGTTTTCCTGAAGGTTCCAGAATGATATTGAAGAGGATCAAACAGTTGGAGAAAGAGGTACAGAACGTTATGAGGGCAATCAATAATCTTTCTGATTTATTTGATCATATAGATTGGAGAATGAAGGAACAATTCAATCATACTGGTCGAATTGTGATGGGCTTGATTAATCTGATGAAGAAGAACGCCGTGATTGCTGAGGATTCATGTGACAAATTTCCATTTCATCCATTTTATAATTTTTTCATGCATCAGCAATCAATTGGAGACATTAGAGGAGAGGATAGTTCTAAAACTGATGTGGAGTAATTATTGGATTCTACTTATGTTTGTTGTGTGTTTAGTTTGCTTTTCTTACATATGTTTGGTGTGTGTAGTACTTACTTTGCTTTGCTTTGTAATTTGAATTTTGACTTGGATATGCTTACTTTCATTGTGTGCTTAGATTTTAGTGTTTGCCTATCGTAGCATACTTGCAACACTAAATATCTAAGAGTTGTTGGTTTGGTTTGAATGAACATATTTGGTATTTATATTGTAACTTGGCTTATATATATATATAAGTTTGTTGTGTATTGTTTATGTAAAGAATTGTGTTAATTATTGCTTGTGAGATGAAGTAAATGCTTATTGAAGTGTTAAACGTAGTTGTGGAAGTCGAAACGATCGAAGTTACAAAAAAATTTTCGGACCCAGAAAAAATTTTGGACTGGCGCCGCTGGCGCCCAAATCCAGAGAGTTTGGCAATTTCTTTTAAATAGAGCGCCGCTGGCACCCAAACCCAGTAAAAGGCCAAAAACCCTTGATTTCGCAATTTTTACCTTAAGACCCATGGATTTTTCCATTGCTTTCGTCTTCCTCCTCCATTTTTGTAATTTTGATGACCTATGGCTTGCTA
Organism: Papilionanthe hookeriana x Papilionanthe teres; assembly: GCA_022702705.1. NCBI lineage: Eukaryota > Viridiplantae > Streptophyta > Magnoliopsida > Asparagales > Orchidaceae > Papilionanthe > Papilionanthe hookeriana x Papilionanthe teres. The sequence continues at coordinate 62,529,372 of CM040424.1, forward strand.
GATCCTGGATTTAAGGTGATTTCAAAGCTTTTCGAAACTGGATCTACACGTCTCTTGGTAAGAGCTTCACTTCAAGTTAAAATTTTTTTATTTTCACCATGGAAATCTCTCACATTGCTTAGGTTGGAATTTTTGGAGTTTTAAAGAGATTTTGAGATTTCCATGATGAAATTTGCTCTTACTTATTTAGAATAGTATTTGGAGTTTGTTACATTGTGAAATTGGGATTTATTGGAATTTTCTTGCAAATTTCTAGAAATTCACATAGCTCTAAGGATGAGTAAAGGGAAGAGGAAATTGGATTTTGATGAAGAAAAATTCGTTAATATTAAAGCACAATTTCGCTTTAACTCTTACCTTTACAATAGGAAGTGTATCTAGGATCGAGCTTTTGGTAGTCCTGGTGGATCTGTAGAACAGTTAATTGCAGAGCGGAACTGGGAATGATTCTGTTATTTTATTGAGAATGCTGTTATGGGAGTTGTTAGAGAGTTCTATGCTAATGTCCCCTGGACTGAGACTGAGTATGTGCTAGTTAGAGGAAAAATGGTTGAGTTTACTCCTCAGCGTATCAATGCTTTCAGACTCGGAAACCATTTGTTTGTGAATATGAAAACTTTGATACTCAAGGGGAAAATATGAGAGAAGTGATTGCTTTTCTGATGGATGGAAGAGGGGAATGGAAAGTAAGTCAAAAACAGTTGATTAACTTCCCCGCTTCCACATTGAATGTTGCATCAAAAGTTTGACATTATTTCATCTCTGCAAGACTATTACCTTCTTATCACCACAGTGAAGTTACAAGGGATAGAGCAATTCTGAACTATTGTATTCAGAAGATGAAAAAGATTGATATTGGAACTATTGTTTACAAGAACATTCAGACTATTGCTAGAGGCGAGACCACTAGAGGATTAGGACATCCCGCCTCAGTTCATGCCCTGTGTGTTCAGTCTGGAGTGGAGTTCAGTAGTTCTGAAGAAGTGGCTATACCGCTGAGACCAATTACAAAGACTATTATCTGCACTTATGAGTCTCATGTGGGAGCCCAAGTTGAGCGTAGGAGTACTGATATTCCTACTATGAGTTATGATGTTCCATCAACATCTGAGCCGCCTACCTTATCTGATATTATGGAGCAACTGAGATTACAGAGTGCTAGTGTGGATAGACTCCATGGTAGGATGGATGTGTTTGAGGCCAGGAGTGATGTGAATGAAGATTATCTGCATAGGAGAGTTGAGTTCGATATTTCCAATTATAATGCTCAGGTCAGATTTATGATGGGGGAGTCTGATGTGATATTTCCTACTTGCCCCAGCTATACCCATATAGACCTGACCCTACTGATGTCCCTGCTGATGACCCTGCTGATGATCCTGATGATGGAGATTGGTAGATTGTTTATTTCTATTTCTGTTGTTCTTATTGTGTTGTGTTGTACTGCTGTGATGTAGTAGTTATTTATTTTTCATGTGATGTGTAACCCTGTTGGTGTATTATTATGTTGTATTGAAACATTGAAATTGTTAGTTGGACTGTGTAGTACTGTAATAGTTTATTTAGTAGTTATGGTGTTTTGTTGGATGTTTATATGTTTAAAGTTAATTTCTCTTTTGCCCATGTAAATTTTTAAAATATTTATATCACTGTTACTAACTGTTTCATGCCTGCCAGTTGTAAATTTTGACTAATACCAGATAGTTGTTGAAGATTTCAAAATCCCAGCATAGAAAGGTTAGTTTCTTTTACTCTCTATTGTTTCAAATTTACTGAAAAATTTAAGTTTGGGGGAGGGTAGAGAAATATTAACTTTTATTTATTCTCAAATATTGTATTTTCAAAAAAAAATTATTAGCATAACTTCTGGCAGTTGAACCTTACTGTAAGTAACTAAAACTTTTTATTTCAGTTGAATATTATGGAAGGATAGGATGAAAATTTTTAGTAATAAAGGTTAATTTTATATAAGTAAGATATTTGGTATGAAAGAATTTGATTATAGTTAACTATTTAAAGTAAAGAAAATTGTATTTTTAAATGTTAAGGGACTTAAAGTATTGTGTGTTAAGAAGAGATTGTGACTTTATGATGAATAATAAAGCTCATACCTAATTATAAAGTAAGGAAGTGTCTCAAGTTTGAACTTTAGAAAGAGGAGAGTGAAGTTCAAAATCATTAAAGGCTATCCAGATATAGTAATCCTCATTAAAAAAAATAAAGAAAACGGAAAGAAAAGAAAAGAATGATTGAAAAACAATCCCAAAAATAAAGAGAAAAAGTAAAGAAAAAGAAAGAAAAATATTTATGAGGAGAAGCATGAGGAGAAGCTTGAGGAGATACCTAATCAAAAATTGGCTTCACTTGAGTCACCCTAAAGGGAGAACTTGATTTCATTTTTGAATTTATATTTAAAGTATTGGCCTACATTCTAATGAAGTTTGCATGAAATCCTTTTTCACATAATCTTTTAGGGCACTCTTAATGTGACAAATTATGATTTATGTTGAAATAAATAGAAGACTAGAATCCTTAGAATTGATTGCTGAATATTATTATACCTGTAGTGTTGACCGGAGTTACTAAATTTCTTTCTGAAAATCTGACCTCCGGCTGCAAATATAAGAATTCAGCCTCGGGGGAGAGCAGGGTAAAAATAGAAGGATGTATATAATTGTTAAGCTTAATAAAGTTATATATGTTTTTCAAAGTAAAGTAGCAATTGTACTCCCTCCCCTTTAATCAACGCAAGTATACGTATCGCTCAAGTAATAAAGGGTTCTATTGGAGTCCTAGATATCGATCCTATAGGGAAGTTAGAGATTAAAAGACTAATTTTTTAGTAAAGTCGATTACTAATCTAATTTAGTATAGTATACCAAAAATGAAGAATGCTTAAACTTAAAACTAATACTTAAAAGACAGAATATATAAGGCAATTTAGAAAAGTATCTTTCTCCTTATTAAGACGATTGAGTGAATGAATAATTAAATGAGTTTAGAATTATATTGTGCCAAAGAGCATTCCTATTCTTTACCCTTTAGTCCAAGTGCAAAGAATATTGACTAATGCTTATGTTTGGTTACTGAATCTGTGGCTAGGCTCGGAGGATACTGGCCGCCACTTTAGAGCTGCCACGTTCCCCTCACCTGAGGGCTAACATCTACACTTTAGCTCCCAAACAATAGTACCGAATTGAAGATTTTAGTCTATCACACTAAAATATTCAATTCTTTGCCCGATAATTAATATTTCCCTATTTATTTGCACCCTCCTTTCAAGGCTTTTGAATTCCTCGAATCTTGGATGTAATCTTTACTATAGTTGATAATTCAACATATGTTAACAATTCAATCGGCCAAATTGAAAGTAAATTAAGATTTAAGTAAAAGATTATCACAATCTCTATTTAATATTATTAAGCACAACTCTTTTAATTATTCATTTCACGAAACCTCAACAACAAGGATAAAGACAAAGGAAACTACTCAGAATGTATGGGAATAATAACACAGATGTTGGATTTCATTTAAAGTTATAAAACAATAAACAAATATACTTATCTCAATTCATCTCCCCAAGCAGATTCCTCAAGTTCCGCTGACTCTTCCTTCTTGTACAACACATTTATAACTCACCAAGATACTAAACACTAATTCTTACTACAAAAGGAAACACTAATTTGACACCAACTGACACACCATAACACACAAAATCTTCTTTATTTATAGAAGGAGTCATATTTCCAAAGTTTGCTTAAGAACCTCTTCAAAACGCGTCCAGATTCATCAAATTTGGCTTGAATCAACTGGCTCGCCGTCGGCGGGTTCGATCTCGCCGTCGGCAGGCTTCTAGAAGCAAGGCTAACCATTCAGGCTTGCTGTCGGCGAGCTCGATCTCGCCGTCGGCGGGCTCTATTATAATATATTAAAAACTTTCGGGAAAATCTTGCCGTCGGTGGCTTAAATCTCGTCGTCGGCGGGACAGTTCAATTTTCATCAATTTTTGTCCTTTTTGCTCCAGATTCGCGCCTTTTTGCTCTTTTTGCTCTCAGCACCTATAAATCTTCATTCCTGCAATAAAACACAGAAAATACCTTTCTTTAAAGTGTAATTTCATATGAAATTGGTATAAATTTCGCAATATATTTTCTTGTGGTCAAAATCTAACCAATATATTCTTTTGAACGAAAAATTTTAGTGTCCTACAGTTGAAAAGTACATTGCCTAGAGTTATATTTTATGTAGTAAAAGGATTACTTGAGTTCAAGTAATAGTTAAAGTTTGGGGGATTTTGATGCACCAAAAATATATATAGTTTTTGCTATATATTTTTACCCATTTTTGGTGATATTGCACTTTAAAGAAAGGTATTTTTCATGATTTGTTGCATGTATCATGATTTTAGGTGATTAGAGCGAAAAGAAGCGAAAAGGAACGAATTCAGAGCAAAAAGGAGGAAAACAGGTTCTGACGCCGCCGGCGCCTAATGTTGGTGGAATTCAAATTTAAGGAGTTTTGGCGACTTTTTGAAGGGATGCCTATGAAAACTCTTGGGATTTCATTCCTAACTTATAATTAACTATTTTTGGATGAAAATGGTGTGGTTCTAGAGTGTGTCTTGTGTATTGTAGAGGTCTTGGTGTGTGTTAAGTGTTAGGGTTTAGGAGAAGAGTGTGTAAAAGTGAAAATTTGAGAGGAATTCTTCTCTAAGGAGTGAAGGAGAATGAGTAAAGTGAGAGATTTCTTCTTCCTTTCCATTCTAAAGAGAGAATCAAGTGTTGAAAAGAAGAGAGAAAAGGATTCAAAGGAACTTCAAGGGAATTGCATTGGGGAAGAGAAAGAGATAAGTTATATTTTCTTTTATGGTTTGTATGACTTTCTTTTATATATAAAATTCATGTTTTATTGTATCTTCTTTATGAATTCTGAGTAGTCTCCTTTGTCTTTCTTCTTGCATAGAGATGTGATGATGGATTGATGTGGATTTGATGTGCTTTTAATGTATTGAAGAAATTGTGATTGTTTTTCATTTCGAACTTAATTTACTTTTCGATCTGTCCACTTGAAATGTTAAAATATGTTGTTGAACATTAATTTTGAAAGGATTTAGTGTCCTACAACAATAATGAAGAATCGATTCAATTTCAATGGATGAATTGCGTAGTTTATAGAAATTGAGTGCAAATAAATAGGGAAATGTGTTTTGATGGACTTCAATTTGGAGGTTTCAGGGTGACAGGCTGAGATCCCCAAATTGGTTCTAAGATTAGTAACTAAACACGAAGGTTAGCCTTCCGGTGAACGGTGAGTGGGAGCTCCGTAGTGAGAGCCGGTATCCTCCCAGCCTAGCCTTAGATTTAGTGACTAAACTTAGGATATGTCAATGTTCTTTTCATGCTTGGAAGAGGGGGTACTCTTTTAAGGGTAAAGAAACATTTATGTTCCTATTTGGCACAATAACATAGATATTTGTTTCACATCATCCACACATCATATTCTCGTTGCAAGAGGAAAGATTCTTTTCTCATATATCAAAAACCCTTTCAAATACATAGTTTAGTGTGTCTGTTAGTTAATTTTTTTTTCAAAGTTATTAGAAGTAATTGTAGTTTGATTAATTGTTACTGTTTTCTGCATAGTGGTAGTAGAAGTAAGTATTATACTTTAAGTGCAATTTGAGTATCCGATTTTAGTGCTACATTATCTATTGTGAAACACTTTCTTCTACTTCGTAACTTCCCTGTGGGATCGATAACCAGAACTCTATTAGAGACTTGTATTACTTGATACGATACGTATACTTGCGTTGAGTGCTTGGACTTACAAAATCATTATAAACATATATAAATTTGAGTTCATAAATTCTTGCATATATAAAAGTCCCGCATCATGCAACTGTGAATCTTTTCACAAACATGTTCTTCATTTATGCAAAGGACTTCACTGATTCGTTGGGTATTTCTGCATACCAGTCGAAAACTATCCCTGACAAGCTGTTGATAAACTGTTGGAACAACAATGCTTCATTTCCTCCTGTGTTACAACAATTGGATCTGAAGTGTGCTATATACTGACGAGGGTTTCATGTTCCATCGAACTTTTTGAAAGTAGGGGGCACAAAACATTTGGGTAAAGCACAACATCGAACTTCTCCGGGTAGGGTCTACCCTTTAAAACTGATGCCCCACCTTTAGACTGGGCCTAGGCCTCCCAAAATTGTTGTTTGACTGCTTGATATACTTCTCTGGTAGACTTGGAGCTGAATCCTTTTTTGAAGGTTCATCTTCATTGGAGGAAGTGACTTCTCTTCTTTCATCTGTGATATGTATGATCTCAGGCTGGTTAACTTTCGGAGATGCCACTTGTCGTGACTGCGACTGTCCGTGTAGTGTGGCCATGGCGGTCATGGTGGCGACCATCTCCTCCATGTTTTTCTCTAGATGACTAATCTGTTCATCTCAGTCAATATGGCCCTTTGAAGATCATCCATGACATTCTCCTCACTAGGAACATTGCACGCAGATGACGTTGACCTGGTCTTGACGACATTAATTTCCATGAACTCTTCCTCCATATAATCTGACAGGTAATAATCTTCATCATCAATATCCAACCCTCGTTATTTTGCTAACTCTGAAATCTCTACTTCAAGCATTCAAACTTTATCATCGACTGCTTTCTATTTAATCAATCTCAGATCTGTTGACTTCCCTCGACTGTCACTTCTCTCTGCAACTGACTCAGAAGCAACGATGGTAGTGGCAACGAGAACATCAAACTCATGATCCATCTTATGATCCACAGTTCTCTCGGGGTGTACTAGTGCAACCACCTTTGGTAAACTCACTTTCCTCTTAAGAGTTGGCTCCTTGAGACGGAGTATCTCGATGATGACATCAGAGTGGTGAGGAGAAGCTTACTCCCTAGGGTGTAGACCATGTACAGAGGTAAAGAACCCTCTCTTATTTTTCTTCTTCTGAAATTCCTTATGATCATCAGTAGACAGTACTCTCGGACCCAGTCAAGACTTGACGGATCTGTGCACTACGGGTGTCGGAGTGGCAGTAATAGCATCTGTAGTGGTGGCCTCAACACGCCTCCCCTAATGGTGTTTAACAGAAACTCGGACGAGTCTTTTCTTCCTTAGAGTCTCATTCTTCATTTCAGGGGATATTGGACATCCCATTCTCTTAGGGAGCTTGGCAACGGAACATCCCTCTTTCTTAACCAATCTCTAAAAAACTGTGCGGACTCAGGTGACAAGTGTGTGCCTCTCCCTCACCTCGTCACGACCATGTGGTGATGGTGGAGTAGTAGCAATCCTATGGAGGCTCTCATCTCCGGTAGTATCAACCAATGAGTGGAACCTACTCCCTCGAAGGAGAGGAGAGGTCTCCGGTAAATCGATTTCCTCTTGGTGAGGAATCTCATTAATCATTTGTGGACTTGCAGCTTATGCCCTAACGGCCTTGAGGATCTTATGATTATGGTTCCTCCTCTGAGACCTAGTCAGTTGCGGAACTCTAGAGCTTGAACCATTCTAAAAAACTGATTGTTGCATGAGGAAAGCATTATCAGAGTCTTTTCATGCAGAGTTTCCTTCCACTTGGCAGACGGGAAGGTAGGTGTGGTGACGACAAAACCAGTTGCAGTAGGGGTAACAACTCTCTTAGGCACGAAGATGACTGACTTGACAGGGGTCGGTAGAAACCTTGGGAAGTTCTGGTGGAAGTTCAGGTCGAACTTGGGAGACAGTTCTTGAATTTCAGGGGCAGCAACTTCACGACGATGAACAGAGTTTTTCTAAGCATGACTTCAAACTCTTCTGAAGTCAGTCCTGAACTGGATCATTGGTGCATCAAGATGGACCTCACGGGAAGTGGGCAAGTTGTAATAGAAGGTAACATCGGGGTCGACATCGTGACTGTCGAAAGAAACATTCTGAAGGTTAGCGAAGGCCTAAAATCTTATAATCATAGTGCAAACACTACGAACAAAAAGTCACTCTGTGAACTGGGCACAATCTTATTTTATTTTGAATTTTAGTATTTCATCTTGTCTTTAATTTTCATATATTCATTAAAAGGAGCTTAAGATTAAGAAATAATGATTTGATCTGCCGAAAGTAAGATCGAACCCAGGAGGCACAAAGAGAAAGTGAAGTATGGGACCCTTCCGGGGTCCCCTTCACAACGTACATTGCTTTGGCAAAACTCATTTACCAATACACCTATTGGGGGTCCGACCCCACAAAATCAAGAAGAAGCATAAAGATTCCTGAACCCCTCTGTTTATGGATGGTTAAATAGATGTTCCTAAAATCGAGGAGAGTTGATCGTGCTTTCCCAAGAAAGAAATGGGTAACATATGTCAATGGAAGAATGGTAATCTAGTTCATGAGGGACATGAATGCATTAACGATGTATGAATATAACATTTCCTAATCTTAATGAAGAGAGAAACTACTCCTCAGTGGAGTCGTTAGAAAATTGTCGGCCTTTAAAAGATTTTGGAGGTTGTCAGTCGCCGAAAAAAGTAACCCAACACCCGGTTTTAAAATAGATTTAATTTAATATATATAATTTGGAAAATATCATTTTTATTTGAAAATATGAAATCAAACTGATCTCATATTAATAATAGTTTAACTAATTAAGCACTACACCACAAGCCATGTATTTATCTCGAAAAATGGATACATTGCTTGGTAGTGAGGCTTGATCAAATAAACTAAAGAATTCATTACATTTGTTTGGTCTACGAACCATTTATATTGACCGACAACTTCATCTATCTAATAGGAAGCAACTAGATAGAGTTTATATTGATATGGGGTCTTTAAGTTTCCTATCAGGGCAAGCCACTATAGTTAATTACATCTTCGATAACCGAAGTCACCTAAGAAAACTCATAATTTAGATCAGGAAATATTATTTTCATGACTTCCAAAAGGTAGGGTTCTTCAAATTATTGTGGTAATAGGAATTCTAATAGGTGAGTGGCTCAAGTTTGGAACAATTATTGTAGGAATCCAAAGAAAAATAGAACTAGAGGAAAACATAGCTCCAAGAAAAATCTTGGTGATTTCTCAAACTATCCTATTGTTTGGCTTCAATTTGAGATATTTATTTAGTGTTTCATCCTACTAATTTTATTATTTAGGGCTTACATTCACTTAATACTGATACACCGAAAATATATAGTATTTTTATGCACATTTTATTCTTATTTTTGGTGATATTGCACTTTAATGGAAGGTATTTTTGTGTTTTTCTTGCATGTATAATTAAAATGACTGATTATGATAAAAAGGAGCAAAAGAGGATCAAATTTGGAGCAAAAAATAGGCTATGTGTAAATTTGGCCTATGGAGCCTATGCGCCGGATGGCTGGCGCATAGGCGCCACAGTTAAAGTAACAAATTTTAATTAATTTTGGCGCAAATTTAAAGGGTTTTTTGAAGTATCCTTTGGTTTAAACTTCATTAACTTCCCGTTAGCGCCAAAATTCATTTAAAATTTGAATGGATGGATGCGTCTCTTGGTAGATTCATTGAATTTGGACATATTTAAAAAGAAACCAAAGCACCTTTTAGAGAATTATTAAAAATGAAGACTTGAAGATCAGATGGTGGTGCCACACCCAAGAGAAGAGTTTGGAAGAAAAATTCTGGCAGAAGAATTTGGAGAAAAGCTTAGAGTGGTTTCCAGGGAAAGAGGAAGAAAGAGAGCCTTCTTCTCACCAAATTTTCTTTACTCATCTACTTTACTTTATCATAGTTTGTATTACAATTTAGGAGAGTCAATCCTTAGAGTTGGGCACCAACCTCTAAGAAATTATCTAGTGGAAAGCAAAAGATTCAGAGGAACTTCTAGAGTCTTGTGGAGAGAATTTTCAGATAAGTATTTATCTTTGTTTTTACATTTGGTTTTTAAGTAAAACATGTTGTGTTTTCACTATGATTTCTACTTTCAAATCAAGTTGTGTTTTTGTTTTCTCTATAAGTTCTGAGTATTTTTCTTTATCTTTTTCCTTTTAAATGATGAAGTAATTAAATTATGGAAGGAAGTTGTGTGAAGTATATAAACTTAATGTTGGAAGAAGTTGTGATGACTTATTTCCTTGCACTTAATTTACTTCTTGATTTGGCCAATTAAGATATTAAAATTTATTGTGTGATTATGTAAAATCCAATGCAGTATTGTATCAATCAACAATTGGAAAGAATCACATGCAATCTTATAGATAAGAATTGTAGTTCATATAATTGAATGCAAATAAATAGGGATATATGTTTTAATCGGGAGTAAATTAGAGGTCTTTAGAGTGACAGGCTAAAGCCTCCTAATTTGGTTTGAGGTGAAAAATTTTATTATGAGATGTTAGCCCCCAAGTGGAGGGAATAGAGGGAACTCTAGAGTGAGAGCTGGTATCTTCCCTGTCTAAACCATCTACAAAATTTCAAAGTTTCAAATTAACCAATTTTCTTTATAGAACCAAGTAAGGGTAAAGAATATAATTGCTTATATTTGGCACAACACATTTAGATACTTCGATAATGAAATTTCATAATTATTACTGATTCATTAAAAGAGAAAAAATAAATTTTATTCTCATTGCTTTCATATCGTGTTTTTAGTAGTCTTGTTAATTTTAGTTGCTTGCTTACCTTTTATTAAAAGAAAATTTCAAAAACAATTTTTAAACTTTCTATTTTAAAACATACTTTACAAAAACAATTTGAAAAGTAAAAAGTTATTTTTCTTATTTCTTTAAAGTTTGAGACATTTCTTTGTGGGTTTGATATCTATGGGCTTAATTAGAAAGTCCTATATTACTTGATAAACGATATGTATACTTACGTAGAATCCAATATTATAAAATATATTTCTCATTTGCTTCAGAGTCAAGTTGTTAGCGTCGTTGCAAAGAAAGAGATAATACCATTGAAAAGAAATATAAAGTGAAAAATGTAAGCATAAATATTCAAGGATCAGATATGCGATTATGTGAATAGCATGGAAGATAGGAGGATTTATGTCATATTGGATGATAACCTCGGAATCCTAAGATGAGTTTAGGGCTTATAATACACGAGGTGCAAAGGCCTAAAGAGATAAAGTGAGGGTTTATACTGTACTAGGCAAACTACCTCAAAGTCCTGTGACTTATTTTTTATTTTTAAGGAGTTTTGCTGTTGAAGATGGCCATGTTGTCCACTGTGCATGCTTCAAGCTCCTCGTCGTAGCAGGTTTAGTTTTAAAAGTGTCAAATGTAGGGTATGAGAGAAATATCATGATTTAGAAATGTTTAAACTAAGGTGTCTTATTATCTTTATTATGGGAATATTTAAGTTGATTTTGGAGACACCAGTTAGGATCCCATGGTTCCCTCGTGTCGGTACCACCATTTTCTTTAGATTCACTTAGTACATATGAATTTACCAAATTCAACAAAATAAATTCAGTACTTTCATTTAGACCATGGGAAATCTCGTTAGCAGCCGTAGGTTGCCTCCCGATCATCCAAAGAGACGTTTTAATTTAGTTTCACTTGTGATTTTTGAATTGTTTGTGATTGAAATTTGAGTTATCTTATATTTTGACTGTTGTAGCAGTGAATTTTATCTTTGTTTTGTTTTAATTTAATTTTGGTTTTGGTTTTACGGCTATCTTAAAAGTTTTGGTTTTGACATGCAGGGTGACCTTATTGTTTTTCATGCAATTTCGTAAGCAGAAAAGATACGAGAAAGTAAATGAAAGTAAATTGCAGTGCAATAAATATAAAGCGTACCTGATATTTCTTCTTGTTCCTTCATCTGAATTTTTAGCCTTGCAAATAATATATAAAAGTTTGTGGTAATTGAAACATGCTTGTGAGAAAAGCTGAGCAAGCTTTTAAATAGGTTCATCATAAACCTACTGAGTCCTATATCATAACTTGGTGGGTCCTAATTGTTCAAGTGTATATATGATTTCTCAAGCAAGATGTAATAATTTTAATCGTTCTTCAAGATATTTAAAAGGTTATGAGAAGGACTTAGGGGGCGGGCCCCAGACACCTCCCAATCTTTTGAAAAGCCTCGAGTTTGTTCAAAATTATTATTTTGCTTGATGACTTATTTATAACATACCGTTATGCTCAAAAAACTAATGTTTTGATCATCCCAAGAGTGGAGCAATTATCACTTGAAATTCTATTTATAAATTATGTGAGTAAAGTCCCATAGGAGCAAATTGATTTATTAAGAATTTTAATCAATTTAATTTTAAAATTACGATTGTAGTGTTTCAAACATGTTCACAATTAATTTTATCATCTTTTCTAATCCTTATTATTCAAATTTGATTAAGCCTAGCTTACCACCGAGCCCTTAAGACTTAATGGGTATATTTGCAATTTTGGGAAAAGTTAACTTATGTGATTATGATTCTTAATCCCTATCCAAGTATTGAATTTATCATTAAATACCAACTAGGGGTATTAGATTGATGAATTATTAACTTCCAAAGTCAAATCCCTAACCCTAGAATTATTTAATTTTTTATTATCTTCCAAATTAAAATAATTAAAGAAATTACAAGTTTATTCTTTCTATGACAAAGGTGAGATTAGTTTCTACCATTTAAATCCCTTGCATTTCAATCATCTAAATATTCCAATTATGATCATTTATTACCTATTTCCCATTAATTATGTCTAAACATTAATTAAGGCTTAAATTTCTTAATTACAACCTTGGCCCTATAAGGCCTATCACCTCATACTTCATTAAATATAACTCAAATGACTTTGAAATTTTTATATTACCCCACTCATGGGTCAATTAGAACATTAAGGATGAATGTGATTTTTCTAATTTTAGTTTAAATCATATAATTATTTACATGAAAAAATGAGGATTTTCAAGGATAATTTAATAACTTAAACAAAACAAAACTTCTGCCCTTAAGAAAATTAGTAGAGGTTCACATACACCAGTGGACAACTTTGACCAATTTTCATGATTTTTTGAATTTTATTTTAATTACTACAATTATTTTAAGTTCTAGATTATTAATTAAATATAAAATATTATTTATGTTTAAAATTAAGTTTTTTTTTTATATAAATTGCTACGAGGTTAGAAACCTAGAGAAACAAGTTTTATATTTTTATGATTTATATTTTAATTATTAGAATTATTTTAGTGAGAAATTAGGCAAATTCATTTTTAAGCTTAAAAAATATTATTAACACTTTTAAAATTAATATCTTTACTTAGAAAATTAGGAAAATTATTTTAATTATTCATAAATTATTAGTAGACCAAATGTAACATTTTTGTGTTTTTTTGAGATTTTCCATTAATTTTAATAATTTTTAATAATTTTTAAAATTAAAAATAGGCTTAATAAAAGAATTTATTTTAATTACATTTTTATTTTTATTAAAGTCTCCTGGTCATAAGGAACTCCTAAAACAAATTTTACAAATTTTCAACTTATACTTTAATTATTATAATTATTTTAATACCAAAAATGTTATTTAACTTAGAAAATTAAATTAAGTGATCAAATTAACTCTAAATGACTTGAAATTTTTTATGGGAGCTCCTCTGACCCTAATCCACAGTGGAGAACTAAAATTAAGTTATTTACATTTATATTTAACCCATTTTATTTTTTTATTTCATTTTAGAGGTTTAATTAGTATTAATAAGGTTTTGAATGAGTTAAAGTAAATTTATATTTTTCCTCTGGTCCTCTAATCACAGTGAACCTACCAAAATTTATTTTGCATTTTTTTATTAATATTTTAATTACTATAATTATTTCATGAAAACATGGGCGATTAACTTGAAAATTAGAGATCTCTTCATAGAGATCTCTCATGACCTTGGAAAATCAGGGAAGATCCCTCATAAGAGAGAACAAAAGCCTTAAATTTTAAGACATAGTTAAATGTCTATAGCTAATTAGGCTCTAAGTATGATTTACTGTATTTAATTAATTAAAAATAAAATATACATAAAAAAAACATGAAACTATTTCCACATTGTTCTCCTTGGTTTAAAGAGCAAGAGGATATTTTTATTTTATTTTTCTGGTTTTTCTAAACTAAGTTATGAATTTTCTAAGATGTATGAATTAATTAAATCATTTAAATTCCTATTTTCTTGTTTATCCAGCACGACGCCACCTTAACATTCGACGGCTCCGAACTCCGTGAGGTGCTCTCCCATTAAATGCCACCTTCTAACTCTGCAGCCATGTGTTTGCGCTTTATACACCATCTCCTCTTCCAACTGCATCAACGCTGTCCATCCAATACACGTGTGATCCAAAGGGACTTGGTCGTCATCCCCAACTGACCTGAGCAGAAAACCGTCCACCTTCTAACCTAAGATCTCAGCCTAGACTCAACCAAATCACTTCGGGTTTGTTTCTATGTACTCATCTGACCTAGATGAACCTATCTACATGACTAACCAAGCTTAAAATTGACCCAACATGGATGGAAAATTGAAATAAGCTCGGCAAGAAGGTGAAGTTCAATACCTTGGTTTGAGAGGGGAGGCCTCAATCAGATGGTTGCAGAAGCTTCACGTAGGTCTAACAAGCTCACAGATGAAGTCCCTTACTCTGGTGAAATGCCTAGACCTGAATTTTATCAAGGCCATTTTCAGGTGTTGACCAAACTCTTGGTTGGAGGGGGCTTGTGATGGGCTTTTGTGAGGGATCTTCTTCTTTCAGTGTAGGGATGGTGTAGGGTTAATCAATTTGGAGTTTGATGCACTGTGAAGCTATAGGGAAATTTGTCCTTGTTCCAGCTGAGAATTGGCCTGAGAAATTGGCTCACGGCAAGGGATTTGGGTGGCTAAGGATAATGGGCTTAAATTTAGGAAGGTCAGGAGGAGCTCTAGTGAGATTTTGGCAGAGTTTTCCCAGGGTTTCAGACACTCCCCTTTGGTCATGAAGTGGTGATTTTATATCCATAGTCAATGGGTGGAGCTCAGGGGGCTAATGTGGATGCTTTACGTTGCTTATGTGGAGGGATGAGCGACGCAAGTGGCCAATGGAAGTGAGACAACTTGGATTGGTGTAATGAATTTAAATTGGGTTAAGTGGCTCTCAGTTTTGGCTCCTCCAACAACTAGGCATATCGACAAGGACAGAGGAGGGTGGCCAGAGGTCAGATGAGCTAGTGGTCAGGTGAGCCAGGTATTTAATTTGAGTTGGAAAAGATCTTATTGGTTTAGCCACTTTAGGAAGGAAATCCCCCAAATTAGGGGACCCTTGGTCCATAGCTCAACTCTAGGTGGATCTAGCTTAGTCCTAGGGGTCCAATTAGTTGTTGTGGTAGACTTGGTTTGGTCACATTTGGTTTGATTTGGTCACATTGGGTCATAGGTGCAATTTGGGTCACTTGGGTTCAAGTTGGGCTTGGTTGGATTCAAGCTTGGGTTAGGTCCAATTGATTGTTCAAAATGATGTGCATGATTTTCACAAAGGTTTAGAAAAGAAATGGAGTAATTTGAAATGGTTTGGAAGCTGAATTTGGTGGGATTTGAGCATTTGGTCAATTTGGGTAACATGGGTTAGGTTTGGGTTTGTGTTAGGCTAGAGCTTGGCTAGCTTTCAATTGATGGTTCAAATGGGTCTAGGGGAATGTAATAAAGTGTTTTAGAAAGAAATTTGGTGGAAATTTTGGGATTAAGGGATTCAATTTGGTGAATTTTGGGCATGTGGCATATTTGGGGCAAAATTGGGGATTTTGACTTGGGTTGGATTTGGGTGAGGTTTGGGATCAAATGTAGGTCAATTAATGGATCAATTTGGTGTGTATGAATGTTATGAAGTATTTATGATTCAAATATGAGGAAATCAATTTGGCTAAGAGGTTCAATTTGGGCGGGTTTAGGTCATATAGCCAAAATTGGGGCTTTTTGGTTTGGATTAAAATTCAGTTTGAAATTGGGTCAAATTAGACTTAGATTTGGTTTAGACTGAGGTTAGGAATGATGAATTATAGTTCAAGATTGACATTGGGGGAGATTTGGATCAATTGGGAGGACATTGGAGGTGGTTTGGGCATTTTAGGCCTTAAGGGGCAGTTTGGGGCATTTGGTCAAAATATGTCAATTTGGTCAAATTGGGTCTGGTGATGTGGTTCAAACTGATTTTAGGAACATTTGGGATGATTTTTGGATTTTTTTTGGAATTTTTGGAATTTTTTAATTTGGATGTGTATTTTTGTCATTTTGGGTATTTTGGGGGTGTTTTGGGAATTTTGGGAAATTTGGTGGATTTCAGATTTTTTGAGTGGTGGAGTACATTTTGGAATGATTTTTGGAGAGAGTTTGGGAATCTAGGTAATTTTGAAATTTTTGGTCAAAATTAGGATTTAAGGGCAATTTTGGTAATTTGGTGGAGTTTAGGGGTAAGGGCTCAAAGGTTGTAATTTTTAGTAAATTTGGGGTTAAATGAGAATGGTAACCCATTTGAGCCATGGACCAAGAGAAATCCCATTTTTAATCCTCCATGTGTTGGTTCTAACCGAAACCCTAGCCTAGGGCCAAGAGCTTAAGGAACCACCCACATGAGTTTCCAAAAGAGTAGGGGGCAAGTGTGAGGAAGTTTGGTGTGTTTGGTTTAGGGTTGTGAGGTAGTGAGTGTAAGAGTAAAGTGAGTGTGTGTGTGAGCCTCTCCCAGACCAAACCTCCCAGGGTGAATCCTAAGGCTTGAACATCCTATAGGGAACTCCTCTTGAGCTTCCTTATGCTTTGTCTCATCCTCCTCAGTACTTAGAGGTTAGACTTTAAGCATTTGAAAACTGCAAGTGAAGCAAAGAAGTATTTTGAATTTATAAGGGGTGTCGGTTCCATCAATAATCTTCTAAGATAGTCACCAGGTAAGTCCTATGACTATACCCTAGGCTAATATAAGAAAAGACTAGACCTTAACAAAAGTGAGGTCAACATACCTCTTCAAGCTAGCTTGCCTGGTTGACTCTCCTCCACCCTCTCTAAAGATGGTAGGAGCTGACCCACAGAAAATATGTTAAGATTTTCATGCCTATTTTATATTGATTTTGATGATATTGCACTTTAAAAAAGGGTATTTTTGATTTTTTATTGCAGATATGTTGATTTATGGACATTGGAGCAAAAAAATGCAAAAAGGAGCGAATCTGGAGCAAAAAGGACCAAAAATATGAAAATTTGATCTAGGGCGCCGACGGCGACCTCGACTGCACCGACGGCGCCGACGACGGAATTTTCCCAAGAGTTCAGAAAATATATTACAAGGAAGCCGGCCGACAGCGAGATCGAGGTCGCCGACAGTGGGCCTTATGAAAGAGAGTCCAAAGCCAACTATTCTAGAAGGCTGCCGACGGCGAGCTCGAGGCCACTGACGGCAAGAAAGTCAGTTCTCTCATGAGGTACATCGAATGTGGATAATTTTTGAAGGGATGCTTGAGAAACTCTTGGAAACTCTTCAACTACTTTAAAAGAAACAATTTGGGGCCGAAAATGGTGTCCACTAGAGTGTCAAGAGTGTGTGTCTAGTGAGTCCAAAGGGTTTCTAGAGTGTTAGTTAAAGTCTTGTTTTCCCTAAAGTTTTAGATAGTGAGTTCAATTAGTGTTATTTGTGAGGAATTCTTCAAGAAATTATAAGAATGGAAGGGAAGTGAGAGATTTCTTCCTCCTTGTTGTTTCGAAGGAGAATTCTGCATGCTGTAAAGAAAGGAAGAGATTCAGAGGAACTTCAAGGAGTTTGCTTCGGGAGGAATTCGAGATAAGTTGTATTTACTTATTTTAGTTTGTATAACTCTGCTTTTATATATGAAATCCAAGTTTTATCGTATCTTCCTCATTAAATCTGAGTAGTTTTTCTGTCTTTCTCCTTGTTTTGTCATTTTTGTGAAATGGTTATTTAAATTTATTGTGCCAAGAGAATGTTAAAGAAGTTGTGATAATCTTTTTACTTAAATCTTAATTTACTTTCAATCTGGCCAATTGATTAGTTAAAATATGTTGAGTTTAACAACTAAAGTGAAGATTACATCTGAGATTCAGGGAGGTCAAAGTCTTTGAAAGCAGGGTGCAAATAAATAGGGAATATTATTTATCGGGCGTAGAATTGGAGATTTTAGAGTGACAGACTAAAATCCTCAATTTGGTCCTATCATTTGGGTACTGAAGTGCAGATGTTAACCCTCAGGCGAGGGGAACGTGGGAGCTTTGAAGTGAGAGCCGGTATCCTCCCAGCCTAGTCGCGGATTCAATAACCAATCATAAGATTAGTTAATGTTCTTTATGCCTGGACCAAAGGGTAAAGAATAGGTATGCTCTTATTTGGCACAACACAGTTTTAAACTAATTTTAATTATCCATTCACTTAAATTTCTTAACAAGGAGAAGAATTCTTGCTTATATATTTGAACTTCACTTTATTAGTAGAATTAGTTAATTGTTAGTAGAATTAGTTTATTTAAATTTCATCTTATTTATGATTGCATATTAGTGACAGATAGGCAATTCGGTTTACCAAGTTGTGATTCTGAATTGGTTTCTATAATCTTAGTCCGTAGCCTCTAAACTATCCCTATGGGATCAATATCCAGGACTCCATTAGAACCCTATATTACTTGAGCGATACGTATAATTGCATTGAAAGATTAACTCTACGATTATTGAATATCTTTATACACATCTATATCAAATTCTAGCAATATTAAGTTTACGCAAAGTGCGCAGAGTGGTTCAAGTTTTTGGCGCCGTTGCCGGGGATAGATAGATAGTTATATAACATAACTAGAGTAACAGATGATTTAGGACAATTAGAAAACTTTTTAAAAGAATTTACAACTTAATATTATATTTAGTCAACTGTTTTTCTGTGTACTGATTTTGATTGTATGTGTAAATTTGGATCTGAAAAACTTATACCCTACGATTCAGAATTAGAACGCACTGTTAGGAGAATTAGAAAATTGAGAAAAGAACCTAGAAATCCTGATAATCTTAACACAATGGAAAACAACAACCAAAGAATAGAAAATGAACATCAATCTAGACCACTAAGAGATTACACTAACCCTACATTTGATGAAATTCACTTAACCATCCAAAATCCAAATGTAGCTGCTAATTCATTTGAGCTTAAACATGCAATTATCCAGATGGTACAAAATAATCAATTTGGTGGAAGATCCTAATTTACATCTTGTGAGTTTTTTAGAACTTTGTGCTACTTTTAAATATGACAGAGTGTCTGATGATATTGTCAAACTTAGACTTTTTCCTTTTTTACTAAGAGACAAGGCTAAGGCTTGGTTAAATTCGTTAGCACCTGGATCTATTAGAACTTGGGGAGAACTTTCACAAAAATTCTTATCGAAATATTTTCCACCATCTAAGACTGCTAAGCTTAGAAACGATATTACATCTTTCAGTCAGTATGAGGGAGAATCAATATATGAATCTTGGGAAAGATTTGAAGAACTTCTTAGAAGATGTCCACATCATACTTTACCAGATTGGTTAATTATTCAAACATTTTATAATGGATTAGTAGGATCTCTTAGATCCATTATTGACGCTGCTGCTGGTGGATCACTAATGGCTAAACCTTTGAAGAAGCTTATGCTTTAATCGAAGAAATGGCTACCAATAATTTTCAATGGCTTGCTGAAAGGGTAAATCCTAAGAGAGTAGCTAGTATTCATGATTCAGATGCTTTGACTATGATAGTTTCTTAAATTGCTGCTCTTTCAAAGAAAATAGATCAATATGGAATGAATCGTTCTCAAACACCTCCAGTGTTAGAAGAAAACTCATTGGGACAAACTGTAGATGCTCAATCTTCATTTGAAACTATAAATTTGATAAATAATAGACAAAATAACCCTTATTCAAACTATTATAATCAGGTTGGAAAAATCATCCAAACTTTAATTGGAATAACCAAGGTAATGCTAATCCTGTTAATCCTCAGTGGGGGAACAATCTTATAAACCCATTAGGAAATGTAAACAATCAGGTAATTCCAATTATAGACCTTCTAATCCACCAGATTTTTATAATAATTCATAATTCAATGAGAAGAAGTTATCTATGGAAGAACTAGTTTTGAATATAGGAAATCAATTACAAAGTCAAGGAGCTGCTATTAAAAACATAGAAAACCAATTGGGGCATATTGCTACTACACTGAGCAATAGACTTGTTAGAACTTTACCTAGCAATGTTGAAGTAAATCCTAAAGATCAAGGAAAAGAATAGATCAAGGCTATTCAATTAAGAAGTGGAAAAGAGTTGGAAACAAGAGTCCAAAAAGAAAATGTAGTTGAAAAAGAAAAAGCGGAAACTGAAGGAGAAAATGAAAGTTTATATCCTGATTTTCTTCTGAAACCTATGAAAATTACTGTTGAAAGACCACCAACACCATTTCCTCAAAGACTAAAACAACAAGATAAGGGAAAAAGATTTGCTAAATTCTTAGACATCTTAAAAAAAAATTCAATAAATATTCCTTTTGTTGAAGCTTTGGAAAAAATGCCTGATTATGTTAAATTTATGAAGGATATACTCAACAAAAAGAGGAAGTTACTAGATCATGAGACTGTTGCACTCAGTGAAGAGTGTAGTGCTATAATTCAGAAAAAGCTTCCTGAAAAACTATCCCGTGTGTTATTGGTGAAAAATTTTATAGACGAGCATTATGTGATTTGGGAGCTAGCATAAATCTGATGCCTCTATCAACTTTTAAAAGGTTAGGAATAGGAGAGATTACACCAACTTCTATAACTCTACAGTTAGCTGATCGATTTATTACACATCCTAAAGGAGTTGTAGAAGATGTTCTGGTCAAGGTTGATAAATTTATCTTTCCTGTAGATTTTATCTTTTTAGATATGGAAGAAGACAAAGAAATACCTATCATTTTAGGAAGATCATTCTTAGCTACCGAAAGAGCAATGATAGATGTTCAAAAAGGAGAGTTGACTATGACAGTAAATGATCAAGAAGTGACCTTTAACATCTCAAACTCAATGAAATATCCTTCAATAGAAAAATATGATGAGTGTTTTAGAATGTATATATGCGATTATTTGAGAAAAGAATATTTCAAAGAAAAATTTGAAGAAAATAAAGATATGGAAAATGATAAATATGATGAAATTGATAGCGAAAAAGCTGATTATATTCAGGAACAATTTGAAACGCTTGATTTAATAGGACCAGAAAACGAAATATTAATTTCATCAATTGTAAAACCCCATGAACTTGAATTAAAGACTCTTCCAAATCATTTAAAATATGCAGTTTTAGGAGAATTTTCAACATTACCAGCAATTGTACCCTCATTCTTAAATGAAATTCAAGAACAAAATTTAATGGATACATTAAAAAAGTACAAAAGAGCTTTTGGATGGACTCTAGCTGATATAAAGGGAATTAGTCCTTCGATTTGTATGCACAGAATTTTATTAAACAATGAACATAAACCAAGAATTGATCCACAAAGAAGACTGAACCTTATTATGAAAGAAGTAGTTAAAAAAGAGATTTTAAAATGGTTAGATGTTGGAATTATATATCCTATTTTGGATATTACTTGGGAAAGTCCAATTCATTGTGTTCCTAAGAAAGGAGGATTGACTGTTGAAGCAAATGAGAATAATGAATTAATACCTATCAGACAAGTTACTGGATGGCATATTTATATTGATTATAGAAAATTAAATGTCGCCACCCGAAAAGATCACTTTCCTCTTCCTTTTCTAGACCAAATGTTAGATAGACTTACTGGACACAAGTACTACTGCATTCTGGATGGATATACCGGTTAACATCAAATTCCTATTGCTCCTGAGGATCAAGAGAAAACAACATTTACTAGTCCTTATGGAACTTTTGCTTTTCGAAGAATACCTTTCGGATTATATAATGAATCTGCAACATTCCAGAGATGTATGATGTCTATATTTAGTAAGTTAATGGATAATAGAATAGAAGTATTTATGGATGATTTCTCTGTATTTGGAACGTCATTTGACGCATGCTTAAAGCATCTTGAAAGAGTTTTGGAGTTATGCGAAAGAACTAATTTAGTTCTAAATTGGGAGAAATATCAATTTATGGTTGCAGGAGGAATTGTATTAGGGCATAAAATTTCAGAAAATGGCATGGAAGTAGACCCTGCAAAAATCCAAGTTATAGCTAAACAACCACCTCCTACTACAGTGAGAGAGATAAAAAGTTTTCTTAGATATGCTGATTTTTACAGGCGTTATATTAAAGATTTTTCAAAAATTACCAAACCGCTATGCCAACTTTTAGAAAAGGACAAGAAATTTAAGTTTACGGAAGACTGCTTAAATTCCTTTGAGTTATTAAAGGAAAAACTAATCACATCACCTGTAATAGTTTCACCTAACTGGGAGAAACCATTTGAATTAATGTGTGATGCTAGTGATTATGCTATTAGAGTTGTTCTTGGTCAAATATATGATAATATTTTTAAAGTTATATAATATGCTAGTATAACTCTTAATGATGTTCAAATCAATTATACGGTTACTGAGAAAGAGTTACTAGCTATTGTGTATGCTTTTGACAAATTCAGATCTTATTTAATTGGGATTAAATGTATTTTGCATACTGATCATTCTGCTATTAAATATCTGATGTAAAAGAAGGATATTAAACCATGATTAATTAGATGGATAGTTTTGATGCAAGAATTCGATTTTATGGTAATTGATAGAAAGTGAACTGACAATCAAATTGCTGATCATTTGTCGAGATTAGAATATCATGAATCAGACACCAACAATGAAATTACAGACAGTTTCTTTGATGAACAACTTTATAATATTAATGAGTGGAAAATACTTTGGTATGTTGATATAGTTAACTATATAGTAAGTGATATTTTGCCACATATGCTAACACTTCAGCAACAGAAAAAATTCATTCATGATGCAAAATGGGATGAACCATATTTATATAAGCAATATAACGATCTTATTATTAGGAGATGTGTGCCTTATGAAGAAACTAAACTAATTATTCAAAAATGTCATGATTCTAAATTTGGAGGACATTTTGGGATTAACAAAACTGCGCACAAAATTTTACAAGCTGGGTTTTATTGGCTTACTCTTTTTAGAGAAGTTTATAGATATATCAAAACTTGTGATAGATGCCAACGAGTAGGTAATATATCTAGAAGAAATGAAATGCCTCTGAATTTCATGTTAGAAGTTGAGATTTTTGATGTTTGGGGATTAGATTTCATGGGACCATTTATTCCTTCTTTTGGAAACTTATATATTTTGATTGCGGTTGATTATGTATCAAACTGAATTGAAGCACAAGCTTTACCTCGTTGTGATGCTAAAAGTGTTTCAAGATTCTTAATGAAAAACACTTTCACGAGATACGGAATGCCGATAGTGATTATCACTGACGAAGGTTCCCATTTTAGGAATAAATATATTCAAAGATTAGCAGAAAAGTTAATATTTTTCATAGATTCTCTACTGCTTATCATTCTCAGACCAGTGGATTAGCTGAAGTTTCTAATCTTGAGATTAAACAAATTTTAGAAAAGACTATAAATCTTAGTAGAGTAGATTGGTAGATTGGTCTACGAGACTGGATACTGCATTATGAGCATACAAGACTGCTTATAAAACTCCTATTGGAATGACTCCTTACAAACTCATTTTTGGAAAGACATGCCACTTACCAGTAGAATTGGAGCATAAAGCATATTGGGCGATTAAAAAATTCAATTATAATTTGAAAAATGCTAGTGAGAAGAGATTGTTACAATTGAATGAATTAGAAGAATTAAGAAATGAATCTTATGATAACGATATAATTTATAGGGAAAAGCTGAAGTTAAGACAAGATCGGAAGATTAATCAAAATAACTTTGAACCATGACAAGAAGTTTTGCTTTAAAATACAAGGCTGAAGTTATTTTCTGAGAAATTAAAGTCTCGTTGGTTATGACCCTTTACTATGACTCAAGTTTATACTTATGGAGTTGTTGAAATCGAAGATCTAAAGACTGGGAATAGATTTAAAGTAAATGGACATAGATTAAAACCATATTTTGAGGGTAAAAGACCAAACTTTAAAGAGGTTTTAATGCTCAGTCAACCTGAATAACACCTAAATAGGTCGGGCTAACAACGTTAAACCAAGCGCTTTATGGGAGGCAACCCATAGTTATCTTTATTTGTTGAGTATGTGTCCCGACCCGCAATTACGCAGTAAATTAACTTCCAAAAGATAGCCAAAAACTTGACCTGATTTATAAATAGCAGCTAGTGTGCAAAATCTTAAATGATATAAAAATTAGAAAATATTTTACACACTAGGGGTACTACGCAAGTATATGTATCGTTTCAAGTAATATAGAGTTTTCTTTAAAAACCCCAGTATCGATCCCACGAGGAAGTGAAGTAAGTGGTCTTTAGTCAAATTCTAGTCTACTACAATTACTCCTTAGGTTGGAATGTCGATTAAAATTGTGTTTTATCTAGCAAATATTCCTAAATGCAAGTGTTAAATGTAAAGATAGTGACTATATCAAAATGCAAATAACAATTCTAAATATAACCCTTTTTGGATGAATTGGTTTGGAGAATTTTGAGATATTAAAACTACTATTCTTTTGTAATGAAATAGATAATGTATAGGATTGAGATGCATTAAATATTGTATGTGTCAAATAGGAGTAATTCTATTCTTTACCCTTT
This sequence comes from Papilionanthe hookeriana x Papilionanthe teres, assembly GCA_022702705.1. Taxonomy (NCBI): domain Eukaryota; kingdom Viridiplantae; phylum Streptophyta; class Magnoliopsida; order Asparagales; family Orchidaceae; genus Papilionanthe; species Papilionanthe hookeriana x Papilionanthe teres. The sequence goes on from CM040424.1 coordinate 62,554,140, forward strand.
GGTCCAGGCATAAAGAACATTGACTAATCCTATGCTTGGTTACTGAATCTGTGGCTAGGCTGGGAGGATACCGACTCTCACTTTGGAGCTCCCACGTTCCCCTCGCCTGAGGGCTAACATCTCCGCTTCAGCACCCAAACGATAGGACTGAATTGAGGATTTTAGCCTGTCACTCTAAAATCTTCAATTCTACGCCCGATAATTATATTTCCTTATTTATTTGCATTCAATCCCCATGAACTTCAACATCCATGGAATTTGAATGTGGTTTCACTTTGTTGAGAATTACACCGCCCTTTTGGGTCGATGCAATTACAACGAATTTTAACACTACAATGGGCCCTTATTGCAATGTAAATTAAGTGCAAGTAAAAACCATCACATTTATAATTAAATTTACTTCTACCATGCATAACAAAATCCTAAACATGATTTCTACTCATTACAAAAGAAAAGTAAAATGAAAATAATGGCATAATCTTCTTATGTCACTATTTTCAAAGAAGAAGAAAGAGTAAGAGAGATGCGTCACAAAGCACGAAGAAAACACAACAGAAACTTCATTTAACCAAAGCAAATTCACTAAAAAAATGTTTACAAAATTATAAGATAATGAAGAATAATACTTAGCTTTTTCCCCTTGAAAGAAAGACGAAGATCTCTCCCATAAAGTCTCCCGGTGATCCATGTAATGCTAGCAAAATCCCTTACAAATTCTCTCAAAATCTCCTTTCCAATCTCTCCAAAAGGGTAGAAATCTACATTTCTACTCTTAATCTAAGAATCCTAAACATTCCTCAAAGTTTTCTCCACTTTTCTCCTCTATTTCTCTCCTAAAATTCTTCAAATTCATCTATATTTTAAAGAGGTAGAAAAATTCCTAAAGGTTACATAAGCACCTCGTCAAAAGACATTCAAATTCGATGAATATGTGCTTGAACCGACCTTCTCGCCGCCGCCGGGCTCGTTCTCGCTGTCGGCGGGCTTCTATAACATGGGCTAACTGCTAAGGCTCACCGTCGGCGGGCTCGAGGGCGCTATCAGCGAGCCTTTCAGTCATATTTTGGCCTTCTCGGGAAAATCCTGCCATCGGCGGGCTCGAGGCCGCCGTCGGCTAGCTTCCTGCGCAACTCCACCGTTTCGCTACATTTGGCTCTGTTTTAGCTCTGATTCACCCCGTTTCAGTTGCGTTGCATTCGTAACTGATAGCCCTACAAAATAAGCATAAAAACAACATTTATTTAAAGTGTAATCTCATTCAAGTGTAAAAGAGATTAAGCATCAAAAGACTTATCGAAAAGGTGTCAGGGCAGAATTTCATTTCTTGCTCGTTTTTGCTCCAAATTGCACCGTTTTTGTTTCTTTTTGCTCCAATCACCATTTCTTGTACCTAAAACCAAAAAAACATTAAAAATACATTCCTTTAAAGTATAATATCATCAAAAATGAGTAAAATGATATAGCAAAAAGCGTATAGGCATGTCAAAATCCCCCAAACTTAACTGTTACTTGTCCTCAAGTAACACTTTTACTACATAAAAATATAACTCAAGGCAATGTACTTTTCACTTGTAAGACACGAAAATTTTTCATTTAAAAGAATATATTGGTTAGACTTTTAGAAAGAAATTCGAGTAACTCGGAGTTAACGCTACAGGTATAAGAATATTCAGCAATCAAGTCTAAGGGTTCTAGTCTTCTATTTATTTCAAGATAAACCATAATTTGTTACATTAAGAGTGCCTTGAAAGATTATGTGAAAAATGAGTTCATGTAAACTTCATCAGAATGTAAGCCAATACTTTAAATATAAATTCAGAAATGAAATCAAGTTTTCCCTTTAGAGTGACTCAAGTGAAGCCAATTTTGATTAGGAATCTCCTCAAGCTTCTCCTCATAAATATTTTTCTTTCTTTTTTTTGTTTTTTTTATGAGGATTACTATATCTGGAGAGCCTGTAATGATTTTGAACTTCACTCTCCTCTTTCTAAAGTTCAAAATTGAAATACATCCTTACTTTATAATTAGGTATGAGCTTTATTATTCATCATAAAGTCACAATCTCTTCTTAACACACAATACTTTAAGTCTCTTAACATTTCAAAAATACAGCTTTCTTTACTTTAAATAGTTAACTATAATCAAATTCTTTCATACCAAATATCTCACCCTTATAAAATTAACCTTTATTACTAAAAACTTTCATCCAATCCTTCTATAATATTCAACTAAAATAAAAAGTTTTAGTTATCTCAAGCGAGGTTCAATTGTCAGAAGTTATGCTAATAATTTTTGAAAATATAATAATTGAGAACAAATAAGAGTTAATATTTTTCTTCCCCCTAAACTTAAATTTCAAAAATATTTTGCAATTAATTCCATAAAATGTAGCAGAAAGAAAAAGTAAATGTTGAATATACTTACTACTACAACATCCTATCAAATTCATATCATGCATAATCAGGATAGAAAGACTGTAGGAGAAAGTAAAGCTAACCTAAAACATACTTGTAATAAAATTACACTAAAAGGAAGTATTTTCACATTAAAATTTTATTTTTCTTCCTACCTCCAAACTTAATTTTTAACATATATAGCATTCAGTACAGAAAATATAAGGAGGAAGAAAAACAATTTAGAAATTCTATCTACCACAAATGTCTATCAAAACCATTTACAAGTATTCATTAGGATAGAACAATATGCAGTGGAAAGTAAATCTAAACTAATCATGCCAGAATGAAATTAACTAAACCAAAGTCTAACTAGCATTGTAGGTATCAGTAAGGGAATATAAAAATGTTCTTCAATACCTAAATAAAGTTGTAACATAAACATAAACACACATATGATAAATGAGGTTAATTCATCCTTTAACTCATCCAATCTCACTATGTTACCTTCAATTTTTAACGGAATCACTACACTAGTAAATTAGGTGCTTTAAAATCATTTTATAGATTATAATCCCAAAGATAAGATTACCCCTGATAAATTGGTTCCTAGGCACCAATCTCAAGCATCACCTAATCCTTATAATTAAGCACCTCTAACAGTTATAAAGATTGTGTAAGATCATTCACATGGTGTTCATCAAATAGGTTCGCGACTCCTACCTAATGAAAATAAAATTGCAGAAAGGAAGTAACAAATTAAGATGGAACTTCACTGTTTGAAATTTATGATTTCTCTTGTAAAACTCAAGTCTGGGTGAGACCCAAGTTATAGTGAACTCGTCAATCCAACTACTACAAGAAATCAAATCTAGCTGTAATAAGAAGTTAAGGAATCACCTCCCTCATGACACATAAAGATCAAATCAAACTACTAACAATCCATACATCTATTAACAATAATCAAACTTATCAATCCACTATAAAGCAAATACAATACAACACTAACAATCATGACTCTCAAGCACACTAAATCAAAGCACACTGATAACTATGGGTTGACTCCCATAAAATGCTTGTTTTTAACGTCGCGGGCCCCGACAAATGATTCCACCTGGATCAAAATTCCATTTAAGTAATCCTGGATCATTTGCCCAATCATTTCCAGATCCATGGATTCCTATAAAATCCTCAAATTTTAATTTTTCATTTAGCTCTTCATTTTTAGTTTGATTTATATCATAATTCCTCATATTTCTTTCTAGATCCAATATTCTTCTATTGATTTTTTCAATCCGCATATTAAAATCATCCTTGAAATTTATAATAAATGGATCTTTATAAGATACTTCAATATCTCCCAAATTTTGGATTAGATTCTCTTTAGATAATTCAGATTCTAGATCAAATTCTTCTGGGATATTCTTCTGTCTCATGTTATCTTCTATTGGTCTTTCAAAATACTTATCCTCTTTTCTCAACTCAAAGCTCTTTTGAAATATATCCTCAAATTCTCTTCCAAATCTTTGTTCAATAATTTTATCTTGTTCATCATTCAATTCAGGCTTTTCTTATGATTGAGTCGCATCTAAAGATATAAAGACTGGTTGTGCAGATGAATTCCCTAAATAGATAGGCTTTAAAATTGTATGGGGTACATCCATCTTAAGTTCATGAAATTTTTCAACAGATGGAATTAAAAGTTTACTATTTTTGGCAGTGTCCATCATTTCACACCTCTCCTGAACATACATACGAGTCTTCTTTAAGTAATGTTTTCGAATCATCATGAAAATCTATTTCAATCTCATCTTTTAACTTACTCTCAAAACTTTCTTGGAAATTGTCTTTACTTAGATAATCAATTTCATCCATCCAAAAATAATCATCATCTTTTCTCTCAGTTGGATATTTCATAGCCTTTAATACATCAAAAGTGACTTCCTGATCATTAATATTCATAATCAACTCTCCTTTTTGCACATCTATCATAGCTTGTCCAATAACAAGGAAAGGTCTCCCTAAAATAATTGGAATTTCTTTATCTTCCTCCATATCTAATACAATAAAGTCCAAAGGAAAGATAAATTTATCCACTTTAACAAGCACATCTTCTATAACTCCTTTTGGATAAATGATAGATCGATCGACTAATAGAAGGGTTACAGTAGTGGGAGAAATATCGATTAAACCTAACCTTCTAAATATAGATAGAGGCATCACATTAATGCTCACTCCTAAATCACATAAAGCTTTTCCACATATTTTTTCTCCAATTTCACAAGGAATTATAAAGCTACAAGGATCATTAAGTTTCCGAGGAAAATTTTTTTGAAGTATGGCACTGCACTCCTCACTCAGTGCAACTGTCTCATAATCTCCAAATTTCCTTTTCTTGTTTAATATATCCTTTATAAACTTTGCATAACTTGGCATCTGTTCCAAAGCTTTAGTGAAAGGAATATTTATCGTTAACTTCTTAAGTACTTTCATGAACTTTGAAAATTTTTTATCCAACTCATGCTGTCTAAGTCTTTGAGGAAATGGAGGTGGTGGTTTTTCCAAACTGATTTTAGTTGGAAATATTAATTTTTCCAGATCCTTAGAAACATGTTCTTCAGGTCTTTTAGTTTCCTTTGTTTCTCTCACAACATCTTTCTCTTTTCTAACCACATCCTCTATAACTCTTCCAATTTTTAATTGGACAGCTTCTATTTGTTCATTAGTGTTCTCTTTAGGGTTGATCTCAATGTTGCTAGGAAGTGTTCCTTGGTGTCTATTGCTAAGTAAATTAGCAATTTGTCCCAGTTGATTCTCTATGTTTCTAATTGCAGCATTTTGACTTTGCAAATGGTTTCCCATTTGCAATACCACTTCTTCCATAAACATCTTATTATCCTTAAATTGTTGATCATTGTTAGAGTCCGATGGATATGAAGGTCTATAGTTTGTGTTCCCCTGATTATTCCAACTTCCATTATGATTTGCATGATTATTTTCCCATTTTAGGTTTCCACCATCAGTAGTATGATTCCAGTTAAATTTAGGATGGTTCTCCCAATCCGGGTTGTAAAAGTTAGAGTACGAGTTGTTTATGGTATTTAAAGTCTCATATGATAAGTTAGAATCAATTATAGGCCCTAATGAACTTTCCTCACTTATTGGAGTAAATTGAGGTTGGTTCATTCCAAATTGGTCCAACTTCCTTGATATTGCAGCAACCTGAGATGCAAGAATTGTAATCACATCCGTACTATGAACACTAGCTACATTTTTATGATTTACCCTTGTAGAGGGACATTGAAATTCATTTGTAGCCATTTTTTCAATTAATGCATACGCTTCATCAAATGGTTTTGACATTAATGATCCATCAGTGGCAGCATCAATAATAGACCTAAGGGATCCTACTAACCCATTGTAAAAAGTTTGAATGATTAACCAATTAGGCAGATCATGGTGTGGACACTTTCTTAGGAGTTCCTTAAATCTTTCCCAGGCTTCGTATATTGATTCCCCTTCATATTGACAAAATGAGATAATATCGTTTCTAAGTTTAGTAGTCCTTGAAGGTGGAAAATACTTAGCTAGGACTTTCTGACTTAACTCCTCCCAATTTTTAATAGAGCCAAGTGCTAATGAATATAACCACATTTTAGCCATATCCCTTAGTGAGAAAGGAAAAAGCCTTAGCCTAACAGCATCGTCTGACATGCCATTATAACGAAATATAGTTCTAGAAAATTTGATAAGTGTAAATAGGGATCCTCCGAAGGAGTTCCCCCAAACTGATTGTTCTGCACCAGTTGGATAATCTCAGGATTTATTTCAAACGAGTCAGCTTTTACGACAGGGTTTTGTATACTAGAGTGAATTTTATCTGTCGTAGGATTTACGAAATCCCTCAATGATTTATGATGATTTTCCAAGTTATTATCTTGAAAGTTTTTCATTTCCATTTCTAGTTTTTTGAGTCCTTTCTGTATTTTTATTATTTTTTTATTTTTTTCAAACTCAGGATCATAAGGTACAAGTCCTGCAGATCCTTTGTTTAAGCAAATAATAAATGAAACATATTAAACACAACAAAACATTTTCACGAACACCTTATTTTTCATATAAATAATTTTTTCACAAAACTTTTTCATACAAAAACACTTTTCATACAAAACAGTTTTTACTGCACTACAGTTTTCCAAGTCTAAGATTAATTACTTCAACTAAAATTCTCTTAAAGTTCATACCGAAGCTTCCCCGGCAACGGCGCCAAAAACTTGTCCCGACCGCAGTTACACGATAAATTAACTTTCAAAAGATGGCAAAAACTTGACTCGATTTATAAATAGCGGCTAGTGTGCAAAATCTTAAATGATATAAAAATTAGAAAATATTTTACACACTAGGAGTACTATGCGAGTATACGTATCGTTTCAAGTAATATAGAGTTTTCTTTAAAAACCCCAGTATCGATCCCACGAGGATGTGAAGTAAGAGGTCTTTAGTCAAATTCTAGTCTACTACAATTACTCCTTAGGTTGAAATGTCGATTAAAATTGTATTTTATCTAGCAACTATTCCTAAATGCAAGTGTTAAATGTAAAGATAGTAACTATATCTAAATACAAATAACAATTCTAAATATAACCCTTTTTGGATGAATTGGTTTAGAGAATTTTGAGATATTAAAAACTACTATTCTTATGTAATGAAATAGATAATGTATAGGATTGAGATGCATTAAATATTGTATGTGTCAAATAGGAGCAATTCTATTCTTTACCCTTTGGTCCAGGCATAAAGAACATTGACTAGTCCTATGCTCGGTTACTGAATCTGTGGCTAGGCTGGGAGGATACCGACTCTCACTTCAGAGCTCCCACGTTCCCCTCGCCTGAGGGCTAACATCTCCGCTTCGGCACCGAACGATAGGACCGAATTGAGGATTTTAGCTTCGTCACTCTAAAATCTCCGATTCTACGCCCGATAATTATATTTCCCCATTTATTTGCATTCGATCCCATGAACTTCACCATCCATGGAATTTGAATGTGGTTTCACTTTATTGAGAATTACATCACCCTTTCGGGTCGATGCGATTACAATGAATTTTAACACTACTAATGGGCCCTTATTGCAATGTAAATTAAGTGCAAGTAAAAACCATCACATTTATAATTAAATTTACTTCTACCATGCATAACAAAATCCTAAACATGATTTCTACTCATTACAAAAGAAAAGTAAAATGAAAATAATGGCATAATCTTCTCATGACACTATTTTCAAATAAGAAGAAAGAGTAAGAGAGATGCGTCACAAAGCACGAAGAAAACACAACGGAAATTTCATTTAACCAAAGCAAATCCACTAAATAAATGTTTACAAAATTATAAGATAATAAAGAACAATACTTAGCTTTTTCCCCTTGAAAGAAAGACGAAGATCTCTCTCATAAAGTCTCCCGGTGATCCATGCAATGCTAGCGAAATCCCTTACAAATTCTCTCAAAATCTCCTCTCCAATCTCTTCAAAAGGGTAGAAATCTACATTTCTACTCTTAATCTAAGAATCTTAAACATTCCTCAAAGTTTTCTCCACTTTTCTCCTCTATTTCACTCCTAAAATTCTTCAAATTCATCTATATTTTAAAGAGGTAGAAAAATTCCCAAAGGTTGCTTAAGCACCTCTTCAAAAGGCGTCCAAATTCGATGAATCTGTGCTTGAACCGACCTTCTCGCCGTCGGCGAGCTTCTAGAACATGGGCTAACTGCTAAGGCTCATCATCGGCGGGCTCGAGGGCGCTGTCGGCGAGCCTTTCGGTCATATTTGGCCTTCTCGGGAAAATCCCGCCGTCGGCGAGCTTCTTGCGCAGCTCCACCGTTTCACTCCGTTTGGCTCCGTTTTAGCTCTGATTTGCCCCGTTTCAGTTGCATTGCGTTCGTAATTGATAGCCCTACAAAATTAGCATAAAAACAACCTTTCTTTAAAGTGTAATCTCATTCAAAAATATGCAAGAAGTGTAAAAGAGATTAAGCATCAAAAGACTTATTGAAAAGGTGTCAGGGCAGAATTTCATTTCTTGCTCTTTTTTGCTCCAAATTGCACCTTTTTTGTTTCTTTTTGCTCCAATCACCATTTCTTGTACCTAAAACCAAAAAAACATACAAAATATCTTCCTTTTAAAGTGTAATATCATCAAAAATGAGTAAAATAATATAGCAAAAAGCGTAGATATTTTAGGCGTGTCAGTATGTGTGTGAATTTAACATTTGTTTGTGATAGTATTGAATTATACTGCTTGTATTTACCCTTTGATCATCATAGAATTTGGATCCATGGAGAAAATTTGGAACGTATTTGACCACGACGTTTTTGTGCAAAATTTTACCTAGGGCGCCGACGGTGCGCTCGATGCCGCCGACGGAGGGTTTTTCCCGAGGGCCCTGACATTTAAATGCACAAAACTCGCTGACAGTGCCATCGAGGCTACCGACAGCGAGATCGGCGAGTGGACAATTTATCGAGTTTGAAATGATGTTTTTGGCAGTTTCAAGCGAATTTATCCCCTATAAACTTCTACGTAAGGTTCCTAAACTCTACATTTCTCAAAAACAAATGGAAACTCCCTTGAATTCTTCTTTAATGGCTTCCAATTCAATAAACCGCCCTAGATTTCGAGTGTTCAACTGGAGAAAGTTCGTTAGTGCCGAGGCACAACGACTTTTCAACAAGGTGATGTCAAAGAGGAGGCTAATCAAAGAAAGAGGTTTTGTGAATCGAGGATTAAACAATCCTTCGACAGCAATTGAAGAAATGATCGTGCGGCGAAGATGGGAAGTATTTTGCTACACTACTGCCGCTGTAGTCGTTCCTGTGGTGAAGGAGTTTTACGCCAATTTGCATGGAAATAACCAAGAAAGCATCTATGTGCGAGGTAGGTGGATAACTTTTAACTTTAGACGAATTAATGAATTGTACATACTTTAGAATGTTCCTGTCTGCCATTATTCCAATTTCGTGCCGACGATAGATAAGATGAATGAAATCTACCAATATTTGACGGAAGAAACTGAAGACTGGGAAGTTAGAGAAAGCGGGTATGTCAGTTTTTCTGCTACACTTTTAAATCCCGTTTTGAAACATTGACACTTTTTCATTTCTGCAAAGTTATTACCGATAATGAAGATCGGTAAGTCACTAAAGAAAGTGTTATATTGAACTACTGCATTCAAATGGGATGGCCAATTGATATTGGATCAATTATTGTGAATTCTATTTTTGGCTTGATCGTTCAAGGATCATCTCAGGGGCTTGGACATCCTTCAACAATTTTCTCAATATGCAGACTGTTTCAAGTATCATATGAGATTTGGGAAAAAGTACTTCTACCCTGGAAACCTTTAGACCTAACCAGAATGTTCCCAGCCAATGATTAAGAGAATGATATGAGCGTGATTATGGATCAAGCATCGCAAAACTCTATTCCAATTCAACCTCTTGTAGCGGACAAGACACCAATGATCTTGCACATAATCAAGAATGTGGAGAAACAGGTATAAAATTTAATGAATTCAATTAACAATATATCTAATTTCTTTGATCACCTTGATTGGAGAATGAAAGAGCATTTTGATCATACTGTACATTTCGAAGCAAGTTTGATACACTTAATGAGAAGAATGGGATGGATTGAAGAAGATTCAACTGAAGAATTTCCATTCCGACCATTCTACAACTTCTTCGTCCATGTTCAAACGATGGGTGATATTAGAGGAGAAACCAGCACTGATTCAGAAGAGTAGTGGAATTGCTTTACTTTATATGTTTCTTTATGTTGAACTTGATTTGAACTATGTTTGTTTGTTTGCTTTCGATGTTTGCTTTTTAATCTCAGTATAGTTGAGATTATGTTTGGAATGTTTGTTTTCAGCGTTTAGAGTGTTGTGGCTTGTATTGCGACGCTGAATTGAGGAATTTAGGTTGAGAAAATACCTGGCTTGTGTGTTATGTAATGTGTATTGTAACACTTGGATTTAATATATAATTGTGAATTTTTTTTGTTTAGTGAATGATTATTTGTGTTAATACATCACTTAATCACTTAAAATTTTATGTTTAAAATGATCAAACGGATGATGACGATGCTTAAAATTGATCAAAATCGCAAAATAAGAAAAATGATCAAAATTTAAGAATCTCGCCGACGGCGCACTCGAGGCCGCTGACGGTGTGTTTTTCCCGAGACTACTGAAATTAAATTTAATAGAGCCCGCCGATAGCGCGAACGACCCCGCCGACGGTGAGATCCTAAAAATCACCTTTTAACCGTGATTTTGTCCAGTCAACCGCCACTATTCATCGTCTTCTTCCCTTATTTACCGAAAATTTCAACTAGGGCTTGAGAGATCCTTGATTTCGAGCGACTTCAACTTATTTTGACACTGGATTTCATCTGCCCTCGGTAAAAGCTTTCCTTCTTATATAAATTTTTTTTATTTTCACCATGAATTTCTTCCACATTGAGGAATTTCAGAAAAATTGAAAATGTAGAGAAAATACTTAAAAGAAATTTATGGAAATTAATTTAGATTACTTAATGTCACCTTTAGAAGCCATTTTATCATTATTTTGGAGTTTAGTTTAGATTTTTTGTAAATTTAATAGATCGAAAAAATGGCTCCTCGACAAAAGAGGCGACTAAAATTTGATGAGGCTCGATTTATAAATGCTAAAGCCCAATCAAGATACACTTCAAACTTCCAAGGAAAGAAGTGTATTCAAATCGAGTTTTTGATAATCCTGGAGGAGAGGTGGAACGTGTTATTAGAGAAATGAAGTGGGAAAACTTCTGCTACTCTACTAACAAGGCTGTTGTAGAAGTTGTAAAAAAGTTATATGCCAATCTGACTCAACTTGAGGACAAGCATGTAAAAGTAAGAGGATTTTCTATTGATTTTAATGCAACCCGCATTAATTCTTTTTATGAGCTTCACGATTTTTACTCTAAAGAGTATGAAACATTTGGAACTATGGAAGGTCCGTTAGACAATGTTATTGACTTTCTCACTGATGGGAAAGGGACTTGGAAAATTAAGCATCGTGAACGGATTAACTTTCTTTTTTCCATGATGATTGCCACAGCTAAGGCATGACATTATTTCATTTGCTCTACTATGCTACCTACCTATCACCATAGTGAAGTATCAAGAGATAGAGCTGTTCTGAATTTTTGTATTCAAAATAATAGAAGTATAAATGTGGGGAGTATAATTTATAAGAATATTTTGCCCACGAAAAAGAGTGAATCAAGTGGAGGATTAGGACATTCTGGCCTCATTTATGCACTTTGCCAATTATCTGGAGTGGAAGCTAGAGATGATGAAGAATGGGTATATCCTATGAAACCCATTAGTAAAGCCAATTTGAAGACATATGAATCCCATGAAGAATGGAGATCTGGGAGTAGGAGTAAATCACCTTCTACCAGTAGAGATATCCCCTCTACTAGTTATGACCCTCCTGCCTCTAGCTCTCCTACTCTTTATTATTTGATGAATGAAATGACCCAGAAGCGGAAAAGTTTTGAAAAGTTAGATGAAAGACTTGAGAGAATAGATCAAAGGATTGAAGGATTAGAGCGGAGACATGATCATGATAGTGAATATCTTCAGTGGCATTCTGATTTTGAGATTTCTTATTAAGATGCTCAGGCTAGATACTATAGAGGTGAGCCTAATGTTACTTTTCCAGAATGCCCCCATTATACTCGTTATCAGCCCAATCCACCTGCTGACCAGGGAGATGAAGACATAGTATGGGATTTTGATGCCTAATCTTTAAATTTGATTGTGATGTGATGTATGCGTGTTTTGTTGTAGTATTTTCATTCTGTTATTTTATATTTTGTGTACTGTTTTGTTTTCTGAGATATGTATTTTTTTTGTATTTTGTATTTCATTTCTGAATGGATTGTAATGCATAATTGTAATTGTAATTGTGAACTCTTAGATAAATAGTAGACCGTTTGTTATTGTGATGTGAAATGCAAATGTTATTTTATATTATCCTGTGTAGTATAGTCAATTATTGTTGTTAAATGTTTTATTTTATGTACTTATTTCAAAATTTCATTACCCAGCAAATTCTCTGATCTGTTATATGTGTAGAAAAGTTCCTAATATTACAGGTCAGTTGAAGTTAAAATTTTTTAGAATAACCTGCAAAAATTTCAAGAGAAAAGAAAATGCCTAAGTGCAAAGGTATGATTTATATTTAGAATTTTTCTTTCCACCCATATTATTTCTATTATTGAAAATTTTAAGTTTGGGGGGGGGGGAGAAAAATATTAACTATTATATGTTCTCAATTAAAATATTTTATTTATAACATGAATTTTGTTATAAAATTTAAATTAGTTTACTATATTTAAATTTTATTTAAATATTGTAGAAGATTCAAAGAAATATTTTTGGTAATGAAAATTAATTTTGTAGGTTAAAATATTTAGTATAAGTGGATAAGATTATAGTTAACTATTTAAAGTAAAAAAAAAATTATATTCTGAAATATTAAGAATCATAGGAATTTAGTTGAGAAAGAAAATATTGGGGCTCAATGATGTAAAGACTATGAATTACATATAAGGAAAATGAATGATACAAGTTTCAAATTTAGGAAAAGAAGAGTAAAGTTCAAAATTATTAACAGGTTATCCAGATATAGCAATCCTCACTTGAAAAAGAAAAAGAAAAGAAAGGATCGAAAAACAATCCCTAAAAAGAAAAGAAAAGAAATATATATATATATATATATATATATATATATATATATATATATATATATATATATATATATATGAAAAGCAATCCAAATAAAAAGAAAAGAAAAAGTAAGTGAGGAGAAGCTTGAGGAGATGTCTTATAAAAAATTGGCTTCACTTGGATTAACCTAAAGGAAAAACTAAATACATTTCTGAACTTATATTTATGGACTAGTTTCTTTAATAATAGTGTCCTCAAGAATTTCCTATCATTTGAATATTCTAAGTGAATTAATATTGCAACATATAGTCAGTCTTGAAATAAATAGAATACTAGAACTCTTAGACTTGATGACTAGATAGCCTTATATCTGCAAAGTTAATCTAATTACTTAAAAATCTTTCTAAGAAGTCTTACTATGATATTTATTTAAATCAGAATTATAGTATTCCTGAATTAAAACTTTACCATAATGAATCATAACTTTTATGTAGTACTAAAAATTATTTGAGGACAAGTAATAGTTATGTTTTGGGGATTTTGACCCACTGAAAATATGTTAAGATTTTCATGCATATTTTATATTGATTTTGATGATATTGCACTTTAAAGAAGGGTATTTTTGATGTTTTGTTGTGAAAAAATGCAAAAAGAAGCGAATTTGGAGCAAAAAGAACCAAAAATATGAAAATTTGAGATAGGGCGCCGACGGGGGGCTCGACAGCGTCGACGACGGAATTTTCCCAAGAGTTCAGAAAATATATTACTAAGGAAGCCAGTCGACGGTGAGATCGAGGCCGCCGATAGCGGGCCTTATGAAAGAGAGTCCAAAGCCAAGTATTCTAGAAGGCCGCTGATGGCGAGCTTGAGGCTGCCGACGGTGAGAAAGTCGTTCTCTCACGAGGTACATCGAATGTGGACGATTTTTAAAGGGATGCTTGAGAAACTCTTGGAAACTCTTCAACTACTTTAAAAGAAACAATTTAGGGCTGAAAATGGTGTCCACTAGAGTGTCAAGAGTGTGTGTCTAGTGAGTCCAAAGGGTTTTTAGGTGTTAGTTAGTGTCTTGTTTTCCCAAAAGTTTTAGATAGTGAGTTCAATTAGTGTTAATTGTGAGGAATTCTTCGAGAAATTATAAGAGTGGAAGGGAAGTGAGAGATTTCTTCCTCTTGCTGTTTTGAAGGAGAATTCTGCGTGTTGTAAAGAAAGAAAGAGATTAAGAGGAATTTCAAGGAGTTTGCTTGGGGAGGAATTCGAGATAAGTTGTATTTACTTATTTTAGTTTGTATAACTCTGCTTTTATATATGAAATCCAAGTTTTATCGTATCTTCTCCATGAAATCTGAGTAGTTTTTCTGTCTTTCTCCTTGTTTTGACATTTTTGTGAAATGGTTATTTAAATTAGTGTGCCAAGATAATGTTAAAGAAGTTGTGATAATCTTTCTACTTGAATCTTAATTTACCTTCAATCTGGCCAATTAATTAGTTAAAATATGTTGAGTTTAACAACTAAAGTGAAGATTACATCCAAGATTCAGGGAGGTCAAAGTCCTTGAAAGTAGGGTGCAAATAAATAGGGAAATATTATTTATCGGGCATAGAATTGGAGATTTTAGAGTGACAGACTAAAATCCTCAATTCGGTCCTATCGTTTGGGTGCTGAAGTGTAGATGTTAGCCCTCAGGCGAGGGGAATGTGGGAGCTCCGAAGTGAGACCTGGTATCCTCCCAGCCTAGCCGTAAATTCAATAACCAAGCATAGGATTAGTCAATGTTCTTTATGCCTGGACCAAAGGGTAAAGAATATGTATGCTCCTATTTGGCACAATACAGTTTTAAACTAATTTTAATTATCCATTCACTTAAATTTTTTAACAAGGAGAATGATTCTTGCTTATATATTTGAACTTCACTTTATTAGTAGAATTAGTTAGTTGTTAGTAGAATTAGTTTATTTAAATTTCATCTTATTTATAATTGCATATTAGTGACAGACAGGCAATTCGATTTACCAAGTTGTAATTCTGAATTGGTTTCTATAATCCTAGTTCGTAGCCTCTAAACCATCCCTGTGGGATCGATATCCAGGACTCCATTAGAGCCCTGCATTACTTGAGCGATACGTATACTTGCGTTGAAAGATTAACTCTGCGATTTTTGAATATCTTTAACACATCTATATCAATTTCTAGCAATATTAAGTTTACGCAAAGTGCGCGGAGTGGTTCAAGAACTATGTTGGCTATGTGTATCACATGGGCTCAGACCGGCTCACTTGTAATTTCTACGACAGGACTTTCCTTATCTTTGAGAGGTTCCTCGCCAAGATAGAAACTCCTTCAATTTCCCAGCCTTAATTAAATTTTTATCAGGCTTCAAAAGTGTTGACACTCTTCAGTATCATGCCCATGGTCACAATGACGTGCAAGACTTATTTGAGTCCCAAAGATAAGCTCTAGTTGTAGTGAGAGTTTCCTTCTTAAAATAGTCCTTATTTTGTTTGACCTCTACTATTTCAACCATTGAGACTCTTAAAGGAGTCTACTTTTGGATCACATAATTAGGTGGAAATTGTTGTTCATATAGAGCCAACCATTGTTCGAGGTACAAGGCTCAATTTTCTTGGTAATGAGCTCTATTAGTCGGCTGGTTATCTGAGTGTCATGGTAGATCTTCAAAACGAGCTCGGTTAGATGAATGGGGTTTTTGTCTTGGTTTCCACCCTCTGTGTGAGTGGCTCCTTTCAATGAGTGGCAGTTTGTTTGTTTGATTTTGAATGAAGCAAGAGTGGGGGTAGTTGTATTCTCTTGGTAATATGTGGTTGTTGGCTAGTTCCAACAGCTTAGCTGGTGTGTCTTAGAAAATTGATCTCCCAGTGCATAATAAAAAGATCCTTCTCTCAATGCTTGCGCAAGAGCAATGTGGGCGACTGGTAGCTCTAAGTCTCGAAATTCCAACACACCCTTCTAGAAATGGGGTGACAAAGGTATATAGAGTTTCACCTTGTCCCTAGTGAAGCTATAAGAGAGCCTGTGAGCACTTATGAGGTTTCTAAGCATTGGTAAATTGTCAATGAATATTTGCTTAAAATATGCAAGCAACGTGATTACTCATGACGGTAATCCATTGGACAACCTGAGGGTCGAGTCCGTTAGCATGATGAAGAAGAGTCGGCACTTCAGCATGTCATTGATCTTGAGAAGGGTATACATTGACTCAAAAGAAGTGATGTGGCGGGTTGGGTCCGTGCATCTTTCGTATGATTCAATCGTCGGAGATCTGCTGAGAGAATGCATTTTCTAACTAGCGCGATGTTTCAATATGCTTAACTTGATACCGATTGACTGCTGCTAACTCAACACTGTCAAGATTCTGGGTGTCGTCCTCACTATCTAATACAAGGGGAATTTTTGTGTTGTTTGTCTTTGTAACTTCATGTCGAGGTTGCTAATCATGCTCCTAATTTAGCACCCCTCTAATATTTTCTAAAATATGATCCTTTGATCTTGGATTAGATAGACCATAAACTTCTGAGTTTATTCCATGTTGTCGTTGGTCCTCATATTTTATGGTTTTTCTCCTTGATTTGCTCATCTTCTTGTTTGTGACACTTCACTTTTTCGAATATTGAATCCAAATTTTGTAGTAAATCACACCCTATGAATATAGCGTGAGAGGAGAATAAAAATGTAGAGGGAGAGGGAAGGTAGAGAGTGGAGCTATGATATTTATAATGAACGTAAAATTGTATAACTTTCTTCACTAAATTCTACATCTATTTATAGAGCATTTAGTACAATAGTGATATTGGATTATACTGAGATATTTTTGGTATTTTATCAACAATGGCTCATTATCCGATCACCTTTTGGTTTAGTTAGCTAAGCTCTGTTAGTTTGGCTTGACTGAGTTAACTTGGTCAGTTGTGCTTGGTCAGTAGGGCTCGATTTAACTAATCTATCTTGGCCAGCTAACTTCAATCTTTAGTGAGTCTTCTAGCCTCCTCTGGATGGTTGAGGTGTTTTTTGGAAATAGTTCTTCCATCGAGTTGGCTTTACTGCGAAATAGATGATTGCATTGAGTTGGCTTTCTTATACTTGAGTACCTAGACATCTTCCTTACACATTTTTTAATGACTGGCTTTTAGTTAGATGGCTTAGTCACTTTTTTTGTCACCTTCTCACTCAGTGGACTTTAGCCAAGTTGTCTTGGCTCATCAGAGCATCAAGTTTCATCATATTCTTCTCTACTGAATCATTATATCTCTATGAGATCAATGCAGATATATTGTTGATGTACATATTAATGAATTTATGGGTCAATTTGTCATATAAGAATAAGAATGATATTTTATAATTAATGTAGAAGTCCATTAATGAAATAAAAGAAACTTTTAATATATTAGTCGAATAATCCTCAGCATATTCGGCGTCGTCGAAGCAGGCCGGTAGAGTAATTGCTGGTCAGCTCCCCATTCCCGTCGCCCGCTCGCTCCTCGCACCCTGCAATAGCTGGTATCTTCCATGGAGGCCAAGCCGGAGAGCGATCTCGTAGCCTTTCTAACAGAAAAGCAGGTAATAGTTATTGAGCGATCTCATCGCCCTTATTCTCTCTGGATCTACGAAAGATTCGGATGTTTCAACGTTTATAGGTTTTTCTTTGGGTTCAAAGTTTTCTGATAGTTTTATTCCTGTATTGTTTTCGCGTTTAGGAGGGAAGTGATTCGGTAGCCGCTGAGTGGACGCTGTCAGAGGAGCTGATCGATGGCTATGGTGATTGTGCCATTTGTTTGGAGAAGATAAAGGTCCAGGAGGCAGCTATTGTAAAAGGTTGCGAACACGCATACTGGTTTGTTTTTTACTAAAGCATTGGAGATTATGTTGCTCTTAGTTTGTTGCTTTCTCTGGTAATTTGTTACTTTTCATCTAATATTGCTCAGTTGGTTGATTGAGGGATTATTTTTCCTGCATTCATGATAATTTGTAAGATAATTTGGAAAAACTCACTTAGGGGCTGTGTCAGTGGTGCTTGAAAGCTTTGAATTGGGGTGTTCATCATTCTTCAAGAAAATGGAGATACTTACTCTGAAAATGGTCTAGATTGCGTAAGAAAATATGTTGAAGCAGATCAAATACCTCTAAAACCATGAATAATATAGTTGATTGTTTTCTGTTTTTGTCAACTTGGAGTGTATTTGCTCCGGTTAGATATTTTCCTCGGTGTGCTTTGTTAAGGCTAATTTTCAGTCCTGTTGTCTTCATATTGGAATATAGAAGATGATATCAAATAATTTGATTGGGATAAACTATGGATTTTTCTGAATGATAAAAGATTGGGCTTATATAGGGTTATAAGTTTCTATGCTTTTATGTGAATGAGAGTGATATTCAAATGGATAACTGGAAAGCAGGAATTTCACCATTCCTAATTTTTGGATCTCTTATAAGAATTTTCTAGAAAGATGCTATTTTTCAGAAACTGGAGAAATAACACGAGTTTAATTTTGATAAGCTTACCAAACACTTTCATCTCTCCTCTCTTGCATCTAAACTGATAATCTTAGGTTAATCAAAGAAGCATCAACAGAAAGCTCCACTTCTCTAACAAAAAACTAGATGGTTTCTTTAAAAGTGGCTCCTTTACCATCCATGTTGAAAAAAGTGAAGCTCCACCTTTCTTCTCCTTTAGGCAACCAGAAAGGCGCTTAATACCTAAGGTCCTATAATTCTTATTGTTTTGTATTCGAAGAAGATAATCTTAGGCAAAATTGAGGAGTCAGGAACAAGGATTCTTCATCAGTTTGTTGGAGCCAAATTCCATTTTCAGTTTTCTATTTTCATTTTTATCTTGATCCTTTTCAAGTGCAATTGTAAAAGAATCTATTTGCATGAGCAACTGTCGACATTTTTCACCTCCTTCTATCATTGTATGTAGATTTTGCCCCTATTCAATTTGTTTGCTTTGCATTGCTCTTTTGGAGATTTATTTTGGCATTGTGGTTATGAAGCATGTCATTTTCTTCATCAACGGCGGTTCAAACTTAAAAAAAAAAGAATCATTTTGCCCACACTCGGTATTTTGTATAGATTCTCAGCTGTTATGAATCACTATGAGATGCTCTATATCAGCTTATATAAAATGAATTGTGATTAATGTTCTTAAATGATTATCATTGTTGACATAATAGTGGTTTCATAATCAAATAGATAATCTGGTGGTCCTTATTCTATATTTGCTAGTACTGTTTAATGAACATTTGTATGCCATTTTGCTTGAATTTTTTTTGTTTCAAGGCATTTAGTAGTAGGCAGATTTAAATTGCCTATGCCTCTTATTGTTTGTCAGAAATTTTTGGGTTTTATTTTGAAAAAAAGTACATTTCCTATGCATGCTGAAGTATTAAGTTGCATATCATACAGCACTGTTTAGTCTATTTTCTTTCATCTTTACAGTACGATATGCATACTGAGGTGGGCAACATACAAGGAGGACCCTTCATGTCCCCAGTGCAAAAATCCATTTGAATTCTTGAACGTGCACCGTTCACTCGATGGCCGGTACTGCTTCTTGTTTCTTCGTTTTAGATGCTGATTCCATGATCGTTGTCAGTGAGCAACTAATGATATTTTCCGTGATTTCAGTATTCATGAATACATGTTTGAGGAGAGTGTTTTCCTTCTCCTTAGAGCTGCTTGGTTTGTTCCTCTCATGGTGGAGGCTCAGGATAGTACGTGTGAAGAGGAAGAGGACCTTTTGCAGTTCTATTATGATGAGAATGATGAACACTATGATGATGATGATGATGTTGATGATGAGCTGAGTGAAACTTATTTAACAAGAGCTTCATCGGGTATTCGAATCGGAAATAGGAGGTGGGGAGATAATGGCTATGTGAGAGCTGGTCGCAAGGAAGCAAGACCTCTTAGCCAGCGTTCTTCCAAGGATTATGAAGCTAGCTCATCACGACGACCTAAAAATAAAGAGATTTTGGGTGATGCGCCACCAACAGGGCGACGGGCGAAGAGAGCCCTCAAGAGAGAAGCTACCGATAAAGCTGCTGCTGCTAAGCACCAGCAACACCTTCAGAGGCTGGGTCGCAAATGATATTCATTGCTAAGAGATCCAAGGGTTATGTAATCATTCGGTCCTCAGGCCTTCATGTGCATATTTCAATCCTGCCCGACTGTTTAAGATTATTTAGCATCCTAAGGCCTTTATGATCCATCAGCTAATATATAATTTGAAATCATCTTTTTTATTGTTCTTTGTTACTTTTCTTGTTCACTTATTTTGCTAACGTTCTAACGTTCAAATATTTTGGGAAAATTTGAGGCACAGCCAGATATTTTTCTTTGGAACCAGAGGTTACAATATGATTACATGTATGGAAAGAAAGGAAATTATGGAAGCAAAATTACTTGAAGGATATTCCAATTGATGTTCAATAACGCTTTCTACTCTAAAAAGTAAATAAGCAGAAAGGTTGAGCTCACAGCATAGAAATCTAAATAAGCGTAGAATGCCCCTTAATGATAAGGTTTTATCCAAATACAGGAAAGGATTTGATCAAATAGCCACATATTAGATAACCCCATACAAATATGGGCTTTCATTATTACTCGATAAGAAAGAATACATTTAATAAACTTGATAGAAACTCTATTCATATATATATATATATATAAATAAATAAAGCAGACTTGAGTGTAAAATTAGTAATAAAATTATATGCTCATGCCACTAACTCGTTAAGACACACACACACACATACACAAACACATATATAAAGAATGGGCCGGGGTGTGAGGTCTCCAACTCATCATATTGGTATAAGCCCCGTTAGGTCTAGGGGTAACCCGGTGTGCAAATAATTTCAGTACCAACTGGCTTAAGAAGATAATGTGCTGCCAGAGGATTTGAACCAGTGATCTGAGGGAACATGTAACCTTTAAAGATGTTGTTCTATGAGGCCATGCAACATGCAAAAAAAAAAAAAATAATAATAATAAATAGAAAAGAACAGAATATATATATTTAAAGATTGATCGACAGTCTGAGACTGCCGATCAACCCCATAGGTTGAACTGACCGAGGAGCGGACCCCCCTTCCAGTCCGGTGTGCTGTTCAAATCCTCTCGTACAAGATGGGATTCGAACTCTTGACCCGAGGGACGTACACCAAAGGCCGCAATCAATGAGCCAAGACTTTCGCGCGCGCACACACACACTATCCATTCTCCAGTTTTGTGCCAGTGTAAAAATGTGAAATATAACTGAGGATAAACAACGAGCAGATTACTTGAAGGAAAGCCTAGTCTAGCAATTATAAACACAGAATAGCATATAAGTTGGCAGAATATAATAGAATATTCAAGTAATTTGCCTCCACAGAGAATGGCATAGCCAAGAGAATCAAGAAAACATTAAATCATGTGAACGAAAAATTATTACATACCTTTACCGTACGCAGAATTGCATATGTACGGTGAACCAATCAAAACATTCATACTAAAAAGTGTATGTCAGCACGCCTTAATTTAAATATTTAAAAAAAAAAACATTACGCTCAATTTAAATATTTAAAAAAAAACATAAATTTCTGATAGGACACCGGACGCAATTTGCGTCGGTGTCCGTACAGAAGAATCGATCAGGACCGCAAGATCGGGGGAGGGAGTGGCTCAAAAGAAATTTATTTGGCGTTTTCAAGCACACCACCTAATTTTTATGTATTTATATTCAATATAAAAATTTTATTTCTACTTGCAATTTTAATTAAAATTATTTAAAATTTTAATAAAATAAAATATTTTTTAAAAAATAATATATAACTATTATATTAATATTATTTAGTTATTTTGAGAAATGGAATTGATTTTATGCGTGTTAGGCTTATCTAAGCCCGAAAGAATTATTCTTATGTGACTCTTAACTTATTGCGAGCCGAACACAAGCCCGTCCCGACCGTGAAAAACCTAAACGCTCTTTCCTTGCCACCATGCTCACCGAAACAAACTCAATTCAGCAGCCGACATCCGGCGATTCTGTCTCTGATCTAGTCGACGCCTTGCTCGAGGTGCCTTCCTTTCTGTTTCACACTTCTTTTTTCTTTTCCGCATCTTTGTTAGCATTGCTCTGTGTTTTTGTTTGATCTCCAGTTTGTTCTTTATTTTCGTTTTTCACTGAGATAATTTCATTTCGCTCTTCGTACTTGTGTTTCGATGCTGATTTTTATATTTGATTCTATTGAAATCCACGAATTTATTTATTTTATTCATTGGTTGCAGAGGCTGCCATTCGATCACTTTTCTTAGTTGGTTATTAGAGGTGGATGGATGGTGGTAGGATTCAAATCGAAGGAAATAAAAAAAATTGAAAATTCCATGGAGGTGGTGGTGAATTTTATCTAATCTGTTGG
This sequence comes from Papilionanthe hookeriana x Papilionanthe teres, assembly GCA_022702705.1. NCBI lineage: Eukaryota > Viridiplantae > Streptophyta > Magnoliopsida > Asparagales > Orchidaceae > Papilionanthe > Papilionanthe hookeriana x Papilionanthe teres. The sequence continues at coordinate 62,576,710 of CM040424.1, forward strand.
TAAATGCACCGCAACCGCTTTCTCTAACGTACATACGTGTTACTAAACCACAGAGAAATTTGTCTACGAAATCCTAACATAATAAAAGAGCTTCATTTCAGATTTGTGCCCTCATTTTTAATGAAATGATAACTGTACGCCCGAAATACTTGTGGAAAGATTCACTAGCTGACTTTAGGATAGATTCACTGTGACAAGCTTAAGATGAACTTGTCAGTCGGTTTCAAGTTCACCCTCGTATGGTTCTGGTTGGGAACATTAAGATACTCATGCATGTAATTAGAAAATATTATCGATATTCATCTATCTTAATTAGTACAAATTTTAGACAGTTCTCTTCTAACTTTTGTATGAATAAAATGTTATAAGAAAATGATATAGTACAATAAAATGAAATGTCAACTTATTGGATATCATATTTGATTAGTAAAATGTTATTTATTTTATACAGATTTATCTTAACCAACTAAATTAACATATTATTTCTTTATTTGTTGTGTTATTATAGTTTAGAGATATGAATATTCATTGACTATTGTAGCTCATTATGTTTTAACTTTAAAATTTTAATGTTTAGATTTTTGTTTAAAAATGAGAAGTAAAGGAGAGAATGTATATAGAAGACAATGCCAACAAACATAAATGTTAATTTATTATTTATTTAAATTAATTTTTAATCATCAGCGCCTCTTTCTTTATTTTAGATTTAGAATTAGTAATTAAATTTTTATTTCATCGCCCGATTGTCCGTTTTAGCTTTGGAAATTCTAACCTCTTGTCGGGTCATGACACTCGACTTGATCATCATCTGCTTGCAACATTCATGGAGCATTGTTCATCTTAAAGTAACACATTTCCTCTGTCGGTGAGCCGGATGACTGTCATCTTATAAGATGTAGCCATGATATTTGGATCCGAGTTAGGGTCTGTGTTGTTGGGCTCGGTAATAGTTGTTATGGATAAGTGTTGGAGTTATGACTCCATTGTTATGGCAATTTGATTGGTGGCCACCCCATCTAGGACATGTTTCACCATCCCTCAAATGACCTGAGTGTTAAATCTTTGTTTTGTATGGGATAAAGCTAGAGCACAGACTTGCATACCCCTTAAATGGTTGAGACAGGTGTTTAACCAAAATTCATATATTGCTTTGCTTGACATTATCTTTCGCAGAAATATTTGGGCATACATAATTTTTATATCCAACACCTTTCTTATTCCAAAAATTCAGACATTCATCTATAATACTTGCCACTCTTGAAAAATTTTATAGCTTTTCCCAATACTCTATTGGAATAGCAATACTGATAAAATTTTATAAAGTTGAAGAAGACAACAAAGCCCATACGAGTTAATATGATTGGGTGTCTACACTTATTACATGTTGGTGTTGGGAGAGGTTCCATATTGGGTGACCCACATTTCAAGTACCTTACCTAATAGATATTGATGGGGAGAGTGTAGAATACATATATGTGTTCCACAACTTTTTTTAAATTATATTATATATATATTTATATACTAGTAGGAAATGATTGTTGTACCATCATGTAAGTGAAATGAATATTAAGTTTGTGAGCATCCAAGAAGCTACATTCGAGTGTATAGGGGTGGCTTTGATGGGTTGTTATAGAGCTCTGTAATCTTTTCTCATATTCATACTGTTATATATACATGTTAGTGCTTATTTTCTTTAGTTTCTAATTTTTTATCATTATATGTAGTTTGGTAGCCCTCAAATCATCAGGTGTGGCTATGCGGTACAACTTTTTTACAATAGGAGCTGCTGTTTGAGAGGCCACGTGCCACTCATGTTATGCCACGTGGAGTGACACTTACATGAGCATATATCACGACAATTTGGATGAGGGTCTCTAGAGGTATTATGGAATCGCTAGATGCAGGATTTTAGCAACCACTTGGTCTTTGAAAAGGTGGTGTTGATTGAGCAGAATACCGCAGATTGTACATTTACTTTTGGGATGACAAAGATGCATATATTATTGCTCAGAATGATACTGGATTGATTGAGAGAGAGAGCAATTACATGATACATGTGATTGTATCGGTCACAGGCCATCTTATATTTGCTTCGAGTCTCCATGGAGGCTCTAGGCACATATTACTTTAGCTCTCCCGTCGAACAAGTCAGGATATGTGCTAAAAATTTTTATGCTACAATTTCTACAATTATCCTATGATTTTCTTAATAATTTACACCCAATAAAAATTTTCCATTGAGTTTATCGTGGAGACAAAGGAGTTGCACTGGCCATTTTTTGGTAGCAAATATATTAGTTCGAGACATATAACAATTGATAAACTTGAAGAGCTATATATGATACGCGATACTGTGAAGTGCGCGTTAACCACATAAACATACTTGTTGATCAATTAATATATAGATTTAAGAGTCTATGTGAACTGTTTAATTTTTTGAGAATGTAAACTTTCTAGTTTACTGATCATAGATTTAGTTTGAAAGGTTGAAAGTTTGTGAAATTTTTAATGGATTTTAAAATCCTAAGCTTTGCAAAATCCTAAATCTACAAGGTTTTGTTTTTAGATAGTAAGAATCATGCTCTTTTGACTTGAATTGTGTGAAGCATCGATATTGTTCCATTGAATTTTCATTCTAACGTTGACGATCAGGGTTAAATACTTCTAAATCTATTCCTAGATATTAAAAAGCGTTGGAAACTCTTATAATTGTTATGTTTTCTTTAACCAGGTAAAGTTTTCAGGAATTCTTTAGTCCCCTGTAAGGTTGCAATCTCTAACCGGCAACATTCTTATTGCACTACGTTACTGAGTGTTATTGTACTCATTCTTCTAGTTTGATGTTGTAGTTCTAGATCACAAAGAGTTTTAATATTTCAATTGATCAAATTGAAAGAAAAGGAAGTTAAAAAAAGAAAACATGTCAACTAGCAATTATATCTCAAAAAATATTACATAAATCTCCTGGAATAATACGATTCATCGTACATTCAATCAAAGAAGCATAAAGAATTTAGTTCCTAAGCCTGTTTTGAGAAAATCGGGCCAACTTCATTAAAAACCAAAATAAAAGAAGTAAATTTACAACAAGAACAATCTAACCCAAAATATATATTGGCTTGCTCCAGTAAAATCCTCCCCGATGCAATGATCTCCACTAGCATTTTCTCCCTTACATTTTCACAATACAGAAAAACACTCATTAAATACTTTAAAATCACTCTAACAAACCTCCGAAAATATCCTCACTCACTCCCCTACAGCGATCGAGTATCGCCAAAATGAAGCACTCCCCTCATTCCTTCAAAATCACTTCTATTAAAGCCTTTAGACTGCCACATAGACATCTGAACCGTCAAAACTGCCCAAAGCCGGTGCCGGGCACCTAGGCGCTAGCTCGGGGCGCTTAGGCGCTAGCTCGGAGCGCTTGATTTCCAGTCTCTCGGTCTGGGATCCCGTAGCTCTTTAGACACCTAGTCGACTGGTTGAGTGTTGGGTTTTCCGGTTAAGATGCCAAGGCTTAGTGACTACTTGCCACTTCCGCTATTCTTCGTGTGCCCACTGAATATAAGAGTTTGAGCGCCTAGGCCTAGGGCGAGTTCTGCCTTGGCAGCTCCTCTATTCTCCTGGTTGAATGAAGGCTTGAGGTAGCTCTCAGGCTCTTGGACTGAGGCGCCTATTTTCCATGCTCTCTGTGCATTGGAGAAAATATGGAGATGGTTCGGACGCCTAGGCGCCAGGCATAAGCGTCTAGGCGTTGTTTTGGTACTTAGCATGAATTTGATCTTTTTTGCTCCCCCGTGCCATCTTTCAACCTGTATACTGCATAGACAAGCAATCCCACTCTAAGAAAGCATAAAAATGACAAACAACACATAAAATATAGGAAATATCACATCACTTTTACTACACATCAGTATAGTTGAATGCTATGATCAATTTACTTCTTGGATGCACCTCGTGGAGATAACACCACAAGTTCTGATGCAAGTGCTTCATTGTGAACTCATGTGGATCCCATACCATCCACATTCATTGCTTTTGGATTATCCATGCACACTGGTTATCCCTCGATGACCTATTAGACATGATTGCAATGAGGTAGACAACAAGATGGCATCCTTGGACAGTTACAATTTTCACCTTTAGCATTCTTTGGTCTAGGACCATCTTGGGTGGCACTAGGTACCGGTTCTGCCACCTCACAGCATGAGAGACGGTTCTGGATAGCTATTGTCACACCACATTCTCACAGATAATAGTTTTGGATGCCCATTGATGCTCCAGTACCACAGGAGCGACAGTTCATATTATATCTTTTGAATATTACATGACAATGGAAGAAAATGATGTGCATGATAATTTAGAGCAGCAACACTATTGTTTATGGGATTGACCAAGTGGAATCACACCACGCAGACCGTGCCGTAGATGTTGGTTGGATATACATGTACACTGTATGAGGGATGTTTGATGTGTTTTTTTTTATATTTTCTTTTGTTTGTCATTTGATATGTATTAGATTTTTTTTTTATTATAGATAGTTTTTGTGTTTTATTATTTTATTATATTTGGTGATAACTTTTAAAAACTTCGACAATTTAAACGTTGTTTTACATTAATATAAATATTAATTTGATTTTAAAAATTGTCAAATAAACTAATGTAATAAATTTAACTTGAAAGGTAAATTCTTCTTAGAAGTTCTGTAATTTACTTGTAAAATTTAAATTATTTCAAAATCTTAAATTATATATATTTATTAAAAAGGAAGATTTACATACGCGCTACTTAATTCTTATGTATTTACAAATCTAAAACCTAAAGTTCACATTTTTACATATATGCCACCTTAGTTATGCATGGAAAGGTGTGGTTCACTTTTTAAAAGTTAAAATAATGTTATTTTAGATGTGATATGAAACCCTTGGGTAGTATAAATGTTTAATGCAAAGTGTAGGTGTTAGATATGTAAATGTATAAGGATTGAGTGGTATGTATCTAAATGCCCCTTATTAAAATTATGCATGCATGAAATTTTTTAGAGAATGAATTTTTGCAATTTTGAATAGAATATGTAAATATTTATCTCTTATCAAATTTATTTCTCAAAAAAAATAAATAAATAAATAAATAAAATAATAAAAAAAAAGTAAAAGGAAAAAAAATAACGACACCTAGAAAAACTTCCTCAAATTTATTCCTTCCATGCCACACAGGCATTTTTGTTGCCGCTTAAAGTAGTGACAATGTCTTTTTCTAAATTTTTAAATAAATGCTTATTAGTTAATTTTTGTTACTATTTAGTCGTTTATTAAAATTTCATCATTATAAATAGGAGGTGATAGAGAACCAGCGTTACCAAAACCACACAATTATGGCTACGGAGTCAAGCCCAAAAAATTTTGTTCTATTGCTCTCTACAGTAGATTTTCCTTCTACTCTTCTTTTCTTTGCTCTCTTCTCATTTTCTTTGTGCCAAGGCTTTGGTGTAATTTACAAACAGATAAGTCAAAGATTCAACTATAAGATATTTTTAAATTAAAACAAATTTCGAGTATAAGAGAGGCATTTGAAATCTGAGATGCTATATTATCATTTTTTTCATATTTTGATTCCTTAAATTTAAAATTTTAATTTTGAGTCGACTAAAATAGATTCCAAAAGAACATGAATCAATTTTAAATTTTGAGTCTAAATTCACTCAAACTCGACACAATGGAGGCTTTAATCTTTATAATATGTTCACGTCTGATTAATTCCATTCACTCTTAACACATTGAATCAATTTGAAATGTATTTCCCTTTTATGAATTTCAATTATCCTATGTATTGCATGTGGGTTGCTTTCCAGTTGCTTTAGCATTCTTCTCCTCATTCTATATCCGTTATGTGTTACCCCTTTTTCTCCAACTATAACATACATACTGAAGTTCACTAAAGAACCATAATAACCACTTTCCTTTTGATAGTAGTCAGGATGGAGAAATAGTGATCAGTGGCATGCAACATGGAGGATGATAATGATCACTGCTTTGATGCAAATCTGCATTCTAATGGAGAGTATGAAATGAACTATAGATTTTACTGGGATGGTTGGATTTTGTTGGGTGAACTTTGCCTTTCATTTGTTAAATCTGAAGCGTTAGATGATCTTTAGATTTTTTATCACATCATCCTATCATCTTCACTATCTTTAACTTCATTCCAAACATGGGATGGGTTTTATAATTATTGCTTTCCCATTCATTTCTGTTTAGTGATACGAGATGTCACTGTATTAGTTTTGTGCGTCTAATATTTGGATACTGGTCAGTATTAGTATCATAATAGAATCTAATTTTTTTTCTTATGCATTTTCTTTTACTTTTTAGACTTTTAATGTATTTTTTCATAATTTTAAAAAATTAATTACCAGATGACTCTGCGCAATGCATCCTGCTTGGATAATTCATGCAAGCAGCTTTATATGCTCAAGTCTTTTGTTATTATTGCTAGTCTAGTTCCGTACTCCATAGTTGTTACTTCTAGACTTGTCTATAGTTTTCCTAATTTACCTTATCATTTTCTGATTATTCCTATGACAGGCTGCTAGGTATGATGACCTTGATGATGTCATAAGCTTATATTCCCTGGGCGTTTCTCTCAATGCTAAAGACTCTCAGGGGCGAACAGGTCATTTTCTGAAATCCTTAATTCCTCGCAGGTTCACCAGTTATTTTGGCTTTTCAGGATTGAAGGAATGCCATGGAATGAAATAAATAATGATAGAAAAATTATTTATTTAAGATTTTCAAGTTCTCTTGCGTCCCTTTCACTCAATTTTGGCATCCAAACAAAAGCCTTAGCTTTTTGCTATTAGGATTTCTCTTATATCTAGATAGTTGTTGGCTTTAGTTACCATATTGTGGCCTTTTTGCACCTAATATTTGACAGAAATTTATTAGACAATTGTCTTGTGATCTTGGTTCACACTTTGTGAAATTTTAAACTTGTTGACAAAAGTTATTTGACATACTTTGTGAAATTAGTTTATTACATCATAGTTTTTTTGACATACTTTGTGAAACTAGTTTATTACATCAGGTTTTAGAATGATAAGAGTCTGGTAATAATTTCTGTATATAGGAAGCTGGAAATCTGCATTTGCAAACATTGGGATATTCCATATCTTGTATAATAATATATTTGAGTAAACACGTCTGTAATTTTAAATATTGAATAAACCTCTAGGATTCCTTGTATAACGAACTTATGCCAGATAATGCAATTCCATTTTTTCAGCACACATTCTTATTTGGATAGCATGCATAATTGGTTACAAGTTAGGCTTTTAAAAAGAACAGTGAAAGTCACAGGAAGAATGAAGTTTGTGTCATAGCGCACAGTGGAATGTATGATATTTTCCATTTAGAACAATGGCACCTGAATAAACCAATGAACTAAGCTAAAAGATGTGTTTGTGAAGTATGGTTGCTCAAACCTCTAGCATATATTTTATAACATAAAGTTTAAGTTATGCCAGTCAATATAATTATGTGACCATGGCCATGACTGTGGTTTTAGTCTTATGCGGGGAGTCTGCAATGGTCATTTGAGCTGATTGAAGGAAAATATACTATAATAATATTTTTTATTATAGTTTTTCTCACATTGAGATTTCAAAACATTTCAATTCAGAGTAGCAATATTAAATAAATGCAAGTGCCATGGGCTGTAATAATAGTTTTTTTATTTAGAGAAACATAATCTGGATAAGCATTTATTCAGGTTTCAAAATTTCTCTCTTTAGAATGACAATATAAATAATAACATGAACCATGATTAAAGCTGTAAATTTTTTAGACTAAATATGAAGCATCGATTTTTTAATCAATGTGGGCTTCTCTCACTCTTTCATATTGGCTTCTCCCCAATGACAAAAATATGAGCACTAAATGTCCTAAATGAGTTGTATTACATACCAGAAACTTTCCAGCTGTGAACTTATGATGCGCTTGCGCTCATTTTTCACTAGAAAGTTTGAAGCTGACAATTAATTTCCTTGAATGTATCTGTAAGCATTCCCATTCTGTTTATTCTGTGAATTTTAACTGCTTTAACCATCAACCATTTAGTTGAGTAGTCTTGACTTTGATCTCTAAAATTGAGGTCTAAGATTTGAATTCATCCCGGAAAAAAACTAATGTGCATTTTATGCTTTTATAATACTAGAGAACACTCTTATTGCAATTCAGCTTTGTTGGCTTTTAGCTTCATAGGAAACTGGGAGAATTTAAAGATGCTCATTTACAATCAGAACCTTCGTTTTAGGAATCAGCTATCTAGTTTACAGATTCTCTTTCCTGTAATACTCTGCTCTGGCTTCGGAAGAACTTAGAGATAATAAAGCTCTTTTGATATTTGAGCATACAATATCCCAATTTTGATAAAATGGGGAACCTAAAATTTAAGGAAAATTGTGATCTTAGACGGTTTATATGAGGGGAGGAGACGAACTGAAGACAAGTCTAGAGAAAAAATTTACCTTGAGGCTGAACCGACTACTCAAGTGAGATGTTCAATTGCTAAATTATGAAACTATCTGTAGGGCTGATATTTGCCACTGATCATTGCTATATGTTTGTATTAAATTTTTTTTTCATATTGAGCATAGTATAATTGTGAGCTTGATTTAATTATGCAATGGAATACATGTGTATTTTCAGTTGAATTTATATAATTATTTTCTATCATATTTTATTTCTTGTCCAATTTCATAAGGTGATTATTTACATGTACATTTAGTTTAAGCAATAAATGTATATAAAAATAATTATAATAGTTAACAAGGATTGAAGAATTATCATTAATGTTGTAATATATTGTCAACTATTCTAATTTTATTTGTAAAGGAACACAATAGTATGCTGATAAGAGCCTGGATAGATAAATGATTGAATTCATCTTGATATTAAAGTCAGACTGAATCAATTAGTATCAAGGGGTTGTTGATAAGTGTTAGGTTTAGATAATCAATTTATGAGCGGTTATTATGGCCGATGGGTCTTTGATGGTCTGATGAAATGAAATAAGTTTATATATATATATATATATATATATATATATATATATACATTTCTAAGGTGAGGAATGTGAGAGTAAGAATGAAAATGAAAGTAAAATAATGCATATTTGATATTACATAGTAGTGAATAAAATAATTACCATTAAAAATTTTCTTCTACCCCGTCTTATACCGCTTTTAATTATATGTTCTTTACTTTTTAAGTATTGAGACATACTCATTTATTATTGCTGTTGTTGCTCATATTAGTCATTGACCAGCATACATGTTTATTTTGTAAATATTTGAATCTTATTTTAGGATTATTTATTTCACTGAGAGTGTAGCTTACTAGATACTGTATTGTTGATTTTTAGAGGGGTAAGGAGTAGGTCGACCGTTAGCAAGGTGATGTGACATTATATATAGCTTTTTGAATTTTGGGTGATTATATAACACTTTTGGGGTATGTATAATATTTGTTTTAAATATTTTTTAGAAGTTTTGTCTATTATTTGAGGATTGTTTATACATGCTTCCTGATTTATGTTGATATTAATGAATATTTAATGAATTAAAATATAAGAAATTGCTTGTAACAATTTGGTAAAGAATAATTCTCTACTTACTTGATCTTGACTGGTACAAGACAGGATAGGTGTCGGTGAAAATTGAGTATGATCGAGTTATTATCCTCGGTTACATCTCAGGTTGACTTAGATTTTGGCTTAGGCGTGATTATTTGATCATGGGCAATGCGAGACAATAGTTTATTTAGCATGTTTCTCACAGGGTCAAACCAGCATCTATAAGCATTCAAGTTAATCTTTTTCAGCTGATTCTTAGTAGGAGCTATAAATAGGATGATTTTTTTTGCAATTATTTAAAAAATAAATAAGTTTTATTCCTGCTCTTGTTTACTCTGTTAACGGACTCATTTCTTGATCCTTGAGCATTGACATTTAATTTTTGGCTGAAAACCGGCTTGTTAATTTAAGGGCGTCTTATTTATTTTAATGGAGACTGATCCTGAATAGCACTTTTTCGTATGGGTTAAGTATATTTCACCTGCAAGCCTTTAAAAAATATGATGCATTTTTTTGTTTGTTGTCTTTTCCAGCACTTCACATGGCTGCTGCAAATGGGCACGTTGATATTGTAGAGTATCTTATCCGCAATGGAGTGGTAAGGAGGAAATAACACGGTAGCCCTTTGTTCACTTTGCTCATAGTTTATTTTTTATCATTCATTAAGTTTGTTTGTTCTTTTGACAAAGAATTTATTGTGAGCCAGCGTACTGATATATTAGTCTTTTGATGTCTACCCCTTTTTTATTTCCATAAAGCACGCACAGTTGATCGCTTTGCACCATGAAACTCATCAACACAATCCTTAAGTTTAATTATATGGACAATTGGACCTTACCTTTGTGATTGATTTAAAACTTTACTTTTGTTTTAATGGCGGTTTTTGGGCAATGTTCAGCGTCCAAAAGATGAGCCATTATTAATCATTTACTTGCCCATTCACTTTCATAACTCGGGTTTGGAAAACGGTACGCTTCGACAATGAAGGATATGACGAATAAATTGAATATATTTTGGATTCTCAAAAAAGACTCACAAGCAAATAAAAAGGGGAATGAAAATTTGTTAATACTGAAACAACTATACTAAAAATAGAAAACTAACTGAATTAAATAGAAATGACAACATAGAACAACAGCCTAGAATAAAAAAAAAAGAGAAAATACAATAGCTAAATCAAATGCTGAAAAAAAAATACCAAGACGAGAAAAATTAAAAACAAAAAGCCTACTCCAGTTGAGACGGTCCTACCGGTGACTGAGTAGAACCTATTATGCAAAAATACTAAAGAATGAGTTTGACAACAAACTCTGTAAATAACATCTATCTATTGAAGCATGAACGACAAGGGGAATATGGCATACGGTAAGGACAATCACAATGTGCGTATGTAACACTGTAAGACAACAATAAAGGAGTAAACATCAAATATACATATCATACTAAAATATATAATTATTTTTCATCAAGTTTCTTATTATTCAGTTTCAAGCTATTATTTACATAGTTGGTTTTAACAGACACCCTGAAACCAAGAAGCTTAATAACAACCCAAGGAAACCCAATGATTTCCTTTAATTGTCACTCTGTGAGCTTTTAGACTCGACTAGCCAAAATCCAAAATGGTTTTAGCGACCTACATTTCATCACACACAAGCATGTCAGATTAATTTCATATGTATAGTATGTAAGAAGTATGCAATTTTACGTTGACTTGTGATAGGACATGCAATTTCTTACAAGTGCAAAAAAGAAAAGATCATAAATGCAAAATTAATTCAAATATGCATGAAACTTTGCAACAGTAAATTAACACAGATAGTGATCTTATCATGAACAATAATTAAAGCCTATAAGATGTACAAAATTTAAATAACAAGGGTATGACTAGCAATCCTATAGAATATCAATGAATCTACTAGAATTAACAAGGATTAACACTCCTAACTAGGGATGATATATTTATCCTATAATAAAAAGTAGTTACTTACCTAGATGTGGCAATCACGTCACTTTCACAAATTCGATGGTTCGACTAGCAATCCTACACCAATTAGAACATAAGATTAATTATCTAGTTAAGTTTTACCATTAAATTAGTTATAACCTAATCAAAATATTATTATTATTATTATTATTATTATTATATTTTTAAAAGGAGAACAATTATGAACTTAATTAACTTGAATTAATATAATCAAAATAGAGTTTAATTATTTTTTTTTTTATTTTGATATGAAAGAAATTATAATTTCTATATAAAATTTTTTAGGGATATACATGTGTAACACCTAAACAAAAAAACCTACGGCTTAAATCCCGTTTCTCCTCTGGTTGTCAAGACAGATCTGTGGGATTTAGAGAGGCTGAAGTGCGGCTGGGAGAAGGGGAGACAAACGAGGGTTGCCTTTCTCGATGTTTTCGGGTAGGAGCGGATGGAAGGAGAGGTGTCATGATCCCGTCGTTGCCTTTTCGGCGATCTCCAAGCACGACGATGTTGCAAGTGTTCGTTTCCGACGATCAGAGAGAGACAAAAGAGAGGTGGAAGCTCGACAATGTATCAAGGTTATAGGAGGGGGCGGGGGAGAGCAAACAAGATGAAATGTGTTAGCTCCCTATGCTTCAACCTCGCTTTATAGGGAGCGAAGTCGGTGCGATTGAGCAAAATTTGGGAAGGCGGCATTAACACATCGAGAGAAAAAGGAAATAAATCACAAGTTTGAGTTTGGAAGGTAGATGAAAAAGGAAAGAAGAAGTGTGCTGATGGAAAAAGGTTTACATACTACCCTTCTTAAAGGAATTTGATCCCCAAATTCATACCTTAGTTTTGGAATAGTTGTGGGTCTTCATGATCATTTCTTCTTCAATCTCCCAAGTTGCTTCTCGTTCTGACTGGTTCTTTCAAAGCACTGTGACAAAAGGAATTGATCGACGGTGAAGCTGTCAAACTTCATGTTCCAATATGCGATCTGGTACTTTTTAACTCAAATCTCCTCGAATTACCAATGGCTCGTACAAAATAATGAGTCATCATGCATAACGTTGAAGTAGAGAGACGTGAAAGACATTTTGTACTCATGCAAGTCTTGGAGGAAGAGCCAACAGTATGAAACTTTACTGACTTTCTCGATCATCTCGAAAAGACCGATGAAACGAGGCTGAAGCTTTCTAATTTGCCCAAATCGCTTGACTCCGCGCGAAGGTGAAACTTTCAGAAGAACATGATCTCTGACTTTGAATTCAATCTCTCTGTGCTTTGGGTTGATGTACTTCTTTTGATGATCCTGGGTCGCACGTAGTCGATCTCAAATCTGACGAACCTTCTCGGTAGCTTGATCCACTAGTTGTGATCCAAATATTTGCCTCTCACCGACCTCGACCTAACACTAGGGGAATCTAAACTTTTTGTCATAAAGTGTTTCATACGGCGCCATGCTAATATTAGCATGGAAGCTATTGTTATAGGCAAACTCTACCAACGTAATTTAGTCCTTCCAGCTAAATATGAAGTCCAAAATGCAAGCTCTTAACAAGTATTTTTAAGGTTTGAATGGTGCGCTTTGACTTCTCTTCTGTCTGAGGATGAAAAATAGTACTGAGGTCTAATCTCGTGCCCATAGCTTCTTGCACTTGTTTCCATAGCCTCAAAGTAAATCTTCCATATGGATTTGATACAATGATATTTGGAATTCCATGAAGTCGAATGTTGTCGTCTTTGTAGATCTTGACTAATTTATCCACTGAATATGCCTATATGATTGGTAGAAATGTGCTGATTTAGTTAATTTATCGACCACAACCCAAATAACATCATGTCCTTGCTTCGATCTCAACAAGCCAACCACGAAGTCCATGGAAATATCCTCCCATTTCTACTCTAGAATGGAGGGGTTGCAATGGACCACCAAGTTTCTGATGTTTGATATTAACCATTTGACAGGTCAAACATTTAGCTATGAACTCAGCTACAACGGTTTTCATACTCGGCCACCAAAATAGCTTCTTTAGATCTTGATACATCTTAGTGTCTCTCGGATGAACAGAATATGGAGTAGAATGTGTCTCACATAGTATCTCCTGTCAAAGTCCTTTTCGATCTTGAAACACACTGTCAATCTTAAAATCTCAAAGTGTTATTTTGATCAAAACTAAACATAGGCTTTGATCCATCCTTTATTTGTTCTCTATGTTGTAGTAGTTCAGCTTCCATCATCTGAGCTACAAAAATACGGTCCACAAGTGTAGGCTGAATTGACAATTGATACATGCTAGAAGTAGCTCTTGTCGGTACTATCTAAAGCTTGAGTCATTCGATCTCTCGTGCTAACTCATGCTCTGAGTGTTCATCCAAGCTGCATACATAGAAGATTTTCTGCTTAAAATGTTTGCGACCATGTTCGCCTAACCGGTGTAGGATTGAATCTCCAAATCATAGTACTTAATTAACTCGAGTCAACGTCTTTGTCTTGAGTTCAACCCCTTTTGGCTGAAAAAATAATACAAGTTCTTATGATCGATGAAGACCTCACAACGAACGCGATAAAGGTAATGCCTCCAGATCTTAGTGCAAAAATAACTGCAACTAACTCCCAGTGGTGGGTAGGATAATTCCTTCCATGCACCTTTATTTGTTTAGAGGCATAAGCTACAACCTTGTCATGCTGCAGCAGAACACATCTCAATCCTTTATGTGAAGCATTACTGTCGATCTTGAATCCATCTGTGATAGAGGGAATGATGAGAATTGAGGTTGTTATCAAGTAATCCTTGATTTTCTGAAAACTTTGTTCGCAATCATCAACTCATTCAAATTTAATAGTCTTTTGAGTTAACCTTGTTAAAGGTGCAGCAATGCGAGAGAGATGAGAATGCTTAGGTGGATGAGTGGCTTGACACTTAGAGATAAAATGTGAAACCAATCTATCCGTTGAAGGGTAGGTGTAGCTCCAGTGGCAGACAAGATTAGATAGAGGGTTGTCTTAGATGGTTTGGTCACATTAAACGTTGACCATGTGATGATTTAAGAGAGTTGATATTTTGGATTCGACTTATGTTAAGAAAGAGAGTGGTAGACCTAAAAAGATTTTGGGTTTATTGTATAAAAAATGATCTTAGTTTATTATAATTAAACGAAAACATGACACTAAATATGCCACAATGGAGAAGAAAGATTCATGTAGCTGTCCCCACTTAGTGGGATAAAGACTTTTTGTTTTTGTTGTTATTGTGTACTTTGATAGTGAATGCTTGATTTATCTAAATATCAGCTATAAAAAATGAATCAATATCTTTGTTGGCTGTGACAAAATAAGAATATTAACATGGTCTATGACAAGGCTAATAAATATTTTTCAAAAAATGAGTATTTTAGAGAATAAGTTGAGGTGACATCTTATGTAAAGATGAGTGAAAAATACAACGAAATTTTACATACGTACAACAAAAAATAATAAGATTTACGTATATCACACCTGAACATATATATATATATATATATAACACCCAAATTTTTCCAAATACTCCAGAACATTTCCGTCATCTTCTCCATTCTCTGCCATAAGTCCTAATGTATAAACTTCTCCCCTCTCCTCTCGTCTCGTCTCAGCCTACAATAAGCCTTCCTTCACCTAAAGCCGTTTGCTCTTTATCCTTCACACCCGAAACCCATCTTTGAAGACGTGCCTCTCACTCATAAATTGCTTTTGTGATCAATTTTCTGACAGAGCTCACTTAATTGATCATGCTCTAACAATGGCCGAGGAAACTTGATTATTCATTCACGAAAAGTTGCTGAAAGGAGTCCTAGAATTTGTTTATTCTTTATTCTTTACATTAAGAAATGAAGAATGATACTTCTGTGCGGTTAATTCACAAAGCCAGAGTTGTTGGAGGAAAAATATGTGATTGATTTGATTTAGAATTTACCTGTGTGGAGATTCAATAAGTGAAACATGTAAGACTAAAAAAATTAATAATAGCATATAGCTTCAGAAAATATTATAACATTTGAGAGTAAAGCATTTCCAAGCAGGCGTACTTAAATATACAGACCGAATTACTTTCTTCCCCTATAAAACCATCAACAGAATGTCAGCTATAACCGTTTAAAGCATACAAGCTACAACCGTACAAAGCATACAAGCTGTAACCGTTTAGTAGGAACCGAGTTCTAGTTCATGCAGGCAAGAGGAAGATGGAGGTAACTGAGTTCTGATTTCATGCTGGCGAGTGGTCATGCTAGTGTTTTCTCAAGATTAGCTGTTAATTGACGTTTACAGAGTACTAGCTTTTAAGCATTAAAAGAAATTCAGGTTTATATAAGTAAATATAAAATTTTGGGTATGAGATATGTAAATACTCATGTTTTAAGTGCTATATATGTAAATCCCTCAAAATAAAAGTAGTATTTTCGACGGGCAACCTTGGATAGATAGAATATCCACTTAAAATATGCATCAGGGGATTATGAAATAGAAGTTGTAGCTCTAAGATTGCACGGATTGAAGTTGTTTAAAATGATTTGAGAAGAAATTATTGATGCCTAGAAAGAATGAAAAACTAGGATTCATTATGCTAACCTTAAATTATTGGTATAAAACTAATGACGATGATGATGATGATTTAGCAAATTTCTATTTATATGATCCAAGGATTTAGATGCAAAATCTGTTTTAAATGTGGTGTGATATTGTTTGTGATTTTGATAAGCAATCTATATTTAAGACCCCTCACGCAAATAATGGTCTTTTCTAACTTCCCCTCTGTTTATCTTGTAATCCAGGATGTAAATACTTCAAACGCGGATAAGAATACTCCACTCCATTGGGCTTGTCTCAATGGAAAAAAAGAGGTGATGCTATTTTCTTTCTGCAGCTTGAGCATCATAAAAGCTATATAAAATTATTCTGACGGAACAACTAATGGTCAGGTGGTAAGGGCTTTGATTCTGGCTGGAGCAAATGTAAGTTTGCTAAATAGGTAAGCTTACAATCCTCACCGTCCTATTTGAAATTTTGAGATGACCGTTTAAGATGACAGATTCCCTTTTTCCAATTCTGTATCCGTTTGTTTAATGATGTCTATGGATTCTTAATAGCTATGAACGCACCCCAATGGATGAAGCCATTACCAGGGGGGAGATAGACGTTGTTGATGCAATCAATGCTGTGGTAGCTGAGGCTGAACTTAAGGGAGTTAGTGTTTATTAGTGCAGTGATTGCACGCTACGGTAAGCTTTTAATCATCCTTTGTGTTTGAATTGAATGTGATCGGTCACTTTCCAAATGAATTTCAAAAGTTTTTTGTTAAAATAAATTTTATTATTGTATTTTCTTGAATGCTTTCATTTTTTCTGTTTTGATGTATCTATCTAGTAGGATTTTTCTTTTTATTTGGTCATGTTTAAGCTCTAGTGGAAGGGTTTATCTGCAACTTGCCTACTTCGACTGCAGATTTTTATGTATCTTTTTATGCTAAGGGGGACAAAAAAAATCTTTAGTTCTGGAGTTTTGTTGTGTTGGCAAAGGTAGAGACTTGCCATACCAATCTACTAAGCAGGAGGGATGGATGATGCTGCTTCGATAGCCACATCTTACCATGTTTTTAGGAGGGGAAACTCGGGCAGAAAATTGAACAGTGGTTTTTGATGTTGGATCCAAATTGTCCGTTGAGTAACATAAGAATCTTACAGTATAATTTACGAGAGAAAATAAAATTAGTTAGCATAGTAGAGGTTATAGAGCGAATAGCTATGCGATTTCACCAGATTGAGAGATGTATTTGAGAGCAAATGATTTGCCTCTACTTGGGCTCTCCTCCTGACTTCCTTTTTTGATTTTGGATCTCACTTCCTATTTGGTTTTGAATCTCAGCAATAATCTAGAAAAACTTGTACCGACATTAAGTAATTGCTTGTTGTAAAATACATATGACTTATAATCTAATTATATTTGAAGAAAAGTGGAGAAACTATATTCTCTTGTTCCATATCGTTGAAGTTACAACATTTCCCCTTATTATATGGGGGCCGGCTATGACTAATATAATTACGACTGTTATAACTTACTGTGAGATTTCAAGATAGAATTGAGAGAATAGATTGAATTGAGAGAATTTTTTCTTATTTTTCTTTGAATTAATAAGAACAGATTACAACATATATTTATAACCTAAAACGTGGAACAAATTAAGATAATTTCTAAGCAGGGAAATAAATAAAATCTGACCTAATACTGGTAAGTAATTATTAGGTGAATAACTCCTAATAATTACAGACAATTTTTCTCCTAATAATTATGAAGATTCTGTAATAATTACAGAGTGATTGTCTCTTCATAATTACGAAGATTTTACATTCCCTCTCAAATTGATGCTGATTGATCAAGAAGCATCAATTTGCCACTAAGAAACTGATAAAGTTGTTAGGACCAAAAACTCTCAAGCAGTGAGTGTCGAAGCCGAGTGCCGAAGCCGAGAGTACCGAAGCCATGCGTGCCGAAACCGTGAGTGTCGAATGAGGAGGTGCGCTGATTGCGACGGGTGAGGAAACCGACGGACATGGGTTTCGATCTTGAGCAATCAAAGGAGGGATTCGGGATCCCGCTAGAAGTCCGCGTGAGAGAGGGCTAGGGCCGGCAAGATTTGGACGCCGAAGTCGAGGAAGGCCGGCGATACGTCGCCGACGAGTACCTAGTGGCCCGTGCGAAGAACTGGCTGAGGAGAGTAAAGGCCGAAGTCCTTGCAAGAAGCCTTGGGTAGGAGCTCTGGCGGCAGAGGAGGACATCGCCGGCGAGGATCGAAGGGCCGGTGAGGACCGCATGGAGGAGGATGATCGAATGGCCGGCGAGGATCGAATGGCCGGAGAGGACCGAAGGGCTGGCTAGGATAGAATGGCCGGCAAGGATTGAAGGGCCGACAAGGACCGAATGGCTGGCGAGAACCGAAGGGCCGGCGAGGCGAGGATCGAATGGCCGGCGAGGACCGAATGGCCGGCGAGGACCGAATGGCCGGCGAGGACCGAAGGGCCGGCGAGGAGTGAAGGGCCGGCGAGGATCGAATGGCCGGCGATGATCGAATGGCCGGCGAGGACCGAAATGCCAGCAATGATCGAATGGCCGGCGAGGATCGAAGGGCCGGCGAGCTTCGGGCTCGAAGAAGAGCGACGCGACGAAGCGATCTGAAGACACCAGAGTCGAAGATATCGCTAACGAAGAAGACTAATGCAGACGAAGATGCCTCCAAACGATTCCAAGACGAAAGGGGAATCAAGGCAAGACATACTTCCTTCCCGCAAGAAGGCCGGCGGGAAGGGAGTTTTCACGGTCTTCCAACGATTACCGGTGATTAGCGCAGAAATTTGGCTCTGGTACCATGTGAGATTTCAAAATAGAATTGAGAGAATATATTGAATTGAGAGAATTTTTTTTTATTTTTCTCTGAATTAATAAGAATAGATTACAACATATATTTATAACTTAAAACGTGGAACAAATTAAGGCAATTTCTAAACAGGGAAATAAATAAAATCAGACCTAATACTGGTAAGTAATTATTAGGTGAATAACTCCTAATAATTACAGACTAATTTTCTCGTAATAATTATGAAGATTATGTAATAATTACAGAGTAATTGTCTCTTCATAATTACGAAGATTCTACACTTACCAAATATAAAACAAGTAAAAGAAAGACATACAACATAATAAGAAAAGAATAAAGTTGAAATAAGACACTCCCTCAAATTGCTACCATAGATTGGGCCTATATGGTCGGTGGTCTGGGTCACCTAACAGGGACGAAATTTCACTCCCTTTCAAGCTGGGTCGTAGATGTTGGAAAGATAGCTGGGTATTCAAATCAGTGAAGATGGCTTCAGCTAGGGATTTAGTGAAGACATATGCGACTTAAAGATGAGTTGGAATGTAGATTTTGTGTATAATGCCACCATTGTTCTTTTCAGAGATAAAATGTATATTAATCTTAATAGGTTTGGTTCTGTCATTATACATATAATCTTTGTGATACTAGTCATGGTTTTAAAAACTAGACCAGTGCGATCGGTTTGAGGGGTTCAACTGTGAATCGATCGTTTAACTGGTTCGATCCATGCTCAGATCCGTTTCTGCATAGAAGCGAGATTGAACCAAAGAAATGTTGAATCGATTTGATTTAAATAAAAAACGAGCGTTTCAAATATTATTCATTTTTAACCGTTAATTTTGATCGGATGACCAAAAAGTAAGATATTTAAATTTAAAAAAAGATAAAATATCATGCCTTAAATTTTTATTTAGAATTTTGTTTAAAATATTTAAAAGTTGTCTTAAATTAAAATATTATTTGTTGAATCGATAAAATAATATTAATATATAATTATTATATTATTTAAATTGTATTAAAATAATTTAAATATTTATTACGATATCCAGTTCAACCTTTGGTTCAATCTCGAGCCATTGAACCTTAAACATTTACTTCTTCTAGCTCGATGTCCGGTCCGGTTTGCGCATGATATTAATGACGACCTGGCTATCACAAAACATCTTTATGGGATTGACCGTGGAACATCTCAACTCATTTAGTAACATTTGGATCCACATTCCTTTACAAATTCTCAAAACAAGTGTTTGGTACTCAAACTTTGTGCTATTTTAGAGACCACTACTTTCTTCTTGCTTCTCAAAATGATAGAATTTTCGCATGCATAGAAATAATACGCAGATGTGGTTCTTTGTCTGTGAGTTCTCCTACCCAACTAGCATCAATGTAAACTTCTCTCTTTCTTTATTGTCTGATTTCTTAAACAATAGCTCTTTACTAAGGGTCTTCTTAAGGAACATTATATTATGTAAATCATCTCTAAATATTCTTCATTTGTACTATTTATATGTTGACTCACAATGCAGATAGCATAAATGATATCAGATCTAGTGTGTGACAGGTAAATGAGTTTTCCTGTTAAGCTTTAGTATCCATCTTTTTTCATTGATGTCTTTTCTC
Source organism: Papilionanthe hookeriana x Papilionanthe teres (assembly GCA_022702705.1). NCBI lineage: Eukaryota > Viridiplantae > Streptophyta > Magnoliopsida > Asparagales > Orchidaceae > Papilionanthe > Papilionanthe hookeriana x Papilionanthe teres. Next base: position 62,597,341 of record CM040424.1, read on the forward strand.
TCACTGAATGTAACATTTTATTGAAATCAATAGGAGTCTCAGTAGGTTATTCTTGTCTCTTTTAGTATGTCTAGAATGTAATATCATTGGAATACCCACAATTCCCTTCATGGACTTGACAATTTTCGTGCCCAGAAAGTATCTCATTTTTTATAGATTTTAATTTCACATCATTTACATAGACAATGAGATTATCTTTTTAACCTCTATGCGTATACTTTATGAATAGTGTATGATTTTCTTTGTGTTGCATGTATCCATTAGATTTTATGGCCTTGACAAACTTGTCAAACCAAAGCTTTAGAGATTGTTTGAGGCTATAAAGTGACTTTCTTAATTAATAAACTAAATGTTTATTTGAGCAATTTTCTAGCCGTGGTAGGATCTTCATATACACTTTCTTTTTAAGGTCTCCATTAAAGAAATATCATTGATATCATGTTGATGTAATTCACAGTTTTAGTTCATTGCTAAGGAAAGAACTTGTATAGTGTTTAGATTGGCCAATAGTGCAAAAGTTTCATGATTGTCTATCCCAAATGACTGTGCGAAACCATTGCGCACCAACCTAACCTTGGACCTCTCAATGCTCTCATCTACTTTGTACTTGATATTCAATGCCCACTAGCACCCAACAAGTCTTTTATCTTGAAGAAGCTTTATAAAAGACGTGGCATTTAGATCAAATGCTTGGATCTCCTTTTTAAACGTCTTTTTCATTTTGGGCTTTAAAGGGCTTTATGAATAGATTTGAGTTTCTACACACTATTAAGATTGGATACAAAAAGCTTTATAAGGTGACGTTAACTTCCCATAGACAACATACTCCTAAATAGGATAATTTGTGCAACTTTCTCTGTCTTCTCCACTGTATTCCACCTCTCTTGAAATTTCATAGATGTGTGCATTCAAGTTTTGCTATGAATAGTTCTGTGCTTATATGTTATATTTATTCTGCTCCGGTGGATTTATTTCTCTTAGTGTACACACGAAGTTCTTTGTGCGTTTTCTTGTTATCAATCTCATATTGGATTTCCTGAAGTTGTAGAATTTGGGAGACATGATGGTTAGAGAGAAGTAAAATTGGTTGTGGTGACTCTAGTTCAATGTGGTCATCAAATTTGATATTCACCTAGACTCTCTCCCTAAATTTGATATTCACCCATACTCTCCCTCTATATTTTAGACTTAGGGTAATAGAATTGTTTCTCAAAGCAGGTTACGTCCATGGAGTTATAATATTTTATAATAATGGAGAATAACACTTGTACCTGTTCTTGTTAGAAGCATTACCAATGAAGATACGTTTGATCAATTTTCGATCAAGTTTTATACAGTTTGTTTGATGAATGTGAACTAAAGAGAACCAAATATTTTTAGAGGAATATTAGATGAGAAGACTCTAATATGAGTATGTTTCCATCAAAACATGGAGAGGACTTTGTATCCAAGGACCCTGCTTGACATTAGATTAATGAGGTAGGTGCCTGTGAGCACTACATCTCCACATACAATTTTTGGGACATTATGAGAAAACATTATATAACTAGATACCTCAAGGAGATATCTATTCTTCCTCTTAACTATTTCTTTTTGTTATGGAGTCTCAATATAGGAACTCACATGGATGATACCATTCTTTGCAAGGTAGGGTCTATGGATTGAGTTGAAGTATTCATTTGCATTATCAACTTTGAGAATCTGAACATTGTTTTCGAACTGAGTGTAAATCAAATGATGGATGAACTGAAAGATTTGTATAGTTTCAAATTTCTCCTATGTAAAAATATCCAACTGGCCAGTGTGATTATCAATGAAAGTGACCAACCATTTGATTTTATTGATGGTCACTAAATAATATCATTATGGATGTTAGAGAAATTATGTGAGAGTTTTATTTGAGACAAAAGATATATATTACTAGCATGCTTGCCTATTGACATGTTTAACACTGATAAAATTCTGGATTTTTATTAATAAAGAGATGAGGGCCTAACTTTGTAATATAATGAAAATTGGAATGACTCAGACAATAATGTCATAATAAAAGTGACTTTCAACAAATTCGGGAACATGAGAAGAGGATGATAGAGAAGACACGTATGTGTTAAGAAAATAACTCTCCTTGAGCAGTTATAGACCTTGATGCAATACCTACCGCTCCATCACCTGAAATTCACAAGAGTTGGCATGAAATTTAGTAACACAACTCAAGTAATGAGTAAGCTTGCTAATTGAAATAAGCTACAATCTAATTGGAGAACATATAAAACAGAAGAAAAATGAATTCGTTCTGAGACATTCACTTCACCTTTCCCAACAATTCTGGAGTGAGATCCATTGGCATTTTAAACAAATTTGGAGGTGGTGATCTTTTGGTAGTTTCTGAGGGCATGAATGCCTACAGTCATGTTGTCCGAAGCATCTAAATCTATTATCCAAGGTCTAAGTCTTCCATTATTAGCAAGATAGGAAGATGATATAATACCTTGGCATGTCATTAAGCTGGTAGGTTGCTCAATTGTGTCAATAAGACCCTTCTTCAACATCTTCAAATGTTCCTTAGTGAAGGGATTATGAGTCGGCTAACCCTGCAAAATAGGTAGCAGTTAGGCTATGAATTTAGCTCAAAGATCATTAATTGATTGAAAATTGATTCAAATTTTAGCTTGGATCGTGATTGTATCGAACTAAACGAACCGAGCTATGAGCCAAAACTTAAGATCTAATTTTTTTCGAACCGATTTCGATTTGATTTTGAGCAATACGCAGATCGACTCAAGATTGGCTTGACATATTTTTATTTATAAAAATTATATATAATACTAAATAACATCAAATATAACAAGCTATGAGCCGATTTCGAGCTAAAAAAGTTCCAAATAACTTAATTTGAGTAATGTTGTTTTTATTTTGAGCCAGATCAAGTAGATTTTAAGCCGGACGAATCCAAATAACTCAAAATTGGGCCAGCTTGTTCAATTTTGAGCCGGACCGAGCTGATTCAATTTCTAGCTGAGCTGGCTCAAAATCTAACATAACTAGTCACGAGCCGATATTAAGCTGACCACAATTCGACTCGAAATCGACTCATTAACAGGCCTGGGTAGAGACATGAACCTTGTTGTCTTGGTCTTTCCTCTTTGTTTGAATTTCCAATCTACAGATTTTTCATGCAGTTTCTAGCACTTGTCCTTTGGGTGACCTAATTTCTTACGATTTTCTCAAAAAGGACATTTTTTTCTTTGAATCATGATAAGAGTTGTGTGTTTATTAAACTTAGTTTTCATTTCTAGATGAACCCACACTTTCTGCCATCATGAGCTTCTATTTTATTCTATTCTAATTTCAACAAAGACTTTTCTAGTGGTAGGTAGAGGTTTCATCTCATGATTCTTTCTCTAACCTCGTCTAAGTTCCTATTTTGACACAATAAAAACTTGATTATACTCTTATCGGAGGGCACTCCCATATTGTTTTATAAATCATACATCTTGAGGGCATTGTCATACATATTTAACTATAACAAGTACACCTTGACAGTGCGTTAAAGTATTCGGTAACACTCAACTCTCCTTATTGGAACTCTTGCAGTTTTTTTTTCAATTTTAAATAATTTTGTAGTGCTTTCGATACTAGAATAAGGGTCTGTTTGCGGTAGCTGCAGCTTATCAATAATCTGCTGATAAGCAGCTGATCTAAATAATCTACTGATCAGCAGCTAATTCGGATAAGTTGGATGATTGTTTGGTTTGTTCATTTGGAAAACAACTGATTTGCAGCTGTTTCTGGATAAATGATCATTTTACCCCTGTGTAGTAGTGTTGTTTGTAATAGAACTGTCATAATTATATATTTGATACTTTAAAAGCAAAAACCCACTTTATAACAGTACAAAAAAAGAATATATCTCTAACTTAAGAGTGAGTATTTATAATCTATGTTGTACAAGCTAAAATCAAGGATGATCTATTAAGGATCCTCCAACAAAAAATTGCTCCATGATTTTTATTGTATTTCATCAATGCCTTTGATAACATTTCTTTGATTTCCTAATTCATTTTTTTTTATAAAATGTCCCTAAAATGTGAAGCAGCATAAATGCCCATTTGGTTACTTGAGTTTATAAATCATGTTATGAAAGAATAGGCAATTTTTGAGATTCCATCATTTGGCTTGGATGCAGTTAGAAAACAAAATTGATTTTGAATACTGCAAACATATTGAACTCTCTTCAAATGAAAGAATTTCATCCACAAGAGTAATGATTTCAATGTCACAAAAAAAAAAATGAAGGAAAAATAAAATTGTCATGTTCCAAAGCAAGTTCTATATTTACAAGCAGCCCCTATTTTTATTAGAGCTCAACCCTGTCTGAATCACAAAAATAAAGCAGAGTGACCACAATCTTTGCCTTTCAGAAGATGCAAACCAATCGTAAACAACATAAGAGAAGAAAGGAAAACAAAATGCAAGGCTAAGCACCATTAAAACAAAACTAAACGCAAAAAAATGACAAAATTCGATGTGGCAAACTTACTCTAGCTACGAGTCCGACCTCAACCGCGGTCTTATTTTTCCTTCGGGGCAGGAGCTTCCACAAATCCAGAACCAGTCTCCTTAATCAGCTTCTTTTAGGAAACAACAGAAAGCTTTGCCCAACCTAGGGCATGTGAGAGGGGTGGACACAACTTGCCTCGATTATTGGAACTAAGAGAATTTTCAGCGAAAAGCAGGGAATGGGAGGTAGCGCCGGCGGCCAATGTGGCGTTTCGGTTTTGTTGTATCTGCATTCTACGAACGTGAAGCTTGAACTTCGGTTTAAGAGAGCGACGAGGGCAGCGGTGGCGCAAGAGAGATGACGGCAGCATGTTAAAAGTTACGGGACGAACGCGGGCCGCAGAGTTGATCCCGCTATCGTGTTGTTTATTAAATATGTTCATTAGTTGTTTCCGATTAACTCTCCGAAAAGACGAAACAAATGGAAGGGCGGCATTTTCAAAACGCCGCTCGCAGTTATAAGCTACTACAAACGGAGGCTAAGTCTTATGTGTCTCTTCCTAAATCTCCTGTGTTGTCCTGTAAAACAAGAATTTTTTTTCAACTTTTGTGGTCATAGAATTAATCAATTAAGACATGACCATATGATTCTGGATCTTCTATAAGCATCGGTGAGCTCAAGAATTGTTTTCCCTCCCGTGCGATGTACCTCATTTTCCACAAAAATACATGAACACGGATTGAGACCATTGCAAGAAGTTATGACCATTGTGTTTATGGTTTGTGATAAATGAAGAGACTGCAGGGGCTATATGGTCATAGTTCATGGTTTCTGATTTAAAACTGTCATAGTAGAACTAGATGTCTTCATTACATACTTGGTCATAACCTCTATGCACGTTTAGGGTTGGATGAGGGATTTGGCCTTTATTTGTTGTAGCAAGTGTCCAATGACTAAGATAAGGAGCAGAGAAGGGCTTGCATGCTGGTTGGAGGAATTTCAACAGTTGGAGGGAGGATTCTGGCAGCTAAACATCTATTGGAGAGACTCCGTCGGCTGCAGGTGAGTATAAAGGAGGGCCTGTAGGTCTCAAGGCCGGCAAACAATGCAGTCAATGACATGCAAGTTAAAGACAAAAAATGAGGCTGACGAGATTTTCTACGCAAAAGAGACCAACGAAATTGTACCTCAGACAATTGTGATAATTAGACCACTAATCGATGTGCTGACATGATAATATCGATCATGGGCGAGTAGACCAGAGCTTACCTCCCTTGACAATCATAATTTTTACTTTGATAACCGTTGTGCCGACGAGATAATATTGGCTGGGTGGCAGGTAGGGGCATTTCTATGGTAGACAATTGTGATGTTGACATCAGGAGCCGAAGAAGACAATATCGATCAAGGGTGTGTAAGTTCTGTTGATGGTGATCTTCGCAAAGACATGTTTATGTAAAGTGTATAAAATAAAAGTAATGATAAATTAAATGTAAGTAAAATAATTGAGTCTTTCCATTTAGAAAAGTTTATTGATATATGCATTAATATATATATTATTTCCATATGTATGATTTAGTAGTATTGTTGTAGTATTAGTGGTATTTACACTGTAGTATCACAACATACTATCACATCCCATCCAAACGTAATAAGTCTCCTCAAGGAGATTGAATTTCATAATCGTCACTTTAGATGTTCAGTTATTTTGTCGGTTTACCATAGAAGGTCTGCTCTGTTTAAAGTATTTCTTAAAAAATTTTAGAAGAGTGATTTTGAAAGAATGATTTTCTTATGATTTTGGGGAGATCTATCGTACAAATAACATATTTTTTGATGATTTTTTTCGGTGGTTTCTTTCTATATGAGAAATTTCCTTTGTAACTTTTTCTATAGAAACTTAGGGTCTGATTGGGGAAACTGCAATTTTTCGAACTTTATCGATTATGAATCGCGCTGCTTGTAAGTTTACTATGTAGTAGCTCATTGTGAAGTTATTAGCCCGTTTGTTGTGGCTATGTAGAAAACACAGTGTAAGAATCGTTTGGAAAAACTATTATTCTGTCTTTGTTTAGTAAATTTGTTTGTAACAGTACCGTGATATTCATATATTTGATACTTTAAAAACAAAAACTCAGTTCAAAACAGTACAAGAATTCAAATACACAACTCACTTAATAGTGAGTACCAAGAGTGCAAGAAAAAAAAAACAAGAAATATTACAATTAAATTTAATAAAATGATTAAATTGTTTTTAGCATGCAGTCTGTGTATATCCCGCACCACAACGTCCTCCTGTGGCACTATCTACTCCTGATCATCACCTGCAGTGGAATCCGATAGACTGTCTGTCCGCCGGAAGAAGTCACATTTCTATACAGAACAAGATAAAGTTTTAGATTGATTTCAATTTAGGAGCCAAAGACAAAAGAAAATCTATAATTGGATATAAGGTTAGTTTGGCATGTCAGCATGAAATAATTTTATAATTCAGTCCAACTAAACCACACTCTATTTGTATAATCTTTAAAAAAAAATCACATGTTATTTTAGAATTTTTGAGAAATGTTTTTGGTTCACAAGAAAGTTGAAAGGGAATAAAAGAAAAAAAATAAAATAGCAAAGATGCTAATAAAATGTGGTAATATACTTCTGCTTTTCGCTAAACATTTTATCCAGGCTATGCTTTCCCTTTTAAATTGCAGGTCAACTTAAAACTGGTACAAAGCTACTAAAATTGTATACAATTGCACAAAGTTAAATGGTTTTAAAATGGTCGTCTTATGTTATTCCATGTATCACATTGAAATCAAAGCTGTTCGACAAACAACAATGTAGGTATCCCAGAATAAAAGGTACTAAACCTAGAGTCTTCTATATAAAACACAAGATTGAGCATATGGTATCAAGGAGCTACAAATACTCTGATGGCATCAAGAAGCACAAAAGGCTACATTGAATTTGAAACTTAACTCACCTACCTACATAACTTTCTTCACCATTCCAACTTTTGACACATAAGAGAATAATAGACAATGGAATCTATAATATCCAATGTGTATCCAAGCATATTAGATCCTTAAAAACTACTTCAATACAGGACAAGACGGACGTATACATGTCATTAATCCTATATTTCATTTTGTAGCTTCCTTTCATTGTCATCTTCAACCACTCCATAATCTTTCATATTTTCAGCTGTACTAACCATGCATATCAATTAAAAATAGCTCCCCAATCACTCCAATAAATCTAGATACGATACAATTTTGAACATTAATTTTATATGATTATTCTACTTTAACAAAAGAAATATCAATTAAAGTTGATTATAACACAATATTAATTATTTTCAGATACAAGAGAGCAGAGACTTCCAAACCTCATCCATATTAAACTCTCGAAAAATTATCCTCTAATCAGCAAAATTTTATTTTGAACATGACTTGGAGTTTGTTAGCAAGACAAAGCAGAAGGAAATTCAAATAATTTTTCACAGCATTAGTAAGGCAACTTATTTCGTCCGGATTTAACCTTGAATTTAGGCTAAGAAAATCTTGCCAGACGGTCAGTTCAAACAAAATAAAGTTGCGGCTTTGATAAATTCGGATTTCATGGACTTCGGCCGTAAATGCTGGCTAGTTACAGTCACGACTGTGTCGTAAGGTTTCGTGATCAAAAGGAGGAAGGGGAAGCTCGGGGATGGTTTTGCGCGAAGCTAGGCAGGTGAGGGTTTTGGAACAGGCTCACCTTCCTCAATGGTTTCGTGTAGGAATGGAGCGGAAGGAGAAAGATGGGAGTTTTGGTGGTCTTTGTACGCCTTGATACCGTCATTGCCATCACAACTAGCTCTAAGCGCGACTTTATCACAAGGGTTTGGTCACGAAGGCGATGGTTTTGGGCGAAACCAATTAAGGAGGAGGGTTAAGTGCAGAGAGGTAAGGGATCGGGAGAGGGGAGGTATGCGGGAGTGCGTTTCAGCCAGAGGGGATCAGGGCAGCTAGGTAAAAAGGAAAACGCAAAAAGCCGGCCGCGGGGTATAACCCACAGCCTGATTTTACTGATTTCAGCTCGAGCCCCTACCCCACCGCCGCGCCAAACGAACAATTTTAGCAGCCCCAGGCCGCGCTGCTCCCCTACAGCCGCGCCAAATGAACCCTTAATGGATAGAAAATCAAGAACCAAATTGGCAATTTCTTCATCGTATTTATATCAAAATTAAAATTAAAGAGATAATTGAGAAGATTGTCAATTGGATATATATATATATATATATATATATATATATATATATATATATATATATATATATATATATATATATATTTGGTTGGGTATTTTTATTTTTTTGAAAAAAAAATTATATATTTTATGGAATGATTAAGTTCACGTGCGCTTCAGTATTAAGTTTTGTCGCCCATAACGTATATGATGCATTACTTGTAAGCGAGCAAGCGGCGGCAAGCACCAGACAGCTGCTGAAGCTGGCGGGGTTCGGCGTTAGGTTGCGAGCGGCGGACCCTTGCAGAGAAAATGCTCTGAAACACATGTGTTTAAATCAACAAAATCATAATTTCCGCATTTTTTATGTTTTTAAAACAAAGCCTTATATGTTTTTAAAATAAATAAAAAAATAATAATTGAGTAAATAAAAATTATTTCCGGCATTTTTTTTTTATTTTTCGTTTTTAATAATAAAAAATAGAGAATAGAAAATGATCTCAAAGAGATACGGATATTTTTCAACGTTGGCAGATGCTTATTCTAGCAGTAAAAAAAAACAGGTTCAATCAACCTCTAAATTCTTATAAAAATATGCCACGTGGTTAAGTGAGCTAAGAAATCTTGGAAGATTAATATTGTTATGTTAGAAAATTTAGAAGAAAGTTCAAGACTACAATAAATTGAAATAATAGTATCATTATACATAATGGCTAATATACTGAATCAACAAACATTCCAAAGTCATGATTATAATGGATCAGAAATAATGGGTGGGATTCATAAAATAAATTAACACGCTCAAATTAATTATTACATTATCATACATATAATTTATGCTAAGCTTGTTTGTTATTTATATTATACCAGTAGATTGTAAATAAAGTTTTTCCAAGCATAAATTTATAAATGTCGTCCGGATGCGATTTACCGGCGGAATAGAGAGAAGAAAAAAAATCCTCTTCTGGTGTATCACAATTCGACCGGTCACGGACAGTGCTTGCGTCAAGACTACGGACGTAATATTTTCTCGTAAATTAAAAGGCTTGCCTGAAAAATAACAATTATCAGATGGGATTTAAACAACTTATTATTAGTCTACCCATCTCCTTTGTTTTCCTTGATTTGGGGATGACGAAAATCTTAAAGATGCCTTATGGATAAGCTTTGACTTTAATATTTGCTTAGATTTAAACATATATTCATACAATTTTTTTACATTTTTAAATTTAAAGCTTCAAAACATATATAAAAGAAAATCGTAAAATAGTGCATGTCTTGAAAGCTCTTCTAACAACAGCTGCAAAATCGTGCCTGCCCGGGATGACTCCAAAATTTATGAAAAATTATTCCGTCCGGAGTCTGTACATGAGCTGCGTCCAGGCGACGGCTGTGATAAAGACGCAGCTCTGGTCTAGATTCCGGACGGAATAATTTTTCAAAATCTATTTGTACCAAAATATAAAATTATCTAAAAAATATTAAAGGACTAAAGAAATGCAAGGATCAATGAAATAATCAAGAAAGAACACAAGAGTTTAACGAGGTTCGACAAGATGTCTACATCATCGGGAGCAATGAGCAGTGGCGGCCTTTTGATTTTTTGAAAACAGTGCATCTCTTAAGGTTACAAATACAACACATATATATAACTCTCGTGTACATCCTCCGCTCGCTCGCTCCGCTTCGCTTGCTCCGCTTCACTCCAGCATCTGTCCCTTAAATGGTATATGAGTCATACATAATGGACTGATATCTTCAAAATTTCCTGATAAATATATTGTAGTATAAAAAAGATTGAATATATTTTTATATATTTATATTCAATATACTCAAAATCTTCTAGGGCATTGTAGTGAACTGGACTGTACGGTGAGGATGTTACATGTATACTCTCTAAATACCTCATTTTCTTAAGCACACAATTAGGGGTGTAAACGAACACAATCGAACAGAGCTTGTGTTCGTGTTCGGTTCGTTTGAAATTTAGTTTGTTTGAACTAAGTTAGTGTTCGAAATTGTTCGTAAAGTCACTGTTTGTGTTCGTTTCTTAACGAATGAGTCGAACATGAGCCGTTCACGAACGAGGAGCCAGTTTGATAACCGTAATATTAATATATATATATATATATATATATATATATATATATATATATATATATATTAATTATATAACTTATATTATATAAATATATAATATCTATATTAATATATTATTAATTTATTATATATTATAATTTATAAAATTTAATCTTTTAAAATATCATAAATTTTTTATATATAATTATTTTAAATTATTTTATATTTCGAACAATAACGATTCGAACACGAATGAACGCATCACTGTTCGTGTTTGGTTCGTTTAACTAAGAGAACGAAAAAAAATTATTCGTGCTCGTCTCTTTTACTTATCAAACGAATCAAATATGAATTCCTTAACGAACCGAACAACACGAGCTTTTTTGACAGCCCTACACACAACTATTACAAATTGCATGCTTGTTACATACTAGAAATTATATTATATAAATGAGTAAATAGTTATGTACTATATTATTTTAAATAAAATTTGCGTTGTATGTTTGGAATATTTGTTAATTTGGATAATTTGATTTTATATATATCCAAATTTTCTCGTATTCTAAATATTTAAAATACTTAAAATAATATTTTAAATATTTTTAAAATAAGTAGATTAAAAATATAAAAAAATTTAAATAGATTTCTATATAAAAATTTTGAAAAGACTGTGAGTAATATTTTTGTAGATCAAGAGATTTTGAGGAGATGCTATCTGAAACGTGTCAACAATGACAGATCCAGATAGCCCATTGCACACGAGTTTTGACTAAAATTTTCTTGCCAGCTTAATTAAATTGTTAAAATATTCATTCCCAAAATTTATGTGACATTATTGCTTGCCCATTTAATTTGAATTTTTTAGGTAAGTTGCCTCACAAGATGCATTTAGCCATGGGAATTTAAAGTGATGAAAATAAATTTCACCATATAAAAATTTCTAGAAAGGTTGTGAAATCAAACAAATATCAGAACATTCAATTAAGGCAACCATAAATAACATATAAGGTCTAAGAGTGTGTTTGGGATAGCTTATTAATTATTTTTTTGTTTTGAAAAGCTAATTTGAGGTGTTTGGGGGGTGCAATTTCGAGTAATTATCCTAAAATAACGATTTTTTTGTGAATTGATGGATGAGCCTTCATTCATCGGTTCATTCTGTAAAAGGACATCACATCACTAAGGGATTCTGCGAAATTATTTTACCAATAAATTCAAGGGTAGTTCTACACACCTAGAGTTTTTTGTTTTGACTTTAGCTGAAGCGCTATTCGCTCCTCTTCCATATCACTACTTTTGCTTCAATTCTTTTGTCCAAGTGACTTTTAAGCTTTGTTTCCCTTGCAATATTTGGTTGAGAGTTCTGAAAAAATGAAAGCATTTGGCCATGAGAAAGAAAAGAATTTTTGTATGTAAGTGTCAAGTGGATCATCCCATTCCAAATATTCATATTTAAGTCTAACTCCGCCTTTCTTAACATAAAACGAATTTAAAACATCAACTCTCTTAACTGGTTCATCAGATATTCAACGTTTAATGTGACCAAACCATCCGAGATGACTCACTCTAACCTTGTCTACCACTAGACCTACACTAACCCCCTCACTGATACATTGGTTCTGTGTTTTGCTCTAAGAGTCAAGCCGCTTATCCACCTAAGCATTCTCATCTCAACATTAACTTAGTTTTATGCTTCTCTTCTATAGGCCAAAATTAAAAATTCATGTGGCAATGCTCTTTGAGATCGTTTTATGTACAAATATACGTGCTCAACTTACAACAAAATCATTCATTTTGACTTTTAGACTACACTTTTTCAATTTTATTGAAAATTCCTCAGTTCAAAATAGATGATGCTTCACTTCGCAGAAGTATGATGTAGCATTGAATAGAAGTAGAAATACTCGTGAGTTGTATGCATGAAAAATTCTAAATCAAGCGAGAGAGGAAGCGAGAGAGGAAGAGAGAGAGAGAGAGAGAGAGAGAGAGAGAGAGAGAGAGAGAGAGAGTGAGTGATTAACATGCATCCAAGAATTTATATTAATCGCTCATTTGATGTTTATATTTTGTTATCATTGCAATAGATTTTATTTAAAAAATGAAATTTGGTTATCCTTGTCATAACCTTAATCTTTCAAGTAGATATGTGACTATATCTATTGAAGATGCTTCTTCCAATATCATTAATTAGGTTGCACAAATTAATAGACTTATCTTTTTATATTTTTCATTAGTTTTAACTTAATATTTATTTTACTAGCAAAATTTTTTAATATTAAATCAAATTCTTTCATCCAAATAATGTATGTTAAATCTAAATTTAAAAAAAAACATAAAAGAGTTTATAGCTAAATATAATCACATACACACATTATACGACTCAATTCGAATGTATTTACATATCTAACGTCTAAATTTCAATTTTTACATGCATACCATTGTTGTGTATTTAACAATATAAATTTAAAATTGTGATATAATTGATCGGATATGCAAAACTTGAAAGGCATAAATAAAAAAAAAAGAGTAAATTTTAGATGATTAAAATGAAAATATCCTCAATTTTATTCTGAATAATCCGCATATCTCCCAACTTTCTCCGATTTGATCATTGGGCCTCATAGCTGTTTTGGTGTTTTGTTAGCACTTGGGATTTCGCCGAATCAATTGTGCGTGCACCAGATGATTCTTGAATGGCTACCCGCGAAGGCTCCAGAAGGCCCTTACGATCTCTCCAGAACTTCTATCACTGTCTCATATCGCTCCTCTATTTTTTTCACATTCTCTTTATACAAGCCTGCAAGAGCGAGGTGCTAGAGATTTTTATGAATTGAAAGAAGTGGATTAAGATTTAAAATAGACAACAAAGGAAAATACACATTGAATGCATTCTTGCAAGAGTGGCAGAGATGTGAATAGAGAAACACTTCACTATTCGAGAGACACCAATGTCATACCTATCATATAGGAAAGTAGCGTTGCTCCATGATATTTTGTATGTCATACCTATAATATAAATATGTTCCCTAAAGGTTGGATTTTTAGAAAACAAAAAATTGATTTGGCGCTGTTAATAGTGAGACTAAAGGCGTTTAAAAAAATTTCAAGAAGATACTGAAGATTAGAGATCGTGTTACAATTCGCTCTTTCTAAAATCAATTGGTCATTATCTTAGACGAATTGGGATAAAGTGTGATTTTTTTTGTCTAAAGCACTAAAATTTATTCATAGTAGAGTAATACTCCAATAACCTTGAAAAATTGTCCTTATCAAATGTGAAAAATAAGTGTGATCATGGGCATCCTTGCTTGAGTTTTAGATTTGGAGGTGAAATATCCTCTTAGCTCTCCACTTTTGTAATCGAAAGCGGGCAGTCGAAGTACAAATCATAATCCATTCAATGAACGTAATTCATCCCCTCGAGTCTACCATACAAGAAGACTTCATTAACGTTATTAAAATCATTTTGGATTGCAATTTTATTAGTAATACCCTTCTGAAAATTGAAGAGTAGAGTTGCGAAGTAACTCCTTAATACGATTATGATTATTCTCTTTTAGATACATACAGGGCACCGCGAAGCTTTGCTATTTATAAACCGAGCACTCTTTTTCATCCATTTCTCATATTCTCACCGATAGTTTGATCGTAGCATGTGTAAATGCATCAATTTCATAGTTCAAAAAATCACGTAGGAGCTTAATTTGTAAATATCAATGTTTTTTGCGTTGTGTGTGTATTTATCCTTATTTTTTATATTGAATTTTTAGGTAATCCTCCGCTTCAACAAGTTGATCCACATCCTCTTGCCTATAAAGGCACCAACAAAAAAATCAAATGGGTATGTCGAACTAATCATAACTTTGTAATAGGACTCTCCACTTCAGATTTTTTTTTTAGATGTGCATAATTACTCTTTAGTATTTAGTGTGCCTATATATATATATATATATATATATATATATATATATATATATATATATATATATATATATATATATATATATATATATATATATATGAAAGAATGATCGGAGAGTTATTATACGAGTCCCCAGTCACTCTAATGTGCATAACTATTTGATGACCGCAATCACTACCGATAAGTGACCAGAGGGGGATTCGAACTCGTGACCTGAGGGGACTGACAACCTCAAAGAGGCAGCTCTACCAACTGATCATGGCTAGCAACACATATAGTCTTCTCATAGCATTAATTGCAAGAAGTTATCATATAAACGAACCGAACACGCAGATCTTGTGTTCGTGTTCAGTTCGTTTAAAATTTAGTTTGTTTGAAATAAACTCGTATTCGAAATTGTTCGTTAAGTCACTGTTCGTGTTCTTTTCTTACGAACGAGTCGAACACGAGCTATTCACGAACGATGAGCCAGTTTGACAACTGTAATATTAATTATATAACCTATATTATATAAATATATAATATCTATATTAGTATATTAATAATATAGTATATTAATATATTATTATTATTATTTTATTATATACTATAATTTATAAAATTTAAAATATCATAAATTTTTTATATATAATTATTTTATATTTCAAACAATAACAATTCGAACGCGAACGAACGCATCACTGTTCGTGTTTTATTCGTTTAACTATCCGAACAAAAAAAAATTATTCGTGTTCGTCTTGTTTACTTATCGAATAAATTGAACACGAACCCCTTAACGAACCGAACACGAACTGTTCATAAAAAACGAGCTTTTTTGACAGCCCTACATATGAGAAGATGTATTTAGTTAAATAGCGTTATATTTTGACAGCCCTATATATGAGAAGGATTTGGATGGTATAAACGTAAAAATATAAAATTCATGTGTTAGATATATAAATACATGGGAGACTAGATGGTACCTTTGTCTACTCTGTCTCCGACAAGGCGCCTCCCAGTCATTCCTTCAGAAAAAAATTACTCTGTTTGACATTTCCGGCAAGAGCTGTACAAAGTCTTCTCAAAATGGAATTTTAAAATTATATTCTAATTTTAAGCATTTTTTTGTATATCATGTATATATATATATATATATTTATATTTAAAATTTTAATATTATATAAAAATTATTTTAATAATCAAATATATTCTTTAATGCATATATTTATAACACTAAAAATTTAAAAATATAACTATTAAATTTTAGATTATATATATATAAATTCATAAAAATTATGAAGTACAAATTTATTTTCTTAATTTAAAATAAGGGTAGAATTCAATTTTTTAAAATTTTAATTTTATTTTTAAATAATATGATCTCGAACACTTATTGTTTTTAATTATTATTTATATTATCACATCTAGAGAAATTAACATTCTAGTACATTTTAATCATAGTATTATTTTTTTTTTCTGTCCTTGTTATTGTCTTATTTTCTCTTCCAGCTTTGATTGAGGGGCTCGAGGTGCCTTGGAATGGGGGTAGGGACGTCACACGTGTCGCCAGCTCTGCCAACCCCTTCACGATTTTATTTATGAAAATTGATCTGCCTCTGATGGGCGCGTAAAGGAGCCGAACACGAGCGAATCGAGATTCAGTTCGTGTTAGGCTCGTTTATATTTCGAGCCCAGAAAGTGTGTTCGTGTTCGGCTCATTTGCTTAACAAGCCGAACACGAGCTGTTCACGAACAAAGAGTCGTTTTGACAATCTTAATCATGTAACCATAAGATATTAAGGGTTGGAGCAAGATTTAAGAATTATTGTTTACATTAAAACATCATTTGAATCTAATTTAATAATTTTTATTCTATGTACTTAATTAATAATTTTAATTGATTATAAATCTTTTAAATTTTTTAAACATACTGCTCATCAATATATATATATATATATATATATATATATATATATATATATATATATATATATATATATATATCTATGTATATATCTATGTATGTATGTATGTATGTATGTATGTATGTATACTATTTCGAGCCAAAATGAGCCGAACACGAACGAACAAATCTTTGTTTATGTTCGGCACGTTAAGGCTTGTTAACTTAAGGAACGAGCCGAACACGAGCTGTTCACGAACAACGAGCCGTTTTGACAGCCCTACCTCTAAATGGAGCTTATGAGGCTTTTAAAGGCGTAATATATTTAAAAATATTTTATAACGGACGAATTGAAGAAAAGAATTAAAGCGGTAAAATTGATATTTATATATAATAACTAAAATTGATATATGATGTGGATTTTGTCCGCATTTATTTTATTTTTTTGAAATTTCTTAGACTGCACATTAAAATATTTTTATAAATTTAATATGATTATTATTTTTATATATAGTTATTATTTAATTATTTTTTTAATAATTAATTTTTATATTTTGATTGCACGTCCAATGTCTTGGAAGAGAATGTGTATCTCAAATTGAAAAAAAAAATTGGCTAAAAAAAACATCTCACCGATATATCGCATCCGTCGTCCGAATATAACTCGCGTCCGGAGACGTACGATTTCCAACTACAAGTTATTTAATTGTCTTTTATTTCAAAGATGCTTTATTTTGATAGTGATTCTTATTTCAAATTTAAGGTAATATTTTTTCTTAAAAAAATATTTAAATTTTGATACATAATAAATTTTGTCATAATAATTTTAATACAATACAAAAATTAATATTATTATGATGTTACATTAAATTTTTATATCAAAATTTAACTAAATTTTATTAGAAAAATACTACATTATAATACTATTTAAGATTAAAATAATAACCAATATTAAAATATAATATCTTTAAAATAAAAAGAGTCGAATTACTGTCATAGTTCAAAATTATTAAGCGTAAATTTTTGTACGGTGAATCAGTCTAATTTAATTTTTTTGAAAAAAATTATCTTATTCGATGCACTTAACAGCCCCTCATTATTCAGGAAAAATTTTCTATACTGACAACGTACGCAGCGCTGCGTATGAAATCCTCAAATAACCACTGAATAACCAGCGAATAACCTGTGAATAACATTAAATGAAATTGTGGGGTTATTGACAGATTATTAGGAAGCTTGCAGCGTTATTTGAGCAATAACCTCCCAATAACCTCACAATACCCCGAATAACATAAAAAATATAAAATGAAACCGCAGAGGTTATTGGGACGTTATTAGGAGGTTATTCGCTGATTATTCGGAATAATACCGCAATAATCTGCTAATAACCTCCCGATAATCCTAAAATACACGATCGCGAAGGTTATTAGGTGGTTATTCGATGGTTATTTGAGGATTTCGTACGCAACGCTGCGTACGTTGTCTGTCGTATGGAATAATTTCCCCATTAGGCATGCGCTCATATATAAGAGATTAAATATAAAAGAATAATAAATATAATAACCATATATTAAAATAATAATTATATTATAAGTATTTTAAACTTAAATTTATCAAATAAAAAAAATGAAAAAAACGACCGCTTTTAAAATTTTATTTTCAAAAGTTCCTTTCTTTTTAAAAGATTTTTAGTTAGCACATTTTTTAAAATTTTCTTAACCTTATAATTTATTTAGCATCATTTTTTTGATGTTTTTTAATTTATAGTTGTAATATATTTATTTAAAATATTTTAATATATTTTTAAAATACAAAAAATTATTGATTTCTTTAAATGTTTGTTATTATTTTAACTTATCAAATATGTTCTAATTTAAATAAAAGATAAATACAGCCAAAAAAAAAATTAAAACTGTTTTAGTTTTTTTATTTTATTATTTTTTTATGAGAAAACTTTAATAGTTATTTTTGTTCACTTTTGTATGTATTTTTTCTTTACATACATTTACATACAATGAGATTAATTATTTTTATGATACTTTTAATATCTTTGATCAATAGAGCCTCACAATTTTGGAAAATATTTAAGTGCGAAAGACGTATGCAGAGTTTCGTACATTATGAGGTTACAGAAAGGGTATTGGGGGCTTATATCCCAGTATATTCTCTTGTAACTTACAAATAACCCCCCAATACCCTTCCTGTAACTTAAGTTCTGCATTTCTTTTTTATATATTTGTAGGTTACAGAGAAATTACAATAAGATTATTTGTAAGTTACAGAGAAATATAACCAGAATATAACCCCACAATACCTTTATTGTAACCTCGTAACATACGCATACGTCTTCCGCGCGCAAATTTTTTCCCTCAAGTTTAGAGAAAAAAGAGGTTATATTTATTTATTAATTTGACATTCTCTAATAAATTCTAGAAATTTGTATGCATTTATATTGTACTTGTGATTATTTATGCGATTTGTAGTGAAATAAGTATCATATATAAATAGTGCTGTGATTTATAATAAAGTATAATTTCATTTTAAAGTGCGCTTTATCTCTATTTTAATCAATTGCAACAAACATCAAGCCTATGACAATAGTAATTACATTTTCTATGAAGACTTGGTACTTGGCAACAAATATATTTTATTTAACTTTTGGATTATATGGGGCACTCGTAGGTAGTATTCATATATATATATATATTAATTATGTATTAATCAAATTTTAAATAATATAATAAAAAATTATAAGGGAGAATGGTAATACAATCTTAGAAATGTTGAATATGAATTTACAGGCACACCAAGAAATTAGAGAGTTTGAACCATATAAAAAATGTGTGTGTGTGTCTGAGAGAGAGGGAGTGAGAGAGAGAGAAATGTAGTGCACGGTGACTTACCGCTCCGAGGCATAATAAGGGGCATTCTCGGGTTCATGTGACTCTTTTTATATAACCGAATATTTTTGTTACATCGAGAGGGAGAAGTGCTAAAAATCCTGCTACATGAAGACATTTCTATTTATAAGGGAGGGAACGCAATGAATGAAAATTATGATAACTCAGTTTTAAGGAGGATTGTACAAATTATTTTGAGTACTATAGCCAATGGCCTAGGGCTTTGTTGACCTTTGGCTCGGTCGATTGGATCCGAAGAGGCGAAATGATTAGTTTGATTGGCCGTCCTGCATACGGGGGACCATCGGTCGATTAAACCTTTAGGTAAGGGTCGACCAATTGATGGTCTCCCTCTAGCAAAACGACCGTCATTTTGGCCTCAATTGACCGAGCAGAATGTTAGTAAGGCGTCAGGTCTACATAGGTATAATACCTAAAATAACTTTTATAACCCTTTTTAAGGAAGGGTTAGAAGTGTAAATTTCCTTCATTGCATTCTCTCCCCTATAAATAGAAAAGACTTTCATGTAACACGACTTTTGTCTCTTCTCCTTCTCCATGCTCTAAAAATATTTGATTATATAAAGCGGGTCACAAGCGCTACCACATTTTGCACCAAAAGAGCAAGTCGTTGCACCAAAAGAGCAAGCTTGTGAATACCACATTCTTCTTCTCTTTCTTCTTCTTCTTCTTCTCTCTCTCTCTCTCTCTCTCTCTCTCTCTCTCTCTCTCTCTCTCTCTCTCTCTCTCTCTCTGTGCTTTCAAATATTTAAATTAGGTCAAGCTTAATTCTATCTTATATTTTAACACTGATTAATATCTAACAAGGACTAGCAATTTGCAAAGATAATTACTAAGGAATTACCAAGTTTTATGGAATGGACTTCAAGTTTTAGAGGATTCATATAAAGGATTATATTAATGTTTAGAAGTTTTTATTCACATTAGATAATAAATGATGCAATGTGGTGATTTAATTTTAAGTGGGTGAGCACAAAGTGAAATTTTATGCAGTGAAAGCAAAAAGAAATAAGTTTCTTTGTAATGCTTTGGAGTTTGAAATACTATAAGAAATTGGAAGACCTAAAAGTAACCAAGTCCTTGCAAGGGGTTGTTGAGGCTTTTATAGTGGCCAAAAAGAGAAATACTAAGAAATTAACTTTTGAATCTTAAAAGTAAGCAAGAGCTCAGTTATAACAAATAGAGAATGTGCTGAAATGATAGAAAAAATAAATGTTATTTTAGTTAGCGCGTAAATGATTGTGGAGATGATGAACATGTAAAGCTCATTTAATGGTTTGATTGTAACTGGTGACCAAAAATGATTTGAAAAGTGGAAGAAATATTTGCATGGAAACAACTGTCTTTAAAAGGGGCTATAAGAGATTTCGTATAAGTGAAAATCAAGAGGAAATATTAGTTTAAAAAATTTTTAAAAAATAATACTAAAAAAAACTAACAACATATAATAGAAAGAACTAAAATAACATGATAAGCCAAATCTCTCACCCCCTTTTTTAATATATCATGAATTACTAAGAAAAAGGTAAAGCTAACTGGGAATTTTAAAAGTTACGTGGATAAGCTTTTAGATCCATCAAAAGTGGTTAGTCATCAAATCGAAAAAGGATAATTACTTAAAAAATAAAAAAATTGAGCTTAGTTTGATGAAACTTGAACAAATTGATCAGATATAAAAGGAATGGATTCTAAGTTTTACGGAGTAGAAAAAGGTCTATTTAATGTGATAGGATTTAATTGAGATATTTTATTGTGTATGTTGGTTATAATGAAGTTAATGAAGGAGGCTTTGGGTTGAGAAACCTTGAGAAAGCACTTTTCCAAAATTAGCTAGGATTGGGTTAGTTTGAGTATTGGTTAACACTGTGGAGCATACACAATTAATAGTGTGATTATTATTGAGTGAGAGCTAGAAAATAATGAGTTTAGGATGTGACGGGGTTGTGGAAGTAAGATAGTTGCACTAGAATCCAAATAGGAGCCTATAAGCCAATTCATTAAGAAGAAGACCCTTTGATTTTAATGATCACCTCATAATCCTTCATGCATACTTCAAAATATAAATGAAAACTCTTTGGAGGAGGGT
Source organism: Papilionanthe hookeriana x Papilionanthe teres (assembly GCA_022702705.1). NCBI lineage: Eukaryota > Viridiplantae > Streptophyta > Magnoliopsida > Asparagales > Orchidaceae > Papilionanthe > Papilionanthe hookeriana x Papilionanthe teres. Next base: position 62,618,953 of record CM040424.1, read on the forward strand.
TATCGATTAACCTTGGTGATGCTGACATGGAATTTTATTGTTGGGATTAATTGTTTTAAATGATTAGAATTTCTTAATTTAATGTATTATGATGTGAACTAGAGTTATTATTTGGAGGAAAAGAAATTTATTGGGGTTTGATGGAAGGAATATCATGCTTATGTTCGCTTTGGTTAATTTGGTTGATTTAGAAGATCATTTTAGGGAATGAATTTTAAATGGATAAAATTTATGGTGGACAAATAATTTTGAACTTATGGTCTAGGTAAAGAAAGGTGAGGAAAATATAATAATTTGAGGAAAAAAAAGATTAATACTAGTCAATAGTGAGCTAATTTTGGTTTATTTAAAATATCTCATTAAGGAAAAATTTTAAGTGATCTAAAATTTAAAAAACTATAATAAATGGTTGTTTTTTAATATGAAATTATGATTTAATGTACATAGTAGAGTTTAGAAAGATTTAGGTTCATACATTGGTGTTTAGAAAAATATTAGGTAGATTTTTACCTAAGCATATTGGTGATATATAAGGAATGTTTAATGTTGGTTTAAATATTTGGGTGATAGATGGCTAGACCTAGAAATTCGTTATGATCTATAGAAATATATGAGAGTAAATTAAAAAGTTTTTAAGAGATTCAAGAATATTTATAAGATAGAAAACCAATTTTATTAAGAAATAATCAATCTGGGTTATTAAGCACTAACATGAAAATAAAGAAATTCCTAAAAAATGTTTATCATCTAATTGCTCAAAAATTTCATTACATTTTAACTTTAATTATAGATATTATACTAACTATAATTTAAAGAATGAGGAGCAAAGTGTTCTAGCAGGGAAATATAGGTCTTAATTGATGGACTAATGTTCTAATCATTGTCATTGATTTCTTAGATCTTCAAATGTTAATCAATGGCAAGCCAATACATATTTCCATATTTGAAAATTCTAACTTCTAGAATATAAATCTAAAATTTTAATAGTACAGTTTAAATTTTAATTAATATTTTTTGATAATCCAAAATTAGGCTCATATTTTGATACTTTCCTAAAGTCTTACTTGGGCTATTACGTGGCCTTTTATGATTGAACCTTTAGTTTTATTTGTTTGATTTATATATTATTTTACATAAACTCTCTCAAACCAATTTGAACTTCTATATAGAGTTTAAGTTCAAATAATTTCCTATTAGTTGAGGGATAAGGGTCGCTAAATTAGTGTTACAAACAACTTCAGAAAAGGGAGGCTCTAAAAGATTTTATACGTGAGGAACTATATCTCTTTACCAATATGTCATTATTAAACAAGTGGTTTTTTCATAAATCTTTTATATAATAGATAAACATTAATATTACTAACTACATGAATGAGCATCTTAATGAGTAATTCAAGATGATAAACAATAGATTGAATTTTCTTAAGATTTTAAAAGAACCACACAACCGTATATGTAATATCCTATATTGGTTGTATAGTAGACAAATAAAAATGAAATAATTATATATATATTCTTTATTGATTTATTATGGTTTATCTTACATAGAGTAATTTTCTTTCTTAAATTGTCAGTGAATAATAATGTTGCATTAGAAAATATGTTGGAGGGTAGGCTTGCTCAATCAACTAGATGTCTTGGTTTTAACAATAAACTAACTTTTTTTTTTGCGGTTCTAAAGATAATAACATTATAAGCAAATTTTGAGGTTGATCAATATTAATCCAATTTCTTAACTTTTGCTAACTAGAATTATAAGCTAGTTTCCTAAGATGAGATTGACCGCCTCAGCTCATCCATCAGTTTGGAGATGAAAGATTTAAAGTACTTATATTCTAGTGCATAATAGTTTTCTAATATTTTTTTTAGAATTATGATGTATACCTAGCGTTTCTATTAACAATATTGACTGAGTAGAGACCATAGAGCTGCAATATTTGTTTTAAAGTTAGTCTTGTTTTATGAGAAATATCATTTGTTTTTTAGCAAAGCATAAAATGAGCCATCTTTTTTATCATATCAACTACTGTAAAAACACTATCATGACCCTAAGACATCTTTAAAAATTCTAAAAGAATATCCATCAATAAATCTATTTATGCTTATAAGGAATGGATAAGGAGATTATTTATCTTGAGCTATATTTTGTAGGTTTATTTACGTAATAATTATTAAGCAACCATTTTTTGAACATTCTATTTTAATGAAGTTCGGTAAAATATATTATCCATTCAAAGTATGGTTTTGTGTTTTCCAAAATGCTAACTATTTATACATAATGCATTTTAGTGATCGGTAATTTTCTGATAGTAGATCTAGGATTATATAGTTACTTTCCATCATATAAGTATTCATTTTGTACAAAATTTTTTCTTGTAAAGTTAAGTATTTGTCCAAGTTCCTGAGGTCAAGCAAGTGACAATCATGGCATATTGGGTAATCCTCTTTAATTTCATCATCATAGAAGGGATGTAGGCAACACTTCTCATCGCCCAATCTCCATCCATTGAAGTGAAGTAGAACATCCACATTCAAAACTTTACTCTCCTAACACTCAGAGTAGATCTTACTTTCCGAAATGAATTGCATGAATCACTTCGAGTAAGGGTGCATGGTGAAAAGGTCGCTAAAGATCTCAATTAACTAAGGAATGTTCATCCACCACATGAAGATCACCATGGGCCTGAATAACAATAAAATATAACACCATTTATGTCATAATTACTACAAGAATTAAGCATATTTACGTCGGACATGTCAAACAATAATCAGATGTTAATCTGATGATGTTTAAGCGTTATCGTCGGATTTGCATTCGATTTACGTCTGATTTTTTCTGACGTTAATTCGGGGTCAGTAATGTTATTTTTGTCTAAGTTATGTCAAGTAATATCGACACAAATAATTTGTGTCGGTTGTTGCATCATATTAGCGTCAGATTTATTTATACGAAACATGCGTCAAAATTTACGCTGAAAATATCGAATGATAAATACTAGTGTTGGATTACTATCTCATTTGCGTCGGAAAATATTGTAGAATGGTTAAATATTATTGTCGATGTAGTGGCTAATTTTGCGTCTGAATATAAAAGCAAATTTGACCCCAACCTGTAAACATAAAAAAAAAAATAGAATATCATTTACATTTCCACAACCTGCACAGTAACACATTTCACATTACATGCCACATTAAGCATAGTCATATCACAGATTAAATATCTAAACAATATTATTAATAAAAGAAAATTACTATCAGAAATCGCTCCAAATAAGAATAGAAGTTAATCCAAAAAATTTCAGAACAAATGTTCAACATAATGCTTACAAGTAAAATAAATTATAAAAAGAAACTACTCATCTTCTCTATCCTCCTCCTCTTCCACCTACTGTACGAATGTCATCGGCAGCTTGCCTCGGCTATCTGTTAAGGTCTTTGTCCGCGTGTTATAGAGTCCTCGGCTCTATATTGGCTTTCCAGCATCTGCTCGTGCGACTAACGGATCTCTTCATTCATTGCAGCCTTCTGCCTAGCAAGAGCCTCATAGCTTGGTTGTGAGGAGCTTAGAAAACTAAGAACGGGACCACGGGAGAGTTCAGAGTCAAAGGTTATGCCCTTCACTCCAAGGCTATAAACCCTCCCCTTCTTCCTCCCTGTCGCCTGATTTCGAAGTTCATACTCAGACTGTGCAGTGGTAGATTGACTATCATTGCTGTTGGCATAAGTCTGAACTAGTGTGGCCAAGTGCCTCTCCCGAAGCTGCTCGAACTCCACCTATATAATGAAAACCAGCTTTTAATTGAAACTTTCAGCAGTTAGGAAAAAAAAACTTTTAATTTAAGATTTACAACTTACAACAACCACATGGGAATATTTTAAGACCCACTGTGCAGTCCCCAGGTACCGATGAGTTTGGACATGCAGCTCCGCAATTGAGGGAGTACAACTCAACTTCTTGGCTTGTGTAGCGTACAAAAATGGGTGGCACAAAAAAATACTCTAAAAATTGAATTAATTTTTAAATATATAAAAAAATCTTATGAATCTCCTATAGGGCCCGGTATGGGAGACTGATCTACCAATATGGAGCATAGCTCATCTAATCCCCTATGTTACTCGGTTCTCCCAGCTCGTCTGCCTCTTCCTCTTTTAATTGGGAGAGGCCCAAACTGTAGTCAACTAACCACGGAGCTGCTCACAAATCTAGGCAAGCTGCTCATCCATCCACCGGGTTGTCGTGAAATGTCGGTAAGGAGACGCCTACCCCGAATCTCGATGATTCAGCAGATCTGCTGATGATGCTCTGGGAGTCAGATGAAGGACCTCTACAATGTATAAAATAATCCATTTTTAGTAAAAAATTATATCAAATTTATAACTCTGATTCAAATTGCATGGTTGTACCTTAAACTCCTGAACTACATGTCATGATTGGCTACAGATATCTGCTTCCATGACATATATGACACATCGTTCATGCTCCTTATAGTCTATGTGATGCAGGTGGCTGGCAGTTTGTGGGGAATGAATCTACTTAAGAAATAAGTTAGTTACTAAAAATATATATCATGAAGAATAATCATAATACAGGGTTTAAAATAACTTACGAATCGCCCTATGGTAGTAAACATACCCTCGGTGGGGGAGGGGGTGGAAAGGAGTCGATGGGCCAAGCTCAATAGTTGTGCTAGCAGCAAGTGGGAGGAGTATGTGCACAAGCAGCAAACATCACAGGAGACGGGGTAGCAACAGTTGCGAGAGCAGGTGACACAGGAGGGGTGGAAACAAAGGTTGCGGAGGAGGTGCCAAACGAAGTTTACCAGCAGCCGGTGGGGGAGGACGTGCCATAGAATGTGTAGTAGTAGTGGAAGAAGCAGCAGGAGTAGACAACCTCCTCTTCCTACTACGGTAGGTGGTCTCAAGGGTCTTCAAAACAAGGAATCTTTGAGGTGGCTGACCACTATACCACTGGTGGCCATCTGCAAACAAAAGAATGACATTAAAAAGATTAGTGTTGGCGGGAAAACTAATCATAAGCAGAAAGAAACAATATAGTAAATGTAAGATACAAGTAGCAGTTATGTCTAGAAACAAGAAAAGAGAGAGAAAGAGCAATGCTTCAATACAGTAAAAGCAGGTTATATCCAGCCATATCATAGGAAAAGCGAGAGGAAGAGCTATACCTCAATACAATAAAATTCATGATTAATCCACATCAAATTAATATTATATCCAGTTATATCACAGATCAAAACTCTTAAATATATCAATACTGAATAAGAAAACATTATTTCAAATTTAAATTATCAAAAGTTTACATCTATACCCTGATAAATTTAAATTCAAACATTTCATAAATTAAAATATACAAAAACTCCTTCAACTCCTCCTACTCATTCTCCTCCTTATCCTTCTCCTTCTCATTATCCTCCTCCTCGACTACAACAGTCATTGTTTGCTTGCCCCAACAATCTTCTATAATTGTATCAGGCGAGCTATAATCCACTTAATTCTTTGTTGGCCTCCACGTAGATGTTGAACCTCCTCAGTCATAACAGCAACCTGCCTGGCAAGCTCCGCAGTGTTCTGATGTAATGATCTCGTGCCATTCAAAGAAGCACAAGAGATCTCAACCTTCTTCTTTCCCGCTAACTGCATCCATAGTTCGAACTTAAACTGCACAAAGGTAGACTGACTACCACTACTGCTGGCAGTGCTCGGGGTTTGGGAGGGCAACTGTCTCTCCCAGAGCTGCTCGTGCTCTTTTCACATAATAAATGTAAATTATTAACTGCCATTTTAAACACTAAGAGTCAAATAAATATGAAAAGAAAATCAATTTCTTTCTTACATTCACCCGCTGAGGTGGCTAATCACCAAGATCACTTGTGGACATCTGTAGTCTGACTATCAGCAAAAAGAATTGAAGCAATATACACAAGTAAAAAGTGGAATGTGCAAAATCTAAGAAGAAAACATATAATAACTATGTCTAAAACAAAAATTAAAAAACATGACAAACATTACATACGTAGAAAAATCAAACAAAAACTTCATGGATATATTTGTTAAAATGTTTGACAAGAGAACATAAAAATACATGCACAATATTCTATGCAAGATTTTTGCTTAGAATAACTTGAACGGAGTCAAATTAAATTTGACTTTTGGATATTTTTAATTGCATTCTTATTGTTGAATTAAAAGCCAATTATAATGTAAACAAAAATATATGTTGAGTTTAATGTTGTAAATGTAAAACTTTTTTTGAAGGAGGATTTATCATTGCCTGAACAAATTCATTTCCATCATTTAAATAGAAAAAGAGAAAATGAAAGTGATGATTACCAATAGAGCAATATAAGATTTGACCTTAATAAATAAAGTTATTGATATCATACAACTTGATGCAGAATGCTCCACTTGAAGAGCCCAAGCAACCACATCCAACAAAAATGGTCAACAGAGATTCGCTATGATGACATTTTTCAAATAAATTACAGTGAATAAAAGGAGTTAAAAACTTCAAAGAAAACTTTCAAGCAAAGACTAAAAGAAATATAAGGAGCAACCAAAAGAATAGACATGCATATAATATATATGAAAGAATATAATACCAATGAACCAACAATAGACTCCTATGTCAGATACTTATTCTCTTGCATTCTCAAGCATTATGTCCACTTCTCATGCACTTAAATTTCAGAGATATCAATTTCTAACTTTTGGATTATTGATATAGGAGCCACACACCATATAATTAAATTTTTACACAATGTTATTTAATATATTTCTTGTCTTGCAATAAAAAATAACTATTATCGATGGATTGTTGCTGACCATTACTGGTCAAAGAGTCATTCTTATAAATAAAACCCTCACATATGAAATATTCTCTGTAAACCTAAATTAACACCAACTTTATCTATCCAAAAGAAAACTATTTATTCAAAACACAGTAGTTTTTTTTTACCCTTCACATTGTATATCATTAGAACAAAGCATGAGAAACATGATTGAATTTGTTAAATAAAGAGATAATCTCTACCAATTTGAGTCATCTAATGACCAAAGAAGCTGCACGCTGTCTGATGTATTATCTTTTTGTTTTTGAAATCCTTAAATTCAATAGAAAAAGTGGCTCAAACACATATTAGCCATTAAAATTATAATTTATTTACCATTCAAAAATATTTGTATTAAAGAGTTCCATTGTAATAATTGTGAGTTAGCAAAAAATAATTGTGTTAATTTTGCAATAAGTAAGAAATAATTAAAGTCATTTTTGTCACAATCATAATGACATATTGAGACCATCCTCTAGAACTATCTCATGGCTAACACCTAATGTAATGCATATACTTTCCTAATATCTTATGCATGTACATTCCTAACACCTAAACTTCAAATGTTACATACCAAAATAAAATAAAATAAAAAGTGGGGCGAAGTTACCTTTTTCGATCCTCTCCCAAGTGACAACGGGCTATGGTCGTGATGGGGTTTCGGTGGTTGGAGGGAGCTACGATGACCGGTGATGAGGAGGTACGGCGACCGTTGACGGCGAGTAGAAGGAGAGATGTTAGGGTTTTGGTTATCACGAGATGGAGGAGAGGAGACAGGGGCGTGAAGAAAAAAATGAATTGAAAGGCAATGAATAAGTTTTTTCAAAGAGAGAGAGAAACTTAATGAAAATGACAAAGGAATAAATGACCATGGTGAAAACGCTTACATAAGTGATAGGGGAACCATGGCTGCCAAATGAGAAGGGTTTAAAAATGTGGAATACCAACGAAGCAAAGCTGATAGAATAACACAAAACTGAAAACTAAATTTGACATTATAACATGGCAAAATTTATTGCAAGAAACCCAGATGCAAATAATTACATTAATTTGAAGAAAATAAAAAACCCACATAAGAGTCTAACATAGCCTCGACTAGAAGATCAACCCTGTCAGAGGATTTTTTTATTGGGTGCGGATACCGGATGTAAATTTGTGTCAGGTGTCCAATGAATGCATACAAAAAAAATGAGCGGTCCCCTCAAAAAAAAAGAAAAGTATATTGCATAAGTTTCAATTGGACACCGGACGTAAATTTACCTCCGCACGCAATAAAAATTCCCATGGGAGAGGTTTTGGAGAACAAATTCACCTGAATTCAATTAAGTCCATAATATCATAAATTTTCCCTCGAGTTCATAAGTTCGTCATGGACTCTCTCTCTCTCTCTCTCTCTCTCTCTCTCGGCTATCCTCATCTACCTTGGGAGTGCTTGCTTAAGGCCTCCAGGTTCAAACGAGGCGAGCCTTCTACACAGCAACCAAGACTAAAAAATGCATGTAAAATGTGGCATCCCAAGGTTAATAATGATGATGATAATAACGGCCAGCTTTACATAATTCTTACCCACCACCCTTAATTGTTCAAGAATCTCTGAAACTGTAGGTGTGGACAAATCGCGCCAAGCATGTTTAAAGGTTGTTGGGCCTGTGGCCATCCACTGGTGATTTCACTCCCAGGGCGGTAGCAGCATCCTTCAACTTAGAATTTAGTACAACATTTCCCTGAGGTCACCCTAGACGCGCCCTCTTAGCCCGAAGCCGAACTCATGTTTCGTTTGGGGCAGCTTATGCGCTGCGGATGAGTTTTGAAAACGCGGTCTCACCGTTTGAAAACTGTGTTTGAGCAGCTTATTCGAAAATGCAGTTGGTTTTTTACACAAAATGCGGAGCGTGGGTCGAACCCTGCTGTCCACATTTTCAGATAAGCAGCTTATCTGGATAAGCACAGACGGCCCCAAACGCACCCTTAGTTACTCTGCTCATGGGTTAATCAAAACATCAATGTTCATTAAGCACAATTTAAAATATTATCACTGAAACTTAATCACGGATGAATGATTTATAAATAAAATAAATTCATAAGAACTCGAAATGATTTAAAAGATTTAGAAATTTGTTTAGGGCCATGCCTCGAACACTTTTTATGATCTTTTAGATATTTTGGAGGATAATTGAACCTATTATGATTTGATGAAGAAAATCGTTCTTGAAATCCTTAGGACCCACCAAGTTATGCCTCGGGACCAATAATTCACCTAAATCAATAGAAATACCGTAAAATACTTATCCTATATTTACAACCCAATGCTCAAAGACTTAAGTCTTCCCTAATGTATCTGTGTCCTTGTGAGCAATTGGGGACATTTGTTTTTGTATGGATCATCAGACTGGCATAACTCAGATGTCTATGTGTCTAGAGCGATGACGATGATGCTAATGTGTGTTAAAACGAGGAACACGATACAATGTGACAATTTCAGAATGGTATCTCCTACCTTAAGGACCTTCAATAAGAGAGAAGAAAGGAACGACGATACTATTCACCGACTCTTGGTGGGATTATTGCCCCCGACACTTATAGGTTGTTAGTAGCCCTAGCTTGATTAGAGTGACTAACCTGTAGACTACACTACTTTACAAAATCAAAACAATTCTCTTTTGCTTGTTAAAACAAACTCTGCATGAAAACTTTTAAATAAAAATTAAAAAATTTTGATAAAATTTATAAAAGTTCTATGGTTAATCACTTGTATTGAGGTTAGGACTACCTTCTATAGGTTGTCAGGTTGGTAGATCTTACCTAAGAGCTAATAAGTACACAGTCCAGCTCTGAGCCTCCACCTTTACTGATATCTTATACCTAGTCTTAGTCTTTTATATGTGACTAAGGGTTTTTCTTACTCATGTTTTTTGTCATGTACTTTTTCACTTTTCTTGTATTGGATTTTTCTTGCTCTGCTTACTTTCTTTCCCTGCAATTTATTTAAATTCCTTGCAAATTATATTATGTTTTATGAACTAACTACTCAGTGGTAACAGAAGACCAAGTACATATTTACAGTTTATTTACAACATTTACTTTATTGTGCTTTACTTTTCAACATTATTATTTTACATGCAATCTACTTTACCATGCATTCTTGTAGGACAAAATAAACGGAACAAAAACTCATTTTCAAAAATTAACTAAGACTTTTAAACTTAGCTAATGCCCTTAAACCGCTCCTTTTGGATTATAAGAATCTCTCAAATGAGGTAGAATATTGTTGCTAACAAGATTTTTCCTGTTTAAAGGAGTGTAACAACTTGTTTAGACTAAGTCAATCCGAAAGAAAATAGTGAATGAGGGAATCATGGGATCCTAGTCGGTGTCGCCCCATACAAACGTAAAACTTCCCCAAATAAAAATAAAAATAAAAAACAAAGCAAAAATCATAATAACAATAACAACGAAAATAAAACATTAAAACACACATGGTAAAACCATTTGAACCTTAAACATTAGGATTCCTACTGAAACAATGAGCTCGGAGCACGCACTGTGGGCAGCACGACGAAGGCATGCAGAGGGACATCTTCGAGGGAGCAAACCATTCTACAACAACAAATCTTTTTCCTTAGTATAAATAACAATCCATAGGACTTCGAGGTTGTCCGCCTAGTACAACATAAATCCTCAACTCATCTTTAGGCCTTTGCACAATCTTGTTGTGCAATATAAGCCCTAACTCGTTTTAGAATTCTGAGGTCGTCATTTGATACGACCTGTCTGTCAGGCTATTTGTATGATCGGTATCATATAGATGTAAGCACTACATAATAAAATTGGCATGATGAAACATTAAATAATTTCTCTTCTAAACTGAAGTCAACCATAAGATAGTTTGAAAAGTCACTGAGGTTCTCCTCAGGATTCGTGACATCCCTCACTTTTATTCCTTTGGATTCCATAATGATTGTTCCAACTTGATCCTTTCCCTTTTGGATTTTCTATGTCCTTCATTGAAAGCTCTAAAATTTTGAAATTCATGAAGGCAATACTTCATATCTAAATCGAGTGTTTTCTTAGGAGACTTCGTTTGCTTAAGATATAATTAACAAAAGGGGTTTGCCCTTATAGGAAACTTTAAGAACCCAGCTTAATATAAACCCTGCCTAATCTCTCATATTGTATAAGGGAACTTATCGGTCAATATAAAAGTTTCGCAGATCAAAATAAATATCATAACTTTTGAAGTTTATTTAATAGAGCCTCATTATCAAGCAATGTGTCAGTTGTTCGGTGTATGTGTATGACTTGTGATGTAGTGCTGGTTTATTTAAACTATCAAATATATGAGATCGGTTCGGTCTCGTATTTTCAAAAAATTAAAACCCTACTTTCCATATATATATATATATATATATATATATATATATATATTAAAGTGGGCGACGGTATTCTCATTCTGATGACCGATAACCTCTAATTCGAAGACCGACAACTAGCTGATGATTATTTTTCAAAAAAAAAAAATTATTCACTAAAGGCTAGCAATAGGACTGTGATAAGTGTTAGCCAACTAGAGGCTTACGAAATGGTGTTTTTTGTACTAATGAGTTTTTTATTTTTATCACAGCTTCCCCACTAGAAAATTAAAACTCGGGGGCCTTATGTACATCCAAAAAATGTCACATCGCTGGGACAATCATCTTAATAGGTTAGAACACACACTCAATTTCTTTTCCACATGAAGGTCAATACCTCATCTATGTTGGTAGGGAGGTTAATTTTTGACGTTCATTTATGACAGTTACATGCATTCATGACATTTGATCCTTGAAGGATTTTAATTTTTGTACTTCATCAAAATAATAATTTAATCAAATATTGAAATCTAACTAATTTATAAACCCACCACCTTCCTACTTTGATTCAATAAAATTTAAACCAAATGTTAAACATTTGATAAATTTTATAATTATATCTTCAGCCTTTCTCAAATTCCAATAAATCGATTCTACACATAAATGAGAAATTTAAGTGCTTTTAAACATAATTATTACTTTATAAATACATGTAATTTAAATTACATAAATACTCCCTAATATATGATAACATGATGATATATTTTTATATGAAAGTCAAATGTATAAATACATTAAGTCATTTATATCTTCCCTCAAAATTATATTTCATTTCGCATTAATTAAAACGTCTAAATATGTACATTCTTCTCCGGAAATGAAGTGCGAACCAGTGCAACAATGGCGCCACAGCTCTAAAACTTATCCTAATTAAACCTCCTGCTCTCTGTCTTCTCTTTCAGGCTGGAAAACTTATTTTTCTGATTGAAATCCTACTCTAAATCCATTTATCAAGACAACCCCTTAATGTCTATCTAAAACATGATAATGTTATAAAGGGGGGGATTTATGTATATACTGTCTTTACATATCTAACCTCTAAATTTTGCTATTTTACTCACCTGCCGCCACTCTGGTCGATCACTGGCCTCTGGCCGCCAGTAATTAACTCTTTTACTTGCAGAAATCTAAAATTATTATTTTATGTTTGTTTTCTATGTCTAATCTAGTTTAATTGAGTAAGAGCTTATTTCATTGAATTTTGAGGAAACATAACTACACAACACATCCTTGTGTTCTTAATGTATGTAAATGCCTTAGTGTTGGTTCAAAGCCATTGCCTTATTAACTATATCAATAGTTGTTGACGGCCCGAGATAGGATTTTATTTTTCGGCTATATTATTATGATGTTTTCATCAAGCTTATTCCTACTTGTGTACTCTAAAATTTTATATTTCAATGCAAGAATTCTTGTCAGGTGATGCAAATTATAGCATGGATGACAATGACACGACTCCAACAGAAGATTTAATTCATGTTCCATGCGGGTCAATAACTAGATGACGTGCAAAGAGGTTGAAGGAAGCCCTTAATAGATTAGCCTGGAGGCTTGGACTTAAGCCAATTCATGGGGGTTTAAGAAGAAAGAGCCTAGAAGATTTGTCTATTTAGTCCAAGTCCAGAGATAATGGAGTCATATTATTATGGCTGAATATTTCATCTTTTATTGCGATTTAATAATGGCTTGCATGCCAACTTGATGTATTTTTTTTTTTATTTTGTTTTAGAAGATATTTGATCTTCTCTTTCTTACTTGTAAGCTTTAGCCTATATATAGGCCTTATTTCAAATGAGAAAGAAACAGTTTGGATTTTGACAAAAACTTGCATCCTTAGGATTCCAATCGAACCCTTGGCTATCGCTCAAGGAGTTCTTCACTGACTTATCAAGCGGTTTCCACCTTGTTTGTGGCGTCTATCATTGTACCAAGGTTCTTTCCTCACGTCAAGTATAGGGTGGAGGTCTTATACCAATGTTCTTGTTTGCATTGAGCATTGGGTCAAGGTTTATCTCCATCCATTTTATCGCCATGTTCTATCATTCATTTAGCTCGGTTTGTTATAGCTTTAGGATGAATTTCATGTGTTGTTTCATGCATTTCATACGAATTTCCATCAATTAATTTCATTTTTGGCTTAGCACATCAACTTTTCTAATTAGAACATCAATCCCTATGGTTCTGCTTTGATTCTATGCACGTCATCAGGACTCAGAAACTCAGATCCAACTAAAAATAACCAACAACAACATCAATAACATATGATCTGTTGAAAGCATAAAAAAAAATTGACAATAACGATAAGAACGTTTGATCGGTTGAAAGGAATTAAAAATTTCCCACAATGATGTCAAGAACGTTCGATTGGTTGAAGATATAACAAACTAACTGACAATGATGTCCAGAATGTCTGTTCGGTTGAAGACATAAATAATAACCGACAAAGACGCCAAGAAAATTTGATCGATTTAAGCTATAAAAATAATTGATAATGATGTCAAGAACGTCTGATTGAACCTCCATTGACATACACAAACTATTCTCGTCCTTAGAATTTATTCTCTAACCAGCAACGATAAGCTCCACGAGGGGTGATGGACATCTTCCCGGGAGTTTGTATAATCGATTAACAAGGAGCATGACTGGCCATTCATTGAATTATATTTTATATATTTTGAGTCTTTCATTCAGTTTGCAGCTTCTCTACCAAGAAGTAAAAGAATCAGAAGCTTTATGTATGAAAGAAAATATAATGTCCCTAAAAGGCCTAACAATGACATGCATCATGAAAAGTCGTGGATGTTCCTTTGGGAAAAAGATTACGTGCCAATATCAAACAACAATCACATGAATACTTTAATAAGATTAGTTATGCCTAAGACAAAAACAATTCACATGAATACTTTAATAAGATTAGTTATGCCTAAGACAAAAACAGTGGAATCAACTTCCAACCATCCAACTCTTCTCTTTTTTCGGTCAGGTCCTCACCAGCAAGTCGTATGCCTGCCGGCAAGCCCTGAGTTGACCTTCATTGGCCTGCAGCTCTTTCTGCCAGCCTCCCATGGTCAGTCGCTGCTTCTGTCAGCCTCCTTTGGTTGGCCAATGCTCCACCGACCTCCCTTGGATGGCCAACATTCCTACCAGCCCGCATGGCTGACCGCCACTCTAGCCGACCTCCTTTGGTCGTCCGACGCTCCAACAGCCTCCCTTGGGCGACCAACATTCCTGCTAGCCTCCAACTGTCACTCTTGCTGGCCTCCGACCACCACTCCAACTGGCCTCCGACAACCACACCAGCTGGCCTCCCTTGTTCAGCCACTATTTAGCCGACCTCCTTTGGCTGTCTGTTGCTCGAACTAGCTTCTCATTGCCGACCATCACTCCATCCTGCCTCCTTTGGCTGGTCACCACTCCATCCTGCCTCCTTTGGCTAGTCGACGCTACAACTGGCTTCCCATGGCTAGCCACCACTACAGTTGGCACCGACCACCTCCCGGGAAAGCGACTCTTCCAAATGCTCACAGACCAAAGCCCAGATTCGGCAGTCGACAAGAACACGAGCAATACGCTTCGACAACAAAAGACTAAAATAACATGTATTAACCTCGATAATCCAATGACAAAAATTTAATAATATATCTCTTTACTTTCACTTTCTATAAATAGATGATCCCTTGGATGTAAACGGGTCCCTTAGCCCTTCTCCCTCCCCTTCATGTAGGATGCTTGCTCCCCTTCTCCCTCACATTCAATCAAACTTGTGTGGAATAATAGGAGTCGTTGACCACCATTCTTTACCGCCCGACAGGGCAACTCTCTCATTCTCTTTCTCCTTCTCTCAGAATTCGATTCTTTTCCTTAGACATGATCTAAAGGACAGATTGAGATTCCACAATATTTCTATTAAATCTATAATTAAATAAATTACAGATAATTATATTTATTTAAATAATATATTATATACGATATGAGTTATCAAATATTAAATAAGTTCTTTGTTAAATAATAAATAAATTTATTTGTGAATATAAATGAATAAATTTGGCTATTATATATTTAGCATATTTAGACTAAACATTTAAAACTATTCAAAATTATTTTTTATTAATCTGACAACAAAGAACGAATCTTAATCAAACTGTGTAGGGAGTTGTTTATCAGATCTATAGATTCGTTTACAGCTGTACTTGCGAGCTCTGCCTTTCATTCACATCTCTGTTTTATTTTTAAAATCCCACTGATTATTCAGACTTAAAAATCTAATGCTCGCGCTTATCAAAGTGCGCGGAGCTCTAAGAACGCGGCGGAGGCCATCCGGGCCAGCGACAATGCAACCTAAATTTAAGGACGGGGTGGCGCGCGTCCGTACGAATTACTTTGTCTTAAGATGGCGGGTCCCACTTTGGCATGACCTCCGCCTATCATTACTGGTTACTGTTGTTTAAGAACTGAGAGCATGTAGACGCGTCTTCCTGACGTTGCTTAGTTTATTCAAATTAGATCCAGATTAAGGTTAAATAATTGTATTGATTTCAAGGGAAAATTATATGATTAGCTCAATAAACAAAAATATTTGTAAATTTGAGTATTAATAAATTTTTTTTTGGTTAAATTCAAAAAATTGAATCGGACCAAACTGACATGTTCATTTGGTTGGGTTATAAATAAATTGTTTGGATTTCATATTTTTTATTAAATGATACTGTTTGGTTTATGTTTTACGATTTTAAATTTTTTTTGACCGAACTAACCAAAAGTTGATTGTGAATATTAAGTATTTAAGATGCGAAGTTGTGATATTTAGCTCTGGGTTTCTTGGCTCGCATAGTAGTGTTGCTCATCCTGTACCTAATGTCCATTGGCTAGCGCTCTGTTGTGTTCCTGTGGCTGTCATGCCGTTTGTCAATGATTCTAACTGGCTCGCCTCTGCTCTCTGCTATGTCGGTTTAAAGGCATTTCCACTTTGGTATATGGGCGAAGGCTTAGAAAGGTACAAATACGAAGCATCCTGAGCGGAGGTGTCGTCAAAGGTGAAAATGGGGAAACAGGAGAGGCGTGAAGAGTTGTGGTTCCCATGAATCTAACCTGTTAGGTTTTTCAAACTTCTACTTTCGCCTTCTAGTTGCAGCCCTAATTTTCATTACACTCACACCATACTAAGTGCACTCAAGTCTGTACTCGCAACATTTTCAATGGTTTGACGTTGCTCTCTCTATCATCTTCTATAACTCTATCTTTTTTCTAAAACGAAGGTATGCATTTTTTTTTATTATACATGACCAATAAGGATTCCTATGTGGTTAGACCTTTTTCATTGCACATGCTATCAGTTTTGTATGTTATTTTATTTCATAATTTGTTGACCTCATTTTTTATGAGGTCTAACTCTTTTTCCTAGAGCCTAGGATCTAGCCTTAGGATTTTTCTATTGACAATCCTAAAAAACTAATGATGAAGGCCACCTCATTTAGAAGTTCAAATCACATTTTAGCTCTTTTGTGAGACCTCACATGGGTGGTCCCAAGCCCTCAACCTTTGAAAATAGGTATAAAAATGTGCATAAAAATACTATATATTTTAGGTGCATCATTGGGTTAGCTTGAGTCTAGGTTAGGCTAGGGTTGAGTACAAGGCCAATTGAAGGTTCCAAATGGTCCATGGGGATGTTAGAAAGAGTTCTTGATATTAATTGTGTGGAAATTTTAGGGTTAGGGTATTCAATTCGGTGACATTTGGAAATGTGGCACATTTGAGAGAAATTTGGGGATTTTGGATTTTGTTGGACTTGGGTGAGGCTCGAGCTCAAATTGAAGGCAATTGAATGTTGCATTTGGCTAGGGCAGTGTCATGAGAAGTTTAGAATTCAAATTGAGGGGAAATTGATTGACATTAGGTTTAATTTGGGTGAAATGGGTCACTTGGTCAAAATTGGGGATTTTGGAATTCAAATGAAATTAAGCTCAAATGTGGGGCAAATTGGTTTTGAATTTAGTTTATATTGAGGTTAGAGATGTTGAATTAAAGTTTGGATTTGAAATTTGGCAAGATTGGGGTCAATTGGGTGGACATTAGGTTTAATTTGGGCATTTTTGGGTTAAATAAGTCAAATTAGGGCTTTTGGTTAAATTGGGCTAAATTGATTAAATTGGGTCATGTGGTAGTTGAGAGAAATGAAATTGGGAACATTTAGGAGGTTTTGGAAATTTTTTGGAAATTTTTGGAAGTTTTGAAATTTTTAGATTTTTGAGTTAAGAGGGGTATTTTGGTAATTTTGCAAATTTTGGGGTTATTTTAAAAATCTTGGTAAATTTTGGTCAAATTGGTCAATTTTAGTGGTGGGGAATATTTTTAAATAATTTATGGAGAGAAATGGGTGTTTTGGTAATTTTGGAAAATTTGGGGATTTTAGGGTTTAGAGGTATTTTGGGTAGATTTAGGGCCAAGGGGTCAAAAATTGAAATTTTAGAAAAATTGAGGTTGATTAGAGGTGAGTAACATGGGATTGCTTGGGTTGAGCCATTGACCAAATACAACTCTCATTTGGTCCTCTATATGTTGGTACTAACTGATCCGACTCCGCGCACTTTACGTAAACTTAATATTGCTAGAATTTGATATAAAAGTGTATAAAAATATTCAATAATCACAGAGTTACTCTTATTAACGCAAGTATACATATCGCTCAAGTAATACATGGCTCTAATGGTGTCATGGATATCGATAGGGATATTTCAGAGGGCTACGGATTAGGATTATAGAAACCAATTCAGAATCACAACTTTGTAAATCAAATTTCCTATTTGTCACTAATATGCAATCGTAAATAAGATTAAATTTTAATAAACTAATTCTACTAACAATTAACTACTTTTACTAATAAAATGAGGTTCAATATATAAGCACGCATCCTTTTCCTTGTTAAGAAATTTAAGTGAATAAATAATTAGAATTAGTTTAAAACTGTGTTGTGCCAAATAAGAGCATACCTATTCTTGACCCTTTGGTCCAGGCATAAAGAACATTGACTAATCCTATGCTTGGTTACTGAATCTGCGGCTAGGCTAGGAGGATACCGACTCTCACTTCGGAGCTCCGACATTGCCCTCGCCTGAGGGCTAACATCTACACTTCAGCACCCAAATGATAGGACCGAATTGAGGATTTTAGTCTGTCACTCTAAAATCTCCAATTCTACGCCCGATAAATAATATTTACCAATTTATTTGCACCATACTTTCAAGGACTTTGACCTCCCTGAATCTTGGATGTAATCTTCACTTTAGTTGTAAAAATCAACATAATTTAACAAATCAATTGGCTAGATTGAAAGTAGATTAAGATTGAAGTGAAAAGATTATCACATCTTCTTTAACATTCTCTTGGCACAACTAATTCAAATCACCATTTCACAAAAAATCTCAAAACAAGGAGAAAGACAGAGAAACTACTTTTCATGGAGAAGATACGACCAAACATGGATTTCATATATAAAAGTAAAGTTATACAAACTACAATAAGTAAATACAACTTATCTCGAATTCCTCCCCATGCAAACTCCTTGAAGTTCCTCTAAATCTCTTCCTTTTTTTACAACACACAGAATTCTCCTTCGAAGCGGCAAGGAGGAAGAAATCTCTCACTTTCCTTCCACTCTTACCATCTCTCGAAGAATTCCTTACAATTAACACTAAATAAACTCACTATCTAAAACTATTAGAAAAACTAAGACAGTAATAGAAACTCTAAAAACTCATGGACACCACTTTGACCCCCTGTTTTCGGCCTCAATTTGTTTCTCTAAAGTAGTTGAAGAGTTTCCAGGAGTTACCCAAGAATCCCTTCAAAAATCGTCCACATTCAATGCACCTCATGAGAGAACCGACATACTAGTCGTCGGCGGCCTTCTAGAATACTTGGTTTTAGACCTTCTCTCGTAAGGCTCGCTGTCGGCGGCCTCGATCTCGCCGTCGGCAGCCTTCTCTGTAATTTATTTTCTGAACTCTTGGGATAAGTCTGTCGTCGATCTAGCCGTCAGCGTCCTAGGTTAAATCTTCATATTTGGGTCTTTTTTGCTCCAAATTTGCTCCTTTTTGCATCTTTTTGCTCCAATGTCCATAAATCAACATACCTGCAACAAAACATTAAAAATACCTTTCTTTAAAGTGCAATATCATTAAAATCAATATAAAATAGGCATGAAAATCTCAACATATTTTCAGTTGGTCAAAATTCCCCAAACTTAACTATTACTTGTCATCAAGTAATTTTTAGTACTACATAAAAGTTATGATTCATTGTGGCAAAGTTTTAATTCAGAAATACTATAATTTTGATTTAAATAAATATCATAGTGAGATTTCTTAGAAAGATTTTCAAGTAATTAGATTAAATCTATAGTGTAAGGCTATCTAGTCATCAAGTCTAAGAATCTTAGTCTTCTATTCATTTCAAGAATGACTATATGTTGCAATATCAATTCACTTAGAATATTCAGATGATAGAAAATTCATGAGAACACTACCAGTAAAGAAACTAGTCCATAAATATAAGTTCAGAAATGTATTTAGTTTTCCTTTTAGGTTAATCCAAGTGCAGCCAATTTTTGATAAGTCATCTCCTCAGGCTTCTCCTCACTTACTTTTTTTCTTTTCTTTTCATTTGGATTGCTTTTCAATCCTATATATATTTTCTTTTCTTTTTAGGGATTGTTTTTCAATCATTTCTTTTTTTTTCAAGTGAGAATTACTATATCTGGATAGCCTGTTAATAATTTTGAACTTCACTCTTTTTTTCCTAAATTTAAAACTTAAAATATTCCTTTACCTTATATGTAATTCTTAGTCTTTAGCCTGTTAATAATTTTGAACTTCACTCTTTTTTTCCTAAATTTAAAACTTAAAACATTCCTTTACCTTATATGTAATTCTTAGTCTTTACATCATTGAGCCCCAATCATTTCTTTCTCAACTAAATTCCTAAGATCTTAATATTTCAAAATATAGTTTTTCTTTACTTTAAATAGTTAACTATAGTCTTATCCTCTTATACTAAATATCTTATCCTACAAAATTAATTTTCATTACCAAAAATATTTCTTTGAATCTTCTTCAATATTAAAATAAAATCTAAATATAGTTAACTGAATTAAATTTTATCACAAAAATCATGTTTATAAATTTTGAAAATATTTTAATTGAGAACACATAACAATTAATATTTTTCTCCCCCCAAACTTAAAGTTTTCAATAATAGAAATAATACAGGGTGAAAGAAAAATTCTAAATATAAATCATACCTTTGCACTTTAGACATTTTTATCTCTCTGAAATTTTGGCAGGTTCTTCTAAAAATTTTTAACTTCAACTGACCTATAATATTAGAAACTTTTCTACACATATAACAGATTAGAGAATTTGCTGGGTAATGAAATTTTGAAATAAGTACATAAATTAAACATTTACAATTACAATTGATTACACTACATAGTACAATACCAAGTAGCATTTGCATTACACAATACAAAAACAAACAATCTACTATTTTACATAGAGTCCACAATTACAATTACAATCTATGCATCATAATCTATCCAGAAATAAAATACAAATTATAAACAAAATACATATCTCAGAAAATAATACAGTACACAAAATATAAATAACATAATAAAAATACTACAACAAAACACACACATACATCACAATCATCAAATTATAGAATTACACATCAAAATCCCATACTATGTCTTCATCTGCCTGGTCAGCAGGTGGATTGGGTTGATAAAGAGTATATCGGGGGCATTCAGGAAAAGTAACATCAGGCTCACCTCTATAGTGTCTAGCCTGAGCATCATAATAAGCAATCTCGAAATCAGAATGCTGCTGAAGATACTCACTATCATGATCGTGTCTCCACTCTAATCCTTCAATCCTCTGATCTATTCTCTCAAGTCTTTCATCTAACTTTTCAAAACTTTTCCGCTGCAGGGTCATCTCATTCATCAAATCATAAAGAGTAGGGGAGCTATAGGCAGCAGGGTCATAACTAGTAGAGGGGATATCTCTACTAGTAGAAGGTGCTTTACTCCTACTCTTAGATCTCGATTATTCATGGGATTCATATTTCTTCAAATTAGCTTTACTAATGGGTTTCATAGGGTAAACCCATTCTTCATTATCTCTAGCTTCCACTCCAGATAATTAGCAAAGTGCATAAATGAGGCCAAGATGTCCTAGTCCTCCACTTGATTCATTCTTTGCCGTGGCCAAAATATTCTTATAAATTATATTCCCCACATTTATACTTCTATTATTCTGAATACAGAAATTTAGAACCGTTCTATCTCTTGACACTTCACTATGGTGGTAGGAAGGTAGCAGAGTAAAACATATGACATAATGCCATGCTTTAGCCGTGACATTCATCATGGAAAGAGGAAAATTTATCCGTTCACGCTGTTTAATTTTCCATGTCCCTTTCCCATCAGTAAGAAAGTCAATGACATCGTTTAACGGACCTTCCATTGTTCCAAATGTCTCATACTCGCTAGAGTAAAAATCGTGAAGTTCGTAAAAAGAATTTATGTGGGCAGCATTAAAATCAACAGAAAACTCTCTTACTTTTACATGTTCGTCCTCAAGCTGAGTCAGATTGGCATATAAATCTTTCACAACTTCAGCAGTAGCCTTGTTGTAAAGTAACAGAAGTTTTCCTACTTCCTCTCTCTAATAACTCGTTCAACTTCTCCTCCAGGATTACCAAATACTTGATCTTGTATACACTACTTTCCTTGGAAGGTAGAAATGTATGTTGACTGGGCTTTAGGATTTACAAATCGAGCCTCGTCAAACTCAAGTCACCTCTTTTGTCTAGGTGCCATTTTTCGATCTATCAAATTTACAAAAATCTAAACTAAACTCCAAAATAATGATAAAATGGCTTCCGAAGGTGACTTTAAGGATTCTAAATTTTTTAAGGATTCTATATTAAGTTCCATGAATTTCTTCCAAGTATTTTCTCCATATTTTCAGTTTTTCTGCATAGGAGGGAAGAAATTCATGGTGAAAATCAAAAAATTTTTACATAGGAGGGAAGCTCTTACCGAGGAAAGATGAAATTCGGTGTCAAAATGAGTTCAAATCACCCCAAATCCAAGATCTCTCAAGCCCTAGGTCAAAATTTTCGGTAAATAAGGGAAGAAGATGATGAATAGTGGCGACTGACTGGTCAAATTGTGGTTAAAAGGTAATTATTCAGATTGCCGTTGGCGGGGTCGTTCGCGCTGTCGGTGAGCTCTATTGAATTAAATGTCAGTATTCTCGGGAAAAACACGCTGACGGCGGCCTCGAGCGAGATTCTTAAATTTTGATCATTTTTCTGATTTTTACGATTTCGATTAATTTCAAGCCTCGTCGACATCTGTTCGATCATTTTAAACATAAATTTCAGTGAATAAGTGATGTATTAACAAAAATAAACATTCACAACACAAAACATCACAATTATATATAAAATCCAAGTGTTACAATACACATTACATAACACACAAGTTAGGTATTTTCTCAACCTAAATTTATCAATTCAGAGTCGCAATCCAAGGCAAAACACTCTAAACGCTGAAAATAAACATTCTAATCATAATCTCAACTATACTGAGATCAAAAAGCAAACTCAGAAAGCAAACAAATAAATATAGTTCAAATCAAGTCCAACATAAAAAAACATACAAAGTAAAGCAATTCTTCTACTCCTCTGATTCAGTGCTAGTTTCTCCTCTGATATCACCCATTGCTTGAACATGAATGAACATGTTATAGAAGGGCCAGAATGGGAATTCTTCAGTAGAATCTTCTTCTATCCATCCCATCTTTCTCATTAATCGTATCAAAATTCCTTCGAAATGTCAAGAATGATCAAAGTGTTCTTTCCTCCAATCAATGTGATCAAAGAAATCAGAGATATTGTTAATTGAATTCATTAAATTTTGTACCTCTTTCTCCAGTTTCTTGATTCTATGTAAGATCACCGGCATCTTGTCTGCTACTAAAGGTTGAATTGGAATTGAGATCTGTGATGATTGATCTATAATAACGCCCATATCATTCTGCTCTTCATTTGCTGGGAACATTCTGGTTGGGTATAAAGGTTTCCAAGGTAGAAGTATCTTTTTCCAAATCTCGTATGAAACTTTGAACAGACTGCACAATGAGAATATTGTAGAAGGATGTCCAAGCCCATGAGATGATCCTTGAATGATCAGGCCCAAAATAGACTTCACAATTATCGATCCAATATCAATTGGCCATCCCATTTAAATGTAGTAATTCAATATAACACTTTGTTTAGTAACTTTACTGATTTTCATCGTAGGTAATAACTTTGCAGAAATGAAAAAGTGCCAATATTTCGATACGGGATTTAGAAGTGTAGCAGAAAAACTAACATACCCGTTTTCTCTAATTTCCCAATCTTCAGTTTCGTTCGTTAAATATTGGTAGATTTCATTCATCAGATTTTATGTCGGGACAAAGTTCAAATAATGGCAGACAGGAACATTCTCGATCATGTACAATTCATTAATTCATGCAGAGTTAAAAGTTATCCACCTACCTCGCACATAGACGCTTCCCTGGTTGATTCCATGCAAATTGGCATAAAACTCATTCACCACAGGAACTACTACTGCGATAGTAGTGTAGCAAAATACTTCCCATCTTCGCCGCACAATCTTTTCTTCAATCACTGTCGAAGGATTGTTTAATCCTCGATTCACAAGCCTCTTTCTTTAATTAGCCTCCTCTTTGACATCACTTTTTTGAAGAGTCGTTGTGCCTTGGCACTGATAAACTTTCTCTAGTTGAACACTCAAAATCTAGGGTAATCTATGGAATTAGAAGCCATTAGGGAAGAATTCAAGGAAGTTTCCATTCATTTTTGGGAAATGGAGAGTTTAGGAACCATCACTGGAAGTTTATAGGAAAAAATTCCACCTAAAATCGCCAAAAACTGCAATTTCAAACTCCAGAAACTATCCACTCGCCGATCTCGCCGTCGGCGGCCTCAATGGCGCCGTCGGTGAGCTTTGTGCAATTAAATTTCAAGTCTCTTAGGAAAAACCTGCCATCGACGCCATCGAGTCCGCAGTCGGCGCCCAAGGTAAAATTTGCACAAAAATGCTGTGGTCTGAATACGTTCCAAATTTTCTCTATTGATACACATTCCATGATGATCAAAGGGTAAATACAAGTAGTTGACCCGACCCGCAATTACGCAGTAAATTAACTTCCAAAAGATGGCAAAAAACTTGACCCGATTTATAAATAGCGGCTAGTGTGCAAAATCTTAAATGATATAAAAATTGGAAAATATTTTACACACTAGGGGTACTACTCAAGTATACGTATCGTTTCAAATAATATAGAGTTTTCTTTAAAAACCCCAGTATCGATCTCACGAGGAAGTGAAGTAAGAGGTCTTTAGTCAAATTCTAGTATACTACTAATAGTCCTTAGTTTGGAATTTCGATTAAAATTGTGTTTTATCTAGCAACTACTCCTAAATGCAAGTGTTAAATGTAAAGATAGTAACTATAACTAAATGCAAATAATAATTCTAAAGATAACCCTTTTTGGATGAATTGGTTTGGAGAATTTTGAGATATTAAAAACTATTATTCTTATGTAATGAAATAGATAATGTATAGGAATGAGATGCATTAAATATTGTATGTGCCAAATAGGAGCAATCCTATTCTTTACCCTTTGGTCCAGGCATAAAGAACATTGATTAATCCTATGCTTGTTTACTGAATCCGTGGATAGGCTGGGAGGATACCGGCTCTCACTTCGGAGCTCCCACGTTTCCCTCGCCTGAGGGCTAACAATCTACACTTCAGCACCCAAACGATAGGACCGAATTGAGGATTTTAACATGTCACTCTAAAATCTCCAATTCTACGCCCAATTAATATTATTTCCCTATTTATTGCACTCAACTCCCATGAACTTCACCATCTATAGAATTTGAATGTGGTTCCACTTTGTTGAGAATTACACAGCCCTTTCGAGTCAATGCAATTACAACAAATTTTAACACTACAATGAGCTCTTTTTGTAATGTAAATGAAGTGCAAGTAAAAACCATCACATTTATAATTAAATTTACTTCTATCATGCATCACAAAATCCTAAACATGATTTCTACTCATTACAAAAAAAAAGTAAAATAAAATATAATGGCATAATCTTCTCATGTCACAATTTTCAAAGAAGAGGAAAGAAAAGAGAGATGTGTCACAAACCATGAAGAAAATACAACAGAAACTTCATTTAACCAAAGCAAATCCATTAGGTAATTGTTTACAAAATTATAAGATAATGAAGAACAATAATTAGCTTTTTCCAAGAAAGACGAAGATCTCTCCCACAAAGTCTCTCGTCGATCCATGCATTGCTAGTGCAATCCCTTACAAATTCTCTCAAAATCTTCTCTCCAATCTCTCCAAAAGGGTAGAAATCTACATTTCTACTCTTAATCTAAGAATCCTAAACATTCCTCTCTTTTTTTCTCCTTTCTAACCTAAATTTGCCATTTTTAAAGAGCATGGACGAATTTCTAAGAGTTCCTTTAAGCACCCCTTCAAAAAAGCGTCCAAATACATTGAATCTTTGAATGAACCGACCTTCTCGCCTTCGACGGCCTCGTTGGCGCCGTCGGCGGGCTTCAAGAACATGGGCCAACTATAAGGGTCGTTGTCGGCGGGCTCGATCTCGCCGTCGGCGGGCTCCCTTATAATATTATCTGTATTCTTTGGAAAAATGCGCCGTCGGCGGCCTATTCCTCGCCGTCGGCGGCCAAGATCAACTTATGTCTCTTTTGGTCCTTTTTGATCCAGATTCGTTCCTTTTTGCATCTTTTTACTCCATTGTCCATTAATCTTCATTCCTGCAACAAAATATATAAAATACCTTTATTTAAAGTGCAATATCATCAAAATCAATGTAAAATCGGTATGAAATTCTCAATATATTTTTCTTTGGTCAAAATCCGCCAAACTTAATTGTTACTTGTCCTCAAGTAACATTATAACTTTAAAAATAAAATATGTTGACTTGTGGTTGTGGGTTTCAATAGAGTTTCCTATAATTTCATCTCAGAAATGTTATAGTATAACATAGGAGAAATTCTAGTAAATCAACCTAGGACTAGAGTGTAAGAATATCTCATATTCAACTTAGGAATCCTGATTTTCTATTTACTTCAAAAGTTATTGAAAATTGTCAAACTAAAGATTCATAGAAAGTATAAAAACAGAATTTAAGCACTTTATCTATACCAATTTAACCAATACATTTTGAAATAAGAATAAGCTTATGATTGTTTTTAAATTTTTTCATTTAAAAAGATTTAAGTAAAACCAATTTTTAATTAGGCTTCTCCTCAAGCTTCTCCTCACTTATTTTCTTTTCTCTCTTTTTTTTTTCTTTCGGGATCATTTTTAATCCCTTTTTTTACTTTTTTTTTATGTGAGGATTACTATATCTGGACAGGCCTTTAATAAATTTGAGTTTCACTATCCTTTCTCTAAAATCCAAAACTCAAAACTTTCCCTCACTTTTTATAAGTGTAAGTATTAGTTTGAAAAAGTTTTTCAATAAAGACTCAATTCTCATTAAGTATAAATCTAAGAATTTTAGCTTTTCAAATATTCAACTCCTTTCTACCATAAATAGAAAAATCAGTTTTCCAATGTTTACTACAAAATATCTTAACTCTAGAACAGTTTCTTCACATAGGATTTCAACTAAGTTATTTTTCTAATATTCCTAAAATCGAAATTATAGTAACCTAAATGTAACACCACATACCACTAGTCATTTTAAAAGTGATATCAAATTAAATACAGACTACTGAGGACAAATAAAGTTACATTTTTAAAAATTTTTCTTCCCCCCAAACTCAAATTTTAAAATATTTTGCAATCAATTCTATAAAATGTTGCAGGAAGAAAAATTAAAGGTTAAATATACTTACTACTACAACATCCTATCAAATTCATATTCATGCATACTCAGGATAGAATAACTATAGTAGAAAGTAAATCTAACCTAAAACATGCTTGTAAATAAAATTACACTAAAAGGAAGGATTTTCACATTAAAATTTTATTTTTCTTCCTACCCACAAACTTAATTTTTAACATATATAGCATTCAGTACAAAAAATATAAGCATGAAGAAAACAATTTAGAAATTCTATTTACCACAAATGTCTATCAAAATCATTTACTAGTATTCATTAGGACAGAACAATATGCAGCAGAAAGTAAATCTAAACTAATCATGCCAGAATGAAATTAACTAAACCAAAGTCTAACTAGCATAACATGTATCAGCATGGGAATATAAAAATGTTCTTAAAGTATTATATAAAATTGTAACACTAGCACAAACACACATAAGATAAATGAGGTCAATTCTTCCATTAACACATCACATCACATTGATTTACTTCTAATTTCTAATGGAGTCACTACACTAAAAAATTATGTACTTTCAAATGATTTTATAAATTATAATCCTAAAGATAAGATTATCCCTGATAAATTGGTTTCCGGACACCAATCTCAGGCATCATCTAATCCTTATAATTAAGCACCTCTAACAGTTATAAAGATAGTGTAAGATCATCCACATGGTATTCATCAAATAGGTTTGCGACTCCTACTTAATGAAAATAAAGTTGCAAAAAGGAAGTAAGAAATTAAGATGGAACTATCAATGTTCGAAATTCATAATTTCTCTTGTAAAACTCCAGTCTGGGTGAGACCCAAGTCATAGTGGACTCATTAATCCAACTGTTTGTAATTTTATTGTCGGTGTTAGATAATTCATGATATTTTAATCTCGACAAATGATCAGCAATTTGATTTTCAGTTCCCTTTCTATCAATTACCACAAAGTTGAATTTTTGCATCAAAAGTATACATCTGATTAATCTTGGTTTGGTATCCTTCTTTTGCATCAGATATTTAATAGCAGAGTGATCAGTATGAACAATACATTTAGTCCCAATTAAATAAGATCTGAATTTGTTAAAAACATACACAATAGCCAGTAACTCTTTTTCAGTAACCGTATAGTTAATTTGAACATCGTTAAGAGTTCTACTAGCATAGTATATAAACTTTAAAGTCTTATCATATCTTTGTCCAAAAACTGATCCAATAGCATAATCACTAGCATCACACATTAATTCAAATGGTTTCTCCCAGTCAGTTGAAACTGTTATAGGTGTTGTGATTAGTTTTTCCTTTAATAACTCAAAGGCATTCAAGCAATCTTCAGTAAACTCAAATTTCTTGTCATTTTCTAAAAGTTGGCATAGAGGTTTGGTAATTTTTGAAAAATCTTTAATATAACACCTGTAATAACCAGCATGTCCAAGAAACCTTCTTACCCCTCTCACTATAGTAGGAGGTGGTAGTTTAGCTATAACTTGAACTTTTGCATGGTCTACGTCCATGCCATTTTCCAAAATTTTATGCCCTAATACAATTCCTCCTGCAACCATAAATTGACATTTCTCCCAATCAAGAACTAAATTATTTCTTTCGCATAACTCTAAAACTTTTTTAAGATGATTTAAGCATGCGTCAAATGATGTTCAAGATACAGAGAAATCATCCATAAATACTTCTATTCCATCATCAATTAACTTACTAAATATAGACATCATACATCTTTAGAATGTTGCAGGTGTATTACATAATCCGAAAGGCATTCTTTGAAAAGTAAAAGTTTCATAAGGACTAGTAAATTTAGTTTTCTCTTGATCCTCAAGAGCAATAGAAATTTGATGGTAACCGATATATCCATCCAGAAAGCAGTAATACTTGTGTCCAGCAAGTCTATCCAACATTTGGTCTAGAAATGGAAGAGGAAAATGATCTTTTCTAGTGGCAGCATTTAATTTTCTATAATCAATACAAATATGCCACCTAGTAACTTGCTTGATAGGTATTAATTCATTATTCTCATTTGCTTCAACAATCACTCCTCTTTTCTTACAAACACAATGAATAGGGCTTACCCAAGTACTGTCCAAAATGGGATATATAATTCCAGCATCTAACCATTTTAAAAATTTTTTAACTACTTCTTTCACAATAGAGTTCAGTGTCCTTTGTAGATCAATTCTTGGTTTATGTTCATCGTTCAATAAAATTATGTGCATACAAATCGAAGGGCTAATTCCCTTTATCAGCCAGAGTCCAACCAAAAGCTCTTTTCTTGAATTTCATTTAAGTCTGAGGATACAATTACTGGTAATGTTGAAAACTTTCTTAAAAAATACATACTTCAAATGATTTAGAAGAGTTTTCAATTCAAGTTCAGGGGGTTTTATAGTAGATGGAATTAAGATTTTGTTCTCTAGTGCTGTTTAATCGAGCGTTTCAAATTGTTTCTGAATATAATCAGCTTCTTCATTATCAATTTTATCATATTTATTATTTTCCATATCTTCATTTTCTTCAAATTTTTCTTTGAAATATTCTTTTCTCAAATAATCACATGTATCAATTCTAAAACATTCATCATCTTTTTCTATTGAAGGATATTTTGTTGACTTTGAGATGTTAAAGGTCACTTCCTGATCATTTACTCTCATAGTCAACTCTCCTTTTTGAACATCTATCATGGCTCTTCCTGTAGCTAGGAATGGTCTTCCTTAAATGATAGGTATTTCCTTGTCTTCTTCCATATCTAAAATGATAAAGTCCATAGGAAAGATAAATTTATCTACCTTAACCAGAATATCTTCTACAACTTCTTTAGAATGTGTAATAGATCGATCAGCTAACTGTAGAGTTACAGAAGTTAGTGCAATCTCTCATATTCTTAACCTTTTAAAATTTGATAGAGGCATCAGATTTATGCTAGCACCCAAATCACATAATGCTCGTTCATAAAATTTTTCACCAATAACACACGAGATAGTAAAACTACCAGAATCTTTAAGTTTTTCAGGAAGCTTTTTCTGAATTATAGCACTACACTCTTCACTGAGTGCAACAGTCTCATGATCTAGTAACTTCCTCTTTTTGTCGAGTATATTCTTCATTAATTTTACATAATTAGGCATTTGTTCCAAAGCTTCAACAAAAGGAATATTTATTGATAATTTTTTTAAGATGTCTAAGAATTTAACAAATCTTTTTCCCTTATC
This sequence comes from Papilionanthe hookeriana x Papilionanthe teres, assembly GCA_022702705.1. Lineage (NCBI taxonomy): Eukaryota > Viridiplantae > Streptophyta > Magnoliopsida > Asparagales > Orchidaceae > Papilionanthe > Papilionanthe hookeriana x Papilionanthe teres. The sequence goes on from CM040424.1 coordinate 62,649,437, forward strand.
TTGTTGCTTTAGTCTTTGAGGAAATGGTGGTGGTGGTCTTTTAACAGTAATTTTCATAGGTTTCAGAGGAAAATTAGGATATAAATTTTCATTTTCTCCTTCAGTTTCTACTTTTTCCTTTTCAACTATAATTTCTTTTTGGACCATTATTTCCAACTCTTTTCCACTTCTTAACTGAATAGCCTTGATCTGTTCTTTTCCTTGATCTTTAGGATTAACTTCAACATTGCTAGGTAAAGTTCCAACAGGTCTATTGCTTAGTGTGGTAGTAATATGCCCCAATTGATTTTTTATGTTTTTAATAGCAACTCCTTGATTTTGTAATTGATTTCCTATATTCAAAACTATTTCTTCCATATATAAATTTTTCTCCTTGAATTGTGAATTATTATAAAAACCTGGTGGATTAGAAGGTCTATAATTGGAATTACCTTGATTGTTTACATTTCTTAATGGGTTTGCAGGATTGTTCCCCTACTGAGAATTAACAAGATTAGCATTACCTTGGTTATTCTAATTAAAGTTTGGATGAGTCTTCCAACCTGGATTATAATAGTTTGAATAAGGGTTATTTTGTCTATTATTTATCATATTTAAAGTTTCATATGAAGATTGAGCATCTACAATTTGTCCCAATGAATTTTCTTCTAACACTGGAGGTGTTTGAGAATGATTCATTCCGTATTAATCTATTTTCTTTGAAAGAGCATCAATTGGAGAAACTATCATAGTTAAAGCATCTGAATCATGAATACTGGCTACTTTCTTAGGATTTACCCTTTCAACGGGCCATTGAAAATTGTTGGTAGCCATTTCTTTGATTAAAGCATAAGCTTATTCAAAAGGTTTAGCCATTAGTGATCCACCAGCAGCAACGTCAATGATGGATCTAAGAGATCCTACTAATCCATTATAAAAAGTTTGAATAATTAACCAATCTGATAAAGCATGATGTGGGCATTTCCTAAGAAAATCTTTAAATCTTTCCCAAGATTCATATATCGATTCTCCCTCATTATGACTGAAAGTTGTGATATCGTTTCTAAGCTTATCAGTCTTAGATGGTGGAAAATACTTCGATAAGAATTTTTGTGAAAGTTCCCCCTAAGTTCTAATAGATCCAGGTGCTAACAAATTTAACCAAACCTCAACCTTGTCCCTTAGTGAAAAATAAAAAAATCTAAGTCTGACAGCATCATCAGACACTCTATAGCACAAAGTTCTGGAAAACTCGCAACATGTAAATTAGGATCTTCATTTGAAGTTCTGCCGAATTGATTGTTTCGTACAATTTGGATAATTGCAGGTTTAAGCTCAAATGAATTAGCAGCTACATCTGGATTTTGGATAGTTAAGTGAATTCATCAAATGCAGGGTTAACATAATTTCTTAGTGGTATAGATTGATGTTCATTTTCTATTCCTTGGTTGTTTACGTTGTTTTCCATTGTGTTAGGATTTCTAGGTTCTTTTCTCAGTTTTCTAATTCTCCTAACAGTGCGTTCTAATTCCGAATCGTAGGGTATAAGATTTTCAAGTCCAAATTTACGCATACAATCGAAATCAATACACAGAAAAACAATTCACTAAATATAAAAATAAGTTGCAAATTTTATTAAAAAGTTTTCTAATAGTCCTAAATTGTCCGTTACTCTAATTAAGTTATATCCCCGGCAACGACATCAAAAACTTGATTTGACTCTGTGCACTTTACATAAACTTAATATTGCTAGAATTTGATATAAAAGTGTATAAAAATATTCAATAATCGCAGAGTTACTCTTATCAACGCAAGTATACGAATCACTTAAGTAATACAGAACTCTAATGGAGTCCTGCATATCGATCCCACGGGGATATTTCAGAGGATACAGACTAGGATTATAGAAACCAATTCAGAATCACAACTTTGTAAATCGAATTGCCTATTTGTCACTAATATGCAATCATAATTAAGATGGAATTTTAATAAACTAATTCTACTAATAATTAACTACTTTTACTAATAAAGTGAGGTTCAATATATAAGTAAGCATCCTTCTCCTTCTTAGGAAATTTAAGTGAATGGATAATTAGAATTAGTTTAAAACTATGTTGAGCCAAATAGGAGGATACCTATTCTTTACCCTTTGGTCAAGGCATAAAGAACATTGACTAATCCTATGCTTGGTTACTGAATCTGCGGCTAGGCTGGGAGTATACCGACTCTTACTTCGGAGCTCCCACGTTCCCCTCGCCTGAGGGCTAACATCTACACTTCAGCACCCAAACGATAGGATCGAATTGAGGAATTTATTCTGTCACTCTAAAATCTCTAATTCTACGCCCGATAAATAATATTTCCCTATTTATTTGCACCCTACTTTCAAGGACATTGACCTCCCTGAATCTTGGATGTAATCTTCACTTTAGTTGTAAAAATCAACATAATTTAACAAATCAATTGGCTAGATTGAAAGTAAATTAAGATTGAAGTGAAAAGATTATCACAACTTCTTTAAAATTCTCTTGACAGAACTAATTCAAATCAGCATTTCAAAAAAAATCTCAAAACAAGGAGAAAGACAGTGAAACTACTCAGATTTAATGGAGTATATACGACAAAACTTGGATTTCATATATAAAAGTAAAGTTATACAAACTACAATAAGTAAATACAACTTATCTCGAATTCCTCCCCAAGCAAACTCCTTGAAGTCCCTACTTTCAAGGACATTGACCTACCTGAATCTTCGATGTAATCTTCACTTTAGTTGTAAAAATCAACATAATTTAACAAATCAATTGGCTAGATTGAAAGTAAATTAAGATTGTAGTGAAAAGATTATCACAACTTCTTTAAAATTCTCTTGGCAGAACTAATTCAAATCAGCATTTCAAAAAAAATCTCAAAAACTCAGATTTAATGGAGTATATACGACAAAACTTGGATTTCATATATAAAAGTAAAGTTATACAAACTACAATAAGTAAATACAACTTATCTCGAATTCCTCTCCAAGAAAACTCCTTGAAGTTCCTCTGAATCTCTTCCTTTTTTTATAACACACAGAATTCTCCTTTGAAGCGGCAAGGAGGAAGAAATATCTCACTTTCCTTCCACTCTTACAATCTCTCGAAGAATTCCTCACAATTAACACTAAATAAACTCACTCTCTAAAGTTATTAGGGAAACCAAGACAGTAACATACACTCTTGAAACTCTTGGACACCACTTGGACCCCCCATTTTCGCCTTAATTTGTTTCTTTTAAAGTAGTTGATGAGTTTCCAAGAGTTACCCAAGCATCCCTTAAAAAATCATCCACATTCAATGCACCTCGTGGGAGAATCAACATACTAGCCGTCGGCGTCCTCGATCTCGCCGTCGGTGGCCTTCTAGAATACTTGGTTTTGGACCTTCTCTCTTAAGGCTCGCTGTTGGTGGCCTCGATCTCAATGTTGGCAGCCTTCTTTGTAATTTCTGAACTCTCGGGAAAAATCCACCGTCGATCTCGCCGTCGGCGCCCTAGATCAAATCTTCATATTTTGGTCATTTTTGATCCAAATTCGCTCCTTTTTGCATCTTTTTGCTCCAATGTCCATAAATCAACATACCTGCAACAAAACATCAAAAATACTTTTCTTTAAAGTACAATATCATTAAAATCAATATAAAATAGGCATGAAAATCTCAACATATTTTTAGTTGGTTACTAACCAAACCTTAGCTTAGGGTTAAGATCTTGGTAAAACCACGCACATGAGTTTCCAAAGAGTTGGGGATCAGGATAAGATGTGTTTTGTTTAGAGTTATGAGTGTAAATTGTGTGTATTGTGCAAGCTCCAGACCTCCCAGGGTAAATCCTAAGGTCTAACCACCTATAGTGGACTTCTCCTGGACTTCCTTATGCTTGGTCTCTTCCTCTCAAAAGTTGCAGGTTAGGCCTTAAGCATATGAAACCTTTTAGTGAAGTAAAGAAGATTTGAATTTCTAAGGGGGAGGGTTCCAAGACTAGTCTTCTAAGAAAGTCATCAGCTCTTAAGGCTCGCTGTTGGTGGCCTCGATCTCAACGTTGGCAGCCTTCTTTGTAATTTCTGAACTCTCGGGAAAAATCCACCGTCGATCTCGCCGTCGGCGCCCTAGATCAAATATTCATATTTTGGTCATTTTTGATCCAAATTCGCTCCTTTTTGCATCTTTTTGCTCCAATGTCCATAAATCAACATACACGCAACAAAACATCAAAAATACTTTTCTTTAAAGTACAATATCATTAAAATCAATATAAAATAGGCATGAAAATCTCAACATATTTTTAGTTGGTTACTAACCAAACCTTAGCTTAGGGTTAAGATCTTGGTAAAACCACGCACATGAGTTTCCAAAGAGTTGGGGATCAGGATAAGATGTGTTTTGTTTAGAGTTATGAGTGTAAATTGTGTGTATTGTGCAAGCTTCAGACCTCCCAGGGTAAATCCTAAGGTCTAACCACCTATAGTGGACTTCTCCTGGACTTCCTTATGCTTGGTCTCTTCCTCTCAAAAGTTGCAGGTTAGGCCTTAAGCATATGAAACCTTTTAGTGAACTAAAGAAGATTTGAATTTCTAAGGGGGAGGGTTCCAAGACTAGTCTTCTAAGAAAGTCATCAGGAGAGTCTTATGGTTAGACCCTTGGTTGTTCTAAAAAAAGAATAGACCTCAACCAACAGTGAGGTCAACAAGAGGTTTTACACCGACATTTGATCAGAACCAAACAACACCTTTAAGAGGTTTTTCAGGTCCCAACGAAGCTTCTGCAAGCACCTGTTTGACCACATCTCTCAAGAAAATGTATACACCATTTTCCCCCAAATCGAGCTCGATCTGGTCTTTCATGAAGAAAAGTTTAATTTCAAAGTTGATAAACCATATGGATGTGTTTTTCTGGACTAGTTAAAGGTGTAGAAACAAACCCCAAGCGATTTGGTTGAGTATAGGCAGAGATCTTAGGGTTTGAATGGGTGCGGTTGTCGGCATATTTTTTTTAGGTTTTAAAATTTAATTTAGGTATATATATATAATTTGGAAAGTAGCATTTGATTTTTGAAAATAATTTTAAGTTTGAAAATTTTAAGATGTGAAATCAAACCTATCTCACATCCCAAATAGTTTATATAAACGAGCATTGCACCACAAACCGTGTATCTATCCCGAAGAATAGGCACACTGCTTGATGATGGGGCTCGATTAAATAAACTAGAAGATTTGTGACATCCGTTTGGTCTGCGAACCAATTTTATAAGCCGACAGGTTCCCCTGCTTAATATAAAGGAATTAAGCAGGGTTTATATTACCTGGGTTCTTAAAGTTCCCTATAAGGGCAAGCCCCTATAGTTAATTACATCTTAAATGTCCGAAGACACTTAAGAAAACTCTCGATAATGATCATTTGTTTTGCTCTCATGAATTTCAAAGTTTAAGGTTTTCAAACAATTGGATTTTGGAAATTTCAATTGGGAATGGATCAAATTTGGAGCAGTTTATTTCAGGAGTCCAAAGGAAGAGAAGTAGGGAAAGCTGGAGATCCAAGAAGAATCTTGGCAACTTCCCAAACTATCCTATTGTTTGGCTTCGATTTGGGAGTTTATTTAATGTTTCATCCTGCCTGTTTTAATTAATTAAGACTTATATTTTTATGACACAATCATACAAACAGTCTCGAAGATGTGAGGGTTTATGTCGTACCAAACAACTACCTCGGAATCCTAAGACCGGTTAGGGCTTAATCTGCATAAGACAACTATGCAAATACCTAACAAAAAGTTGAGGATTTATATTGCACTAGGCAAAGCACCTCGAAGTCCTATGTTATTTAATTTCTAAGAAAGGTTTTGCTGATGTAGACCCAAGTTTTGCGGTTGACGATGGTCGTGCCGCCCACTGTGTATTGCCTCGAGCTCCTTGTTGTTGCAGAGGATTAGTTTTATAAATCATAAATTAGGAGATGAGAGAAGTGTTTTGGGTTTAGAAAAGTCTTAGAATCCAAATATTTTAGTGTTTTAATTAAAACAAATCTTAAAGTTGATTAAACAGAACCGATTAAGATCCCACGGTTCCGTCATCCCGACACAGTTATTTTCATCAGATTCACTTAGTCCAGATGAATTTGCTAAACTCAACTGAATGAGTTCCACACATTCATTTAGACCGTGGGAAATTCCGTTAGCAACACTTAGGTTATATCATCCGAGGTATTCCCGATCATCCAACGAGACGTTTTAATTTAGTTAAAGTTGTAATTCTTGTTGTTCTGTTTGTGATTAAATTTTGAGTTGTCTTATATTTTGAAATATTATGGCGGTGAATTTTATCTTGTATGAATTTTAATTTAATTTTGAGTTTCAGTTTTGTGGCTATCCTAAAGGTTTCAGTTTTCATGCAACAATCTTATTTATCATGCAAGAAAAGTAAAATGCGATGCGAGTAAATAAATTGCAATAAGGTAAATTGCAATAAAGTAAAAGCGGACCTGGATGGTCTTCTCGTCATTCCCAGCTGAAACTTTAGTATTGCATTGCATATAGGTGTTTATAATTTTGCAGAAATTATAACATGCCAGAAAACATGAAGAAGTAGACCTAACAAGAAGTAACTACTTAATCCTATGATGTCTATGTAAATGTCCTGGTTTTCTACCAAGTCCTATGATGTCTGTGTGAATTCCTATGTCGTGTTTCAATGAACTTTGTTAATTTAATTGAGGATGGTTTCGTTAAGCAGACATATTAAGTTTAATAGACCTCAGAGGTATCCACTCAGAGGTATCCAAACAGTCAAAGAAGGATGCAGGTCCATGCTTCCCTCTCATACCCTGATGAAAAGTCTCGAGCTCATTTAAACTTATTATGTTGCTTAACAATTCACCCTACCTATACCCTTATGCTTAATAAACACAGGTGTTCGAGGTAGGTTGGGGTAGATGGGTTTAGGTGTGGTTTGGGTTTGTATTTGGTGGTAACTGGTAGTTTGATTTGGACTTATGGGAGTGCTGTGAAGATTTGTTTGAGTTTATGTTTTAGATTTGGTTTTGGTTTTGGTTTGGGTTTTGGTTTTGGTTTGGTTTGAGTTTTGGTTTTTGTTTGGTTTGAGTTTAATTTTGGTTTTGGTTTATGTTTTGAATTTGGTTTTGTTTTTGTTTTGTTTTTTTTGGAGCTAGGAACTTTGAGTTTGGAATGTGAATTAGGAAGGTTGTGTGGATATCGGGTAAAATTTGGGTTACTTCATGCATTCACTAAGCATAAGAGTATTCTTATTATGTTTTCTACACCAAGTTGTGATTTCCTAGGGGGCTTTATAAAGGGAAAAAAAAATGAACCATGCCTCAGGAGGCCCATCCTAGGTTTGATTGTTATCGTGTTGGTATTGTATTGTGGTCGGGATTGTTCTTGTTGTATTTTGTGATTTGTGATGGTTGTGTTATTTATATATTATCATTTTATTATGTTATTATTGTTTATGTTGTTATGTGTTATTATTCTTTATTATTGTTTATTATTTATGTGTTGTTATGTTATTTAAAAAATTATTATCTTTTATGTGTAATTAAAATTATTATTATCTTTATGGTTTATTTAATTTATTATTTATTATCTTATGTGATTTCTTTACGTTATCATTATTTATTTAATTAATTGTTATTTATTTATTTTATTTAACTTTAGCTTGATATTTATTTATTATTATTTTAGTTTTAATTTATTTTATTATTTAATTTAATTCAATTTATTAGCATTTACAATTATTATTTAATTTAATTTAATTTAACTTTATTTAATTTATTTTATTTTAATTTATCATTTATTTTTAATTTAATTTAATTTAATTAATTATTATTTACAATTACTATTTTATTTAATATAATTTAATTTAATTTAGTTTATTTCATTTTAATTTATCATTTATTTGCATTATTATTTAATTTAATTTAATTTAATTAATTTAATTTATTTAAGTTAATTTAATTTATTATTTAGTTACATTATTAATTTAATTTATTTAATTTGTTTATTTAATTTATTTAATTTAGTATTTATTTATATTATCATTTAATTTAATATAATTTTATATGATTTGATTTGTTTAATTTAATTTAATTTAATTTAATTTATTATTATTTACAATTATTATTTAATTTAATTTAATTTAACTTTGTTTAATTTATTTTATTATTTAAAATTATTATTTAATTTAATTTAATTTAATTAATTAATTTCATTTCATTTCATTTATTATTTATTTACATTATTATTTAATTTAATTTAATTTAACTTAATTTAATTTAATTTAATTTAATTTATTTAATTAATTTTAATTTAGTTTTAAATTATTTATTTATTTACATCATTATTTAATTTAATATAATTTTAATTTATTTAATTTAATTAATTTATTTAATTTAATTAATTTAATTAATTTATTTAATTTAATTTAAACTATTATTTATTTAATTGTTTTTGGTTTACTTAATTAATTATTATTTAATGTAATTTATTTAATTTAATTATTATTTAATTTAATTAATTTAATTTAATTATTATTTGATTATTTAAATTTAATTCATTATTCATTTATATTATTTAAATTATTTTCAATTTATATATATATGTGTTGTTTATTTTATTATTCTTTATAAGTTATTTTATTTTTAATTAATTATATGTACATTTTTATTAATTAAATATTATTGATTTATTATTATTAATTTATGTTATTATTTTACATTATTTATTGTCATCATTTTTTTATTATTATTTATTTATAAAGCTTTTTATTTTCTCTCTCTTCAATTATTCTTTTCTTTATTTAAAGTTATTATTATTTATATTAAGTTTATACATTATTAAATTTATTATTTACACATATTTTTATATTTACATTGTTTTAAAAGAGGCATGATATTTATTTGCTTATTTTTATTATTATTTATTTATTTATAAAGCTTTTTTTTAACATTCTCTTTCCTAAATTATCCTTTCTTTAGTTTAAATTATTATCATTTATTTAAAGCTATTAGAATTATTATTACATTTATATTATTTAAAAAAGAATGACATTTTTATTTACTTATTTTTGTTTTTTACATATTGTTATTACTAATTTACATATATCTTATTATTATTCATTTTGTTATTAATAATATATATATATATATATATATATATATATATATATATATATATATATATATATATATATATATATTATGATTTATTTCGTTAGTATAGTTATATTATTTTAAAGTTAGTGTAGTTATTTTTATTTAAAATTGAGTATGGTTATATTTTATTTTACATTTAGTATAGTTGTATTTTAAGTTTTAATGTTTTTAGGTATTTAAAATCTTAGTATAATTATTTTATTGGAATTTAGTAAAGTTATTTTATTTAAATTTACACTTATGTTTTTATATTGGTTAATTATTATTTATTTACTTTATTTAACATTAGTTTATATATTATTTACATTTTTATTACTTACATATATTTAATTTATGTAGTTATTTTATTTGTATGTTATATGTTATTTTATTTATGTTATTAAAATTTTATTTCCTTCCCTTTTATTTTTTTCATCCTTATGTTTATTCCTCTTTTCATTTTCATTTCCTTTATGACATTTATTTCTTTCAAATTTTAAAACTTATTATTATTATCTTTTTTAAGTTAGTGAAACTAGGTGGTAGTTTTGTAAATATTAAACTAGCTACATGACTTTGCATAAAAAAAAAAGAATTCCTAAGCCTATGCATGAATAAAATTTAAATAGCATGATGAAGAAACAACCTACACATGATTTTGATTCTAAATAGCTTGCATGAAAGGGAAAAAAGAAAATCCCCAAGGCTAAGCATAAAAAAGTTTAAATGGTGTGAAGATTTGTAATAATTAACACATAATTTTTTTTTTAAAACCTATGTAGAGGAAGAAGAATTTTTAAAGAAAATACATGTATGTGTGACTTAAATCTTCAAGCTAAACATAAACATGATGATGACATTTATTATTATTATTATTATTTTTTTGAAACAAAAGAGAAAGTAAAGAGAGGGGGAGGAGATTACCTTGGCTTGGAGAAGTTGATGGAAGAAGCCTTAAAGAAGCCTTGTTGAAGCTCACGGCTAGAAGGGGATTTGGATGGGTGTGGCTTGCTTGGAAGAAGGAGATGAGGAGAGGAGAGGCTCACGGCTAGGAGGGATTTTGGGAGAGGTGTTGTGAGTGAAAATGTGTAAGTGAGTAAGTGTGTAAGGGAGTGTAAGTGAGATTATGAGAGGGATTTTGGATGAGGCTAAGGATGAATGGGAGAGTGAGGGAGAGATATGGTAGAGGTGAGGAGGAGTTATGGTGGAGGTGATGGATGAGGGATGAGGTGGCATGTAGGGTGAGGGAGAGGTGAGGGAGAAGCATGGAAGTAAGATATATATATATATATATATATATATATATATATATATATATATATATATATATATATATATATATATATATATATATATATATATTTTTATTTCATTTATTTATTATATTTATTATATATATATATATATATATATATATATATATATATATATATATATATATATATATATATTGATTTTAGGGCTGCCATGAGATTAATTTGATTAATTTTGGTTTAATTTAGGTTGATTTGAATTATTAGTTCAATTAGGTTCATTTGGGTTTGGGCTAACTTAACTTGAGTTTGAGTGAGAATGAGGTCTATGTGTCTTGACCAATATTGTTCATATGATTGTAATGAAGATCTTTTATGAAGACACAAAGTGGCTTTGAGCTCATTTGGAGGTTCAATTTTGGCATGGATTGGATTTTTGATTATTTTGGACCATGTTGGGTTCGGGTCAAATTAGATTGGGTTTGAGTGGGAATGGGGTTCCGAGGTCTTCAGAAATAATGTAGATATGGTTGTCTCAAAGAACTTTCATGAAAGCATAAAATGGTTTTGACAAGGTTTAGGGTGTCAATTTGGTGGATTTAGAACATGTGTCCAGCTTGGGTCAAAATGGGGAGGTTTTGGTCCAAAATGGATTTTGGGTAAGACCTGATGTCAAATTATGGGCAATTGATGATCCAATTAAGTTTAAGGAGGTGTTATAAAGAGTTTTGAATTGAAATTTTGGAGGAATTGATTGACATTGGCTCACTTTAAGAGTTTTGGGTTATTTAGACCAATTTGGGGATTTTAGATTTCAAGTGGAATTGGATTCAGATGAGGGTCACATTGGGCTTGAATTTGGTCTAAGTTGATATTGGGGATGTTGAATTTTGGTTTAGAATTGAATTTGATGAAATTTGGGATCAATTGGGTCAAGATTGGGTTTGGTTTAGGCACCTTCAGGTTAAATGGGCCAAGTTGAGATTTTGGATTGAAAGTGTATTAATTTGGCAAAATTGACCCATAGTGTAGTTGAAAAAAATTAAATTGGAGATTTTTAGGATTTTCCTAAATTTTTGAGAATTTTTTGGAATTTTTTGGATTTTTGGGCAAAAAGGGTATTTTGGGTATTTTGAGGGTATTGGGGGGGTATTTTTGGAAATGTTGGAATTTTTGGTCATGAATGGTCAATTTAAGTGGTAAGGAAAATCTTGGAATTATTTTTGGGGAATTTTGGTGAATTTGAAGAATTTTGGGTTATTTAGGGAATTTTGGGAGGCCGGGGGCCAGAAATTGAAACTTTGGGGATTTGAGGATGGCTTCAAAGTGAGCATGATGTAATGGTTTAAATTGAGTTATAGATGAAGGGTCACTTACATTTGGTCATCTATGTGTTTGTCCCTAGCACTTAGTCATAGACTTAGGGCTAGGCTATCCACATGAGTTTCCAAAGAGTTCATGGTTGAAATTAGGATGTGTATGTTGTGAATGTGAAGTGTATGAGTGGTGATCTCCAGACCTCCCTCAGGGCAAATCCTAAAGTCTGACCACCTATAGGAGACTTCCTCTAGGATTCCTTATGCTTGCCTTTTTCCTACTAAAAGGTGGAGGTTAGGCCTTAAGCATATGAAAACCCCCTAGTGAAGCAAGAAGAGTTTTGAATTTCTATGGGGAGGGTTCCATGACTAGTCCTCTAAGAAAGTCACCAGGAGAGTCCTATGGCTAGACCTTAGGCTATTCTAAAGAGAGAGTAGACCTCAACCAAAAGTGAGGTCAACAACGGTCCAGAAATCACACCAGTTGGGGACGAAGGTTCTGAGTCGTTGGATCCTGCGTGTAATTAATGGACAGACCAGATGGCTTCGGACGAACAAATGAAACATGAACTGCGAGCCGGGTCAGTAGCTAGGTGGATGACAACGTCAAATGGTGGAGCAATGCGTAGCACTTCGAAGATGGTTAGGTTGAGGTGGCGCCCCACTGGATAAGTAGGAAATTATGGGATTTTTGATTTATTTTAATTCAGTTAAGTTTAAAAATGCATAACATGGTGTAGAAAATTCTTAAAAATAAAAGAAAAATACTTTACTGCTCAGTGAACAAAGGAGAACAATGTGGAAATAAAAAAAATATTTGAATTATATTTATTTTAAATTTAATTAATACTCTAAAACTTCATTAAATCATAACTTGTTATATATAATTTACCATGACACGGGATTTGGAGGGTTTGTTCACTCTGTGGTTAGGTACCTTCTCTGATTTTTCCATGGTCAGAGGTCATCTTTAGCTAGAGATCCCTAATTTTAAAGTTAAACCTCTACATTTTGTTCAAAAATTTATAATAATTACAATAAAAATCAAAAAATACAAAACTTGTTTTGTAAGTTCGCTGTGGTTGGAGGACCCTAGGAAAACTGCTAAATGAATTTAATCAATTAATAATCACACTAATTATAATTAACTCATTATAAAATTAAATATATAAAATATAAATAAAAAATCACAAAAATCATTCTACACTGTAAATAATGATCATTTTAACTCTCCATTAAAATTTGAAGTCAATTGGACTAAAATGGATTTTTTAAGTAAAATAATATTTTTGGCATTAAAATAATTATAATAATTAAAATATATTTAAGAAAATTATAAAATTGGTTTTGGGAGTTTGTATTGATCAGAGGGACTTAAGAAAAATAAAATTGAAGTTAAAATAAATTTTTCATTTTAAGCTATATTTTGAATTTTTAAATAATAAAAAATAATTAAAAAACCATAAAAATTACAAAAATATAAAAATGCACTAAAATGTTCTAAATTGTTTCCTGAGCACCTTGAAGGAATTAAAATATTTTCTCCAATTTTCTAAAAAAAATTTATTAATTTTTTTAAAGGCTAAAAATGAGTTTTATGTAATTTTGTACTAAAATAATTATAATAAATAAAATAAAAATCTTAAAAATATGAAATTTGTCTCTCTGGGTTCCTTGAACTCAGAATGATTTAAGAAAAATATAAACTTTAATTTTCCAATTAAAAATATTTTATATTTAATTAATACTCAAATTAAACAACTAATTATAATAATGAAAATAAAACTAAAAAAATCATGAAAATTGCCCTAGATGGTTCTCTGACCAAGTGGAACCTCAAATAATTTTCCTAAGGACAGATAATTTGTTTTGGCTAAGTGTTGACCTCACTTTTGGTTGAGGTCTAGTCTCTCCTTATGATAGCCTACGGTCTAGCCATAAGACTCTCCTGGTGACTTTCTTAAAAGACTAGTCATGGAACCCTCCCCATAGAAATTCAAACTTTTATTACTTCACTGGGAGTTTTCATATGCTTAAGGTCTGACCTCCAGTTTTGGGAGGAAGAGACCAAGCATAAGGAAGCTCAGGGGAAGTCACCTATAGGTGGTCAGGCCATAGGATCTACCTTGGGAGGTCTGGAGCTTACACCACACTCACACTACACACTCACAACCCTAAACAAAGCACATCACCTTTGATCCCCTAACGTTTTGGAAACTCATGTAAGTGGTTTTCCTAAGCTCATAGCCTCAGGCTAGGGTTTAGCTAGTACCAACACATAGAGGACCAAATGAGGGTGACCCTTAGTCCATGACTCAATTTAAGAAATTCCATATTACTCACCTTCAACCAACTTCAATTTGCCCAAAAATACCAAATGTCTAAACCCCTTTACCCTAAATACCAAAACTACCCCTAATAACCTAAAACCCTCAAAAATTTCCAAAATTTCCCAAATTACCTATTTTCCTCCCAAAATCATCCCAAAATACTCCCTACCACTCAAATTAGCCAAAATTACCCAAAATTACCAAATTACAAAAAAATTTCCCAAAATGACCAAAATGCCTCTCTTAACCCAAAATTCCCATAAATTCCCAAAATCTCTCAAATATTCCCAATTCAATTTCTCCCAACTACCATATGACCCAATTTAGACAATTTAGCCTAATTTAACTAAAAGCCTCAATTTGACCCATTTAACTCAAAAGTGCCTAAATTAAATCCAATGTCTACCCAATTGATCCCAATCTTGCCCAATTTCAGTTCCAAACTTTAATTAAACATCTCCAATACCAATATAAACCAAATACAAGCCCAATTTGACCTACATTTGAATTTAATTCCACTAGAAATCCAAAATCCCCAATTTTACCTAAATGATTCAAAATCCCCAAATTGACCTAATGTCAATCAATTCTCCCAAATTTCAATCCTAAACCATTCATAACACTTCTATGAACCACTTGAAACATTCAATTACCCTCAATTTGGACCTTAGCCCCATTCAAACTCATTTGAACCAAAATCCCCAAATCTAGCCCAATTTGAACCCTTCTCCAAAATCCTCCAAATTTATTGATCCAAACTTCATATTAGCATCCAAGTTATGTTGAGAACTCTTCATCACACTCTCTTAGACCATTTGGGACCTTCAATTGGATCTATACCCCTTTCTAGCCCAACCTAGACCCAAATCTAGCCCAACATGCCCAAAATGATCAAAATCTCAAAATCCACCAAATTGAACCCCCAAATGAAGTTAAAACCACTCCAAGTCTTCATGAAAAATCTTCATGACAATCATCGACACAATGTCGCTCAAGATACTTGGGCTCCATTCAACCTCAAACCCAAGTTAGACAAATTTGAACCCAAGGTGACCCAAATGAACCCATGACCCAATTTAATCAAATTGAACCAAATGTGACCAAAACAACCCCTCCACAGCCACTAAGTTGACCCTAGGGACTGGGCTAAACCCACCTAGCCCACCCTAGTAGAGCCATGGACTAAAGGTCCCCCAAATTAGGGGATCTCCTCCCTTAAATGGTTAAATATAAGGGATGTTTGCCATAATGCCTTAACCATTAAAATCAATTGCACTCATGACCTACCCACTGGTGCACCTAACCCACTGACCACCTCCCCTGGCCTTGCAGGCCGGCCTAGTGGCTGGAAAATGCAAAAACTGAGAGCCACCTCCCCCTTAGCCACACCTAAATTCTACCCCATGGCCAGCTCAGCCCAAAATTTCCATCAGAGCTCATCTACACTCCACCTAGGCAGCTCTTTGCACCTGAATTGGAGCCCTGGCAGCCACGCCAGCCATGGCTATTTAAGCCACCACCCTTCACGGCCAAAAAAGGGTGCTAAAAATTTCTTAAAGAAACTCTGCCAAAATCTCACTAGAGCCTCTCCAGACCTCCCTAAGACTATTCAAACCACTTTACCCCTCTGGTTCCCATTGCTTGAGCTTAATTTTAGAGCTTAAACTTGGCTGGAAACCAGGACACTTTCCAATACACCTCTACACAGCACCAAATCTTAATTAACTGTACCCACAACTTCATAACAGTGAGAGAAGAAGACCCCATCAAAGCCCCTTCACAGAAGGCCTCTACACCAGACTTCCATCAAAGCTCAAAATCGACCTTGGTCACTTTCATACTTAGGCAATTCACCAGAGCAAGAGGCTTCAACCCTGAGCACCTGGGACTCCAACAAAGGTGTAGAGCATCTCCGATTGAAGCTTCACTTTTCAGAGCCAAGGTGTTGCCTCCTTCTTCTTCCCGAGCTTTTCTGGATTCACCATGCAATTAGGGTTAATTTAAACTATGCTTAACCGTATGGATATGTTCATCATTCTTAGACGAGTCTATAAGATCAAACTCGAAGTGATTTGGTTGATTCTAGGCTGAGAAATTAGGTTTTTAGTGCAAACGATCACAGGATCACACCAGTCGGGGACGAAGAAGGGCAGCCGTTGGATCGCGTGTTTTTTCATTGGACAATCCAGATTGCGTCAGATTGGAAATGGGACCGTGGGCTGTGTGGCATCCCAGTCAGATGGCAACGTCAAATGGCGGAGCAACGCGTAGTCTTTAGCAGCTGCCGAGGTTGAGCTGGCGCCTACGTGGTTAAGTAGGAAAGTCCATATTTTCTATATTTATTAAATCACCAGAACTTTAAAAATACATATCTTGGCCTATAAAAATAAAAAAAAGAAAAATACCCTCTTGCTTAGTGAACAGAGGAGAAAAATGTAGAAATAGTTTGAAACATTTTTTATGCATATTTTATTTTTAATGATTTAAACACTGCTTTCAGTCTTTTAATTCTCCACTGACCTAGAAATTTTATCATGGCTTGAGCTTTGGGGGTCTTTTTCTATCTATCATAGGGAATCCTCCCTGAATTTTCCAAAGTGAGGGGAGACTCTATTTTTCAAGTTATTATGTCTGTTTTGGTATAAAAAAATTAATAATGAAAATAATAATCAGAAAAATACAAAGTAAATTTTGGCAGGTCTCTTATGATTAGAGGACCCTAGGATAATTATTTCATGGGCTAAATCACTAAGATATGCACTAATTATCAACTTGAACTAAAATAGACTTTTAATTAATTAAGACAAAATAAAAGTCAAAATAATCCAAAAATGATTCGCCACTGTGCTCCAGGAATAAAGGAACTCCCCTAAAAATTTTGAAGTTATTTGGAATTATTTTAATAAGTTAAAGGATTTTCCTAAGTCCAATAACATTTTTTGGCACTTAAATGAATTTTTATAATTAAAATACCACTCAAAAAAATTATAAAATTAGTTTTGGGAGTTTTCACGTAATCAGAGGAATTTTCTAAAAATAAAATTGAAATTTTTATAAAAATTTTTTTAATCATATTTTAATAATTAAATAATTAAATAATATTAAAAAATCACAAAATATTAAAAATCATCAAATTGTTACTTTTGGTCTCCTAATTACTTAGGAACCATGCCCATAATTTTTCTAAGTCTCTAAGTTAAAATATTAATTTTTAAAGGCTTAAATGAATTTTTAAAAAGGCTAAAAAAGAATTTTCTTAATTTTACACTAAAATAATTCTAATAATTAAAAGAAAATTTAAAGAAATATAAAATTTATTTCTCTGGGTTCTCTGACCTTAGAGAGATTTTTGAAAAATATAAAATTGAATTTTCAACTTTTAAAATATTTTATAATTAATTAAAACACCAGAAATCAAAATAATTCTAATAATTAAAATAAATTTCAAAAAATTATGAAATTTGGTCTAAGTGGTCTTCTGGTCTAGGTTTACCTTTATTAAAAATTTCAAAGTAAAATATTTTGTTTTGATCAATTTATTGAATTTTCACTAAGAACCTCTATTTTTGCATTAAAATAAATATATAAATTAAATTCAAATCTAAAAAATCAGATTTTCTCCTCTGATGTTTTAACTAGTTCATTAGTGAGGTAACATAAAAGTTGCAAAGTCATTTGAATTGAATTTAGGGAATTATGAAGTGATAAGGCCTCAAGGGCAAAGTTGTAATTTTAAGGTTTTTAGCCTTAATTAATATTTAGGCTTAATCAAAGGGTAAAATGGGAAATTAATGATCCTAAATAATATGTTTGGATGTTTGAGACATTAAAGGGATAAATGGTAGAGACCAACTTCAATTTTGTCATATCAAAACTAAATGTTTGGATTTTCCTAATTAGTCTTAATTTGGAAGAAAATTAAAAAAAATGGTCCTTAGGGTTGGGGTTAATCTTGGAGGTTAATAATCCACTAACTTACACCCCTATTTGGTATATTAAATGATAGCCCAATATTTTGATAAAAATTAATTAAACTCATTTAACTTTTTCCAAAAAGAATTACAAATGTATCCATCAAAATTTTAAGGGCTTAATAGTGAGCTAGGCTTAATCAATCTTGCTAAAAGAATTTTAGAAAATCAAATATAATCAAATTCTAAATACCAGAAAATACTACAAGCTCCGTTATAAAATTAATTGGCTAATTTTCCCAAACAAATTAACTCTGTCTAAAGGGGTTTTCACCCACATAATCTTTAAATGAAATAACAAATGATAAATTACCCTGTCTTTCGGGTTAATTAAAAATACCAACTCACTGAGCATAAGAGTATAAAATAGATAGATTATTTAATAATTATGATAGGTTCAGAATGATCTCAAGGAAGCTTAAAAGAATTGTGAAACATCTAGGTATCTCCTAGAGGCTATTCACAAGTCTTTTGGACACCTTGCAAGACTACTGCACCGATCATATTTATTAAATGAAAATATCTAATAAATGAATAGGAGCTCACTGGGTTATGACCTAGGACTTGGTAGGCTTGTGACGAATATATCCATAAGGTTTTACTTTCCTGTGAATATAAAATATTTATTGCAAATAATACTAAAGTTTTAGGAGGAGGAACGAGAAGACTCGCAGGTATACTTTTATAAGTTTACACCGCTTTCTTTTCCCGTGTTTTCTTTACTGCACTTTACTTTTCTTACAATCTGCATGATAAACAACATTGTCACCCTGCATGAAAACTGAAACCTTTAGGATAGCCACAAAACTAAAACCAAAACTAAATTAAAAATCACAACAAGATAAAATTCGCCGCCACAACATTAAAAAATATAAAACAACTCAAAACTTAATTACCAACGAAACAAAAATCATAATTGTAACTAAATTAAAACGTCTCATTGGTTGATAGGGAATTCTTTGGAGGAAGTAACCCACATGTTGCTAACAGGTTTTTCCCAAGGTCTAAATGAAAGTATGGAACTCATCAAGTTGAGTTTAGTAAATTCATTTAGACTAAGTGAATCCGATAAAAATAGTGGTGTCGGGATGCTGGAACCATGAGTTCTTAACCAGTGTTGATACAATCAACTTTAATATTCCCCTAATAAAATATTAAGACACCTCAATTTAAATATCTCAAAAACATGACACTTCTCTTCTCCCCAATTGACACTTCTTTAAACTAAACCTGTTACACTAAGGAGCTTGAAGCATGCATAGTGGGTAGCACGGCCATCTTTAACAGCAAAACTTGCCTACACCAATAAAACCATTCCTTAGTTTAAACAACAATCTATAGGACTTCAAGGAAGCTTGCCTAGTGAAACATAAATCCTAATCTTTTCTTTAGGCTTTTACATAGTCTTGCTGTGCAATATAAGCTCTAATTCGCTTTAGGATTCCGAGGTTGTCATCCGATATGACATAAATCCTCTCATCTTCTAGGTTGTTTGCATAATCAAAGATTATGTAAATGTAATCCCTATAATTATTTGGCATGATTAAAATTTAAATAACTTCATTTCCAAGATTTAAAGCCAAACCATAGGATAGTTTGGGAAGACATCAAGATTTTTCCTTGAATTTGTGTTCTTCCTTTAGCCTTCTCTCCTTTGGATTCTAACAAAATAAAATATTCCAAAATTTTAGTCATCCACCTATTGAATTTCCGACTATCACATTTTCTTGAAAAAATTTACCTTTGGAAGTCATGAATATAAATATTTCTTGATGTATATCAAGAGTTTTCTTAGGTGACTTCGGTTATCTAAGATGTAATTAACTATAGGGGCTTGCCCTTATAAGAAACTTAAAGACCCTAGATTAATATAAACCCTATCTAATTCCTTCATATTAGATAGAGAAAATTGTCGGTCAAAATGGTTCGCAAATCAAACAGATGTCATAAATCCTTTAGTTTATTTGATAAAACTTCACCTCAAGCCACGTACTTATTCTACAGGATAAATACAGGTCTTGCGGTGAAATGCTTGATTATTTAAACTATTATTTATATGAAATCAGTTTAATTTCATATTCTTCAAAATAAAAAATATTAATTTCAAAATCCATATCCATATATATATATATATATATATATATATATATATATATATATATATAGTATAAATTAAATCAAATTTCTATTTTGTAAAATTAAAACCATTTTCAAAACAAAACACCTAAAAAATTATTTTCAAAAGAAGGAAGAGAATTTTAAAACGACCGACACTAATTTAATAAATTAATATTAAAACACTTATTTATGCATCAAAATACATATAAAAATAAAATAAAAATTAGAAAAATCACATTTTCTCTTTTGATATTTTAATTGACTCATGAGTGGGGTAACATAAAAATTTCAAAGTCATTTGAGTTGAATTCAAATGAATTATGAAGTAATAGGCCTTAAAGGGACAAAAATACTAATTTTGAAATTTAAGCTTTAAATTAATATTTAGGCTTAAATAAAGGATAATGGGTAATAAATGATCCTAATTAAAATTTTTTAGATGATTGAAATATAAAGGATTAAAAGGTATAAACCAATATCACCTCTTCCAATGACAAGGGCATAATTTTTATTTTCCCTAATTATCATAAATTGGAATTTAATTAAATTAAATGATTCTAAAGTGATGGATTGATCTTGGAAGTCAATAATTCAATTATTTGAGACCCTAGCTAATGATTTGATGATAATACAATCATAGATAAGGATTAATAAAACATAACTTAACATTCGTAAAATCGCAAATTCATTTGTAATTCTTAAGAGCTTAGTAGTGAACTAAGCTTAATCCAATTTTTGATTAATGAGGTTTAGAAAATAAAACATAATTGACTAAGAATATTTTGAAAACATTACTAGCCCAATTTTAAATTAATTGGCTAAATTGTTTAAAATTAATTTACCATTTAACGAGTCTTCACTCACATAATTTATACATGAAATATCAAGTGATATTTACCCCACTCATGAGATAATTATAACATTTATGTTCATTGAATGTAAGGTTAAGACATGACCATTAAACTTTAAACCATAATGGATAAATGATTTAGCAACCTAATAGGTTCAGAAGAACTCAGGACCTTCTAAAAGATTTTAAAGGTTGTTTAGCGTCACCCGAACACTTTTTATGGTCTTTTTGATATCTTAGATGACAACTGAAACTATTATGCTTTGCTTAAGAAGATCATTCTATGAATATGAACCCACCAAGTTATGTCCTAGGGTTTGGTAGGTGATGCGCCCCCGACGTGTGCTATTTTTCTACGTGTTTTATGTTTGTATGTATGCTCACACACTACAACTTCTATGCAAGTATACATATCGTATCAAGTAATACAGGGCTCTAATGGAGTCCCGTTTATCGATCCCACAGGGAAGCGAGGTAAGAGGTCCTTAGTCAAATTCTAGTATACTACTATCAGAATTTAGTTTGGAAGGTCGATATAAATGGTTTTTTTAACAAATACTCCAAAAGGTAAGTCTTATGTTTAAAATAGCTAATAACTACTCTTAAAGGAAATACTAATTATAAAGATAACCCTTTCTGGATAAATTGGTTTGGTAAATTTTGAGATAATAAAATATACAATTCTTATGTAGTGATTTGGATTATGTAAAGGAATGAGATGCATTAAATATTGTATGTGACAAATAGGAGCAATCCTATTGTTTAACCTCTTCCGAGTGCATAAAGAACATTGGCTAATCTTAAGTTTAGTCCCTAAATCCGTGATTTGGCTGGGAGGATATTGGCTCTCGCTCTAGAGCTCCCACTTCCCTTCGCCTGAAGGCTAACTCTCGCTTTAGTTTCTAAACCCTAGGACCGTATTGGAAATTTTAGTCTGTCACCCTAAAATCTCCAATTTTACGCCCTTCAAAGTATATTTCCTTATTTATTTGCACTCAAACCCCATGAACTTAACCATCCATGAAATGTTAATGTGGTTCCACTTTGTTGAGAATTACACCACCATTTCGGATCGTAGTGCAATTACAATAAATTTTTAACACTACAATGAGCTCTTTTTGTAATGCAAATGAAGCACAATTAAAAACCATCACATTTATAATTAAAAATTCTTCTATCATGCATCCTAATATCCTAAACATGAATCCAACTAATTGTAAAAAAAAAAGGTAGAATAAAAACAATAGAATAATCTTATTATGCCACTGTTTCCAAACAAGAAGAAAGAGTAAGAGAAGACATCACAAAACACGAAGAAAGCATAACGAAAAACTTCATTTCATACAAGCAAATCCACAAAATAAGTGTTTACAAAATCATAAGATAGTGAAGAACACAACACTTAGCTTTTTCTCCTTCAAAGAAATATGAACATCTCTTCCATAAATTCTCCTGCAGATCCATGCAATGCTAGTACAAACTCTTACATATTCTCTCAAAATCTCCTCTCAAAACTCTCCAGAAAAGTAGAAATCTACACTTGTACTCCTATTCTATGATCTCTAATCATTCTTCACGTTTTCCTACTCACACACCTTTTTTTGGCTTCAAATTCACTTAAAAATAGTGTAGGGACGAACTTCCTAATTTGTCTTCAAGAAAACTTCCAAAAAGTGTCCAGATTCAATGTATATGGCCAATAACAGCCCAAAATCATAGGGCTCCGCTGGCGCTGAATAGGGCGCCACCGGTGCTGTATAGAGCATTGCTGGTGCCATATTTCATCGCTTTTTGGTTTTCGGCACAGCCAACGCCCATTCTGGCACCGACAGTGGCCATTCTGCACATCTCCACCATTTTACTTCTTTTGGCTCCATTTTCGTTTTGTTTCGCCCCGTTTCAGTTGCATTATGTTCCTAACAGATAAAACTACAAAATAAGCATGAAAACAAAATTTTTTTAAAGTGTAATCTCATTCAAAAATATGTAAGAAGTGTAAAAGAGATTAAATATAGAATTACTTATCGAAATTTATCAGGCCAAAATTTGCTTTCTTACTCGTTTTTGTTCCAAATTGCACCATTTTTGCTTCTTTTTCTCCAAGAGTCCATTTATTATACCTAAAAACAAAAAATGTAAAATACATTTTTTAAAGTGCAATATCATTAAGGTTAAGCAAAAAATGTATATGTAAATTAAGTATTTTTTAGGCGTGTCAAGTCCCCCAAACTTAACTGTTGTTTGTCCTCAAATAACGATATAACTTTAAAAACCAAATATGTTGACTTGTGGTTTTGGGTTTCAATAGAATTTCATATAATTTTATCTCAGAAATGTTATAGTGTAACATAGGAGAAATTTTAGCAAATCAACCTAGGACTAGAGTGTAAGAGTATTGTCGGCATATTTTTAGGTTATGTGTTTTATTTTGAAAAGGGGGTCGCCTACAGAAATTGTCGGCGAATTTTTAATTTAATTTAAATAAATAATTTGAAAAGTAGTATTTTATTTTTGAAAATAATTCTAAATTTGAAAATTTTAAGATATGAAATCAAACTGATCTCGCATCCCGAATAATTTATATAAACGAGCACCGCACCACAAACCGTGTATCTATCCCGAAGAATAGACACACTGCTTGACAATGGGGCTCGATTAAATAAACTAGAATGGTTTGTGACATCCGTTTGGTCTGCGAACCAATTTTTTTTAAGCCGACAAATTCCCTGCTTAATATGAAAGCATTAAATAGGGTTTATATTACTCGGGTTCTTTAAAATTCCCTATAAGGGCAAGCCCCTATAGTTAATTACATCTTAGGTGACGGGAATCACCTAAGAAAACTCTCGATAATAACCAATAATTCCGCTCTCAAGAATTTCAAAGTTTAAGGTTTTGAAAGGATTGAATTTTTTTGAATCTCGATAGGGAATGGATCAAGTCCGGAACATTTTATTTTGGGAATTCAAAGGAAGAAAAGTAGGAGAAATTATGGATTCGAAGTGAACTTCGATAATCTCCCGACTATCCTATTGTTTGGCTTGGATTTAGGAAAGCCCTAATGTTTATTTAATGTTTTAATCTTGCCAATTTTAATTAATTAGGGCTTATATTTATATGATAGAATCATACAAATAGCCTGGAAGATATGAGGGTTTATGTCGTATCGGACGACTACCTCGGAATCCTAAGACCGGTTAGGGCTTAATTTACATGATATGATCATGCGAATGCCTAACGAAGAGTTGAGGATTTATGTTGCACTAGTGCAAACTACCTCGAAGTCCTATGGCTTTGTTGTTCAATTCTAGGAAAGTTTCTGTTGAAGTAGATCCGAGTTTTGCTCGACGACGATGGCCGTGCTCGCCCACCATGCTCCGAGCTCCTTGTTGTTGCAGAGGTTTAGTTTTAGAAGTCATAAATCGGGGGATGAGAAAAGTGTTTTGGTTTAGAGAAGTCTTAATTTCCAAGTGTTTTTTGTGTTTTAATTAAAACAAATTTTAAAGTTGATTAAACAGAACCGATTAAGATCCCACGGTTCCGTCATCCCGGCACCGTTATTTTCATCGAATTCACTTAGTCCAGATGAATTTGCTAAACTCAATCGAATGAGTTCCACACTTTCATTTAGACCGTGGGAAATCCCGTTAGCAACACGTGGGTTACATCATCCGAGGTATTCCCGATCATTCAATGAGACGTTTTAATTTAGTTGTAGTTGTAGTTTTGTTGTTCGTTTGTGATTAAATTTTGAGTTGTTTTATATTTTGAAATGTTGTGGAGGTGAATTTTATCTTGTAGTGTCTTTTAATTTAGTTATGGGTTTCGGTTTTAGTTTCTGTCCTAAAGGTGTAGGTTTTCATGCAACTGTTGTTTATCATGCAAGAAAAGTAAGTGCGATGCGATTAAATAAATTACAATAAATAAATTGCAATAAAATAAAAGCGTACCTGGAGGGTCTTCTCGTCATCCCAAGCTGCACTTAAAACACAGTTGGAATATTTAAACAAGTTCCTAGGTAAAGCTAAGGTAAGGGTTATGGTTTTCTACCAAATTCCTAATCCTATAGCTAGTCATTTCCTATGACGTCTAGGTTCTTGTATTTTTGGTTTGAAGACGATTTTCTTCATCGAAGAACAATTAAGTTCAATTGTTCTTATAAATATCCTATCATATTGAGGAAGTGCTTAAGAAGAATCTTAAACATCTTTTCAATATTTCTAGGATTGTTTTAAGTCCAAGTGAATTTAATTATGTAAATGAATCGATCGTCCGAGATTTTCAAGTTTTGTTAACTTGCTCGATGAATCGGGACATTTGAATGTCCTATAAGTGAAGTAACGTTTCATTTAATGTTCGTTTAGGAGTTATGATAACTAAAAGCTCCTAAGGGCAAAATGATATTTAGTGATTTGTGATTCAAATTTAAGTTCAAATTAATGATTTAAGTTTGGAATAGTGTTCAAGTTATTTTAGATTTATTTTTGAGTTCTTTATGTCTTAGGTGATGTTATT
Organism: Papilionanthe hookeriana x Papilionanthe teres; assembly: GCA_022702705.1. Lineage (NCBI taxonomy): Eukaryota > Viridiplantae > Streptophyta > Magnoliopsida > Asparagales > Orchidaceae > Papilionanthe > Papilionanthe hookeriana x Papilionanthe teres. Next base: position 62,674,945 of record CM040424.1, read on the forward strand.
TAATTCAACTTAATTCAATTTAATTTAATTTAATTTAATTTAATTTAATTTAATTTAATATAATATAGTATAATTTAATTTAATTTAATTTAATTTAATTCAATTTAGTTTGGTTTGATGTTACATTAATTTGATTTAATTTAATTTTTAATTTAATTTGACTTAATTTAATTTAATTTAATTTAATTTATTTAATTTAGTTTAATTTAATTTAATTTAATTTAATTCTTAATTTAATTTAATTTTTTTTTAATTTAATTTTTAATTTAATTTAATTTAATTTTTAATTTAATTTAATTTAATTTAATTTAATTTTATTCATTTTAATTTTAATTAAAATTTTAAAAGAGTTCAATAATTTAATTTTAGTTTAATGATTAAGTCTTTTAAATTTGAATTATCATTTTAATTAAGAATTAAACATTAATGAAATGATTAATTTAGGGATTTTTAAATTAAAGAATAAATCTCTTCCTAATAATATTCCTATTTTAATAATTCCAATTTTTATTATTCTTCCGATTTAATCAATTATTTAATTAAAGTTTAATCATTTTAAATTGTTTAATGGGTTTCTACCCTTCAATTGTTAAATTTCAATCATCCAAATCAGGTTAGGATCAAATATTTTACTTGTTAATTTTTTATTAAACCTAAAGTTTTAATTAAAGGTTAAAATTTTAATTACCATTTTGCCCTTTAAGCTTAATAATTTCATAACTCATTAAATTGAACTCAAATGAAGTTGAAATTTTTATGTGACTTCACTTATGTGTCAATAAAGACATGAGAGGAGAAAATTTGATTTTTCTGTATTTAATTTATTTATATAATTATTTTTGGTAGAAAATAGAGATTTCCAAGGAAAATTTAATAACATGACCAAGGAAAATTTTCTGTCCTTAAGAAAATTATGGGACATTCCTAATGACCAGAGGACCATTTGGACCAAATTTTGTGATTTTTTGAATTATATTTTATTTATTAGAATTATTTTAAGTTCTGGAGTATTAATTAATTTAAAAATAGAATATAACTTGAAAAATGAATTTTATAATTTTTAAAATCTCTCTGATATCAAGGAAATCAGAGAAGCAAATTTTGCAATTTTCTGATTTTTCTATGATTTATTATAATTACTTTAGTGAAAATGCTAGAAAATACATTTTTTAATTTTAAAATTACCCTAGAGCTTTAAAAATTAATATCTCACCAAATAGGCCTAAGAAAAATATGGGGTTTGTTCCTAAGTGATTAAAATTCAAAATGTGACATTTTGGTGAATTTTATTATTTTTGTGATTTTTATTATTTTTTAATTATTGAAAATATTAAAATAATATTAAAAATCAACTTTTTTAGAAAATTGAAATTTTAATTTTCTTAAATTCCCCTGATACCAGAGAGGCTCCAAAACCAATTTGGTGAATTTTTGAAAGGTATTTTGAAAGTTATGAATTTTTAAAGTTTAAAATGGCTAAATGGCTTAATCAACCCAATTAATAGGGCTAACCAAGTCCAATTGACCTCAAATTTTTATGGTGAGTTCCTATGATCCCAAAGGTCAATGGAGAATTGATTTGAAGTCAATTTGATGTATGGTTAGCTCTAATTAAATAGAGACCTATTTTGAGTGTTTAAGCCGATTAGGGTTGTCTAAAATGAACTAACTCAAAACCTATTTTTCCTAGGGTTCTCTGGTCATAAGGAACATCACCAAATTTTCCTAGAATTTATTTCACAACATGCTATTTATTGGAATTAAAATACTCAAAACAGTGACATGAATTTGAAAAATCAATAACTCTTTATAGGGATGGCCTCTGACTTTGGAAAATTTAGGGAATGTTCCCAAATTCAGAGGCTTCAAAAGCCCTATGGTCTCATGCCATGGTGAATTGTATACATGCATGGAGAATTAAATGAATGCAGAGAGTAAATAAATTATAAAAAATAAAATACTTAATGAAATTAAATGATTTCTTTTCCACATTATTTTCCTCTCGTTCATCGAGCAAGAGGGTATTTTTATTTTATTTTTATGATTTTCCTACACAAAGTTATGAATTTTTGAAGTTTAGGGAATTAAATAAATAGAAAATACCCCTAATTTTCTACTTATCCACGCGGCGCCGCGTCATCCTTAACATCTCCGAAGGGTTACGTGTCGCGCTGTGATTGGGCGCCGCCATCTGAGTCAGCAGTCCCGGGGCCCGCTGTATCGTTCCGTCTCCTCATCCGGCGCGATCCTGACCGTCCATGCGCGCGTGTATTAAATGGACGGCATCCGTTCATCGTCCCCAAGTGTCCTCACCCGAGAGCCGTCCACACTAAATCCCTAATATCTCACTCGATACTCAATGGATTTTCATGTTCTTATGCTCTATGGATTCGTCTTGAGAAGACGAACACATCCATATGGTTTATGTGGGATGAAATTTACGCAATAAAAATGGAGAATGTTCAGAAGCTCGGGAGGAAGAGTGAGGCCATACCTTAGCTCTGAGAGGTGAAGCCTCAATCAGAGATGCTCGGCACGTTCGTTGGAGCTGCAGGAGGCTAGGGATGAAGCACAGGGATGTGGTGAATTGCACTAGGTGTGATTTCCACCAAGGTCGATCACAACCTTTGGAGTCCGGAACAAGCCGGGTGGCACTGGAGATGGGGCTTTTGCTTGGTGGACACCTTCTCTTGGTCCGAGTGAAGGTGTAGGACCAATCGATTTGAGGATTGACCCACTTGTGGAGGAGTGTCTCGGTTTTGGGCTTGGATTTCAACTGCGAAATTGAGCTCGCGAGAGAAGAAATGGCGAGGGATTTCGGTGGGGATCAAGTGCTCGTGTATGGGGAGTAGTACGGAACAATTTTGGCGAGTTTCCTTAAGGTTTTGTTTCAGCACCTCCCATGGCCGAGAGGGGGTGGTGTTTAAATAGGCATGGTCGGAGGCTCTCCCGGGGGGTTTAATGGTTGGGATCGAGCTTGCTCTGGTGAGGAGAAAAACGAGCTGCAATGGCCATTTGGAGTGAGGCGGCTCGGCAAGGTGGAATTCCAAAATTTGGCTCCTCCCAAGGTCTCGGCCATGGTGTTTTCCGGCGGCCGGGGTGGGCGGCGGCGAGCAATGGTCACCCTCGGGGTCGGGTGGGTCGGGGCTGGGTGTTTGTGCGAGCGATCGGGCCTTGCCATGTGTAAAGGGTTTGAATCAAAGTGGAATGGGAAAAGGGCTAGTTTTGGGTCTAAATGGGTCAACTCTTGGTTTTGGGTTAGGTTCACCCTCCAAGGCCAATTTGGGCTGAAGGGAAAGTCACTTGGATCGGCTTGATTAGTGGGGTCAAGTCACAATCCAAGTACAATTAAGCTTAAGCAAGAGTTAGGGGAGACATGGGAGTGGTTAATCACTCTTAAGAGAATCATTAAAGGGTCCCCTCTTCTTGCCATTTTGGGCATGGTGACAAGTCAAACCCCCCATGGCTTCATGTGGCTTGTCTATGGCTTGCATGGCTTGCATTTGGCTTGAAAAAAGTTGACTTGTTTCATGAAAAAAGGGTTTTAGAAATATTTGACATTTAGGGGGTAATTTGGCATGAGGCTTAATTTGGAATTATTTGATGATGTGATTAGAACTTAGGGAATGGCTTTGATTAAATGGATGGCAAATGAAAATGTCATGTGGGCTTTAGGGCCAATTTTGGGCTTTTGTATTTGGTGGAAATGGGCTTTTAGGAAGGTTTAGGGAAGTGGGCTTTTAGGTTTGAAAATGAATTTATGGATAGAAATTTTGTAAAGTGGTTGGGCCAAATAATTGTTGAGTTTGGTTTAGGGATGTGCCATGAGAGGTTTGGAGTCAATTTGGTGTGATTTGGACTTGAATTGGTTTGAATTTGGGTTTAATTGGTAAGTGGGCCTATGTAGGTCAAATTGGGCTAACTTGGGCCAATGTTGGGCTAGAGTTGAAATTGATGTAAAATTAATGTTGGGAAATGTTTATGGGAGTGTTTAAAAGAGGTTTTGGCTTTGGTTAGTTTTGATTTTGGGATTTGGGCTCATTTGGGTTAGGTTTGGGTTTAGGTCAAAAATGGGCCTTTTAGCTTTGGATTGAATTTTAGTGGGGTTTGGATCAAAATCTTAGGCAAATCATGTTAGTGTTTTGTTTATGGGGATGTTAAGGAAGGTTTAGAAAAGATTTGGGGTTAATTGGAGTTGAATTGGGTGAGTTTGGGCTAAGTTTGGGTCATGGGTCCAAATTGGGCTTTAAGGCCAAAGGTGAAATTGGATCCAAATTTCAATCAAATTGGGCTTGGATTTGGTCTAGATTGGTGTTGGGGATGTTGAATTGAAGTTTAGAATTGAATTGGACCAGAATTTGGGTCAATTGGGTAGGTTTAGTTTGACATTGGGTTCACTTTGGGTTAAAATGGGTCAAATTTGGGGTTTTGATAAAAGTGGGGTAAATTGAAAAAATTGGCCTATGGTGTAGTTGAACAAAATGAAATTGGGAATATTTGGGATTTTCTGGAATTTTCTGGGAATTTTCTGAATTTTTTGATTTTTTGGCTAAGAGGGGTATTTTGGGTATTTGGAGGGTATTGGGAGGTACTTTTGGAATTTTTGGTATTTTTGGGTATGGATAATCAATTTGTGTGATGTGGAAATGTTTGGGATTGAATTTGGAGAATTTTGGGTAATTTGGAAGTTTTTGAGAAATTTGGGCTATTCAGGGCTTTGGGTAGTTTAGCGGGTGTAGGGTCCCGGGGGTCAAAAATTGAAAATTTGGAAAATTGAAGATTGGGTGGATGTAAGTGGAATAAAATCATTTTTGTTGAGACATGAAGCCATATCAAGCCCACATGAGCCATGAAGGGACTCATTTGAGGCATTCACTATGTTGTTCCTAACCTCTTAGCCGGGGCTTAGGGGTTAAGGACCATCCATGTGAATCACCTACATGAGTCAGGAGGTCAAGTCGAGTATGGGTGTATTTTTAGGAGGTGTATGGAGGTGTAGTGTATGAGTGTAGTGTGTGTGTAAGTCAGCCCCTTCATCAGACCAGGCCACCCAGGGCAGTCCTAAGGCCAAAGAGTCCTATAGGAACTCATCCTTTAAACTTCCACATTTGATTTCAACCCTCTAGGTGATTAGGGGTCTACGATCGAGTTTGTGGAGTTTGCGGGAGTTTAGAAGTGGTTTGAATTTCTAAAAGGTGGGTCCCAATTCTAATCCTCTAAGATAGTCAAAGGAAAAGCCTAAGGCTAGATCCTAAGCACTAAAAGAAGAAGAGAAGACCTCATCAAAAATGAGGTCAACAAGTATCTCATATTCAACTTAGGAATCCTGATTTTTTATTTACTTCAAAAGTTATTGAAACTTGTGAATCTAAAGATTCAAAGAAAGTATAAAAAAATAATTTAAGCACCTTATCTATACCAATTTGTCTAAAACCTTTTAAAATAAGATTAAGCTTAGGATTATTTTTAAGTATTTTCACTTAAAAAGATTCAAGTAAAACCAATTTTTGATTAGGCTTATCCTCAAGCTTCTCCTTACTTTTTTTTTTTACTTTTCTTTTCTTTTCTTTTTTTTTTTCTTTTCTTTTATACGGGATCATTTTCAATCCCCTTTTTTTCTATTTTTTTATGTGAGGATTACTATATCTGGATAGGCCTTTAATAATTTTGAATTTCGTTATCCTCTCCCTAAAATCCAAAACTCAAAACTTTCCCTCACTTTTTAAAAGTGTAAGTATTAGTTTGAAAATTGTTTCAATAAATGTGCAATTCTCATTAAGTTTAAATCTAAGAATTTTAGTAAAATAATTTTCCTAATGTTTCCTACAAATATCTTAACTCTAGAATAGTTTCATCACATAGGATTTTTACTAAGTTATTTTTCTAACGTTCCTAAAATCAAAATTATAGTAACTTAAAGGTAACACTGTATGCCACTAGTCACTTTAAAAGTGATACTAAACTAAATACAGGCTATCCAGGGCAAATAAAGTTACATTTTAAAATTTTTTCGTCCCCCACAAACATGAATTTTAAAATATTTTGTAATTAATTCTATAAAATTCAGCAGGAATAAAAAGTAAAAGTTGTATCTACTAACTACTATAACATTCTATCAAATTCATATACATGCATAATCATGATAGAATAACTGCAGGAGAAAGTAAAGCTAGCCTAAAACATGCTTACAATAATAATAAACTAAAAGGAAGTGTACTCACTTTAAAATTTTATTTTTCTTTCTACCCCTAACTTAAATTTTTAACATATATACCATTTAGTATAGAAAATATAAGTAGGAAGACAAATAGTCCAAAAATTATATCTATCACAAATGTCTATAAAAAACATCTTCAATTGTTAATCAGGATAGAACAATACGCAGTAGAAAGTAAATCTAAACTAATAACACTAGAATGAAATTGACTAAATAAAAGTCTAACTAGCATAGCAGGTATCAGCATTGGAATATGAAAATGTTCTTCAAGTCTTATATAAAATTGTAACTCACAAATAAACTCACATAAAAAATGAGGATAATTCTTCCATTAACTTATCTCATCTCACTAACTTACCTCTAATTTCTAATGGAATCACTAAACTAATAAATTTGGTACATTAGAATGATTTTATAGGTTATAATCCCAAAGATAAGATTAAGCCTGATATATTGGCTCTTAGACTCCAAACTCAGGCATCATATAATCCCTTTAATTAAGCACCTCTAATAGTTATAAATCGTAGTGTAAGATCATCCACAAGTTATTCATCAAATATGTACATGACTCCTATCAAATAAAATCAAAGTCAGAGAAAAGGAGTAACAAAATTGAGATGGATATGTCACTGTTCAAGTTCATGATATCTCTTGTAAAACTCAAGTCCGGGTGAGACCAGAGTCATAGTGGGCTCGTCAATCCAACTACTACAAGAGATCATACAATTCTAGCCATTATAAAAAGTTAAGTAATCACCTCCCTCATGACACAGATAAAGATCAAATCAAACCACTAACAATCCAAACATCTACTAATCAACAATCAAACTGAATAATCCACACTAAAGTAAACACAATACAACACTAACAATCACGACTCTCTTGCATACTAATTTAAAGCACACTGATAACTATAGGTTGCCTCCCATAAAATGTTTGATTTAACGTCGCGAGCCCGACAAATGATTCTTTCTGGATCAATATTCCAATGAAGTAATCCTCGATCAATCACCCAATTTTTTTCAGATCTCGGGATTCCTACAAAATCCTTAAATTTTAGTTTTTCATTCAACTCTTCCTTTTTGGATTGATTTATATCATTGTTCCTCATATTTCTTTCTAGATCTAAAATTCTTCTAATGACTTTCTCAATTTACATAATAATATTATCCTTGAAATTTATAAGAACTGGATATTTATAAGATACTTTAAGATCTCCCAAAATTTGGATCGAATTTTATCTACATAATTCAGATTCTAGATCAAAATCTTCTATGTTACTCTTCTTTTTAGGTTTGTCTTTCAATTCTTCCCCTTGGTACTGAGTAAATGATGGAGGTGGTCTTTCTATACCTATCTTAGTTAAGTAAAAAGGTTTTTCTATTTCCTTAGGAGTTTCTTCCATTGGACTTTCAATATCCTTATCCTCATCTCTCAACTCAAGGTTCTTTTGAAATATATCCTCAAATTCTCTTCCAAGTCTTAGTTTATAAACTTTATCTTGTTCATCATTAAATTTGGGTTTTTCTTGTGATTGAGTCGAATCTAAAGATATAAAGACTGGTGGTGTAGATGAATTCCCTAAATGGATAATCTTTAAAAAAATTGTATGTGGTACATACATATTAAGTTCATGACATTTTTCAACAGATGGAATTAAAATTTCACTATTTTTTGTAGCATCCATCATTTCACACCTCTCTTGAACATACATACAATCTTCTTTAGACAACGTTTTCAACTCATCATGAAAGTCCATTTCGATCTCATCTATTTACTTACTTTCAAAACTTTTTTGGAAATGGTCTTTACTTAGATAATCAATTTCATACATAAAAAAACAATCGTCATCTTTCTCTCAACTGGATATTTCTTAGTCTTTAACACATCAAAAGTGACTTTTTGGTCATTAATATTCATAATCAACTCTCCTTTTTGCACATCTATCATAACTTGTCTAATAACAAGAAAAGGTCTCCCCAAATTAATTGGAAGTTCTTTATATTTCTCCATATCTAATACAATAAAGCCCATAACAAAGATAAATTTATCCAATTTAACAAGCACATCTTCTATAACACCTTTTGGATAAATGATAAATCGATCAACTAAATGAATGGTTATAGTAGAGGGAGAAATATCAGTTAAACCTAATCTTCTAAATATAGATAGAGACATCACATTAATGCCTGCTCCTAAATCACATAAAGCTTTTCTACATAATCTTTCTCCAGTTGCACAAGGAATTGTAAAGCTCAAGGATCTTTAAGTTTCTGAGGAAACTTTTTCTGAAGTATAACGCTGCACTCCTTACTGAGTGCAACTGTCTCGTAATCCCCAAATTTCATTTTCTTGTTTACTATCTCCTTCATAAACTTTGCATAAATTTGCATCTGTTCTAAATCTTCTGCAAAAGTAATATTTATCGTTAACTTCTTAAGTACTTTCATAAACTTCTAAATCTTCTACAAAAGTAATATTTATTCAACTTATCATGGCTAAGTCTTTGAGGAAATGGAGGTGGTGGTCTTTCCAAATTGATTTTAGTTAGAGATTCTAATTTTTTTAGATCCTTAGAAACATGTTCTTCAGGTCTTTTTGTTTCCTTTGTTTCTCTCACAACTTCTTTCTTGTTTCTAACCACATCCTCTATCTCGCTTCCACTTCTTAATTAGACATCTTCTATTTGTTCATTATTGTTCTCTTTAGGTTTGATCTCAGTGTTGCTAGGAAGTGTTCATTGGGGTCTATTACTAAGTGAATTAGAAATTTGTTCCATTTGATTCTCTATGTTTCTAATCATAACATTTTGACTTAGAAACTGGTTTTCCATTTGCAATACCACTTCTTCTATAGACATCTTCTTATCCTCAAATTGTTGATCATTGTTAGAGTCCAGTGGATATGAAGGTCTATAGCTTGTGTTCCCCTGATTATTCCAACTTCCATTAGGATTTACATGATTCTTTTCCCATTGTTGGTTTCCACCCCAATAGTATGATTCCAGTTAAAATTAGGATGGTTCTTCCAACATGGGTTGTAAAAGTTAGAATACGGGTTGTTTATGGTATTTAAAGTCTCTTATAATAAGTTGGAATCAATCATATTCCCTAATGAACTTTCCTCACTTATAGGAGTAAATTGAGGCTGGTTCAATCCAAATTGGTCCAACTTCCTTGATATTGCAGCAACCTAAGATGCAAGAATTGCAATAATATCTGAATCATGAACACTAGCTACCTTTTCAGGATTTACCCTTGCAGAGGCCATTGATATATAATTGTAGTCATTTCTTCAATTAATGCATACTCTTGATCAAATGTTTTTGATATTAATGAACCACCAGCATGAGCATCAATAATTGACCTAAAAGATCCTACTAACTCATTATAAAAAGTTTGAATGATTAATGATCTGACAAGCATAATGTGGACACTTTCTTAGGAGTTCTTTAAATCTTTCCCAGGCTTCGTATATTGATTCCTCTTCATTTTGGTAAAATGAGATAATATCGTTTCTAAGTTTAGTAGTCCTCGAAAGTTCTTAGGTAGGAATTTCTGAGTTAACTCCTCCCAATTTTTAATAGAGCTAGGTGCTAATGAGTATAACCACATTTTAACCTTATCCCTTAGTGAGAAAAGAAAAAGCCTTCGCCTAATAGCAACGTCTGACATGCCGTTATAACGAAATCTAGCACAAAGTTCTAGAAAACTAGATAAGTGTAATTAGGAATCCTCCGAAGGAGTTCCCCGTAGCTGGTTATTCTGCACCTATTGGATAATTACTGGATTTAGTTTGAACGAGTCAGCTTCTACGATAGGGTTTTGTATACTTGAGTGAATTTCATTTGTCATAGGATTTACATGATCCCTCAATGATTTATGATGATTTTCCAAGTTATGATTTTGAATGTTTTCCATTTTCGTCTCTTATTTTTTGAAGTCCTTTCTGTTTTTTGATTGTTTTTTACCATTTTTTTAACTTAGGACCATAAGACATAAGTCCAACAGAACTTTTATTTTGTATACGTAACACAAAAAATAATAGATTAACAATAAAACAAATTAAATTAAAAATAGATTCAACACAACAAAATATTTTCACAAACATCCTGTTTTTCACACAAAAAGTTTTTTTTCAACACTTTTTCATACAAAAAAACTTTTCACACAAAAACAATTTTACGACACTAAAGTTTTCCATTTCTAAGCCTAATTACTTCAACTAAAATTCTCCTAAAATTCTTACAGAAGCTTCCTCGAAAACGGCGCCAAAAATGTGATGTGCCCCCGGTGTGTGCTATTTTTCTGTGTGTTTTATATTTGTATGTATGTGCACATACTAGAGCTTCTACGCAAGTATACGTATCATATCAAGTAATACAGGGGTATAATGTAGTCCTGTTTATTGATCCCTTAGGGAAGCGAGGTAAGAGGTCCTTCATCAAATTCTTGTATACTACTATCAAACTTTAGTTTGGAAGGTCGATATAAGTGGTTTTTCTAACAAATAATCCAAAAAGTAAGTCTTTTGTTTAAAATAACTAATAACTACTCCTAATAGAAATATTAATTATAGAGAGAACCATTTCTGGATAAATTAGTTTGGTGAATTTTGAGATAATAAAATCTACAATTCTTACGTAGTGAATTGGATAATATAAAGGAATGAGATGCATTAAATATATGTGACAAATATGAGCAATCCTATTCTTTACCATCTTCCGAGTGCATAAACAACATTGGCTAATCCTAGGTTTAGCTCCTAAATCTATGGTTAGGCTGGAAGGATACTGGCTCTTACTCTGGAGCTCCCATTTCCCTCGTCTGAAGGCTAACTCTTGCTTTATTTTCCAAAAACTAGGACCGAGTTGGGGATTTTAGTCTGTCATCCTAAAATCTCCAATTCTATGCCCATCAAAGTATATTTCCTTATTTATTTACACTCAACCCCCATGAACTTCACCATCCATGGAATTTGAATGTGGTTCTACTTTGTTGAGAATTACACCACCCTCTCGGATCGTAGTGCAATTATAACAAAATTTAACACTACAACGAGCTATTTTTGTAATGTAAATGAAGTGCAAGTAAAAACCAACACATTTTGAATCCTCTATCATGCATCCCAATCTCCTAAACATGAATTCTACTCATTGCAAAAGAAAGGTATAATGAAGACAATGGAATAATCTTCTTATGCCAATGTTTCCAAACAAGAGAAAGAGTAAGAGAAAACTTTACAAAGCACAAAGAAAACAAGATGGAAAACTTCATTTCATCAAAGCAAATATACAAAATAAGTGTATACAAAATCATAAGATAATGAAGAACACAATACTTTGCTTTTTCCCCTTGAAAGAAATATGAAAATCTCGTCCATAAAGTCTCCGGTTAATTCATGCAATGCTAGTACAAACTCTTACATATTATCTCAAAATCCCCTCTCCAATCTCTCCAGAAAAGTAGAAATTAACATTTCTACTCCTATTCTAATATCTCTAATCATTCTCCACGTTTTCCTACTCACACACACCTTTTTTTGGCTTCAAATTCACTTTAAAATAGTGTAGGGACTAACCTCTCAAGAGGTGCTCTAAGAAACCTTCCAAAAAGTGTCTATATTCAATGTATATGGCCAATAACCGCCCAAAATCACGTTCAAACCATCTCGGGCACTGCCGGTGTCATATTTCATTGTTCTTGAGTTTCTGGCACTGTCGGTGCCTTATCTGGCACCGCCAGCTCCCATTCTGCGTAGATCCAGCATTTTGCTCCTTTTGGCTCCATTTTAACTCTGTTTCGCCCCTCCGTTTCAGTTGCGTTGCATTCCTAATAGATAGAACTACAAAATAAGCATTAAAACAACCTTTTTAAAGTGTAATCTCATTCAAAAATATGTAAGAACTTTAAATGAGATTAAGCATATAAAGACTTATCGAAATGTGTCAGGCCAAAATTTATTTTCTTGCTCGTTTTTGCTCTAAATTGCACCATTTTTGCTTATTTTTCTCCAAGAGTCCAATTTTTGTACCTAAACCAAAAGAATGCAAAATACGTTCTTTTAAAGTGCAATATCATTAAAATTAAGTATAAAATATATATGTAAAATCAAGCATTTTTTAGGCGTTTCAGTAGGCACACCTTAAATTAGTTTTGTCTACTTTCCTTATGTGCAACATATTTTATTTCCCTGCAAGATTATATATACACTGCAAATACTGACTTTCAGTTGGAGTGCGAGAAGAGGACTGGTACACTTTTATAGTTTATTTATAGTACTTTTCTTTACTGTACTTTATTTTGCAGTACTTTCCATTTTCTGCAAATTATGCCACCTTGTAAAACCAAAACCAAATCAAAAACAAATTTCACAACAAAAACGAAACAAGACAACTCTAAAAACTAATCATAAACAAAATAAAACAAAGACAATTGAAACTAAATTAATATGTCCATTAGGATAATCGGGAATCCCTCAAAGGAGGCAACCTACGGTACGCTAACGAGATTTCCTCCTGTCCGAATGAACTTATTGAACTCATTCATTTGAGTTTGGAAAATTCATCTAGACTAAGTGAATCTGATGAAAACAGTGGTGCTGAAATGAGGGTACTGTGGGATCCTAACTAGTGTTGCTCTAATCAAACTTAAATTCCTCTCTTAATAAGACATTTAAATAATTATGGTTGTGACATCAAACTTGACAACTACACCAAAACTTGAACTCTAAACCTGATTCTTCTTTCAACATCCTCAATTTTACACTTCTAAATTTAAACCAGCTGCAACGAGGAGCTTGGAGCAAACAATATGGACAGCACGGTGAGGCACGCAAAAGAACATCTTCTGGAGAGTAAACCAGCTTACAACATCAAATCAAAATCTTTAACAACAAATCCTTTCTTAGAATGAAAAAACAAACCATAGGACTTCGATGTAGTTTGTCTAGTATGATGTAAACCCTCACCATATCTTTTATGCTTTTGCACACCATGCAATATAAGCCCTAACTCATCTTAAGACTCTGAGGTTGTCGTTCAATATGACATAAATCCTTCTATCTTCCAGGCCATTTGTATGATCGGTATCATATAAATGTAAGCGCTAAATAATAAATATTGGCAGGATAAAACCTGAAATAATATCTCTTCTAAATGGAGCCAAACCATAGGGTAGTCTGGGAAGTCACTGAGATTCTTCTTGGATATGTAGCATCTCCTAGTTTTCTTCCTTTGGATTCTGAGAATAACTGTTCCAAATTTACACCATTCCCATTTGAATTTCCTATTATCCGACTTTGAAAAATCCTAAACTAAAGGCAATATTTTCTGATCTAAATTATGCTTTTTTTTAGGTGACTTCAGTCATTTAAGATGTAAGTAAATATATGGGTTTGCTCTTATAGGAAACTTTAAGAACCTAGGTAATATAAACCCTATTTAACTTTTCATATTAGATAGGGGAACTTGTCGGTCAACATAAAATATTTCGCAGACCAAAACAGATGATATAAATCCTTTAGTTTATTTAATCAAGTCTCGCCAACAAGTGATATGCCTACTCTTCGGAGTAGATGTATAGCTAGCGGTATAATGCTCATTTATTTAAACTATTGCATATATGAGATCGATTTGATTTCATATTTTCAAATATATATACACATATTAAATTATAAAATAACATTTTAACGACTAATAGTTAAGAGGCAAGAGATTCCCATAATGATGAGTATATGCATAGTAGAGTAAAATTTGATATTGCCTATTATGATGGTCATACTAGATATTTTAAGGGGGATATTTTGTAGGATTTCCTGCCTGCCCTAGTTTAACACCCTATGTTAATAATAATGAGGAGAATGTAGCAGGGTGGGAAGAAGAAGAAGAAGGAGATGATGAAGATAAGTCTAATCTTAGTTTTATATGTTAAGTTTGATTTGTTTATTATTTTTATATTACTATTATTTTCATATGTTGAATTTTAACTTGAGATGAACTTTTATTTAATTTTGTGATGTAATCTGTTTGAAATTATTAGTGTTAAGTTTAGTTTTTCTTAGTTTATGTTTTAAATTACTGTTAATGTTTAGCACTTTCTTTTAATACGGTAAATCCTTTGATGTAATATGTTATTTAAATTTTATGCACAGTTATATATATGCTTATTTTATTAGTACCTGCATAGTTCAATTTAAACGTTCAAAATCTCAGAGGAACAAGTTAGTACTTTTAAATGTATTCAGTATTTTCTTTCTGCTTATATTTATATGCTAAATGTTATACCTTTTCAAAAAAAAAAATTAATTTTGGGGGAAAAAGAAAGATTATTTTATTTTAAATGAGATGGGGGAGAAAGCAAGATTCCTTTTTATTTTAAAAGAGAAGAAACTAAACTTTATTTGTCCATAACTAACCATATTTTCAATATTATTTTAACTTGAAGTTTGGTATTAGAGATCAACTTTAGATAGCTATATTTTTTATTTTATGAATGTTATAGTAGACTTAAGTAAAATGTTCTCAATAATAAGGGTTGACTCTTAAGCTAAGATATTTGGTATAATAACGTAAGATAATGTTTTAATATTTCAAGTAAAAAATATATATTTTTCATGTATTAAAAGTTTTAGGATTTCAAGTAAGAAGAAGGGATTTAAACTTCATGAAATATCTTTATCAAAGCTTATGTACCTTCATAAAATAAAGAAATGCAATAAGTTTTAACTTTTGGAAGAGGATAGTGATATTCAAAATTATTAAAGGCTATCCAGATTTAGTAATGCTCACATGAAAAAGAAGAAGAAATGATTAAAACGAATTCTAAGAAGAAAAAAAAAGAAAAAAAAGAAAAAAATATATATGTGAAAAGAAGATTGAGGAGATGCTTAATCAAAAATTGACTTCATTTGAATCAACCTACAGAAAAGAACTTAATAACATTTCTGAATTTGTATTTAATTTTTAGCATCCTTACTAGTGAAGTTCTCATGAAATTATTTTTCATATGAATTTACTAAATCTTCTTAGTACAACAAATTACAATTATTCTTGAAATAAAATGAGAATCAAAACTTAAATTTAATTACTAGATATTCTTGTACTTATAGTTTTAACCTGGATTTTTGGAAACTTTTTATAAAGTTTTACTATTATATTTATAAAACAAAAATCATAGAAGTCTTTAAGTTCACCTCATTTCCATAAGTCATATTTTCTATATAGTAGAATTATTACTTGATGTTAAGTAACAATTAAGTTTGGGGATTTTAATACATCAAAAATATGTTCAATTTTTCATATACTTTTAATGCCTATATTTGCTAAGTTTTGATGATATTGCATTTTAAAGAAGGGTATTTTCATGTTTTTTATGCAAGTATTCTCAATTTCGGTACTTGGGCTAAAGGAGAAAAACTTATGAAATTTCGAGAAAAAAAGGCAATTAATGCATTGGAGCAGAACGGCGCCTAAAACCTGGATAAATCGAGCGACCAACGCCAAAAGGTGCTAGTCGGCTCCAATTGGTGCTGAGACTGTTACTCCTCAAAAAGCATTGAATTTGAACAAATTTTGAAGGGGTGCTTAAGGGAACTCTTAAATTTTTGGTCACACATTATTTAGCCACCATTTTTGACAAAAAAACAGCTAAAAGAAGAAAAAAAAATAAGAAAGAAAAGAGAGCAAAACTTTCATACTTAGGTTTATTTTTAGAGACCTAGAGAGATTATTCTCCAAGAGTTGTAAGAGGAGAGATAAAGTAAGAGATTTCTTCTTCATTGCAATCCTAAGAGAGGGTACATGTCATTGTAAGTAGAGAGAAGGGATTCAAAGGAACTTCAAGAGATTTTACTTGAGGAGGAGAGCAAGATAAGTTGTTTACTTAGTTTTAGTATTGGGTAAACTTGTTTTGATATATATAAATCCATTTTTTGTTATCTCTTCTCCATGAATTTTGAGTAGTTGCTTTGTCTTTCCATTTACAATAAGAAATAGGGATGTAAAGAATCAATAGTTGTTTGAAAATGATTTTAATTTCTTAAATTGTGATGATTCAATCTTGAACTTAATTTACTTTTCAATCCAGCCAATTTATTTTTTAAAATCTATGCGAAAACATATGCGCCCATAGGGCTATGCTTTCAGCATTCAAGCAGGGATCACACTTTGATGTCATGGAATAGTGAAGTCTCTATGGAATTAGGTGTAAATAAATTGAGAAATATTGTTTTATGAGTGTAGAATTGGTAATTTTTAGGTGACAGACTAAAATCAACAATTCGGCTCAAATGTTTAAAAATTAAAAAAAAAAGATTGTTAACTCTTAGGTGAGGGGAAGTGGTAGCTGTAGAGATACAGCTTGTAACTTCTCAAACTAATCGTGAATTTAGATTCAAAACATCTAAATTAGCCAATGTTCTTTATCACTCGTACAGAGGATTAAGGGATATTATTACTCCTATTTGTCATATGCAATTTATAATAGATTTGATTCTTCACTAGCTATAAACTTATTGTAAATGAGAAGGATACTTTTTTAAAATTTGAAACCTTCGTTAAAAATTTTTATCATGCATACATTAGATTTAATTTTCTGATTTGCAAAAAGTTAGCATAGTAAATTTAATTTTGTTAGACGTGCATTACACATTTATCTTTAGTTATCATACTCATAGTTGTTGTAGTTCTTATACGGTCTCTTTAGATAACATTAATTACGCAAGAGTTTTACCTTCTCCCTGTGGGATCGATACTTAGGACTTCATCAGAGCCCCATATTACTTGAGTGATACGTATACTTGCGTTGACGACCTGGAGAATATTAAATATTAGAAACACATTTTGGGATTATAAAAGTTATTTTACTAGCAAATTAAGCTTAAAGGATTAACTTTGATTATATAGAAAAGCTGCATACACTAGGCCTGTATAAACTTCTTAGAGTCCTATTCACCCAAATTCACCTAAAATAAAAGGAAGAAGCATACTTTTGGAAAAGTTTCCCTTCTATTAGTAGGTATTGAGATGCTTTGCATTTGAATCTCTTAGGATCTATTACCTCTTCTGTGATAATTCTGGTCTCCAAAAATAGGACGTAGGGATCCATCCAGCTTTTTGCTTTTCCACTCTCCACCTCCATCACTTCATGTTCTTCAATAGTCAGCTTTATTAATTTTTGTGGTATTCTCTCTCTTAAGTGGATGTGCTTGGAAAAGAGATCAACCACTTAATTGTCCTCCCTATCAATGTGCTCAATTTTGAAGTTGGGAAACGTCTAGATCTACGTTTCAGCCTTATTAAGATACTTAACCATCATCTCATTTCTAGCTTCAAATTCTCTGTTCACTTGATTCACCGCTAGCTAAGAATCTTACTTCACAAAAAAAATGTCGGTGCCTGATATACCTAAAATATATAGTTTTTTTAAATACATTTTTATACCTATTTTTGATGAAATTGCACTTTAATGGAAGGTACTTTTGTGTTTTTCTTGCAGGTATGATTAAAATGAGTGACTATGATGAAAGGAACAATAAAGGATCAAATTTTGAGCAAAAATTGAAAGGTGTGTGTTGACCTCATTTTTGATGAGGTCTTCTCTTCTTCTCTTTAGTACTTAGGATCTAGCCTTAGGCTTTTCCTTTGACTATCTTAGAGGACTAGAATTGGGATCCACCATCTAGAATTTTAAACCACTTCTTAACTCCCCGCAAACTCCACAAACTTGATCGTAGACCCCTAATCACCTAGAGGGTTGAAATCGAATGTGGAAGTTTAAAGGATGAGTTCCTATGGGACTCTTTGGCCTTAGGACCGCCTCGGGTAGCTCGGTGCGGTGAAGGGCTGACTTGCACACACACTACACTTTCACACACCTCCTAAAAACACACCCATACCTGACTTGACCTCCCGACTCATGTAGGTGATTCACATGGATGGTCCTTAACCCCTAAGCCCTCAGGCTAAGAGGGTTAGGAACAACATGGTGAATGCCTCAAAATGAGTCCCTTCATGGCTCATGTGGGCTTGATATGGCTTCATGGCTCAACAAAAATGATTTCATTTCACTTACATCCACCCAATCTTCCATTTTCCAAATTTTCAATTTTTGACCCCAGGGACCCTACACCCGCCAACCTACCCAAAGCCCTGAATAACCCAAATCTCTTAAAAATTTCCAAATCACCCAAATTTCTCTAAAATCAATCTCAAACATTTCCACATCACTTAAATTGATCATCCATAACCAAAAATGCCAAAAATTCCAAAAATACCCCCCAATACCTTCCAAATACCCAAAATACCCCTTTTGACCCAAAAATCCAAAAAATCAGAAAATTCCCAGAAAATTCCAGAAAATCCCAAATATTCCCAATTTCATTTTGTTCAACTACACCATGGGCCAATTTTGTCAATTTACCCCACTTTTATCAAAACCCCCAATTTGACCCATTTTAACCCAAAGTAAACCCAATGTCAA
Organism: Papilionanthe hookeriana x Papilionanthe teres; assembly: GCA_022702705.1. NCBI lineage: Eukaryota > Viridiplantae > Streptophyta > Magnoliopsida > Asparagales > Orchidaceae > Papilionanthe > Papilionanthe hookeriana x Papilionanthe teres. Next base: position 62,693,641 of record CM040424.1, read on the forward strand.
ACCAAATCTACCCAATTGACCCCAATTTTGGTCCAATTCAATTCTAAACTTCAATTCAACATCCCCAACACCAATCTAGACCAAATACAAGCCCAATTTGATTGGCATTGGGATCCAATTTCACTTTTGGCCTTAAAGCCCAATTTGGACCTATGACCCAAACCTAACCCAAACTCACCCAATTCAACTCCAATTAACCCCAAATCTTTTCTAAACCTTCCTTGACATCCCCATAAACAAAACACTAACATGATTTGCCCAAAATTTAGACCCAAACCCCACTCAAATTCAACCCAAAATCAAAAAGCCCAATTTTGACCTAAACCTAAACCTAGCCCAAATGAGCCCAAATCCTAAAATCAAAACCTAACCAAAGCCAAAACCTCTTTGAAACACTCCCATAAATATTTCTCAACATTTATTTTACATCAATTTCAACCCTAGCCCAACATTGGCCCAAGTTAGCCCAATTTGACCTACATAGGCTCACTTACCAATTAAACCCAAATTCAAACCAATTCAAACCCAAATCACCTCAAACTTGTTTCAAACCACTCATGAAGCATCCCTAAACCAAACTCAACAATTATTTGGCCCAAGCCTTTACCAAAATCTCATCCCAAAATCCATTTTAAATTTAAAAGCCCACTTCCCTAAACCTCCCTAAAAGCCCATTTCCACCAAACATAAAAGCCCAAATTTGGCCCTAAAGCCCACATGACATTTCCATTTGTCATCCATTTAATCAAAGCCATTCCCTAAGTTATAATTCCATCATCAAACAATTCCAAATCAAGCCCCATACAAATTCACACCAAAATATCCAAAATTCTTAAAACCCATTTTTATGAAATTGACCCAACCTTTTCCCAAGCCAAATGGAGCCATGAACAAGCCATTCTCAAGCCACATGAAGCCATGAGGGCTTTGACTTGTCATTAGTCCATTTATGGCAAGAAGAGGGGGTTCTTTCTTAAACCTCCTTTAACCTTTTTTACCTTAAGCATGTCACACACTAAACCATGCTTAGCCACCTCACCATGGATGGAGACTTCACCACTCCATGGCAGTCGACCCAATCGATCCTCTCGGCCCAAAATCAGGCCATGGGGAGGTGCACCCAACCCAAACCAATGGGTTGACCAAATTGAAGCCAAAATGACCCCTTCCCCATTCCATTTTGATTCAACCACTTTACACATGGCGACCACCAATTGCCTTCACAAACATCAAGCCACGACCCACTCGACCACCGAGGGTGACCCATGCTCGCCGGCCAGCCACCCCGATCGCCGGAAAACACCATGGCCGAAAGCTCACATATGAGCCAACATTGGAGTTCTCCATTGCTGACTTGTCCCAACCCGAATGGATAGCATGGCTCGTTCTTCCCTTGACCTAAGCAGTCGATCCCAACCATTAAACCCCCCGGGAGAGCCTCCAGCCATGCCTATTTAAACACCACCCCCTCACGGCCATGAGAGGAGAGTTGCAAAAACCTTGCCAAAACTCCGCCAAAATTGTTCCGGACCCCTCCTCATACACGAGCACTTGATCCCAGGTGAGATCCCCCTGCCATTTCTTCTCTCGCGAGCTCGATTTCGAGTTGAAATCCAAGCCCAAAACCGGGACACTCCTCCACAGGTGAGCCAATCCCCAAATTGATTGTCTCTACACCTTCACCGGACCGAGGGAAGGTGTCCACCAGTAAAAGCCCCATCTCCGAGTCACCCAGGTTGCTCCAGGCCTCCAAGCTTTGTGATCGGCCGTGGTCGAAGTCCAACCTAGACAATTCACCGGACCAAGAGACTTCATCCGGAGCTTGCTAGGACCCAATCGAAGGTGCGAGCAACTCTCGGATCGAAGCCACACTTCTCCGAGCAAAGGTATGAGCTAATTCTTCATCCCGAGCTTCGGAGATTCTCCATTTCAAATGCCTTAATTTCAATGCATGTTTACCGTATGGATGTGTTCGTCTCTTCAAGACGAATCCATAGAGCATAAGAACACGAAAATCCATTGAGAATCGAGTGAGTTCTTAGGGTTAGAGTGTGGACGGTCACGGGATCACACCGGTCATGGACGATGAACGGATGCCGTCCATTTAATACACGCGCGCACGGACGGCCAGGATCGCGCCGGATGAGAAGACGGAGCGATACAGCGGGTCCCGGGAGCGCTGACGCGGATGGCGGCGTTGAATGGAATCGTGACACGTGTGCCTTCGGAGACGTTAAGGTTGACGCGGCGCCGCGTCACCTAAGTAGATAAATAGGGGTATTTTCTATTTATTTAATTCCCAGAACTTTAAAAATTCATAACTTTGTGTAGAAAAATCACAAAAATAAAATAAAAATACCCTCTTGCTCAGTGAACAGAGGAGAATAATGTGGAAAAGAAATTAATTAATTTTGTCCAGTATTTTATTTTTAATTAATTATTTACTCCCTGCATTGTTTTAATTCTCCATGCATGTATACAATTCACCATGGCATGAGACTATAGGGCTTTTGAAGCCTCTGAACTTAGGGACGTTCCCTGAATTTTCCAAGGTCAGAGGCCATCTCTGTGAAAAGTTATTGATTTTTCAAATGCATGTTGCTGTTTCAAGTATTTTAATTTCAAAAATTAGCATGTTGTGAAATAAATTCTAGGAAAATTTGGTGATGTTCCTTATGACTAGAGAACCCTAGGAAAAATAAGATTTGAGTTAATTCACTTAGATTAACCCTAATTGGCTTAAACACCCAAAATAGGTCTCTAATTAATTAGAGTTAACCATAAATCAAATTGACTTGAAATCAATTCTCCACTGACCTTTAGGATCAGAGGAACCCACCATAAAAATTTGAGGTCAATTGGATTTGGTTAGCCCCACTAATTGGGTTGATTAAGCCACTTAGTCATTTTAAACTTTAAAAAATTCATAACTTTCAAAATATCTTTCAAAAATTCACCAAATTGGTTTTGGAGTCTCTCTGATATCAGGGGAGTTTAAGAAAATTAAAATTTCAATTTTCTAAAAAAGTTGATTTTTAATATTATTTTAATATTTTTATTAATTAAAAAATAATAAAAATCACAAAAATAATAAAATTCACCAAAATGTCATATTCTGAATTTCAATCACTTAGGAACAAGTCCCATATTTTTCCTAGGTCTATTTAGTGAGATATTAATTTTTAAAGCTCTAGGGTAATTTTAAAATTAAAAAATGTATTTTCTAGCATTTTCACCAAAATAATTATAGTAAATCAAAGAAAAATCAGAAAATTGTAAAGTTTGGTTCTCTGGAATCCTTGATATCAGAGAGAATTTTAAAAATTATAAAATTTATTTTTCAACATTTATTTTATTTTTAAATTAATTAATACTCCAGAACTTAGAATAATTCTAATAAATAAAATATAATTCAAGAAATTACAAAATTTGGTCCAAGTGGTCCTCTGGTCATTAGGAATGTCCCCTAATTTTCTTAAGGACAGAAACTTTCCCTTGGTCATGTTATTGAATTTTCCTTGGAAATTTCTATTTTCTACCAAAAAATAATTATATAAATAAATTAAATACAGAAAAATCACATTTTCTCCTCTCATGTCTTTATTGACACATAAGTGAAGTCACATAAAAATTTCAAGTTCATTTGAATTCAATTTAGTGAGTTATGAAATTATTAGGCTTAAAGGGCAAAATGGTAATTAAAATTTTAACCCTTAATTAAAACTTTAGGTTTAATAAAAATTAACAAGTAAAATATTTGATCCTAATCTGATTTGGATGATTGAAATTTAATAATTAAAGGGTAGAAACCCATTAAGCAATTTAAAATGATTAAACTTTAATTAAATAATTAATTGAATTTGGAAGAATAATAAAATTGGAATTATTAAAATAGGGATATTATTAGGAAGAGATTTATTCTTTAATTTAAAAATCCCTAAATTAATCATCTCATTAATATTCAACTCTTAATTAAAATGATAACTCAAATTTAAAATATTAAAAGACTTAATCATTAAACTAAAATTAAATCATTAAACTCTTTCAAAAAAAATTTCAATTAGATTAAATTAAATTAAAATTAAATTAAATTAAATAAACAAATTAAATTAAATTAAATGAATTAAATACATTAAATTAAATAAATAAAATTAAATTAAATTAAATTAAATTAAATTAAATAAATAAATTAAAATTAAATAAATTAATTAAATTAAATTAAATAAATTAAATTAAGTTAAAATTAAATTAAAATTAAATTAAGAAATTAAATCAAATAAATTAAATTGAATTAAATTAAATCAAATCAAACTAAATTAAATTAAATTAAACAAATTAAATTAAATTAAATTAAATTAAGTCAAATTAAATAACATCACTTAAGAAATAAATCTAAAATAACTTGAACATTATTTCAAACTTAAATCATTAATTTGAACTTAAATTTGAATCACAAATCATTAAATATCATTTTGCCCTTAGGAGCTTTAGTTATCATAACTCCTAAATAGAACATTAAAATGAAATGTTACTTCACTTATAGGACATTCAAATGTCCTAGTTCACTGAGCAAGTTAACAAAACTTGAAAACCCCGAACGATCGATTCATTTACACAATTAAATTCATTTGGACTTAAAACAATCCTAGAAATATTGAAAAGATGTTTGGGATCTCTCCTAAGCACTTCCTCAATATGATAGGATGTTGATAAGAACAATTGAACTTAATTGTTCTTTGATGAAGAAAATCGTCTTCAAACTAAAAACACAAAGAACACTAGACGTCATAGGAAATGACTAGCTATAGGATTAGGAACTTGGTAGAAAACCATAAACCTTTCCCTTAGCTTTACCTAGGAACTTGCTTAAATATTCTAATTGTGTTTTAAGTGCGAGCTTGGAATGACGGGAAGACCCTCCAGGTACGCTTTTATTTTATTGCGAGTTTATTTTATTGAAAATGCACTTTATTTTTCTTGCATGATAAACAACGAGTTGCATGAAAACCGACACCTTTAGGACGAGAAACCAAAGCTGAAACCCATAACTAAATTAAAAGACACTACAAGATAAAATTCACCTCCACGACATTTCAAAATATAAGACAACTCAAAATTTAATCACAAACGGAACACAAAACTACAATTACAACTAAATTAAAACGTCCTTGTTGGATGATCGGGAATACCTCGGATGATGTAACCTACGTGTTGCTAACGGGATTTCCACGGTCTAAATGAAAGTGTGGAACTCATTCGATTGAGTTTAGCAAATTCATCCGGACTAAGTGAATCCGATAAAAATAATGATGCCGGAAGGATGGAACCGTGGGATCTTAACCGGTGTCGTTATAATCAACTTTAAGATTTGTTTTAATTAAAACACAAAAAACACTTGGAAATTAAAACTTCTCTAAACCAGAACACTTCTCTCATCTCTTGATTTATGACTTCTAAAACTAAACCTCTGCAACAACAAGGAGCTCGGAGCATGGTGGGCAGCACGGCCATCGTCGTCAGCAAAACTTGAACCTACATCAACAAAACTTTCCTAGAATTAAACAACAAAGCCATAGGACTTCGAGGTAGTTTGCACAGTGCAACATAAATCCTCAACTCTTCGTTAGGCATCCGCATTGCAAATTAAGCCCTAACCGGTCTTAGGATTCCGAGGTAGTCGTCCGATACGACATAAACCCTCATATCTTCTAGGCAATTTGTATGATTCTATCATATAAATATAAGCCCTAATTAACTAAATTGGCAAGATTAAAACATTAAATAAACATTAGGACTTTCCTAAATCCAAGCCAAACAATAGGATAGTCGGGAGATTACCAAAGTCCGCTTCGAATCCGTGATCTCTCCTACTTTTCTTCCTTTGAATTCCCAAAATAAAAATGTTCTAAATTTGATCCATTCCCTATTGAAATTTCCAAAATTCAATCCTTTGAAAACTTAAACTTTGAAATTCTTGAGAGCAGAAATATTGATTATTATCGAGAGTTTTCTTAGGTGATTCCCGTCACTTAAGATGTAATTAACTATAGGGGCTTGCCCTTATAGGGAACTTTAAGGACCCGGGTAATATAAACCTCGTTTAATAGTTTCATATTAAGCGGGGAATTTGTCGGCTTATAAAATTGGTTCGCGAGACCAAACGGATGTCACAAACCTTTCTAGTTTATTTAATCGAGCCCCATTATCAAGCGGTGTGTCTATTCTTCGGGATAGATACACGGTTTGTGGTGCGGCGCTCGTTTATATAAGCTATTCGGGATGTGAGATCGGTTTGATTTCATATCTTAAAATTTTCAAATTTAAAATTATTTTCAAAATCAAATACTACTTTTCAAATTATTTATTTAAATTAAATTAAAATTCACCGACAATTTCTGTAGGCGACTCCCTTTTCAAAATAAAACACATAACCTAAAAATATGCCGACAGTGTGCAAAATTGGCCTCTAGAAGCTAGGCGCCGGACCCTTGGCGCATATGCGCCATAGTTAAAGTGACAAATTTTATTTGATTTTGGCACTAATTTGAAGGCGTTTTTGAAGCATCCTTTGGTTTAAACTTCACTAAGTTCCCATCAGCACCAAAATTCATTTAAAATTTGAACGGATGGATGCATTCTTGATGGATACATTGAATTTGGACATATTTTGAAGAGACACCAAGACACCTTTTTAAAAATTTTAAAAGAAAACTTGAAGATCAGAAAAATGGTTATTGTTGGAGGGTGTGATTAGTGTTACGAGTAAATTTTATGTTAGAGGTTTATTGAGAGCACACATTTCCACTTCACCACTTTTATTATCAATTGTATCTAGCTTTTATTGAGATTAGAATAGAGATTCAGAGTTAACAGAGTTGGGCGCCAACCTCTATTGTATCTTATAAAGGAAAAAACAAAGTTTAAAAGGAACTTTAAGAGTCTTGTGGAGAGGATTTTCAGATAAGTGTTTAACTTTGTTTTACATTTGGTTTTAAAGTAAGACTTGCTGTGTTTTCACTATGATTTCTACTTTCAAATCAAGTTGTGATTGTGTTTTCTCCATGGATTCTGAGTAGTTTTCTTTAGCTTTTTGCTTTTAAATGATGAAGTAGTTAAATTATGGAAGGAAGTTGTGTGAAGTATAGGATTTCAATGTTGGAAGAAGTTGTGATGATTCACTACCTTGTACTTCATTTATTTCTTGATTTGGCCAATTAAGATGTTAAAATTTGTTGAGAGAACATGTAAGAACCAATGCGGTATTGTCTCAATCAACAATTGGAAAGAATCACATGCAATTGTATGGATGAGAATTGTAGTTCATATGATTAGGTGCAAATAAAATGGAAGATATGTTTATAACTGGGAGTAAAATTAGAGGATTTTGGAGTGACAGGCTAAAGCCTCTAAATTTGGTTTGATGTTTTAAATTTTGTTATGTGATGTTAGCCTCCAGGTGGAGGGTATCAAGGGAACTCTAGAGTGAGAGCTATTATATTCCCTGCCTAACTGATGCACCAAAAATATATATGGTTTTTGCTATACAATTTTACCCATTATTGGTGATATTGCACTTTAAAGAAAGGTATTTTTTTATGATTTGTTGTAGGTATGATGATTTTAGGTGATTGGAGCGAAAAGAAGCGAAAAGGAACGAATTCGGAGCAAAGAGGAGCAAAACAAGGTCTGGAGCCGCCGGCGCCAAAATGGGTGCCACCGGTGCCATTTTCTAGAGACTTCAGCAATATTTTGACGATAGAGCACCACCGGCATTCTATCGGGCGCCGCCGGTGCCCAATGTTGGTGGAATTCAAATTAGAGGAGTTTTGGCAACTTTTTAAAGGGATGCCTATGGAAACTCTCGAGATTTCGTTCCTAACTTATAAGTAACTGTTTTTGGATGAAAATGGTGTGGTTCTAGAGAGAGTTTAGTGGCTTTTGAGTGGGTTTTGTGTGTGTTAAGTGTTAGGGTTTAGGATAGGAGTGTGTAGAAGTGAAAATTTGAGAGGAATTCTTCTCTAAGAAGTGAAGGAGAAGGAGTAAAGTGAGAGATTGCTTCTTCCTTTCCAATCTAAAGAGAGAATCATGTGTTGTAAAGAAGAGAGAAAATGATTCAAAGGAACTTCAAGGGAATTGCATTGGGGAAGAGAAAGAGATAAGTTGTATTTTCTTTTGTGGTTTGTATGACTTTTCTTTTATATATAAAATCCATGTTTTGTTGTAAATTCTTCATGAATTATGAGTAGTCATCTTTGTCTTTCTTCTTGCATAGAGATGTGATGTTGGATTGATGTGGATTTGATGTGCTTTTAATTTATTGAAGAAATTATGATGGTTTTTCATTTCAAACTTAATTTACTTTTTGATTTGACCAATTGAAATGTTAAAATATGTTGTGGAACATTAATTTTGAAAGGATTTAATGTCCTACAACAATAATGAAGAATTCATTCAATTTCCATAGATGAATTGCGTAGTTCATGAAAATTGAGTGCAAATAAATAGGGAAATGTGTGTTGATGGACTTTAATTGGAGGTTTCAGGGTGACAAGCTGAGATTCCCAAATTGGCTCTAAGATTAGTAACTAAACTCGAAGGTTAGCCTTCAGGTGAATGGTGAGCGGAAGCTCCGTAGTTAGAGCCTGTATCCTCTCAGCCTAGCTATAGATTTAGTGACTAAACTTAGAATATGTCAATGTTCTTTTCATGCTTATAAGAGGGGATACTCTTTTAAGAGTAAAGAAACATTTATGCTCCTATTTGGCACAATAACATAGATGTTTGTTCCATATCATCCACACATTATATTCTCATTGCAAGAGGAAAGATACTTTTCTCATATATATTAAAAACCGTTCAAATACATAGTTTAGTGTGTCTGTTAGTTAATTCTGTTTTTAAAGTTATTAGAAGTAATTGTAGTTTGATTAATTATTACTGTTTTTTGCATAGTGGTAGTAGAAGTAAGTATTAAACTTTAAGTGAAATTTGAGTATTAAATTTCAGTGCTACATTATCTATTGTGAAACACTTTTTTCTACTTCGTACTTCCCCGTGGGATCGATAACCAGGACTCCATTAGAGTCCTGTATTACTTGATACGATACGTATACTTGCATTGAGTGCTTGGACTTTACAAAATCATTATAAACATATATAAATTTGAGTTCATACATTCTTGCATATTAAAAAGTCCCGCATTACAAACCCATCTACATGATTTCAAAACATTAAATTAACCAATGTTCTTTATAAAACCGAGTAAGGGTAAATAATATAATTGCTTCTATTTGGCACAACACATTTTAGATACTTCCACAACGAAATTCCATACTTATTACTGATTCATTAAAAAAGGAATAATATATTTTATTCTCATTTGCTTTCATACTATTTTATAGTTGTGTTAACTTTAGTTGTTGGCTTTACTTTTTATTCAGAAAATACCAAGAATAAATTTGAAAAACTTTATATCTTAAAACATACTTTACAAAAACATTTTAAAAAGTAAAATATTATTTTTCTTATTTGTTTAAAATTATAGACATTTCTCTGTGGGTTCATATCTCGGGGCTTAATCAAAAAGTCTTATATTACTTAATAAACGATACATATACTTGCGGAGTATCCCATATTATAAAAAATTAAAGTATAATTTCCTATCTAAATCATAAGCATAAATATTTGGCGAAGTCAAGTTTTGGCGCTGTTGCCAGGGAAATTAATTAAAATATCATTTAAAGAATTTAAGATATATTAAGTTTTTACTTTTCATTGTTTTTGTTAATGTGTTCTATTTTATTTTGTTAATTGTGTATGCATAGTTCAGGTTCTGAGGGACTTGTGCCTTATGATTCTGAATTAGAGAGAACTATCAGAAAAATAAAAAAAAGTAAAAATACCAAAAAAGATAAAAATATTCAAGAAATGGCAAATCAAGATCATAAATAATGTTGAAATCCATCAAGAATTTAAACCTTTAAGAGATTATGCTAACCCTACAGTGAATGAACTTCATGGTAGTATTCAACACCCTGTTGTAGCTGCTAATTCATTTGAGCGCAAACCTGGTATTATCCAAATGGTATCTAATAGTCAGTTTGGGGGAGTACCAACTGAAGATCCTAATTTACATCTTGCCAATTTTCTAGAATTGTGCGCTACTTTTAAATACGATGGTGTTTCAGATGATGCTATTAGATTTAGACTTTTTTTCTTTTTCACTGAGGGATAAAGCTTTGGTTAAATTCGTTAGCACCTAGATCTATCAGAACTTGGGGTGATCAAGCACAAAAATTCCTAGCTAAATATTTTCCACCAACGAAGACTACAAAGTTTAGAAATGATATCACATATTTTTGTCAGTTTGAAGGGGAATCTATATATGAAGCATGGGAATGTTTTAAAGATCTCTTAAGAAAGTGTCCATATCATTCGATACCAGATTGGTTAATATTTCAGACCTTTTATAATGGATTAGTTGGATTTCTTAGATCTATTTTCGACGTCGTTGCTGGTGGCTCATTGATGTCTAAACAATTTACTGATGCTTATGCTTTAATTGAAGAAATGTCTACTGATAATTTTCAATGGACTTCTGAAAGGTTAAATCCTAAAATGGTAGCCAACATTCATGAAAATGATGTTTTTGCGATGCTAACAAATCAAGTTGCTGCAATTTCAAGGAACATAGAACAATTTGGGATGAATTTTTCTCAACCAACTTCCATGATTGAGGAAAATTCATTAGGCTAAATGGTTGATTTTCAAACTTTATCAGAAACCTTGAATGCCATAAGTAAGCCTAATAACCCATATTCCAATTACTATAAGCAAGGTTGGAAAAACCATCCAAACTTTAACTGAAATACCAATAATCAAGGTAGTAGTAATCAACAATGGGGGAACAACCAAGTAAACCCATTCGGAAACTGGAACAACCAAGGGAATAATAATTATAGACCAACCTATCCTCCAGGTTTTAACAATACTTCACAATTTAAGGAGAAGAAGTTGTCTATTGAAGAAGTGGTGTCACAGATGGAAAATCAATTACAAAGTCAAGGAGCTACAATAAAAAATATTGAGAATTAATTAGGACAGATTGTCAATTCATTAAGTAATAGTTCCTAAGGAACACTTCCTTGTAATACTAAAAGAAATCCAAGAGATAAGACTAAAGAGCATGTACGAGCTTTTTAGTTGAGAAGTGGAATAGAGTTGGAACGTAAAGTTCAAAAAGAGATTGAAGAAGAGAAAGAAGAAATTGGAAAACCAAAAGAGGACGCTCCGAAAGGTTTGGAAAGACCTATTTCTCCACCTAAGGTTGATTTAGAAAAGCCACCACCTCCATTTCCTCAGACTTCGACATCAAAAATTGGATAAGCAATTTTCAAAATTCTTGGAGATATTTAAGAAGATTAGAATCAACATTCTATTTGCTGAAACCTTAGAACAAATGCCAAGCTATGTGAAATTTATGAAGGATATTCTTAACAGAAAGAGGAAGTTTGAAGATAATGTGACTATTGCACTTAATGAAGAGTGCAATGCAATAATTCAGAAAAAGGTTTCTGAAAACTTAAAGATCCTGGAAATTTCACAATTCCATGTGCAATCGAAGACAGTTCTTTTGGAAAAGCTTTATGTGATTTGGGTGCAAGCATTAACCTTATGCCATTATCAATATTCAAAAGACAGGGATTGAGAGAATTAACCTCTACTACTATAACTTTGCAATTAGCTGATTGTTCGATCACATATCCTAAAGGAGTTATAGAAGATGTTTCGGTGAAAGTGGATCAATTTATTTTTCCTATTGATTTCATTGTGATGGATATGGAGAAAGATAAAGAGATACCCATAATTTTAGGGAGACCTTTCCTAACTACAGGCAGAGCGATGATAGATGTGCAAAAAGGGGAATTAGCGATCTGTGTTAATGATCAAACTGTTACATTCAATATTTTAAAGTCAATGAAATATTTTAAAGATGATGAATGTTATAAGATGGATGTTATCAAATATTTGAGTGAATGTCATTTCAAATCAACTTATAAAGAAAAATCTGAGAGTGAAGAATTGGAACACAAGCAAGAAGAGGAATTGCAAGATTTTGAAGATTTTTATAAGAAAGATTTAAATTATGTTCATGAAAATTTTAAAATGTTAGACATGGCTGAAAAAGATGAATCTTCTGGTCCATAAATTGAAAAACCTCCTAAACTTTATGTAAATATGCTTCCTAATCATTTAAACTGTCTTTTTAGGTGATTCCTCAACTTTACCAGTTATAATTTTCTCTCATTTAACTGAAAGAGAAGAAGAGAGTTTGCTTAAAATTTTGAAGAAATATAAGAAAGCCTTTAGATGAACAATAGCTGATATTAAAGGAATCAGCCCTTTAATTTATGTGGATAGAATCCTTATGGAGGATAACTGCAAACCTCGAGCTGATCCTCAAAAGAAATTAAATCCTATCATGAAAGAAGTTGTTAAGAAAGAAATTTTAAAATGGTTGGATGCTGGAATTATCTACCCTATTTCAGATAGTGCCTGAGTTAGTCCTATTCGCTTTGTACCTAAGAAAGGATGAGTTCCTATGACTGTGAATGAAAAGAAAGAAATAATACCAGTAAGACAAATTACAGGATGGTGAATATGCATTGATTATAGAAAATTAAACTTTGCCACTGATCTGCCTTAAAATTACACAAAATTTTATATAAAATTTTTATTAATATTTTAAGGATATGACACTTTAATGAAAAGTATTTCTTATGTTTTGGTTGCAGATACAACAAAATGAGTTAATTAAGAAAAAGAGTTAAAAAGGAGCAAAAATGAGCCAAAAAGTGCAAAGAAGCTGGTTATGGCGCCTAGGCGCCAGACACATTAGATTAATTCTAGAGATTTCTTGACGGTTATTGGGTGGTTATTGACACTTTCAAACCAATCTAGAAGCCCCTGAACATTTTCCCACATGTTTTAAACCAAATGCAACAAAAATAGACATGAGAGAGCAGTTATTAGACGAAGAGGTGCGACCTAAATGTGAAAGGGTGCGCCCATTCACGCAGTGATCCTGGCACCTAGGCGCCAGTTCTGGCGCCTAGGTGCCACCATTAAATTCTAGAACATTCAATGAATGTGGACGAATTTTGAAGAGGTGCCTTACGCAACCCTTGGTCATTTCTGGAGATCTATAAATAGAGGACCATTTCTACAGCAATGTGTGTGTGTGTGGAGTGTACAAAGTGTGTTAGAGTGAGTGAGTAGTGAATTAATTAAGAGTGTTAAGTGTCTTATTCTTTATTTTAGTGAGTGTTTAGTCTGAATTGAAGAGTCAAAGTCCTGTTAGAGTCTGTGGAGTCAGAGAAACTTCAAATGATTGTTTCGATTACATTCCTGATAAGTATTTATATCTTTTTTATTAAGTTTAGTGCTTTGGATTTAGGTTTTATGAATATGTATTGTGGTGTAATTTGTATGCTTTCTGAGTATTCTTTTTTTTTTCTCCCTACGAATATGAAATGAATTAATAACATATTTAAATTAGATTTGAGAATTTAGTTTCTTATTTTCTAAAAATTAGTGATGATATTATACCTAATCTTAATTTATTTTATAAATTGGCCTCTTGTATTGTTAAACACTGTTGGGAATTCCTATGATCTGACCGTGGGCTAAGCAATTCTTAACTTGTATTTATCACATTTCTCTAAAATGGGAGGTGATCCACTTAAAAAGTACCTATTTTATGCCTTATTTATGATTCAATTCTTAAGGATATTTTGCTTTAATGAAAGGTATTTTTATGTTTTCGGATGTAGGTGATAAAAAAAGTGTTCAAGAAGGAAGAAGGAGAAAAAAGGAACAAAAATAGAGCTACAAAGCAGAAGTTGCTGAATTTATAGGTCTGACACATAGACGCCAGAGTCTGGCGCCTTGGCGCCAGTTTGATACAGAAATAGATAAGATTTTTAACGACTTTGGGCAGTTATATTGACTGTGTTAAGCGGTTATCAGACCTTCTAGAAGACTGGAAGTTACTCCTAATACATAGGACATGTGATACAATGCATATGGACACAGGAAAGCAGTTTTAATCGCGAAGAGGTGCGATCCAAAGTGAAAGGGTGCGAAGACCTGGTCACGGAGCCCGGCGCCTAGGCGCCAGATTCCGGCGCTTAGGCGCCACAGTTACTTTCTAGAAGAATAATTGAATTTGGATGAATTGTGAACAGGTTCCTTAAGCACCCCCCGGTCATTTTCAAAACTCTATAAATATGAGACATTTATATAGAAAAAGGGCGCCTCCTCAGAGCTCTCCACGCCTAAAATTAGTTTTAGAGAGCCACCTAATATTGTTCTTAATTATTTAGTGAGTTTATTTTAGTTACTTAGAGTGTTATTACTCAATTCCTTTAGTAGTAAGTGAGAGTTTGTAAGAGTTGGTGTTGTTGAAGTCTTGTATCTTGGATTGGAGTCAGTAGGAGTCAAATGATCACTCGAAGGAACATTTCAGATAAGTATTCGTAACTTGATTCAAGTTTTTATAAAAATGTTTTGATGTGTGAATTCAATGTGTTATGAGTAGTTATTTTTCTTTCTCGTTTCATTTATGAAAAGATAATAAGATAACTTAATTTCATTGGAGAACTTAACTTAGATTCTAAAAAAAATGTGATGATATTCATACCTGGCCTTAATTTACTTTTTAAACTGGCCATCTGAATTGTTAAAACCTGTTGAAGAATTCAGAGATTTATCAGGAGATGAGTTCTTAACTAGTAGATATCACATGAATCCTTGGCAATCGAAGGTTATATGCGGGTTATTCATGGTGAAGGGCAAATGAATAGGGAGATATTGTTTATTGGGCGTAGAATTGATTAGTTTTTAGAGTGACAGACTAAATTTTAATAATTTGGTTTATAAAAAGGAAACGGGTCAATAGTAGGGCCAACCTAGCCACCCTTGGACATCTAGAAGTGTGAGCCTAGATTAACTCATTCTACAAATAATACATCCTGAACCGATCTATAGATTAGCCAATGTTCTTTATACTATTGAGTGAAGGTAAAGAATATGAATGCTTCTATTTGGCACAATACCATAATTTATAGTTCTCCACAAATGATAATTATTCTGAGAAATCTTGGATTAGTTGAAAAGGAGAAAGTTATTTTATTTATATTTAAAATCTATCTTTACCTTATTGCTACTTTTCTTTCATCTAAGTAGAAATTGCATAAAACTTTAAATATAATTTTTAAAATAAATAAAAATTATAATTACTTTTAATTTGAAAAAATATTATTTTATTAAATTAAGCTTCCATGTGGGATCGATAACCAGGATTCCACTAGAGCCCTGTATTACTAGATACGATACGTATACTTGCGTAGTACCCCTAGTGTGCAAAATATGTTCTAATTTCTAATAATAGTAAGTTTACAATAAGTGCGTGAGGTAGGGTTGTATCAGGAGGTGCAAATAAATAGGGAGATAATCTTTAATGGGCGTAGAATTGATTATGTTTTTAGTGTGACAGACTAAATTCAATCGATTTGGTTTTACAAAGGAGGTGACGGGTCACTAGTAGGCCAAACCATAGGCAACTACTCGAGTGGGAACCTAGTAATGAGAGTTTAGAAATTCGTCCCTTTCTACTAATAATACATCCTAATCTAATCTTTAAAAACTAGCTAATGTTCTTTATGATCTGGTCCAAAGGGTAAAGGATATATATGCTCCTATTTGTCACAAAACCACATTTTCAAGTTCTCAATTCATTTGATCTGCTTATTAATCATGGAATATTTCATATGGGGAAAGAATCTTTGTTTGTTGTTATATCACTAACTAATTTTTATATTCTGCATATTTTAATTAGTTTTAAATTAAAAGATTTTAATTATTAGTTTTCTTTCTCGTAACTAAATTAATCCTCATCGAATCGATATCTGAGGTTTTTAAAGAAAACTCTATATTACTTGAAACGATATGTATACTTGCGTAGTACCCCTAGTGTGCGATTTATATTTTATTATAAAATCTTTAATCTTTAATTATTATACATTAGCCGCTTAATCTGATTTGGGTTCAAGTTTGACCATAATTTAATAAGTTAATTTACAAACATAATTGCGGCCAGGTCAGCCACCAGGAATGATTATTTTCCACTTCCCTTTCTAGATTAGATGTTGGAATGTCATGGATAATCATCATGGATGAGGGAAGTCACTTTAAGAATTTTCTAATTCAGAGATTAGTGAGAAAATTTAGAATCAAACATAAACTTTCAACAACCTATCATCCCCAAACTAGTGGATTAGCAGAAATATCAAATCGAGAGATTAAAATAATTTTAGAAAAAATAGTTAATCCAAAAAGAAGTAATTGGGCTGATAGACTTGATGATGCGTTATGGGCTTATAGGACTGATTATAAAACTCCTATTGAAATGTCACCTTATAGGCTCATTTATGGAAAACCTTTTCATTTGCCTGTTGACTGGAACATAAGCTTATTGGGCAATTAAAGAGTTTGACAAAAATCTAAGAGATGCAGGAGATAAAAATATTATTACAATTAAATGACGAGATGAGATGAGAAATGATTCTTAAGAAAGTGCTCGAATTTATAAAGAGAAAATGAATATTATGCACGATAAAAGAATATTAAGAAAGAATTTTGAACCTGGACAACACGTTTTACTATACAATTCAAGATTATAATTGTTTCCAGGAAAAATAAACTCCAAATGGATAGGGCCATATGTGGTTGAGAAAGTTTACCCTTATGGAGCTGTGGACATTAAAGATTTAAAAACTGATTCAATAATTAAGGTAAACAGAAATAGAATGAAGCCCTATTATGACGATAATGTGCCATCTTTTAAAGATGTGCTATTTTTATCCCATTTGGAGTAAAATGAAAAATATGTCGGGCTGACGATGTTAAACCAAGTGCTTTATAGGAGGCAACCCATAGTATGATTTTATTTCGAGTTTGATTGTGTGTTATATGTGATGCATGTAACTTATATTTTGTAAGAATTTATGAACTCAAATTTATATATTTATAAAGATTTTGTTAAGTCCAAGCATTCAACGCAAGTATACGTATCGTACCAAGTAATACATGACACTAATGGAATCCTGGTTATCGATCCCACAGAGAAGTATAAGAAAGCGTTCATAATATAAATAATATAGCACTAAAATCTGATATTTAAATTTCACTTAAGGTTTAACACATACTCCTACTAATACTATGCAGAAAACAGTAACAATTAACTAAACTACAATTACTTCTAACAACTTTAAAAACAGAATTAACTAACAAACACATTAAACTAAGTATTTAAAAGGTTTCGATTTATGAGAAACGTATTTTTCCTCTTACAATGAGAATATGATGTGTGGATTGATGTGGAACAATTATCTATATTATTGTGTCAAATAGGAGCATAGATGATTCTTTACCCTTAAAAGAGTACCCCCTCTTCTAAGAAAGAAAAGAACATTGACATATCCTAAGTTTAGTTACTAAATCTAAGGCTAGGCTGAGAGGATACCGGCTCTCACTTCAGAGCTCCCACTCACCCTTCACTCAAAGGCTAACCTTTGATATTAGTTACTAATCTTAGAACAAATTTGGGGATTTCAGCCTGTCACCCTGAAATCTCCACATTGAAGTCCATCAAAACATATTTCTCTATTTATTTGCACTCAATTCCCATGAACTACGCAATTCATTCATAAAAATTGAATGGATATTTCATTATTGTTGTTGGACTTTAAATCCTTTCAAACTTAATGTTCAACAACATATTTTAACATTTCAATTGGCCAAATTGAAAAGTTAATTAAGTTCGAAATGAAAAACCATGAAAATTTCTTCAATACATTAAAATCTCATCAAATCCACATCAATCCATAATCACATCTCTATGCAAGAAAAAAGACAAGGGAGACTACTCAAAATTCATGCAGAAGATACAATAAAACATGGATTTTATATATAAAAGAAAAGTCATACAAACCATAAAAGAAAATACAACTTATCTCTTTCTCTTCCCAAATGCAATTCCCTTGAAGTTCCTTTGAATCCTCTTCTCTTTTCTTTACAACACTTGATTCTCTCTTTAGAATGGAAAGGAAGAAGCATTGTCTCACTTTACTCCTCCTCCTTCACTCCTTAGAGAAGAATTCTTCTCAAATCCTCACTCTAGAATCACTTCTCCTAAACCCTAACACTTAATACTCACTAAAACTACTTTAGAAGACACAAGACACATACAAGAGGCACACATTTTCGTCCAAAAAATAGTTACTTATAAGATAGGGTCGAAATCCCAAGAGTTTCCATAGGTATCCCTTCAAAAAGTCGCCAATTCTCTTCAAATTTGAATTCCACCGACATCGGGCGCCGGCGGTGCTCTATCGTGTTAATATATTCTGATGTCTCTGAATTTGGGCAACACCTTTTTCACCATTTTGCTCCATTTTGCTCCTTTTTTGCTTCAAATTAGTTCCTTTTTGCATCTTTTCACTCCAATCATCTAAAATCATCATACCTGCAACAATTCATGAAAGATACATTTCTTTAAAGTGCAATATCACCAAAAATGGGTAAATTTATATAGTAAAAACCATATATATTTTTGGTGCATCAGACTCCCCCAAACTTTAACTATTACTTGTCCTCAAGTAATCTTTTTACTACATAAAATTATAACTCTAGGCAATGTACTTTTCAACTGTAGGACACTAAAAATTTTCTTTCAAAAGAATATATTGGTTAGATTTCCAGAAAGAAATTTAGTAACTAAGGCAACACTATTGGTTTAAGAATATTCAGTAATCAAGTCTAAGAGTTCTAGTCTTCTATTTATTTCAAGATGAACCATAATTTGTCACATTAAGAGTGCCTCAAAAGATTATGTGAAAAATGAGTTCATGTAAACTTCATTAGAATGTAGGCTAGGACATAAAATATAAATTCAGAAATGAAATCAAGTTTTCCCTTTAGGTTGACTCAAGTGAATCCAATTTTTGATTAGACATCTCCTCATAAATATTTTTCTTTCTTTTTATTTTCTTTTCTTTTCGTCTTTTCTTTTAGGGATTGTTTTTCAATCCTTCCTTTTCTTTTCTTTTCTTTTTTTTTAATGAGGATTACTATATCTGGATAGCCTTTAATATTTTTGAACTTCACTCTCCTCTTTCTAAAGTTCAAGCCTGAAACACCTCTTTACTTTATAGTTAAGTACAAGCTTTATTATTCATTGTAAAGTCACAATCTCTTCTTAACACACAATACTTTAAGTCCCTTAACATTTCAAAAATACAGTTTTCTTTACTTTAAATAGTTGACTATAATCAAACCCCTTGATACCAAATATCTTACTTCTATAAAATCAACCTTTATCACTAAAAATTTTCATCCTATCATTCCATAATATTCAACTCGAAATAAAAAATTTTAGTTACTTACGAGTGAGGTTCAACTGCCGTAAGTTATGCTTAATAATTTTTGAAAATATAATAATTGAGAACAAATAAAAGTTAGTATTTTTCTACCCTCCCCCAAACATAAAATTTTCAGTAAATTTGAAACAGTTGAGAGTAAAAGAAAACTGACATTTCTGTGCTAGGATCTTGAAATCTTCAACAACTATCTGGTATTAATCAAAATTTACAAATAGCAGGCATGAAATAATTAGTAGTAGTGATATAACAATTTTAAATATTTGCGTGGGTAAAGAGAAATTAACTTTGAATATCTAAACATCCAACAGAACACTACAACATGAAACAAACTATCACAGTACTACACAGTCTAGCTAAAAATTTCAATTTTTCAGTATAACATAACAATACACCAACAAAGTTACACATAACATGAAAAATAAATAACTACATCACAACAGTACAACAACAGGGTTACACATTACATGAAAATAAATAACTACTACATCATAACAGTATAACACAACAGAACAAGAACAACAGAAATAAAAACAAACAATCTACCAATCTCCAACACCAGGATCAACAGCAGGGTCATCAGCAGGGTCATTAGCAGGGTCAGGTCTATATGGTGTATAGCTGGGGCAAGTAGGAAATATCACATCGGACTCCCCCTCATAAATCTGACCTGAGCATCATAATAAACAATATCGAAGTCAACTCTCAGGTATAGATAATCTTCATTCACATCACTCCTCACCTCAAATACATCCATCCGACCATGGAGTCTATCCACACTAGTACTCTGTAATCTCAGCTGCTCCATAATATCAGATAAGGTAGGCGGCTCAGAAGTAGATGGAGCATCACGACTAGTAGTAGGAATATCAGTACTCCTACGCTCAACTCTGGCTCCCACATGAGACTCATAAGTACGGATAATATTCTTTGTAATTGGTCTCAATGGTATAGCCACTTCTTCAGAACTATTAAACTCCACTTCAAACTGAACACATAGGGCATGAACTAAACCAGAATGTCCTAAACCAGTAGTAATCTCGCCTCTAGCAATAGTCTGGATGTTCTTGTAGATAATAGCCCCAATATCAATCTTTTTCATCTTCTGTATACAATAGTTCAGAATCGCTCTATCCCTTGTAACTCCGCTTTGGTGATAAGATGGTAATAGTCTTGCAGAAATGAAATAATGCGAAACTTTTGAAGCAACATTCAATGTGGAGGCGGGGAAATTAATCAACTGTTTTTTACTTACTTTCCATTCTCCTCGCCCGTCAGTCATAAAAGCAATCACTTCTCTCATATTTTTCCCTCGACTGTCAAAGTTTTCGTATTCACACATGAATGGTTCCCGAGCCTGATAGAAAGCATTGATACACTGAGGAGTAAACTCAATCATTTTTCCTCTAACAAGCACATACTCTGTCTCAGTCCAGGGTACATTTGAATAGAACTCTCTAACAACTCCCATAACAGCATTCGCAGTGAAATAACAAAATCGCTCCCAGTTCCGCTCTGCAATCAACTGTTCTACAGATCCTCTGAGACTATCAAAAGCTCGATCCTGGATACACTTCTTGTTGTAAAGATAAGAGTTAAAGCGAGATTGGGCTTTGATGTTAACAGATTTCTCCTCATCAAACTCCAATTTCCTCTTCCCTTTACTCAACCGTGGAGCCATGCGAATTTCTAAAATTTGCAAAAAAATTCCAATAAATTCCAAATTCATAATATAACAAACGCCAAATACTATTCTAAACAAGCAAGAGCAAATTTCATCATGGAAATCTCAAAATCTCATTGAAACTCCAAAAATTCCAACCTAAGCAATATGAAAGATTTCCATGGAGAAAAATCAAAATTTTTTAACTTAAAGTTAAGCTCTTACCATGAGAAGTGTGGATCCGGTGTCGAAAAGCTTTGAAATCTCCTTAAATCCGAGATCTAGCAAGCCCTAAATCTTCAAAATTGCGAAAATGGAGGAAGAAGATGAAGGAAATGGAAGAATTTGTGGGTCCCAGGGTAAAAATCGTGAAAATGAGGGTTTTTGGCTTTTACTGGCTTCAGGGCGCCAGCGGCGCTCTATTTAAAATAATTAGCCAAACTCTCTGGATTTTGGCGCCGTCGGCGCCTGTCCAAAATATTTTCTGTGTATGAAAATTTTTTTAGTAATTTCGATCGTTTCGACATCCACAATGATGTTTAACACTTCAATAGGCATTTACATCATCTCATAAGCAATAATTAATACAATTCTTCACACAAACAATACACAACAATTATATATATATATAATTCAAGTTACATCATAAACATCAAATATGTTCATTCAAACTAACTACTCTTAGATGCTTAGTGATCCATGAAAAAATACCTATTTTTATGACTTAATTTTTATTAAAAGTTTAAGGATATTATACTTTAATGAAAGGTATGTTATATTTTTAGATGCAGGTGATGTAAAAATATTCAAAAAGAAAAAAAGAGCAAAAAGGAGCAAAAATGAGCAAAAAGGAACAAAAATGGAGCCAAAATGCAAAATTGCCAAAATAATGGGTCTGGCGCCTAAGCGCCAGAATCCGGCGCCTAAGCGCCAGCTCGATACCAAAACAGTTAAGATTTTGTAACTACTTTGGGTAGTTATTTTGACGATTAAGAGCGGTTATTGGACCTTCTAGAAGATTTACAATTATTCCAGGATTATAGGACATGTGATACATTGTATCTTGACGCTTGGAAACAGTTTGGATCACGAGAGGTGCGATCCAAAGTGAAGAGGTGCGAAGAACAGTACGCGGAGTCCGGCGCCTAGGCGCGAGATGCTGGCGCCTAGGCGCCAGACACAATTTATAGAAGATTCATTGAACTTGGACACATTTTGAAGAGGTGCTTTAGGCAACCCTTGAAACGTATAAATAAGAGGCCATTTCTACAGAAAAAGAGGCCCCAATCAGAGTCCCCAATCAGAGCCCCCAATCAGAGAGATAATTTTAAATATAGGGCCACAGTTTTAGTTTACTTTCCTTCATATATTAATGATTTTATATTATTTAGAGTCGTTGACCTCATTTTTGATGAGGCCTTCTCTTCTTCTTTTTAGTACTTAGGATCTAGCCTTAGGCTTTTCCTTTGACTATCCTAGAGGATTAGAATTGGGACCCACCCTTTAGAAGTCCAAACACTTCTTAACTCTCTGCAAACTCCACAAACTTGATTGTAGACCCCTAATCACCTAGAGGGTTGAAATCAAATGTGGAAGTTTAAAGGATGAGTTCCTATAGGACTCTTTGGCCTTAGGACTGCCCGGGGTGGCCTGGTCTGGTGAAGGGCTGACCTACACACACACTACACTTATACACTACACTTTCACACACCTCCTAAAATCACACCCATATCCAACTTGACCTCCTGACTCATGAAGGTGATTCACATGGATGGTCCTTAACCCCTAAGCCCTCGGCCAGAGGGTTAGAGAACAACATAGTGAATGCCTCAAATGAGTCCCTTCATGGCTCATGTGGGCTTGATATGGCTTCATGACTCAACCAAAATGATTTCATTCCACTTACATTTACCCAATCTTCAATTTTCCAAATTTTTAATTTTTGACCCCGGGGACCCTACACCCGCCTAGCCTACTCAAAACCCTTGAAATTACCAAAATTTTCCAAAATCTCCAAATCACCCAAAATTCCTCAAAAACAATCCCAAACATTCCCACATCACTCAAATTGATAATCCATAGCCAAATATACAAAAAATTCCAAAAATACCCCCAATACCCTCCAAATACCCAAAATGCCCCTCTTGACCCAAAAATCCAAAAAATTCAGAAAATTCCTAGAAAATTCCAAAAAATCCCAAATATTCCCAATTTCATTTTGTTCAACTATAACATGGGCCAATTTTGTCAATTTACCCCACTTTTGTCAAAATACCCAATTTGACCCATTTTTAACCCAGAGTGAACCTAATGTCAAACCAAACCTACCCAATTGACCCAAATTCTGGTCCAATTCAATTCTAAACTTCAATTCAACATCCCAAACACCCATCTAGACCAAATCCAAGCCCAATTTGATTGACATTTGAATCCGATTTCACTTTTGACCTTAAAGCCCAATTTGGACCCATGACCCAAACTTAGCCCAAACTAACCCAATTCAACTCCAATTAACCCCAAATCTTTTCTAAACCTTCCCTAACATCCCCAAAAACAAAACACTAACATAATTTGCCCAAATTTTGGACCCAAACCCCACTCAAATTCAACCCAAAACCAAAAAGCCCAATTTTGACCTAAACCCAAACTTAACCCAAATTGGCCCAAACCCCAAAATCCAAACCCAACCAAAGTTGAAACCTCTTTGAAACAGCCCTACAAACATTTCTCAACATTTTACACCAATTTCAACATTAGCCCAACATTAGCTCAAGTTAACCCAATTTGGCCTACTATTGGCCACTTTACCAAAAAGGCCCAAATTTAACCCAATTCAAACCCAAACCACCTCAAGTTTGTATCAAACCACTCATGACACATGCCTAAACCAATTGCAACATTTATTTGACATGGTCCTTCACAAAACTTTCATCCCGAAAGCTCATTTTAAAATCCAAAAGCCCACTTCCATGAAGCCTTTAAAAGCCCACTTCCACCAAATCCAAAAGCCCAAAAATTCATCCAAAGTCCATATGGCACTCTTCTTCATCACGCATTCAATTAAAATCATCCCTAAGTCCTAATCCAATGATCAAATAATTCTAAATAAAGCTTCATCCAACTTTCCACCAAAATACCAAAATCCCTAAATTCTACTTCCATGAAATTGACCAAGCTTTATCCTAAGCCATAGGCAAGCCATGAACAAGCCATTCTCAAGCGACATGAAGCCATGAGGGCTTTGACTTGTCATTAGTCCATTTATGGCAAGAAGAGGGGGTTCTTTCTTAAACCTCCTTTAAACCTTTTTTACCTTAAGCATGTCACACACTATACCATGCTTAGCCACCTCACCATGGATGGGGACTTCACTACCCCGATTCGAGTCGACCCAAATGATTCTCCCTCATCCCGAGGTCGAGCCTTGGATGGTGAACCTAGCCCAAATGCATGAGTTGAACCAAACCAAGCCAAAATGAGCCTTCTCCCATTCCATTTAAATCAAACTCCTTTACACATGTCCATGGCCGATTAGATCGCACTAAACCCCGACCACGACCCACTCGAACAAGATGGTGACCGAGTGCTCGGTCCACCGGAAAACACCATGGCCGAAAGCTCACATGTGAGCCAACATTGAAATTCCCCTTGCTCGAAGTGTCCCAGCCCAGTGGCCACCATGGTCGTTCTTCTCTTGCATAGAGCAGCTGATCCCCGACCTTAAACCCCCTGGGAGGCCCTCCACCCTCTCCTATTTAAACACCACCTCCTCTCGGCCATGAGAGGTGCTGAACCAGACCTTACTGAAACCGTACCAAAATCACTCCAGACCACTCTCCACACTTAGAGCAGTTGATCTCCAGTGACAATTTGCCCTAATCCCCACCAACAAAGCCCAATTTCTCAGCCAAAATTCCACCCAAAAATAAGACTTCTCCCAATTCTCCACCAAACTCAAATTAAACATACCCACACCTGCACAAGGTCAAGAGAAGGAGTTCCCCAGTGAAAACACCCTCTCCAGGCCACCCATCTGTTCCACACTCCAAGCTTTGTAATCGGCTGTGGTCGAAATCATACCTGGACAATTTACCAGCCCAAGGGACTTCATCTGGAGCTTGTTTGGACCCAATCGAAGGTGACACAACTCTCAGATCGAAGCTTCTCTTCTGCGAGCAAAGGTTTGGACTCACTCTTCTTCCCGAGCTTACGAGAGATTCTCTATTTAATTTGAGTCGATTTCAATACATGTTTACCGTATGAATGTGTTCGTCTCCTCGAGACGAATCCATAGAGCATAAGAACTCGAAAATCCATTGAGAATCGAGTGAGAAATTAGGGTTAGAAGGTTGACGGTCACGGGTGCACACCGGTCGTAGACGATGATCGGGAGCCGTCGGATCGAGCGTGTATCGAGCGGACGGTCCGGATCGAGCCCGACGGCGCGATGGTGCATGAACCGCGGGCCCCGGAGCGCTGAGTCGGATGGCGGCACCGAATCAGAAGACGACGCGTGGCCTTTCGGAGCTGCCGAGGATGGCGTGGCGCCGCGTGGATAAGTAGGAAATTAGGGTATTTTTTGATTTATTTAATTCCCTAAACTTCAAAAATACATAACTTTGTGTAGGAAAATCAGAAAAAAAAATACTCTCTTGCTCTGTGAACAGAGGAGAATAATGTGGAAAAGAAATCATGTAATTTCATCAAGTATTTTATTTTTAATCATTTATTTACTCTCTGCACTATTTCAATTCTCCATGGATGTATACAATTCACCATGACATGAGACCATAGGGCTTTTGAAGCCTCTGAATTTGGGAACATTCCCCGAATTTTCCAAAGTCGAGGCCATCCCTATGAAGAGTTATTGATTTTTCAATTCTAGGTCACTATTCTGAGTATTTTAATTCCAATAATTAGCATGTTGTGAAATAAATTCTAGGAAAATTTGGTGATGCTTCTTATAACCAGAGGACCCTAGGAAAAATAGTTCTTGAGTTAACTCAATTGTAATAATCCTAATTGGCTTAAACACCCAAAATCGAGCTTTAATTAATTAGAGCTAATAATACATCAAATTGACTTGAAATCAATTCTCCACTGACCTTTAGGATCAGAGGAACCCACCATAAAAGTTTGAAGTCAATTGGACTTGGTTAGCCATATCAAATGGGTTGATTAAGCCATTTAGCCAAAATTAAACTTCAAAAATTCATAACTTTCAAAATACTTCTAAAAAAATCACCAAATTGGTTTTGGAGCCTCTCTGATATTAGGGGAATTTAAGAAAATTAAAATTACAATTTTCTAAAAAAGTTAATTTTTTGCATTATTTTAATATTTTAATAATTAAAAAATAATAAAAATCACAAAAATAATAAAATTCATCAAAGTGTCACATTTTGAATTTTAATCACTTAGGAACAAACCCCATATTTTTCTTAAGTCTATATGATGAGATATTAAACTTTAAAGCCCTAAGGTAATTTTAAAAAATTAAAAAATGCATTTTCTAGCATTTTCACTAAAATAATTCTAATAAATCAAAGAAAAATCAGAAAATTGTAAGAATTAGTTCTCTGATTTCCTTGATATCAGAGAGATTTTAAAAAAATATAAAATTCATTTTTCAACCTTTATTGTATTTTTAAATTAATTAATACTCCAGAACTCAGAATAATTATAATACAAAGAATATAATTCAAAAAATCACCAAAATTGGTCCAAGTGGTCCTCTGGGCATTAGGAATGTGTCATAATTTTCTTAAGGACAAAAACTTTCCCTTGGTCATATTATTAAATTTTCCTTGAAAATCCCTATTTTCCATAAAAAAATAATTACATAAATAAATTAAATACAGAAAAGTCACATTTTCTCCTCTAATGTTTTGATTGACATATGAGTGAAGTCACATAAAAATTTCAAATTCATTTGAGCTCAATTTAGTGAGTTATGGAATTAGTAAGTTTAAAGGGCAAAATGGTAATTAAAATTTTAACCTATAATTAAAAAATTTAGATTTAATTAAAAGGGTGGGTAAAATATTTGATACTAAGTTGATTTTGGATGTTTGAAACTTAGGCAATTAAAGGGTAGAAACTTACCAAATAATTTGAAAATAATTAAAATAAACCTTAATTAAATAATTAATTAAATTTGGAAGAATAATAAAAAATTGGAATTATTAAAATAGGGATATTATTAGGAAGAGATTTGTTCTTTAATTTAAGAATCCCTAAATTAATCACCTCAATAATATTTAATTCCTAATTAAAATGATAATCCAAATTCATGATTTAAAATGCTAAAATACTTAATCATTAAATTAAATTAAAGTTAAATTATTTAAATTAAATCCTCTTAAAATTCAATTAAATTAATACTTTAACAATTAAAATTAAATCATCTTTAAAACATAAAAAATAAAATATTAAATTAAAATTAAAAATAAAATTAAATTAAAATTTAAATTAAATTAAAATCTAAAATAAAATTAAATTAAAATTTAATTAAATTAAAATTTAAATTAAATTAAAATCTAAATTAAAATTAAATTAAAATTTAATTAAATTAAAGTTTAAATTAAATTAAATTAAATTAAATTAAAAATTAAATTAAATTAAATTAAATTAAATTAAATTAAATCACATTAAATTAAATTAAATTAAATTAAAGCATGTTAAATTACATAAAAAAATTAAATCAAGTTAAAATAAAATTAAGTTAAATAAAATAAAATTAAGTTAAAATTAAAACTAAACCAAATTAAATTAAATTAAAATTAAATTAGATTAAATTGAATTAAAAATAACATAACCTAAGACATAAAGAATTCAAAAATAAATCTAAAAAAACTTGAACACTATTCCAAACTTAAACCCATTAATTGAAATTAAATTAAATCACAAATCACTTGAACATCCATTTGCCCTCAAAAGCTCTTGTTGTCATAACTCCTAAACGGAGTGTTAATTGAAGTATTACTTCACTCATAGGATATTCAATGTCCTAGTTCACTGAGCAAGATAACAAAACTTGAACTCCTGGATGATTAATTCATTTGTATAATTAAATTCTCTTGGACTTAAAACAATCCTAGAGGTATTGAAAAGATGTTTAAGACTCGTCTTAAGCACTTCTTCAATATGATAGGATATTTATAAGAACAATTGAACTTAATTGTTCTTTGATGAAGAAAATCTTCCTTAAACCAAAACACAAAGAACCTAGACGTCATAAGAGATGACTAGCTATAGGAGTAGGACCTTAGTAGAAAACCATAACCCTTCTCTTAGCTTTACCTAGGAACTTGCTTTAAATGCTTAAATATTCTAAATTGAGTTTAAGTGCAGCTTAGGATGACGGGAAGACCCTCCAGGTACGCTTTTGTTTTATTGCAATTTACCTTCTTGCAATTTACTTAACCGCATTGCATTTTACTTTTCTTGCATGATAAACAACTGTTGCATGAAAACCCACATCTTTAGGATAGTCCCTAAAACTGAAACCAAAACTAAATTAAAAGTCATTACAAGATAAAATTCACCGTCACAACATTTCAAAATATAAAACAACTCAAAATTTAATCACAAACAGAACAACAAAACTACAACTACAACTAAATTAAAACATCTTGTTGGATGATCGGGAATACCTCGGATGATGTAACCTACGTGTTGCTAACGGGATTTCCCACGGTCTAAATGAAAGTGTGGAACTCATTCGGTTGAGTTTAGCAAATTCATACGAACTAAGTGAATCCGATAAAAATAACGATGCCGGAAGGATGGAACCGTGGGATCTTAACCGGTGTTGTTATAATCAACTTTAAGATTTGTTTTAATTAAAACATAAAAAAATACATGGAAATTAAGACCTTCTCTAAACCAAAACACTTCTCTCATCTCCTGATTTATGACTTCTAAAACTAAACCTCTGCATCAACAAGGAGCTCGGAGCATGGTGGGCAGCACGACCATCGTCATCAGCAAAACCTGAGTCTACTTCAGCAAAAATTTCTTAGAATTAAATAATCAAGCCATAGGACTTCGAGGTAGTTTGCCTAGTGCAACATAAATCCTCAACTCTTTGTTAGGCATTTGCATTGTAAATTAAGCCCTAACCGGTCTTAGGATTCCGAGGTAGTCGTCCGATACGACATAAACCCTCACATCTTCGAGGCTATTTGTGTGATCACATCAACGAATATAAGTCCTAATTAATTAAAATTGGCAAGATCAAAACATTAAATAAACATTATGGTATTCCTAAATTCAAGCCAAACAATAGGATAGTCATGAAATTACCGAAGTTCGCTTCGAATCTGTGATTTCTCCTACCTTACTTCCTTTGAATTCCCAAAATAAAATGTTCCAAACTTGATCCATTCCTTATTTAAATTCCAAAATTCAATCCCTTGAAAACTTAAACTTTGAAATTCTTGAGAGCAGAACCACTGATTATTATCGAGAGTTTTCTTAGGTGATTCTCGTCACTTAAGATGTAATTAACTATAGGGGCTTGCCCTTATAAGGAATTTTAAGAACCGAGGTAATATAAACCCTGTTTAATGCTTTCATATTAAGCAGGAGAACTTGTCGGCAAATAAAATGGTTTCGCAGACCAAACGGATGTCACAAACCTTCTAGTTTATTTAATCGAGCCCCACCATCAAACAGTGTGCCTATTCTTCGGAATAGACACGCGGTTTGTGGTGCGGTGCTCGTTTATATAAACTATTTAAGATGTGAGATCAGTTTGATTTCATATCTTAAAATTTTTAAAATTATTTTCAAAAATCAAAATACTACTTTCCAAATTATATATATATGTAAATTAAATTTAAAATTCGCCGACAATTTCTGTAGGCGACCCCTTTTCAAAAATACAACATTCAACCTAAAAATAGCCGACAAGAGTTTGTATTGAGAGTTTGGAAGAGTTGGTGCTTTTAAAGTCTATTTCACTTTGGAGTCAGTAGGAATCAGAGGTTCAATTGGAGAAACACTCGAGATAAATATTTGTAATTTGGTTCAATGTTTTATTTATATGTTTTGTTATTTAAATTCAATGTGTTCTGAGTAGTTACTTTACTTTCTCCTTTCAATTATGAAACGATAAATACGATAATATAAAATTCGTTGGAGAATTAAAAACTGAATATGTTTATATATTGTGATGATATAAATACTGGATCTTAATTTACTATTTAAATTGTCCATTTAAGTTGTTAAAATCTGTTGAAGAATTTTGAGACCTAGAAGTAGATGAATTCTTAACTTGTAGATATCACATGAATCCTTGGGTAGTCGAAGGCCTTGTGCGGGTTATTCAAGGTAAAGTACAAATAAATAGGAAAATATTATTCAATGGGCGTAGAATTAATAAGTTTTTAGAGTGCCAGACTAAATTCTTTTAATTTGGTTTATAGAAAGGGAACGGGTCACTAGTAGGGCTGACCATAGCCACCCTTGGACATCTAGTAGTGTGAGCCTATATTAACCCATTCTACTAACAATACATCCAAACCTGATCTATAGATAAGCCAATGTTCTTTATACTATCGAGCGAAGATAAAGAATAGGAATGCTTCTATTTGGTACAATACCATAAATTTATATTCTCCACGAATATTACATTATCTAAAAAAAATCTTGGATTAATTGGAAGGAAGAAAGTTGTTTGCTTATTATTATTTACATCACTCATTATTTTAGTACTGCTTTATTTCTGCATTTAGTAAATTAAAAATTAAATTTATAATTTTAAAAGAAATACATAAAAATAAAATTAAAATATTTAAAAATCTATAAACCTTCTCGTGGGATCGATACTGGGGTCTTTATTTAAAGCCCTATATTACTTGAAATGATACGTATACTTGCGTAGTACCTCTAGTGTGTAAAATATTTTCCATAAAATTATAATTGTATACACTAGCCGCTATTATTATTTGGGTCAAAGTATTGGCTATAACATATTTTTGGAAGCATAAATTACTGCGTTATTTGCGGTCGGGTCACTTAGTACAGCAAGTACTCTACGATAGGCAAACATTAAGATCTAAGCACACAATGAAAGTAAGCACTTCCAAATCCAAGTTCAAATTTCAAAGCAAATACTACACAAACCAAACATAACTAAACAAAGTAAACTAAACACACAACAAGCATAAGTAGAATCCATCAATTACTCCACATCAGTTTCAGAACTATCCTCTCCTCTTATGTCTCCAATTGATTGCTGATGCACAAACAAATTATAGAATGGATGAATTGGAAATTTGTCAGATGATTCCTCAGCAATCACCGTGTTCTTCTTCATCAGATTGATCAAGCCCATCTCAATTCGACCTGTGTGATCGAATTGCTCTTTCATTTTCCAATCTATATGATCGAATAAATCAGAAATGTTATTAATTTCATTCATAACATTCCGTAGCTCATTCTCCAACTGTTTGATCCTCTTCAATATCATTCTGGAACCTTCAGGAAAATAAGGTTGAATCAGTTGTGAAGTCTGTGTTGGTTGATCAGCAAGAAAATTCATGTTATCGTCATCTCCAGCAGTCTGGTAGTCATAGGGATTAGTTGGATCAATAGGCCTTCATGGGAGAAGAACCTTTTCCCAACTTTCATAAGGAACCTGTGACTGACTACATAATAGAAATATGGTGGACGGGTGTCCAAGCCTATATTTAGATCCATGCACAATTAATCCCAGAGCTGATTTCATAATGATATTACCAATGTCAACCCGCCTCCCAGTTTGAATACAGAAATTCAAAATGGCACTTTCCTTGGTTACCTTGCTAATCTTCAATGTCGGAAATAACTTTGCCGAAATAAAGTAATGCCACTACTTCGATACTGGATTCAGAGATGCAGATGGGAAACTAATGTATCCATTCTTTCTAACTTCCCATTCTTCATTCTCATCCATCAGATATCGATACACATCATTCATATTATCCCTCGTGGAATTGAAATTAGAATAATGGCAAATAGGTATGTTCTCGATCATAAAGAGATCGTTAATTCGTGCAGGAGTGAATTGCACAAATCTACCACGCACAAATACGAACCCTTGGTTGATCCTGTGAAGATTTGCATAAAACTCTTTCACGATAGGAACAACAACGGAAGCGGTAGAGTAGCAAAGCACTTCCCAACATCTGTCCTTAATAAGTTCTTCATTTCTAGTAGTAGGATTATCTATACCTCGATTTATGAAGCCTCTTTCCTTGATAATCCTTCTCTTCATCATCACTTTGTTGAACAAACATTGCGCCTCAAAACTTATGAACTTCCTTCAGTTGAAAACACGAAATCGAGGGGTTTCAATGGGATAGGAATCCATATGATACAAATTGGGATTGGTGGTTTTCATTTTTCTAGAGTTAAGAAGTCAAAAATGGAGTTTTGGGAGTTATAAGGACAAAGATTCCGCTAAAAACCGCTAAAACTCACATTTTAAAACTTAAAAACCATAAAATAGATTTTGGGCATCGGCGGCACTCGATAGGGCGCCGGCAGCGCTCAAACAGATAAGTTCAGTATATTAACAGTGATAGGGCGCCGGCGGTGCCCATTTTGGCACCGACGGCGCCAGTGGTAAAAAATTTTTACCGAACTTCGTTTGGCCTAAAATATTCCAATATCTCGATTCGATGCATCATTTATCAAATTTTAAAGCATTTAGGAGTAATTAGAATTCAAAAACAACTATCTAAAAAACACAACTACATCAAACAAGCAAACACACCACAAAGATACATATGGGTTGCCTCCCATAAAGCGCTTGGTATAACATCGTTAGCCCGACAAACCATTCAGTTAATCGAAATGACTCAGCATTAAAACCTCTTTGAAGTTAGGTTGAAACCCGTCAAAGTAAGGCTTTAATCGATGCCCATTAACATTGAAAATCTTTCCAGTGTCAGGATCTTTAACATCAACAGCTCCAAAAGAATGAACTTTTATAACTGTAAAAGGTCCTAACCATCTAGACTTGAGCTTTCCAGGAAATAACTTCAATCTTGTATTGTATAATAAAACATTTTGTCCAAATTCCAAGTTCTTTTTCAATATCTTCCTATCATGCCATAATTTCCTTTTCTCTTTATAGATCCTATCATTGTGATAAGATGCATTTCTAATCTCTTAGAATTCATTCAATTGCATAAATCTTTTCTCTCCAACATTTTTCAAATTAAAATTTAACTCTTTCATCGCCCAATATGCTTTATACTCCAATTCAACAGGTAAATGACAAATCTTACGAAACACTAGTCTATAAGGAGACATTCCAATAAGGGTTTTAAAAGCAGTCCTATAAGCCCATAAAGTAGTATCTAATCAAGTAGATCAATCTAATTTATGATTATTCACAGTTTTCTCCATAAATCTTTTAATTTCACAATTAGACACTTCTGCTAAACCACTAGTTTGGGATGATAAGCAGTAGAGATTCTATGAATAATATTATATTTCTCAATTAATCTCTTAATTCGATTATTCCTAAAATGGGATCCACCATCAATTATGATCACTCTAGGCATTCCATATCTTGTAAATTTATTTTTCTTTAAAAATGTTGAAACACTCCGAGTCATAATCAACGGCAACCAATATATATAAATTTCCAAATGAAGGAATAAATGGTCCCATAAAATCTAATCCCCATACATCAAAGATTTCAACTTCCAAATTATAATTTAGAGACATTTCATTTCTTCTGGAGATATTACCTACTCTCTGACATCGACCACATGATTTAATATATCTATAAACGTCTCCAAAATGAGTAGGCCAATAAAATTCAGATTGTAGAATCTTAAAAGCAGTTTTATCAACACCAAAATAACCTCCAAATTCAGAATCATGACATCGTTGAATAATCAAATTTATTTATTCTTGTGGCACACATTTCCTAATAATCAGATCCTTACACTGTTTATAAAGATAGGACTCATCCAAAAAATAAAATTTTAAGTCATATTTGAACTTCTTTTGTTGTTTCCTTGTTAAATCAGGTGGTACAATATCACTTACAATATAATTCACAATATCAGTCTACCAAGGCAAATTGCTTCCCATAATAGTATAGAGTTGCTCATGAGGGAAAATTTCAGTAATTTCCTTTTCAAATTCAGATAATTTATGATATTCTATTCTTGACAGATGATCAGCTATTTGATTATCAGCTCACTTCCTATCTATTATCATAAAATTAAATTCTTGCAGAAGAAGTATCCCTCTAATGAGTTTAGGTTTCGCATCCTTCTTTTGCATTAAGTATTTGATAACTGAATGGCCTGTATGCACAACACTTTTAGCTCCAATTAAATATGGTCTAAATTTTTCAAAAGCAAATACTATAGCTAATAACTCTCTTTCAGTTGTGGTATAATTAATTTGAGCCTCATTAAGAGTTTTACTAGCATAGTAAATGACTTTAAAAACTTTATCATGCCTTTGCCCCAATGCTACTCCGATCACAAAATCACTAACATCACACATAAGTTCAAATGGTTTCTCCTAATTGGGTGAAACAATTATAGGTGCAGTGATTAAATTTTCTTTCAATAATTTGAAAGCTCTTAAGCACTCATCATTAAAATCAAACTTTCTATCATTTTCTAATAGTCGGCATAAAGGTTTAGTAAATTTTGATAAATCTTTAATATATCGCCTGTAAAATCCAGCGTGTCCTAAAAAACTCCTCACCTCTCTCACAGCAGTGGGTGGTAGGAATCTATCAATCACTCTAATTTTAGCAGGGTCGACCTCTATACCATGTTCTGAAATTTTATGCCCAAGCACAATTCCTCCTGCAACCATAAATTGACATTTCTCCCAATTCAGAACTAGATTTGTTTTCTCACAAAGCTCCAAAACTTTTGCTAAGTTTTCGGGAAAATTTCAAATGAAGCCCCGAATACAGAGAAATCATCTATTAAAACTTCAATTCCATTATCTATCATACTACTGAAGATAGACATCATACATCTCTGAAAAGTTGTAGGTGCGTTACACAGTCCAAAAGGCATTCTTCGAAAAGCAAAGGTTTGATAAGGGCTAGTAAATGTTGTCTTTTCTTGATCCTCAGGAGCATTAGGTATTTGATGGTAACCAGTATATCCATCCAAAAAATAGTAGTACTTGTGTCCAGCAAGTCTATCTAGCATTTGAATGAGAAAAGGAAGATGAAAGTGATCTTTTAGATTGGCGGCATTTAATTTCCTATAGTCAATACAAATTCGCCATCCATTAATTTTTCTTCTGTGTATAATTTCTTTACATTCATTCACTTCGTGAGTCACTCCTCTCTTTTTTGGTACACAATGTATTAGACTCACCTAAGCACTATCTGAAATAGGATAAATAATTCCAGCATCCAGCCATTTTAAAATCTCTTTCTTAACTACGTCTTTCATTATATGATTCAATCTCCTTTGCGGATCAACTCTCGGTTTATGTTCTTCATCTAATAAAATTCTGTGTATAAAAATCGAAGGACTAACTCCTTTAATATCTGCCAAAGTCCATCCAAAAGCTTTCTTGTATCTTTTTAAAGTTTCCAACAACTTATGTTCTTGATAATCATTTAACCTCGAAGATACAATAATTGGCAAGGTAGATGATTCTCCTAAAAACATATACTTTAAATGATTAGGGAGAATTTTCATCTCAAGTTCAGGAGGTTTTATGATAGATGGAATTAAGCTTTTATTTCCACCTTCCATAGTGTCTAATACTTCAAATCTCTCTTGAACATACTCCAAATCTTCATTCTTCTTACTATCTGAATTTTCTTCATCTTCAATTTCTTCTTCAAACATATTTTTATATTCTTCTTCTTTTTCAAATATATTTTTAAAATGATCATTTCTCAAGTAATCACAGACCTCCATCCTAAAACATTCATTATCTTTTTCCAATGAGGGATACTTCATAGATTTTAAAATATTAAAGGTCACCTCTTGATCTTTAACTCTCATAGTTAATTCTCCTTTTTGAACATCAATTACCGCTCTTCCAGTAGCAAGGAATGGTCTTCCCAAAATTATTGGAATTTCGTTATCTTCCTCCATATCAAGTACAACAAAATCCACAGGAAAGATAAATTTATCCACTTTCACTAACACATCTTCTACCACTTCTTTAGGGTAAGTAATGGAACGATCAGCTAACTGAAGAGTCATAGATGTAGGAGAAATTTCTCTTATTCCCAACCTTTTGAAAGTTGATAAAGGCATAAGATTAATACTAGCTCCCAGATCACATAAAGCTTTTATGAAAAAAATTTCACCTATAGCACACGGAATAGTGAAACTACCAGGATCTTTAAGTTTTTCCGGATGCTTCTTCTGAATAATTGCACTACACTCTCCGCTAAGTGCAACAATTTCATGATCTGTAAACTTTCTTTTCTTTCTCAGAATATCCTTCATAAACTTGGCATAGTCAGACATCTTTTATAATGCTTCAACAAAAGGAATATTTATCGTTAATTTCTTAAGGATCTCCAAGAATTTTCTAAATCTGTTATCCCTATTTTGTTTCTTCAATCTTTGAGGAAATGGAGATGGTGGTTTTTCAACAGTTATCTTCATTGGCTCAAGAAGATAATCCAAGTCTAGAGAAATCTTGTTTGAACCTTTTTCGATTTCCACCTTCTCCTATTCTATTTCAACTTCTTTTTGTACTCTAGTTTCCAATTCTTTTCCACTCCTTAATTAAATAGCCTTAAGTTGTTCCTTATTTTGATCTTTTGGATTGATCTCAACATTACTTGAAAGTGTTCCGGAAGATTCATTATTAAGTGCAGTGAAAATATGTCCCAATTGATTTTCAATATTTTTCATAGCAACACCTCGAGCTTGTAATTGATTTCCTATATTCAGAAGCATTTCTTCAGTGTACAACTTCTTATCCTTAAATCGTGGGTTACTATTAAATCAAGGAGGATAAGATTGTCTAAAATTAGTATTTCCTTGATTGTTCGAATTTCCAATTAGATTTATAGAACTGTTACCCCAGTGCGGGTTAACATTAGCGTTGCTATTATTCCAATTAAAGTTCGGGTGATTCTTCCGACCAGGATTATAATAATTCGAATGAGGATTGTTAGGTCTATTAATAGCATTTAAAGTCTCATAAGGTTTTTGAGATTCTGCTATCTGTCCAAGTGAATTTTCCTCAAACACTTGAGGTGGTTGAGAATGATTCATTCAATATTGATCTAGTTCCTTAGGAAGGGCTGCAATTTGAGAAACTACCATAGTCATCATATCGAAATCATTAACACTAGCTACTCTCTTAGGATTTACCCGTTCAGAGGGTCATTGAAAATTATTATTAGCTATTTCTTCAATTAATGCGTATGCTTCATCAAAAGATTTTGACATTAATGATCCACCAGCAGCAGCATCTATAATAGATCTCAAAGATCCTACTAATCCATTATAAAATGTTTGAATTATTAACCAATCTGATAAAGCATGATGTGGGCACTTCCTAAGAAGATCTTTAAATCTCTACCAAGCTTCATATATTGACTCTCCTTCAAACTGACTAAAGGATGTAATATCATTTCTTAGTTTAGCAGTCTTTGATGGAGGGAAATATTTTGATAGAAACTTTTGAGATAATTCTCCCGAAGTTCTGATAGATCCAGGTGCTAACGAGTTTAACCACGCCTTAGCTTTATCCCTTAATGAAAAAGGAAAAAGTTTAAGTCTGACAGCGTCACTAGACACTCCATCATATTTAAAAGTAGCACACAGTTCTAGAAAACTTGCGAGATGTAAATTTGGATCTTCATTAGGTGTTCCTCCAAATTGATTATTTTGTACCATTTGGATAATAGCATGTTTAAGTTCAAATGAATTAGCAGCAACATCATAATTTTGAATAGTTATGTGAATTTCATCTGCTGTTGGGTTAGCATAATCTTTTAAAGATCTTGGCAAATTTCCAATATCATTTCTCTGATTATCTTGATTATTCACTATTTTGTAAGGATTTTCAATTTGTTTTTGTTGTTTTCTAATTTTTCTGACAGTACGCTCTAACTCTGAATCGTAAGGCACTAAACCTATAGATCCACTACTACGGATATACAATAACACAATTACTTTTATAAAGGTAAACAAACACACAATTATAGATTACAAAATTAAGATTTTCTGTTACTATATTATTAATAAATATTGTTTATACTTTTTTACTTACTACTTCGTTACCTCCCCGACAATGACGCCAAAAACTTGATGCACGGGACTTATATTTTGAAAGAATTTATGAGCTCAAATTTATATATTTATAACGATTTTGTTAAGTCTAAGCTTTCAACGCAAGTATACGTATCATACCAAGTAATACAGGGCTCTAATGGAGTCCTGGTTATCGATCCCACAGGGAAGTTCGAAGTATAAGAAAGCGTTCACAATATAAATAATATAGCACTAAAATCCAATATTTAAATAGCACTTAAGGTTTAACACATACTCCTACTAATACTATGCAAAAAAGAGTAAAATTAACTAAACTATAATTACATCTAACAACTTTAAAACATAATTAACTAACAGACACACTTAACTAAGTATTTGAAAGGTTTTCGATATATGAGAAATGTATCTTTCCTCTTGCAATGAGAATATGATGTGTGGATTGATATGGAACAATTATTTATATTATTACGCAAATTAGAGCATAGATGATTCTTTACTCTTAAAAGAGTACCCCCTCTTCTAAGCAAGAAAAGAACATTGACATATCCTAAGTTTAGTTACTAAATCTAAGGCTAGGCTTGGAGCATACCAGCTCTCACTTCGGAGCTCCCATTCACCCTTCACCTGATGGCTAACCTTTGATATTAGTTATTAATCTTAGAACCAATTTGGGGATTTCAACCTATCACCTCGAAATCTCCATAAAGAAATCCATCAAAACATATTTCCCTATTTATTTACACTCAATTCCCATGAACTATGCAATTTATCAATAGAAATTGAATGGATCTTTCATTATTGTTGTTGGACTTTAAATACTTTCAAACTGAATGTTTAACAACATATTTTAAAATTTCAATTGGCAAATCGAAAAGTAAATTAAGTTCTAAATAAAAAATCATCACAATTTCTTCATTACATTAAAAGCTCATCAAATCCACATCAATCCATCATTACATCTCTATGCAAGAAAAAAGTCAAGGGAGACTACTCAGAATTCATGGAGAAGATAAAATAAAACATGGATTTTATATATAAAAGAAAAGTTATACAAATCACAAAAGAAAATACAGCTTATCTCTTTCTCTTCCCCAATGCAATTCCCTTGAAGTCCTTTGAATTCTCTTCTCTCTTTTCTAAACAACACTTGATTCTCTCTTTAGAATGGAAAGGAAGAAGCAATCTCTCACTTTACTCCTTCTCCTTCACTCCTTAGAGAAGAATTCCTCTCAAATCCTCACTCTAGACTCACTTCTACTAAACCCTAACACTTAAAACTCACTAAAACTACATTAAAAGACACAAGACACACATAACAGACACACATTTTCGTCCAAAAACAATTAATTATAAGATAGGGATGAAATCCCAAGAGTTTCAATAGGCATCCCTTAAAAATGTCACTAAATCTCTTCAAATTTGAATTCCACCGACTTCAGGAGCTGGCGGCGCTCTATCGTGCGAATATATTCTGAAGTCTCTGGAATTGGGCACTGCGGCGCCAAAACACCTTTTTCACCATTTTGCTCCTTTTTGCTCTTTTTTGCTTTGAATTTGTTCATTTTCGCTTCTTTTCACTCCAATCACCTAAAATCATCATACCTGTAATAAATCATGAAAGATACCTTTCTTTAAAGTGCAATATCACCAAAAATGGGTAAAATTATATAGCAAAAATCATATATATTTTTGGTGCATCAGTATGTGACTACACTTAGTTATATATCTTCGATCTGCTTTTTTAAACTTTAATTAAGTATGAAGCTTAGGAGAATTCAACAAATAGCGAACCTGTGATTTTTAGGATTCTGGCGCCTAGGCGCCAGAACTGGCTTTTAAGCACTATATTCCTATGATCCTGGTGCCTAAGCACCCAAATTGGTGCCTAGGCGGCAGAGTTTTTGGATCGTGTAAAAACCGCCCCAAAGCAGTGTTTGCACATTCTAATCTATTTAAACCTCCATACCTTCATCCTAAACCTTTAAGCCACCAAAATTTTTGACTGAAACATTCCTTTAGAGATAGAAAGAGTTTTGATTGCTTCCATGGAGAGATTAAACATTGGAATCAATGGGAAGGAGAAGTTTGTGCACAAAGATTCACAAACTTATTTTAATGGCTATCTAGCCATGGTTCTGGAGAAGGTATGCAATCAACTTGAGAAGAATAAAGAAGAGTTAATTCTAGTTGGAGGGAGATTGCATGAGATGTTCCACCAAATTGAGCACATTGAATGGCAAATGAAAGTTCAATCAGATCATTTGGCATGCTTTGAAGATTATCAGGTATCAATGTACGCTAAGAATAAATGGATTGATGAAAAGACGGCTCCAGAATTTACTAGAGTCCCTTTCTTCCATTCTTTTGTTCGTAACAAATTACCTTATTTAACTAATGAAGGTTTTGATGTTAATCCATGAAATTAAGGAGAAATAGGTAGAGAGATTGATTGTAATGGTTAAGTGTGTTGTGTTTGATAGTGTTTTATGTGGAAATTTTTATGAGTGTTTATGTGTTTGTGAGATATGAGTGTTTGTTATTGATGTTTATTTTCTGTATTTTTTTAGCCTTATCTTGAAAATCTGGAATGAATGAAATGAAGTAAAGTTTGTATTGTTATTTGTTTGATATTTGGAATATAATCATTTGGAGCCTTTTGGATTTTATTTGAATATTATTTTCTGGAAGAGTTTTGTTGAAGATTAACAGTTGGTTTTAGGCTTACAGATGTTAAAATTACCTAACTTAAAAAATATTAAAAATTAAAAAAAAATTTCAGAACATTTGATAATTCTGGCACCTAAGCGCCGGTTCACCTGGACAGAATTTCGGCTTTTAAAATCGACCCAACGCCATTTTAATGCCTAAGCTTCATCTTCCTCACCCATTTTCGCGAAAACCAGATCTAGGGTTCCATTTTGAGCATGATTTGAAGGGTTTCAACGTGTTTTAACTTCGGATTTCAACTTCTCGAGGTTAGATCTACGTTTTAGGTTAATTTTTACCATGGATTTTTCTACTTTTGCAAAGTGCCAAAATTTTGGAGAAACAAATTTTGATTTTAGAAGAAAAATCCATGGATTTAAGTTTGATTTAGTAAGGGGAGCTTTTATGAAGTGTGAATTTATATTTTTTGAGATTTATTTGGATTATTTACAAATTTTAGGAATGGCACCTAAATCAAAGTGGGGTAAGGAGCACAATGAATTTGATCAAAAAAGGTTTACAAGTGTGAGTTCGCAAGTTCGTTACAACGAATTTGCTACTGTTTGCAAATTCATTGTTGAAAGAAGTTTCTATCATCCCGGCGGTTCGATCGAGCATGTTATTGCTGCCAGACAGTGGGAACAGTTCAACTACTTTTCTGCAGTGGTGATTATTTCTTTAGTTCAGGAGTTCTATGCGAATTTTCCTGAAAAAACTATTTTTGAAGTATATGTGAGGGGGACAACAATTGAATTCACTCCAGAAGTCATCAACATTTTTTTTGGTTTGCCTCCAGTGACAAACTGCTTATATGATACTTTTACTCCTTTTGAGAGAGAGCTCGATGAGATTCTGGCTTATTTGATTGATAGAAGAGGAGCCTGGAAAATCAGAAATAATAAATGGGTAATTTCTCCACTTCAATGCTTAATGATACTTCTAATGCCTGACATTATTTTATTTCTGCTCGTCTCCTTCCGTCTAACCACTTGAGTGAGGTGACGAAAGAGAGAGCTATTTTGAACTATTGCATTCAAGAAATGAAGCCTATAGATGTGGGAGCAATTATTTATGATGCCATTAGCACTTTGCTAGAGGAAGTGTTATTTTTGGTTTAGGATTTACGGCTCTCATTTTCTCGATTTGCAAGAATGCTGGTGTTTCTTATTCCATTTCTGAAGAACATCTTATGCCACTAAAGCCAATAGGAAAATCTCACGTTGATATTTATGGAAAAACTAAGAGTCAGAGTATTGGTGCATATCTTTCTTCCGTGCCTTCAAATTCTACTTCTATGCCATCTACTTCTACATCTGAGCCTCCACCTGATGTGTGGAACACTGTTTTTCAGAGATATATGGAGCATCAAAGTGATCTATTCTTGATGAATTGCAGAATAGATGAGATGGATAGCATATTTGATCATGTATCAGACTATTTACAGAGGAAGAGTGACTATGATGGGGAGTATATTGAAGAAATGGTAAAATTTTTGAAGGTTGATAGGGATATTGAATTTCCTACATGTCTTAAATTCACCCCTTGGATCAACCCCAGAAGTCCTATTCCTAACGATTCTTCTGACGATGAGGAGGCGACTGAGGATGATTAGACTTTATATTTGCTTTGCTTTGTGATGTGTGTTTATTACTTTTCATGTTTTATTGTACTG
The DNA here is from genome assembly GCA_022702705.1 of Papilionanthe hookeriana x Papilionanthe teres. Taxonomy (NCBI): domain Eukaryota; kingdom Viridiplantae; phylum Streptophyta; class Magnoliopsida; order Asparagales; family Orchidaceae; genus Papilionanthe; species Papilionanthe hookeriana x Papilionanthe teres. Next base: position 62,736,421 of record CM040424.1, read on the forward strand.
ATTGAGAACTTGTAATAACTTAGTTTATTTCTGTATTCAGATTGCTTAGACTTAGTCCTTTTTCATGCTCTCGTTTGTTTTTAATTTAGCACATTTTCATGTGTTACTTATTTAGCTACTCTGTTAGATATTTATTCTTGCTTATATTAGCATTGTTATAAATACCTTTAAATGTTATACCTTATCTTTCTGCTTAGTTTAAACTTATAAAAGTATTTTTTTAAATAATAAAGGATAATTCTAAAATTGTAATTATTTAATAAAAATGTGTTAGAATTTTGATTTAAATATCTAAATTAAAAATGTTGTATTTTTGAAAGTATTAAGAAATATAGATATTCACTTAAAAAGATGGAATTAAAACTCTATGAAAAATACTTTTGCTAAACACATATTCATTAAGTGAAAAATGTGTTAAGTCTTTAAATATAAGTTAAGGATTGTGAAGTTCAAAATCATTAACAGGCTATCCAGATATAGTAATCCTCAGTTAATATGAAAAAAAGAGAAAAAGAGAAAAAAAAGGGATTGAAAACAATCCCAGAAAAAAGAAAAGAAAAATATATAGGAATGGAAAGCAGTCCAAAATATGAAAAGAAAAAGAAAAAGATAAGTGAGGAGAAGCTTGAGGAAAAACCTAAATAAAAAATTGGCTTCACTTGAATTATCTTATAGGAAGAGACCTAATGCAATTTTTTACTTAAAGTGTTATGTATAAGCATCCTTACTAATAGAGTTATCATGAAAATCTTTTTCCTGTAAATTATCTATATATTCTTAATATGACAAATTGCAATTATATTTTATCTATGGTTAAAAAGGAGCAAAAATGTATTTTAAATATTTTGGTTTTAGCCTAAGTTATTTTAAAAGCTTTTTAAGTTCTATTATATTATTTATAAAAAAAAAGTATAGAAGTCTTAAAGAAAATTTTCTCCATAGATTATATTTTTAGTAGTAAAAGGTTACTTGAGGACCAGTAACGTTTAAGTTTGGGGGAATTGATCCGCCATAAAATTACATAGAATTTAATATCAAATTTTTATTAATATTTTAAGATTATTAAACTTTAATGAAAGATATTTCTTATGTTTTGGTTGCAGGCACAACAAAATGAGTTTATTAAGAAAAAGAGTTAAAAAGGAGCAAAAATGAGCCAAAAAGAGCAAAGGAGCTGATTATGGCGCCTAGGCGCCAGACACTTCAGATTAATTCTACAGCTTTCTTGATGGTTAATGGGTGGTTATTGACGCTTTCAAACCAATCTAGAAGCCCCTGGACATTTTCCCACATGTTATAAACCAAATGCAATGAAAATAGACTCGGGAGAGCAGTTATTAAATGAAAAGGTGCGACCTAAATGTGAAAGGGTGTGTCCATTCACGCAGTGATCCTGGCGCCTAGGCGCCACCATTAAATTCTAGAACATTCAATGAATGTGGACAAATTTTAAAGAGGTGCCTTTAGAAACCCTTGGTCATTTCTGGAGATATATAAATAGAGGACCATTTCTACAGCAAGGTGTGTGTATGGAGTGTACAAAGTGTGTTAGAGTGAGTGAGTAGTGAATTAATTAAGAGTGTTAAGTGTCTTATTCTTTATTTTAGTGAGTGTTTAGTGTGAATTGAAGATTCAAAGTCCTGTTAGAGTCTATGGAGTCAGAGAAACTTCAAAGGATTGCTTGGATTACATTCCAGATAAGTATTTATATCTTGTTTCTTAAGTTTAGTGCTTTGGATTTAAGTTTTATGAATATGATTTGTGATGTAATTTCTATGTTTTTTAGTACTCCTCTTTTCTTTCTCCCTACGAATATGAAAAGAATTAATAACAGATTTAAATTAGATTTGAGAATTTAATTTCTTATTTTCTAAAAATTTGTGATGATATTGTACCTAATCTTAATTTACTTTAAAAATTGGCCTCTTGTGTTGTAAAAAACTGTTGGGAATTCTTAAGATCTGACCATGGGCTAAGCAATTCTTAACTTATATATATCACATTTTTCTAAAAGGGGGGGGGGTGAAAATAAATAAGGAGATAATCTTTAATGAGCGCAGAATTGATTATGTTTTTAGTGTGACAGGCTAAATTCAATCAATTTGGTTTTACAAAAGAGGTGGCGGGTCACTAGTTGGCCAGACCATAGGCAACCATTCGAGGGGGGGGGGGAGCCTAGTAGTGAGAGTCTAGAAATTCGTCCCTTTTTACTAATAATACATCCTAATCCAATCTTTAAAAACTAGCTAAAATTTTTTATGACCTGGACAAAAGGGTAAAGGATATACCTAGTTGTCACAATACCACATTTTCAAGTTCTCAATTAATTTGATCTGCTTATTAATCATGGAATATTTCTTATGGGGAAAGAATATTTGTTTATTGTTATATCACTTGCTAATTTTCATATTCTGCATATTTTAATTAGTTTTAAATTAAAAGATTCTAATTATTAATTTTCTTTCTTGTAACTAAATTAATCCTCGTGGGATCGATATCTGGGTTTTTTAAAGAAAACTCTATATTACTTGAAACGATATGTATACTTGTGTAGTACCCCTAGTGTGTGATTTATATTTTATTTTAAAATCTTTAATCTTTAATTATCGTACATTAGCCGCTTAATCTGATTTGGGGTTAAGTTTGGCCATAATTTAATAAGCTAATTTACATAAGTAATTGCAGTCGGGTCAGCCACCAAAAAAGATCATTTTCCACTTCCCTTTCAAGATCAGATGTTGGATAGACTTGCTGAGCATAAATACTTTTGTTTTTTGTATGGATACACCAGTTATTACCAAAATTCAAATTGCTCATGAGGATCAAGAGAAAACAATGTTTACCAGTCCTTATGGTACATTTGGTTTTAAAAGAATGCCCTTTGGTTTATGTAATGCCCCTGCTACATTTCAGAGATGTATAATGCCAATTTTCTGTGATCTAATAGAAAAAGAAATTAAAGTTTTTATGGATGACATTTCAGTATTTGAAATTTAATTTGAATCATGTTTAGAACATTTATCTAAAGTTTTGAAATGCTGTAAAGAAACTAATTTGGTCCATAACTAGGAGAGATGCCAATTTATGGTAGTAGGAGGAATAGTTTTGGGACATCGTATAACAGAAAATGGTATGGAAGTAGATCCTGCAAAAATTCAAGTGATCTCTAATATACCTTGCCCAACTAATGTAAGGGGAATTTGAAGTTTTCTGGGTCATGTTGGATTTTATAGGCATTATATTAAAGACTTTTCACAAATTTCGAAGCCTTTATACCATTTACTAGAAAAAGATGTGATTTTTAATTTTGATGATGATTGCCTAAAATCGTTTGAAACTTTAAAAGAAAAATCAATCACTGCACATGTTATAGTTTTACCTAATTGGGAAAAACCTTTTGAATTAATTTGTGATGCTAGTGATTATGCTATTGGAGCCGTTTCTGGTCAGAAATATTATAAGATTTTCAAAGTAATTTACTATGCTAGTAAAACTCGTAATGAAGCTCAAATTAATTATACCACTACTGAGAAAGAGTTATTAGTTATAGTATTTACCTTTGATAAATTCAGATCATATTTAATTGGAACTAAATGTGTGGTGCATACTGATCATTCTGCTATTAAGTATTTAATGAAAAAGATGGATGCAAAACCAAGATTGATTAGATGGATTCTTCTTTTGCAAGAATTTAATTTCGAGATAGTAGATAGAAGGGTGCTGATAATCAAATTGTTGATCATCTGTCCAGGCTTGAAATTGAAAAATGTCTCTGTGATGTTGAAGAAATTAATGAATATTTTCCTGATGAAAAATTATTCGCTGTTAATGAGTGGTGTGTTCCGTGGTATGCCGACATTGTAAACTTTATTGTCAATGATGTTTTACCCTATGGTTTAACATACGAGTGTCGGCATATTTTTAGGTTGAGTGTTGTATTTTTAAAAAGGGGGTCGCCTACAGAAGTTGTCTGCGAATTTTCAGATTTTAAATTTAATTTAAATATATATAATTTGGAAAGTTGCATTTGATTTTGAAAATAATTTTAAGTTCGAAAATTTTAAGATATGAAATCAAACCGATCTCACATCTCAAATAGTTTAAATAAACGAGCACCACACCACAAACCGTGTATCTATCCTGAAGAATAGACACACTGCTTGATGATGGGGCTCGATTAAATAAATTAGAAGATTTATGACATTCGTTTGGTCTGCGAACCAATTTTATAAGCCAACAAGTTCACCTGCTTAATATAAAGGAATTAGGCAGGGTTTTTATTACATGGGTTCTTAAAGTTCCCTATAAGGGCAAGCCCCTATAGTTAATTACATCTTAAATGTCTGAAGCCACTCAAGAAAACTTTCGAAAATGATGAGTGGTTTTGCTCTCAAGAATTTCAAAGTTTAAGCTTTCAAACATATTGGATTTTGGAAATTTCAAATAGGGATAGCTCAAATTTGGAACATTTTAATTTTAAGAGTCCAAAGGAAGAGTAGTAGGGGATGTCACGGACCCGAAGTGAACTTCGGTGACTTCCCGACTATCCTTTGTTTGACTTCAATTTGAGAGTTTATTTAATGTTCAATCCTGCCGATTTTAATTAACTAAGACTTATATTTATATGATATAATCATACAAATAGCCTCAAATATGTGAGGGTTTATGTCGTACCAAACGATTGCCTCGGAGTCCTAAGACCGGTTAGGGCTTAATTTGCAAAACATGATTATGCAAATGCCTAACGAAAAGCTGAGGATTTATGTTGCACTAGGCAGACTACCTCAAAATCCTATGGCTTGGTGATCCCCGATAGATATAAGTGCACGACGCTAAAAACTTGGTACCGTCAGATATAAGTGCGCTGATGATTTTTTATATGAAACTTATGATTTTATAATATGGGATACTACGCAAGTATACGTATCGATTATGAAGTAATATAGGACTTTTTGATTAAGCCCCGAGATATCAAAACCACAGGGAAAATATGAAAATATTTAAAGGAATCAGAAAATTATCTTTTTTACATTCTTTAATTGTATTTGAAAAAGTATGCCTTGATTTTGAAAAGTTTTAAAATTTGATTTTTCTTTTGAAATTTCCTTAACAAAATGTTAGGCAAGAAATTAAAATTATAATAACTAATAACACTGGATGTAAAATACTATTAACTAGAATATCTTTTTCTTTCCTTTTATGAAGTAGTAATAATTCTTAAAGTATTGTTGTGGAAGTATTCAAATTTGTTGTGACGGATAGAAGCAAATGTGTTCTTTACCCTTACTTGGTTCTATAAAGAACATAAGTTAATTTGAAATTTTTATTATTTTGAACATGGTTAGGCGGGAAGATACCGGTCTCTCACTCTAGAGTTCCCTCGATTCCCACCACACTGGGAGCTAACTTCTCATAACAAAACTCAAAACATTAAACCGAATTAGGGGTTTTAGCTTCGTCACTCTAAAATCCTCTAATTTTACTCCCTTTATAAAAATATCTTCTAATATTACATTCAATTATATGGACTGCAGTTCTCACCCATATAATTTCATGTGATTCTTACTAACTTTTATGAGACAATATCGCATTGGATCTTACATAATCTCAAGAAATTTTACAACTTAACAGACCAAATTAAGAAGTAAACAAAGTTTTTAGAATCAATCTTCACAACTTCATCCAACTTTTAAACACTTATACTTTCCACAACAATTCTTTATAAATTAACTACTTCTCCATTTAAGAAAGAAAAAGATAAAGTAAACTACTCAGAATGCATTGAGAAAATATAAAAACACATTGATTTAAAATTAAAAACAACGATAAGAAAAATAATAAACGAAAACAAATAAACTAAATAAAAGTAAACACTTATCTGAAAATCCTCTCCACATGACTAAGGAATTTCCTCTGAAACTTTGACTCTTCGCTAAACTACTTCTCAGAGCAAGTCTCCCAACTCCGTTAACTCAGAATACAGACTTCGGACTTCAATAAAAACTGAACTAAAAGAAAGAAAAGAAGTGGGATGAAGAATACTTCACTCCGAACCTTTTCTCCTTTCTACTCTGTACTCCTACTATAAATAAAAACTTTTAAAATGCAGTGGAAGAACAATGGAAATACACTTCAAAATGCAGTGGAAGAGTCTCCACAAATGCCTCCTCTAAATCTTTCCTAAGACTCTCTTTACATAGTAAACCAAAAGGTGCCTTGGTGTCTCTTCAAAATGGGTCCAGATTTGATGTATCTACTAAGGAATGCACCCCTTCATTCAAACTTGCCTCCCAAAGAAAGTTATGGACGTTACCATTAAAATTTGCATCCCATCCCCTTTGAAATTGGCGCCAAATCCATTTGAATCTCGATTTTTAACTGTGGTGGCTAAGCGCTGGTCCAGCGGCGCTTAGCCGCCAGTGTTAATTTTTTTATTTTTCATTTTTTTGCTCCAATTTGATCCAATTTTGCTCGTTTCATCATGACCATCCATTTTTATCATACCTGCAAGAAAAACACAAAATACCTTACATTAAAGTGCAATATCATTAAAAATAGGAATAAAAATGTGCATAAAAATATTATAAATTTTAGGTGTATCAAATCCCCCAAACTTAAAATGTTACTTGTCCTCAAGTGACAGTTAATCTCATAGAACATTTTAGCATAAAAATTATGTAATGAGTTTCTTAGGAAGATAACAAAATTTTGTTCTAGAAATGGAATAGTCTAATTTAGAAAAAATTTCAGTAATTAAAACAAACTTAAAGTTTAGAAAGTTCTTAAGTAAAAGAAAATGATAAATATAAGTCTCTATCTATTTCAGAAATATTTGTAGATTTTTCAAAATATAGGATTCAAACATTTATTTTTCTCACTTAAAAATCTTTATTTGAAAAATAATTTTACTTACTATATTACAACTTTAAGCTTTAGATTTTCTTTGAACTTATATCTTAAACTTTAGGTATAAAACCAATTTTTGATTTAACCCTTAAATCTTCAAGCTTCTCCTCCCTTTTCATATACTATATTTTTCAATTTTTTTTTAACAAGACAAGGATTACTATACTGAATAGACCTTTAAGGATTTTGAATTCCATCCTTCCATTTAAAATAAAGATCAGAAATACATCTTTCACTTAAAAATCATAATAATTGTATCTGAAAATTACTCTTCAATGAAAGAAATTTATGCTTTGAAGAATAAAAGTCAAATATTCTATTTATCCAAAAATACAAAACTTCTTATTAAAGATAGTTTAACTTTATTTAACACTTCTTCATTAAGAAAATTTTAACTTTAAGTTTTTCATGATTACTATAAATTTTAACTAAATTCTTTTATTCATTTCTATATTCAAAATTTTGTTCCCCTAATATAACTTTATGTACATAATTGTTCTCTTTATTTTTAAGTATTCTTGAGAATCAAATTAAATTTTAGGTTTTTGAAAATCTTTGTTTTTAAAATCCCCCCCCCCAAAACTTTAAATTTTTAATTAAGATAAACATTTAAGCATAAGAAATGATACATGGGTGAGAAATAAAAACTGACATATCATGCTTGCAAGAATTTTTAATATCTTAATATGCAAGTATAACAATTTAAATACATGAGTAAAATGAAATCAAATTTAGTTTTTCAAAAAAATTTTATATAATAATAAGAAAGTAAAAATTTCAGAAGACTTCTACAGTAGTGGAGGTTTTCAAAGCAAATACACACCAACTAAAATAACACACTGATACAAATAACAAATGATAGTGGAATTTGAAGAATTTTAAACATGTAGTTTTCCTAAGTAGAAGTTTCTAATAGTGGTTTATAATTTCCTAACAATTTTTGAAATTAAAAATACATACTTCTAAAAATTCTAACATAACATACACATAAAAAAAATTACTATTACACACTACCACACAGCAACATATAAATCAACAATAAAACAACAACAATACCTGAATATGCATAATAGATAAACAGTACAACTACAATCTGCATACTATCAAGGTTCACATCACAACACAGTCATCAAACAAAATACTAGAAAAAGTACACAGTGACACAACACATCAATACAACAACTAAAACAAACAACATACATCTACTCTTCATCCTCATCATCATCATCATCTTGCTCGTTCCAATCTCTAGATGGCACATAAGGTATGTAGAAAGGATGAGGTGGAATCTCAGTACTCTAATCTCCTCTAATCAGTCTATCCAAATACTGCTGATAATTCTCCTCATATTCATCATGTTTTACAATATATCTCTCAACATTATCCAGCTTACCATCCATATCTCTCACATGCTCTCGAGTAAGACTCACTTTTTTCAAAATCTTCTTAATAAAAAAGTTTGTGAATCAGTAGATGACGAAGCACGTGAAGTAGTAGCATGAGAAGCAGAAACAGAAGCAGTAGAAGCCCTACCAAATCCTCCTCTCCAAACAAACTCTGAATCTACAGTGTAAGCACCAACGTTTACACTAGTAATTGGTCTCAATGGCTGAAGTACCTCTTCCCAGGTTTCAAATTTCACTCCAAATCCTTCACATAGTGAATTAATTAAGGAAGGAAATCCCATACCTGCAGTCGTGGTTGATCTAGCACAATTCAAAACATAATAAAAAATTATGCTTCCAATATCAATAGGCTTCCCATGCTGAATATAATGGTTCAACACCGCTCTTTCTCTCGTCACTTCACTGGTATGACTTGAAGGTAACAACTTAGATGAGATAAAATAATGCCATGCCTTAGAAATGACACTCAATTTGGAAGCAATAAAGTTCACTCTTCTATCATTTGTAATTTTCCATAATCCTCTTCCATCAGTTAGAAACTCCATAATCTTATCTAATTCTCCTTTTGAAGGATGATAGTTAGAATAAAAATAGAACATGTCAGGAGGTAGTCCATAAAAAGTATTGATTGCACCAGAAGAAAAGTTACTTCATGCCTCCTAACCATCACCTGATTTTCCTCTGCAGCAGGTAAATTTGCATAAAATTCTCTTACCACGTAAACAACGAGCAACGAGCAGAGAAGCAACGATAATTCGTCGGTTTCTTCTTGCAATCATATCTTCAATCACCTCTCCTAGCTTACTAAACACTCGCTCAGAAATCAACTTACGTGATTGCAATGCATCGACGTATCGTTCCTCAGCCCTCAAACTAACTAATTTGTCAGAATCAAACTTCGTCTTTTCTCGTGCACGCTTTGACTTTGGAGCCATCTCTAAAAATTCACGAAAAATTCACAATAAATTTTAACATCAAACTAAACTTGCTAAATTATCTTCCAAAAGATATTTTCACTAAATCCAAGCAATTTATCAAGTTTTTCCTCAAATTTTCACCATGAATAGTGATTTTAAGATCTTCCAAAATGTACTCAAAATACATGGTGAAAATAAAAAATTTTTACTTAGGAGTGGTGCTCTTACCTCAAGGAATCCAAATCTAACAATATTTATTGAGATCGGCTCTTAAATGATCCACAATATGATACCCTAGGCTCCTCTTTCGTGGCAAAGCAAAGGTTCAAGACGATGAGGCGGTTGAAAATGACAATTTTTTGGTTTTTAACTTTCGAGAATCAATTTTCGCGAACTGGCGCATAAGCGCGAACTATCGGCGCTTAGCCGCGAAATCTGGCGCTTAGCCGCAAGTACCCAAATTTTTATAATTAAGCTATATGCACTAAATCACTTGGTTAATTACCCTTAATTACTCCAACACAATTATTTTTCCCCACATTAATCTTCTAAAACTCCAAATCAAAATTTAATAACCATTGATTCCACACAAATTTCACAAAAACAAACTTATATTAAAACAAACGTAACATTCAATACAATACAAGAATTTTTATCCAAACATAAAGGATAAAATTCTCAAAATACAAGACACTATAATCTTAAACTGATAAGTGTACATCTCTAAGATGTACCCATCACATCATCAGGCATATATAAAAACATTAAACACATCAAACATGAACTCACAAGAACAGTAACATAACACATAAGACACTAAACAAATAGAAACAAAACACTTTTAATTCCACTCTCCATTAGGCGGAATATAACCAGGACCACTATTATTCTCATTTGACCATTCAGGAATATAAATTTGATAGAACGGGCGATCATTGTTCATTCTTATATCATCTCTTCAATCCATTTGTTCTTCACAAACATCGCCTTATCTATTTCTTCCACATACCTTGAATGATTGAATTGCATCTTGAGTTGCCATCCCATGTGATCCAGATGTAAAGTAATATCATTGATCTTTGCTTCCATCGAAGTCACTCGGGCTTCAATTTTTGCAATCATCTCTCGCATACCTTGAATGCTAAGAGCCGGATATCCATTAAATAACTCCTTAGCACTATCACTAATGAACTTACTTTTATCAGAATCTTGCTGCTTCTTCATCTCGTTCTCCCAGAAAGACATGGTGCTCATAATTCTCTTCTTAGACTTCAGAAATGAAAATAGGACCTGGGGCAAGTGTTTTCTTTAAGTCAGGACCTTTTTATAGACTTGGGAGATGCTAGAATATTTTCCAACATGTTTAGAATCTCCTAAATAACTCCCACAACTTCTCCCCCACGATCTAGCCTCTAAATTCACATTTTTCATGGTTTTTATAACTGTGGCGCCTAAGCGCCAACTAGTCGGCGCATAGCCGCCAGTGCACAATTTAGCACAGTTCTGCTAAGTGTACAAATTCTCATTCTGACTTTTCCAAATCATCAATTAAGGTCAAATAAACTCCACCTAAGTTTAAAAACTCCAAATTACTATCACTAAAAAAAACAAACCAAATAAAGCAAAAAAAAATACACAAAACAAACATAAAGCAAACACACCGATAAATATGGGTTGCCTCCCACAAAGCGCTTGTTTTAACGTCTTCAGCCCGACATACCCAGAACTCATTCTGAGTGACCCAACATTAAATTCTCATCAGATTTAGATTTATTGACTGAAAAATATGGTTTAAGTCTATGTTCGTTAACTTTAATATTTTTGTAGTCTTAGAATATTGAATATCTACAGCTCCATAAGAATAAACTTTTATCACAATGAATGGACCCATCCACCTGGACTTAAGTTTTCCAGAAAATATTCTCAATCTACCATTATACAACAAAACTTGTTGTCCTAGTGCAAGATTTTTGGAAAGAATCTTCCGATCATGCCATAACTTTATTTTTTCCTCATAAATCTTAGCATTTTCATAAGATTCATTCATTATTTCTTCAAGCTCATTCAATTGCAATAATCTTTTTTCAGAGCATCTTTCAAATTATAATTGAACTCTTTAATAGCCCAATAAGCCTTATGCTCAAGTTCAAAAGGTAAATGACAAGCTTTTCCAAAAATCAGCCTATATAGGGACTTTCCTATAGGTGTTCTGTAAGCAGTCCTATATGCCCACAAGACATAATCCAGTTTAATTGACCAATCCTTTCTATTTGGATTAATAGTTTTTTCCAATATTCTTTTAATTTGACGATTGGATAATTCAACCGAACCACTTGTCTGCGAATGATAAGCAGTAGGAATGCAATGATTAATATGATATTTCTTTGCTAACTTCCCAATAATCACATTTCTAAAATGACTTCCTCCATCAGTTATGATTACTCTTGGTATTCCAAATCTGCAAAATATATTTTTTTCTAAAAACTTTGCAACACTTTGAGCATCACATCGAGGTAAAGCAATAGCTTCAATCCATTTGGAAACATAGTATACTGCTATCAAAACATAAACATTTCCGAAAGATGGTATAAATCGTCCCATAAAATCTAGTACCCAAACATCAAATATTTCAACTTCCAACATATAATTGAGTGGCATCTAATTTCTTCTAGAAATATTGCCTACACGCTGACATCTGTCACAATTTTTAATATAAACATTCACATCCTTAAAAATTGTAGGCCAATAAAATCCTAATTGTAATATTTTATATGCAGTTTTATCACTTCCAAAATGTCCCCCATAATCAGAATCATGACATTTTTAAATAATTTCATAAGTCTCTTCCAAAGGTAAACATCTTCGAATTATAAGATCCTTTCCTTGTTTATATAAAAATGGGTCATCCCAAAAATAAGTCTTAGCATCATATAGAAATTTCTTCTTTCCATGATTTGTCAAACCATAGGGTATAATATTACTAAAAATAAAGTTTACTATGTCTGCATACCACGGAAAACTCCATTCTTTAACAGTGAACAGTTTTTCATCAGGAAAATGTTCATTAATTTCTTCTATATCACAGAAAGATTTTTCAATTTCAACCCTGGACAAATGATCTTCAATTTGATTATCAGAACCCTTCCTATCTACTATCTCAAAATCAAATTCTTGCAAAAGAAGAATCCATCTTATAAGTCTCAGTTTTGCGTCAGTTTTCTTCATTAAGTATTTGATGGCAGAATGATCAGTATGCACAACACATTTAGTTCCAATTAAATATGATCAAAATTTATCAAAGGCAAATATTATAGCTAATAACTCTTTCTCAGTAGTGGTATAATTAATTTGAGCTTCATTAAGAGTTTTACTAGCATAATAAATTACTTTGAAATTTTTATCATATTTCTAACCCAAAACAACACCAATAGCATAATCACTAGCATCACACATTAATTCGAAAGGGTTTTCCTGATTTGGTGAAATTATTACAGGTGCAGTGATTATTTTTTTTAATTTTTCAAAGGATTCATGGCAATCATCATCAAAATTAAAAATTGCATCCTTTTCCAGTAAACAACAAAAAAGTTTTGTCATCTTTGAAAAATCTTTGATGTAATGCCTGTAGAATCCAGCATGTCCTAAAAAACTTCTAATTCCCCTTATATTAGTTGGGCAAGGTAAATTAGATATAACTTGAATTTTTGCAGGATCTACCTCCAAACCTTTTTCTGAAATCCGATGTCCCAAAACAATTCCTCCTGTTACCATAAATTGGCATTTTTCCCAATTAAGGACCAAATTAGTTTCTTCACAGCGTTTTAGAACTTTAGATAGATGTTCTAAACATGATTCAAATGAAATTCCAAACACTGAAAAGTCATCCATAAAAACTTCAATCCATCTTTCAATTAAATCACAAAAAATAACCATCATACATCTCTGAAATGTAGCAGGGGCATTACATAAACCAAAGGGCATTCTTCTAAAAGCAAATGTACCATAAGGACTGGTAAACATAGTTTTGTCTTGATCCTCGAGAGCACTTGAATTTGGTGGTAACCGAGTATATCCATCCGGAAAATAAAAGTATTTATGCCCAACTGATCCTATCCAACATTTGATCTAGAAAATGGAGTGGAAAATGATCTTTCCTTGTGGCAAGGTTTAATTTTCTATAATCAATGCATATTCGCCACCCTGTAACTTGTCTTGTTGGTATCATTTCATTCTTTTCATTAACAATCACAGTTACTCCTCCTTTCATAGGAACACAATGAATAAGACTAACCCATGCACTATCTGAAATAGGGTAGATAATTCCAGCATCTAACCACTTTAAAATTTCTTTCTTAACAACTTCTTTCATGATAGGATTTAATCTCCTTTGGGGATCAGCCCGCGGTTTGCTATTAACTTCCATAAGAATTCTGTGCATACAAATTGAAGGACTGATTTATTTAGTATCAGCAATTGTCCATCCAAAGGCTTTCTTGTGGTTCTTCAAAATTTCAAGCAAACTCTCTTCTTCTTTTTCAGTTAATTGAGAGGAAATTATAACAGGAAAGGTTGAGGATTCACCTAGAAAAACAAACTTTAAATGATCAGGAAGCATTTTTAACTCAAGTTCAGGAGGTTTTTCAGTTGATGGACCATAAGATTTATCTTTCTTAGTCATATCCAACAATTCAAAACTCTCACGAACATACTTTAAATCTTCTTCTTGAAAATCTTAAGAATCAAATAACTCCTCTTCTTGCTTATATACAAATTCATCTCTTTCAGCTTTCTCTTCATAAATTGATTTGAAATGACATTCACTTAATTATTCGATAACATCCATCCTAAAACACTCATCTTCTTTACCTCTTGCAGGATATTTCATCGATTTTGAAATATTAAATGTAAAAGTCTGATCATTAACCCTCATCGTTAATTCCCCTTTTTGTACATCTATCATGGCTCTGCCTGTAGCTAGAAAAGGTCTCCCCAAAATTATGGGTATCTCTTTATCTTCCTCCATATCTAACACAATGAAATCTACAGGAAAACTAAATTGATCCACTATTACCAAAACATCTTCTATAACTCCTTTAGGATATGTGATCGAACGATTTGCTAATTGCAAAGTTACAGTAGTCAGGGTTATTTCACATAGTCCCAGTCTTTTGAATATTGATAGAGGCATAAGGTTAATGCTTGCACCCAAATCACATAAAGCTTTTCCACATAATCTTTCTCCGATTGCACATGGAATTGTGAAACTACCTGGATCTTTAAGTTTTTCACGAAGCTTTTTCTAAATTATTGCACTGCACTCCTCACTAAGTGCAACAGTTTCATTTTCTTCAAACTTACTCTTTTTATTAAGAATATCCTTCATAAATTTCGCATAGCTTGACATTTGTTCTAGGGCTTCAGCAAATGGAATATTGATGGTAAGCTTCTTTAATATCTTCAAGAATTTTGAAAATTGCTTATCCAACTTTTGTTGACGAAGTCTCTGAGGAAATGGAGGTGGTGGTTTTTCTAAATCAACCTTAGGCGGAGAAATAGGTCTTTCAAAACCTTTTGGAGCGGCCTCTTTAGGTCTTTCAATCTCTTCTTTCTCTACTTTAGTTTATTTTTGAACTCTACCTTCCAATTCTTTTTCACTTCTCAGTTGAATTCTTTCACTTGTTCTTTATTCTTTTCTCTTGGATTCACTTTAGTATTACTTGGAAGCATTCCATGGGATCTATTACTTCAGGCATTTGCAATTTGTCCCAATTGATTTTCAATATTTCTGATGGTTGCTCCTTGAATTTGTAATTGATTTCTCATATGTGATACTACTTCCTCTATAGACAACTTCTTCTCCTTATTTTGTAAAGCATTGTTATAACCTGAAGGATAAGTTATTCTATTATTATTATTACCTTGGTTGTTCCAATTCCTCAATGGGTTTACTTGGGTGTTCCCCCATTTTTGATTAACACCACCCTAATTATTGTTATTCCAGTTAAAATTTGGATGATTCTTCCAACCTGAGTTGTAATAATTGGAATATGGGTTGTTAGGTTTAATTATAGCATTCACAGTTTTTGGTGAAGAATAAGAATCAACCATTTGGCCTAATGAGTTTTCTTCAATCATGAGATTTGGCTGAGAAAAATTCATCCCAAATTGGTCTATCTTCCTTGATACAACAGCAACTTGATTTGCTAACATTGTAAAAGCAACATTTTCATAAACATGTTGACCTCATTTTTGATGAGGTCTTCTCTTCCCTCTTTAGTGCTTAGGATCTAGCCTTAGGCTTTTCCCTTTGACTATCTTAGAGGACTAGAATTGGGACCCATCCCTTAGAAATTTGAACCACTTCTTGCCTCCCTGCAAACCCCACAAGCTTGATTGTAGACCCCTAATCACCTAGAGGGTTGAATCAAATGTGAAGGTTTAAAGGATGAGTTCCCTATAGGACTCTTTGGCCTTAGGACCACCCTAGGTGGCTTGGTCTGGTGAGGGTTGACTTACACACTCACTACACTCACACTCTACACTCTCACACACACAATCCAAATCCTAAAACCACACCCATACCCAACTTGACTCCTTGACTCATGTAGGTAATTCATATGGATGGACCTTAACCTCTAAGCCCCTTGTTAAGAGGGTTAGGAACAACATAGTGAATGCCTCAAATGAGTCCTCTCATGGCTCATATAAGCTTAATATGGCTTCATGGCTCAATCAAAGTGATTCCATTTCACTCATATTTGATCAATCTTCATTCTACGAAAATTTCAATTTTTGACCCTAGGGACCCTACACCTATCAAGCTTACCAAAAGCCCTTAAAATTGCCTAAATCCTCCAAAATTTCCAAATCACCCAAAATTCCCCAAAATTAACCTTGAAAATTTCCTCACCAATCAAATTGATCATCCATAGCCAAAAATACCAAAAATTCCAAAAATACCCCCTAATACCCTCCAAATACCCAAAATGCCCCTCTTAGCCAAAAATCCAAAAATTCAGAAAATTCCTAGAAAATTCCAAAAAATCCCAAATATTCCCAATTTTATTTTGTCCAACTACACCATGGGACAATTTTGTCAATTTACCCTACTTTTGCTAAAACCCCCAATTTAGCCCATTCTTAACCCAAGTGAACCCAATGTCAAACCAAATCTACCCAATTGACCCCAATTTTGGTCTAATTCAATTCTAAACTTCAATTTAATATCCACAATATCAATCTAGACCAAATCCAAGTCCAATTTTATTGACATTTGAATCCAATTTCACTTTTGACCTTAAAGCCGAATTTGGACCCATGACCCAAACTTAGCCCAAACCAAACCAATTCAACTCCAATTGACCCCAAACCTTTTCTAAACCTTCCCTAAAATCCCCACAAACAAAACACTAACATGATTTGCCCAAAATTTGGACCCAAACCCCACTCAAATTCAACCCAAAACCAAAAAGCTCAATTTTGACCTAAACCCAAACCTAACCCAAATAAGCCCAAGTCCCAAAACCAAAACCCAACCAAAGTTAAAACATCTTTGAAAAACTCCCATAAACATTTCCCAACATTAATTTTACATCAATTCCAACCCTAGCCCAACATTGGCCCAAATTAGCCCAATTTGACCTACATTGGCCCATTTACCAAATGAACCCAAATTCAACCCAATTCAATTCCAAACCACCTCAAATTTGCTTCAAATCATTCAAGACACATCCTTAAACTGAATTCAACATTTATTTGGCATGGCCCTTTACAAAATTCTTCATCTAAAAGCCCATTACTAAACATAAAGGCCCACTCCATTAAACCTTCCTAAAAGCCCACTTCCACCAAATTCAAAAGCCCAAATCAATCTAAAGCCCACATGACACTTTCCCTCATCACACATTCAATTTAAAATCATTCATAAAGTCCTAATTTATCAATTAAACAATTCCAAATCAAGCCTCATAACAATCCCCATCAAAATGCCGAAATTCACAAAATCCTTTTTTATGAAATTGACCAAGCTCTTGCCAAGCCATAAGTGAGCCAAAGACAAGCCATGTACAAGCCATATGAAGCCATGGGATGTTTGACATGTGACCATACCCAAAGTAGCAAGAGGAGGGCCCCCTTTCTTAAACCTTCATTAAGCTTTTTAACCCCTTCCATGTTACACACTAAACCATGATTAGCCACATCAGCTGATGCAAATGATCCTCCCTCAGCCCAAATCAGCCATGGGGAGGTGAACCTAACCCAAAATCATGGCTTGAACCAAATCAAGCCAAAATGTCCTCTCCCCCATGCCATTTTAATCCAAGCCCTTTACACATGGCAAAGCTCAATTGCCTGCACAAACCTCCAGCCCTGACCCACCTGAACCTGAGGGTGACCCATGCCTGCCGGTTAGCCGCCTGGATCGCCGAAAAACACCATGGTCGAGACCTTTGGAGGAGCCAAATTTTGGAATTCCACCTTGCTGAGCTGCCTCATTCCAAATGGCCATTGCAGCTGTTCTCCTCCTCACCAGAGTAGCTGATCCCAACACTTAAACCCCCCTGGGAGGCCCTCCATCCTCTCCTATTTAAACACCCCCTCCTCTCAGCCATGGGAGGTGCTGAACCAAACCTTACTGAAACCCTGCCAAAATCATCCCAGACCACTCTCTACACATAGAGAACTTGATCCCCACCGAAATCCCCCGCCATTTCCTCTCTGCGAGCTCAATTTCGGAGTTGAAATCCAAGCCCAAAACCAGGACACTTCACCACAGTGAGTCAATCCTCAAATTGATTGACTCTACACCTTCACCAGACCAAGAGGAGAAGTTTCCCAGAAAAAGCTCCCTCACCAGGCCGCCCATTGCTTCCAGCCTCCAAGCTTTGTGATCGGCTGTGGTCACTTTTGTACCTGGACAATTCACCAGGCCAAGGGACTTCATCTGGAGCTTGCTTGGACCCAATCAAACGTGACACAACCCTCAGATTGAAGCTTCATTTCTATGAGCAAAGGTATGGACTCACTCTTCTTCCCGAGCTTCCAAAGATTCTCCATTTAGTTTGAGTTAATTTCAATGTATGTTTACCGTATGGATGTGTTCGTCTCTTCAAGATGAATCCATAGAGCATAAGAACACATAAATCCGTTGAGAATTGAGTGAGAAATTAAGGTTAGAAGGTCTACGGTCACGGGTTCGCACCAGTCGTAGAAGATGACTGGGAGCCGTTGGATCGCTCGTGTATCAGATGGACGGCTCAAATCGCGTCGGACTAGAACATGTTACGTGAAAGGCGGGTCCCGGGACGGCTGACTCAGACGGCGGCGCCCAATCACAGCGCGACATGCACCCCCTTTGGAGCTGCCGAGGTTGACGCAGCGCCGCATGGATAAGTAGGAAAATAGGCTATTTTCTATTTATTTAATTCCCAGAACTTCAAAAATTCATAACTTTGTGTAGAAAAATCCTAAAAATAAAATAAAAATATCCTCTTGCTCAGTGAACAGAGGAGAATAATGTGGAAAAGAAATCAAATAATTTCATTAAGTATTTTATTTTTAATGATTTATTTACTCTCTGCATTGTTTCAATTCTCCATTTGCATAGGCAATTCATCATGGCATGAGACCATAGGGCTTTTGAAGCCTTTGAACTTAGGAACATTCCCTGAATTTTCAAAGGTCAGAGGCCATCCCTATGAGAAGTTATTGATTTTCCAAGTTCATGTTACTGTTTTGAGTATTTTAATTCCAATAATTCGCATGTTGAGAAATAAATTCTAGGAAAATTTGGTGATGTTTCTTGTGACCAGAGGGACCTAGGAAAAATAAATTTTGAGATAATTCACTTGGAACAACCCTAATTGGCCTAAATACCCAAAATTGAACTCTAATTAATTAGGGTTAGCCACACATCAAATTAACTTAAAAACAATTCTCCACTGTCCTCTAGGGATAGGAGAACACCACATAAAAATTTGAAACCAATTAGACTTGATTAACCCTACCAAATGGGTTGATTAAGTCTCTTAAGCAAAATGGGTAAAATTAAACTTTAAAAATTCATAACTTACAAAATACTTTTCAAAAATTCACAAAAATAGTTTTGGAGCCTCTCTGATATCAAAGGAACTTAAGAAAATTAAAATTATAATTTTCTAAAAAAGTTGATTTTTATCATTATCTTAATATTTTTAATAATTAAAAAATAATAAAAATCATAAAAATATTAAAAATCACCAAAATGTCACATTTTGAATTCTAATCATTTAGGAACAAACCAAATATTTTTCTTAAGTCCCTAGAGTAAGATATTGAATTTTAAAGGCTTAATGTAATTTTTAATATTAAAACATGTATTTTCCAACCATTTCACTAAAATAATTCTAATAAATCAAAGAAAAATCAGAAAAATATAAAATTTGTTAAATATAAATTAAATTGATATAAATAAAAAAAATTAAATTTAATTAAATTAAAATTAAAATTAAATTAAATTAAAATTAAATTGAATTAAATTTAAACTAAAAATTAAATTAAATTGAATTAAATTAAAATAAAATTGAAGTTAAATTAAATCAAATTAAATCAAAATTAAATTAAATTAAAATTAAATTAAATTAAATTAAATTAAAATCATTTAATAACAAACCTAAATGAAATCATTAAGAATAAAATCTAAAATAACTTGAACACTATTCCAAACTTAAACTAATTTTCTATAATTAAATCAAAATTAAAACTAAATCATTAAGTTTAAGTCATTAAAATACTTAATAAGTTTATTTGCCCTTTTAAAGCTCTTGTTATTATAACTCTTAAATGTAGCATCAAGTGAAGTGTTACCTCACTTATAGGATATGCAAATGTCCTAGTTCACTGAGCAAAAAGAATAAAACATAAACTCCAGGATGATTAATTCACTTGTATGATTAAATTCTCTTGGACTTAAAACAATCCTAGAGGTATTGAAAAGATGTTTAAGACTCATATTAAGCACTTTCTCAATATGATAGGATGTTTATAAGAACAATTGAATTTAATTGTTCTTTGATGAAGAAAATATTCCTTAAACCAAAATACAAAGAACCTAGACGTCATAGGAGATGACTAGCTATAGGATTAGGACTTTGGTAGACAGCCAAAACCTTTCCTTTAGCTTTACCTAGGTACTTGTTGAAATATTTAAATGCCTTAACATGTGTTTTAAAGTGCAGCTTGGGATGACGGGAAGACTCTCCAGGTACGCTTTTATTTTATTGCAATTTACTTTATTGCAAATGCACTTTACTTTTCTTGCATGATAAACAACTGTTGCATGAAAACCAAAACCTTTAGGATAGTCCCTAAACTGAAACCAAAACTAAATTAAAAATCACTACAAGATAAAAATCACCGCCACAACATTTCAAAATATAAAACAACTCAAAATTTATTTACAAACATAACACAAAACTACAATTGCAACTAAATTAAAACGTCTCGTTGAATGATCGGGAATACCTCGGATGATGTAACTCACGTGTTGCTAAATGGATTTCCCACGGTCTAAATGAAGGTGTGGAACTCATTTAGTTGAGTTTAGCAAATTCATCTGGAATAAGTGAATTCGACGAAAATAACGGTGCCGGGATGACGGAACCGTGGGATCTTAATCGGTTCTGTTTAATTAATCTTAAGATTTGTTTTAATTAAAATATTAAAAACACTTGGATTTTAAGATTTTCTCTAAACCAAAACACTTCTCTCATCTCATGATTTATGACTTCTAAAACTAAACCTTTGCAACGACAAGGAGCTTGGAGCATGGTGGGTAGCTCGGCCATCGTCATCAGCAAAACTCGGATCTACTTTAGCAAAACTTTCTTAGAATTAAATAATCAAGCCATAGGACTTCGAGGTAGTTTGCCTAGTGCAACATAAATCCTCAACTCTTCGTTAGGCATTTGCATAATCATGTTATGCAAATTAAGCCCTAACCGGTCTTAGGACTCCGAAGTAGTCGTTCGGTACGACATAAACCCTCACATCTTCGAGGCTATTTGTATGATTATGTCATACAAATATAAGTCCTAATTAATTAAAATTGGCAAGATTGAAACATTAAGTAAATTCCCAAATCTAAGTCAAACAATAGGATAGTTTGGTAAGTTGCCAAAATTCTTCTTGGATCCTCAACTTCTCCTACTTCTCTTCCCTTGAATTCCCAAAACAAATTGTCCTAAATTTGATCCATTCCCTATTGAAATTCCAAAATTCAATCCTTTGAAAACCTTAAACTTTGAAATTCTTGAGAGAAAAACCACTGATCATTATCGAGAGTTTTCTTAAATGATTCCCGTCATTTAAGATGTAATTAACTATAAGGGCTTGCCCTTATAGGGAACTTTAAGAACCCGAGTAATATAAACCCTGCTTAATTCCTTTATATTAAGCAGGGAACTTGTCAGCTTATAAAATTGGTTCGCAAACCAAACGGATGTCACAAATCTTCTAGTTTATTTAATCGAGCTCCATCATCAAGAAGTGTGTCTATTCTCCGGGATAGATATACAGTTTGTGGTGCGGTGCTCGTTTATATATACTATTCGGGATGTGAGATCAGTTTGATTTCATATCTTAAAAATTTCAAATTTAAAATTATTTTCAAAATCAAATACTACTTTTCAAATTATTTATTTAAATTAAATTAAAAATTTACCAACAATTTCTGTAGGCGACCCCTTTTCAAAATACAACACACAACCTAAAAATATACCGACAAAACACTGGCTACCTTTTAGGAATTTAACCTTTCAGAAGGCCACTGAAAATTATTAGTAGTCATTTCTTCAATTAAAGCATAAGCATGAGAAAATGGTTTAGACATTAATGATCCACCTGCAGCAGCATCGATTATTGATCTAAGAGATCCAACTAATCCATTATAAAAAGTTTGAATTATTAACCAATCTGGTATCGCATGATGTGGACATTTCCTGAGGAGATCTTTAAATCTTTCCCATGCTTCATATATTGATTCTCCTTCAAACTGACAAAAAGATGTTATATCATTTCTCAACTTAGTAGTCTTAGATGGTGGAAAATATTTAGCAAGGAATTTTTGTGACAGTTCACCCCAAGTTCTAATTGATCCATGTGCTAATGAATGTAACCACATTTTAGCTTTATCCCTTAGTGAGAAAGGAAAAAGTCCAAGTCTAATAGCATCATCCGAAACACCATCATATTTAAAATTAGCACACAACTCTAGAAAATTAGCAAGATGCAAATTAGGATCTTCAGTTGTTACTCCCCCAAACTGATTATTTGACACAATTTTGATAATAACAAGTTTAAGCTCAAAAGAATTAGCAGCTACAACAGGGTTTTGAATATTACCACGAAGTTTATTTACTGTAGGGTTAACATAATCTCTTAAAGGTCTTAATTCTTGGTGGATGCCACCATTTTGATTTTGATGATTTGCCATTTCTTGAATATTTTTTTCTTTTTCTGTATTTTTAATTTTTTTGATTTTTCTGATAGTTCTTTCTAATTCAGAATCGTAAGGCACAAGTCCTTCAGAACCTGAACTACACATACAATAATAAAACAAAACTAAACACAACACACTAACAAAAACAAAGAAAAGTAAAAGTTTATAATTTCTTAATTCTCTTTAAAATGCAATTTAAATTAATTTTCCCAGCAACGGCGCCAAAAACTTGATCCCCGATAGATATAAGTGCAACGACGCCAAAAACTTAGTACCGTCAGATATAAGTGCGCTGATGATTTTAGATATGAAAATTATGATTTTATAATATGGGATACTACGCAAGTATACGTATCGTTTATCAAGTAATATAGGACTTTTAGATTAAGCCCCGAGATATCGAATCCACAGGGAAAATATGAAAAATCTTTAAAGGAATCAGAAAATTATCTTTTTACATTCTTTAATTGTTTTTGAAAAAGTATGTCTTGATTTTGAAAAGTTTTAAAAGTTGATTTTTCTTTTGACATTTCCTTAATAAAATGTTAAGCAAGAAATTAAAATTATAATAACTAATAACACTGGATGTAAAATACTATTAACAAGAATATCTTTTTCTTTCCTTTTATGAAGTAGTAATAATTCTTAAAGTATTGTCGTGGAAGTATTCAAATTTGTTGTGACAGATAGAAGCAAATGTGTTATTTACCCTTACTTGGTTCTATAAAGAACATATGTTAATTTGAATTTTTTATTATTTTGAACATGCTTAGGCAGGGAAGATACCAGTCTCTCACTCTAGAGTTCCCTTGATTCCCACCACCTTGGGGCTAACTTCTCATAACAAAACTCAAAACTTCAAACCAAATTAGGGTGTTTTAGCCTGTCACTCTAAAATCCTCTAATTTTACTCCATTTTATAAAAATATCTTCTAATATTACTTTCAATTATATGGACTACAGTTCTCACCCATATTATTACATGTGATTCTTACTAACTTTTATGAGACAATACTGCATTGGATCTTACATAATTTCAAGAAATTTTACAACTTAACAGGCTAAATTAAGAAGTAAACAAATTTTTTAGAATCAATCTTCACAACTTCTTCCAACTTTTAAACACTTATACTTTCCACAATAATTCTTTATAAATTAATTACTTCTCCATTTAAGAAAGAAAAAGATAAAGTAAACTACTCAGAAAGCATTGAGAAAATATAAAAACATATTAATTTGAAATTAAAAACAACGATAAAAAAAATAATAAACGAAAACAAGTGTTAATAAACTAAATAAAAGTAAAAACTTATCTGAAAATCCTCTCCACAAGACTAAGGAAGTTCCTCTGAAACTTTGACTCTTCGCTAAACTACTTCTCAGAGCAAGTCTCCCAACTCTGTTGACTTAGAATATATACTTCAGACTTCAATAAAAACTAAACTAAAAGAAAGAAAAGAAGTGGGAAGAAGAATACTTCACTCTGACCCTTTTCTCCTTTCTAATCTGTACTCCTACTCTAAATAAAAACTTTTAAAATGCAGTGGAAGAACAATGGAAGTACACTTCAAAATGCAGTGGAAGAGTCTCCTCAAATTGTCTCCTCTAAATCTTTCCTAAGACTTTCTTTAAATAGTAAACCAAAAGGTGTCTTGGTGTCTCTTCAAAATGGGTCCAGATTCGATGTATCTACCAAGGAACGCACCCCTTCATTCAAACTTGCCGCCCAAAGGAGGTTATGGACGTTACCACCAAGAGTTGCATCCCGTCCCCTTTGAAATTGGCGCCAAATCCATTTGAATCTTGATTTTTAACTGTGGCGGCTAAGCATCGGTCCAGCGGCGCTTAGCCGTCAGTGCCAAATTTTTTATTTTTCATTTTTTTGCTCTAAATTTGATCCAATTTTGCTACTTTCACCATGACCATCCATTTTCATCATACCTACAAGAAAACACAAAATAACTTCCATTAAAGTGCAATATCATTAAAAATAGGTATAAAAATGTGCATAAAAATACTATATATTTTAGGTGTATCACTTGGTTATTTAACTTCTAAGAATAGTTTTACTGAAGTAGACACAAGTTTTGCTGATGAAGATTGTCGTGCTGCCCACTGTGCTCCAAGCTCCTTGTTGCTGTAGAGGTTTGGTTTTAGTAAGTGGCAATCAAAACATGAGAGAAATGTTTTGGTTTAGAAAAGTTAAAAATTGAGATGACTTAACGTTTTAAGTAAAACAAATCTTAAAGTTGATTGAGCAGAACCGATTAAGATCCCATGGCTCCATCATCCTGGCATCGCTATTTTCATCGAATTCACTTAGTCCAAATGAATTTGCTAAACTCAACTAAATGAGTTCCACACTTTCATTTAGACCATGGAAAATCTCGTTAGCAACACGTGGGTTACATCATCCGAGGGATTCCTGATCATCCAACGAGACATTTTAATTTAGTTGTAGTTGTAGTTTTATTTTTGTTGGTGATTAAGTTTTGAGTTGTTTACACATGCTGGGATCGATTATTTTCATGCATTACAGGAAAGTAAGACATTTAATAAATTGCAGAATATAAATTGCAATAAACTTAAATGCATACTTGGTGGGCACTCTCCTCATTTTCACCTGCACTTTAAACACATGTTAAGGTAGTTATATATTTGCAACAAGTACCTAGGTAAAGCTAAGGGAAGGTTCTGGTTGTCTACCAAAATCCTAATCCTATAGCTAGTCAATTCCTATAACGTCTAGGTTCTTATGTTTTATTAAGGATGATTTTCTTCACCAAAGAACAACGAAGTCTCACTATTCTTAAACATCCCATCAAGTTAGAGAAGTGCTCGAAATTGGATTATGAACATCTTCTTAAACATTTTAGGGGTTATTTTAAGTTCAGTTAGTTTCATTGTGGTGATGAATCAATCATCCGGGTTACTCTTGCTCAGTGAATTAGGATGTTTGATTATCCTTGTGAGTAACGTGACGTTTCATTTAATGCTTCATTTATGATAATGAAAGCCTTTAGGGGCAGATTAATTCATTAAAGAATTTAACCATTCTTATTTGAAGTTTGAATTATTGGATTAAAGTGATTCACTTTAGTTATAAGGTTTTAGTTGATCTTTTTAGGTGTTTTAAATCATTTTAAGTTGGAATAGTATTCAAGTTGTTTAATTCAGTTAAATTTTTAATATTCAAATGGTCTTAACTTTTTTTTAGGTTAAGTTAAAATATTTTTAAACTGTTTTAATTTTTAATTTGTGATATTTTGGTCATGAATTATTCCAAGTTAATCTTTGATATTTTAATTTTGTTTTAATTTAAGTCTTAAATAATTTCAAGTTAATTTTAACATCTTGAGTTTGTTTCAATTTGATTTTCAAATAATTTCAAATTAGTCCAAATATCTTTTAATTTAATTATAAAATTTCAAAAATCATTCTCTTTTTTAAATTATTAGGTCCAATCATCATTTTTGGAGTCCCATTAATTGATGTTTAAATAATATTTGATCAAATTATTGATTAGGGATTCAATTTAAAGAATTAAAACTCTCATATATTACATCCCTAATCTTTAATAATTCAAGCCTTAATCAGTCTTTCAAGGTTTAAGTGATTTAATAAATGTTTCTCCTTTAATGTTCAATATGATTTTAATGAGTTTCTGGTGCGACTTTATATATTATGCGAGAATTTATGAAGTCAGATTTATATATTTTTATAATGATTTAGTAAAGTCACAAATTCAACACAAGTATACGTATCGTATCAAGTAATACAGGGCTCTAATGAAGTCCTGGTTATCGATCCCATAGGGAGGTCAACGTTCTTTAAATCAGATAATATAACACTAAATTTCAATACCAATTGTAATAATCGCTCAAGTGTACTACAACTAATTAATGCAAAGTACGGTAATAATAAATCTACTACAATTACTTCTACTTACTGAACTAATTTAACTAACACACACTAGCTTATGTGATTTATAAGATACTTCTATATGAAAAGTGTCTTCCTTCCTGCATAAAGATTATGATGTGTGCATGATGAAGAATGTTAATCTTTTGTATTGTGCCAAATAGGAGCATTTTTGCTTCCTTACCCTTAAAAGAGTACCCCCTCTTCCAAGCAAGTAAAGAACATTGTCATATCTTAAGTTTAGTCACTAAATCTAAGGCTAGGCTGGGAGGATACCGACTCTCACTGAAGAGCTCCCATTCACCCTTCACCCGAAGGCTAACCATAGACTTTAGTTACCAATCTTAAGAACAAATTGGGGATCCCATTCTGTCACCATGAAACCTCCAACTTGAAGTCCATCAAAACTAATTTCCCTATTTATTTGCACTTAATCCCCATGAACTACGCAATTCATTCATGGACATTAAATGGGTTCTTCCTTCTTGTTGTAGAACATTCAATTCTTTTTGGAATTAATATTCCTTAACATGTTTTAACAATTCAATTGACCGGATTGAAAAGTAAATTAAGTTCCAAATGAAAGAAACATCACAACTTCTATACACTTAAAGGGCACATCAATTCCACATCACCACATCATCACTACTTTATGCAAGAAGAAAGGCAAGGGAAACTACTCACAAATCATGGAGAAGATATAAGAACACATGGATTTTATATAAGAAAGAAGAGTCATACAAACCACAATAGTAAATACAACTTATCTCTTTCTCTTCCCCAAGCAAATTCCTTCAAAGTTCCCTTGATTCCTCTTCCTATTCCTTGTAACACTTGATTATCTCCTTGGAACAAAGATGAAGAAGCAATCTCTCACTTTACTCCCTCTTCTCCCCTCCTTAGAGAAGAATCTCTCTTAAAATCACAAAACCTAACTCTCTCTCACACTTTCCTTACACTCTCCACGGCAATCCTCCTCCCTATTTTCGTCTTGAACACTTAATTTTATGTTAGGAACGAATTCCCTAAGAGTTTCTTCAAGTACCTCTTTAAAAATCCGCCAAAACTCTTGAATTTGAAAAAAACAGACATAGGGCGCCAGCGGCGCCCTATCCTGCCAATAATTTCTGGAGGTTCGAAAATAAGGCGCCGGCGGCGTCCATTCTGGCACCGGCGGCGTCCATTCTGGCACCGGCAACGCCAGTGGCTGTTTTCCTCTAAATTGCTCCATTTTGCTCCAAATTCGTTCCTTTTTGCATCTTTTCGCTCCAATCACCTATATTCATCATACCTGCAACAAATCATAAAAAATACCTCCTTTAAAGTGCAATATCACAAAAAATAGGTAAAAACATATAGCTAAAAGAGTATATATTTTAGGTGCATCAGTTTCTACCATTTAAAATTCCTATGTTTCAATCATCCAAAGTGAAGCTATGATCAAATATTTTATCCCTCCCTTTGATTAAACCTAAATTTTAATTAAGGTTAAAACCTTTTAATTATCTTAATGCCCTCTTAAACATATTCATCTCATAACTCGTTAAATTAAGCCCAAATGAACCAAAAAATTTTTTATGTCTCCTTACGCATATGTCAATTAAGACATTAGATGAGAAAATATGATTTTTCTATTTTTTAATTTAATTTAAATAATTTTTTTAATGAAAATAGGGGATTTTCAATAAAAATTTAACAACAAGACCAGGGTAAAGTTTCTATCCTTGGAAAAGTTATGGGAGGTTCCTACTGACCAGAGGACCACTTGGACCAATTTTGGTGATTTTTTTAATTATATTTTATTTATTATAAATATTTTAAGTTTTAGGGTATTAATTAATTATAAAATAGAATTAAGGTTGAAAATTAAGTTTTATATTTTTCTTAAATCTCTCTAACTTCAAGGAACTCAGAGAAACAAATTTTATAATTTTATAATTTTTCTTTGAATTTTTAGAATTATTTTAGAGAGAAAGTTTGAAAAATCCATTTTTAATATTAAAAATTACATTAATCTTCTAAAATTCAATATCTTTTCCTAGGGACTTAGGAAAAATATATGATTGGTTCCTAAGTGATTAGGAAGCAAAATATGACATTTTTGTGAAATTTATTATTTTTATAATTTTTATTATTTTTAATTATTAAAATATTCAAAAATAGGTTAAAAATGACAATTTTAGAAAATTTCCAATTTTAATTTTTTAGGTTTATCTGATACCAGAGAGGTTTTTAAATGAATTTGGTAAATTTTTGAAATGTATTTTAAGTTTTATGAATTTTTAAACTTTAAAAGTGACCATTGGTTTAAATAATTCATTTAGTGGGTTAAATCATTTTCAATTGATTTCAAATTTTTATATGAGACTCCTCTGACCCTAAAGATTGATGGAGAATTGATTTTGTGTTATTTTAATGAGTGGTTGTTTCAAATTAATTTAATATTAATTTTAAGATTTTGGCCAAATTAGGGTCCATTTGAATGAGTGAAACCAAACCATAATTTCCCTAGGGTCCTCTGGTCTAGAGATACTTCCCCTAATATTTCTAGATTTTATTAACCAACATACTAATTATTGGAATTAAATTACCAAAATAGACACATAAACTTGGAAAATAGATAACTTGCCACAGAGGTAGCCTCTGGCCTTGGAAAATTTAGGGAATGTTCCTAAGATCAGAGGCTAAAAAAGCCCTATGGTCTCATTCCATGGTGAATTGTATGCATGAATTGAGAGTTAGAATATTCAAAATAGTATTAAATTATTTAAAAATAAAATACTTAACAAAATAATTTAATTCTTTTTCCACATTAATCTCCTCTGTTCACTGAGCAAGAGGGTATTTTTAGTTTACTTTTAGGATTTTTCTACACAAATATATGCATTTTTAAAGTTCTGGCATTTAATTAAATCAGATAATATGTAATTTCCTTGTTAACCACGTCGGTGCCATGTCAACCTACGGTGGGTCGAAGCTCCACGCGGTGCGCTCCTGTTCGACGCCGCCATCTGACTCGGCAGCCACGCGGCCCACGGTTCCGTTCCAAGCTCCTATCCGGCGCGATCCTGGCCGTCCATCCGATACACGCTCGATCAAATGACTGCTCATCGTCTATGACTGGTGCGTCCCGAGAGCCATCCACCTTCTAACCCTAAGATCTCACTCGATACTCAACCAAATCAAGTGCGGTTTCTTCCTACATGCTTGTCTAAGCAAGGGCTACACATCTATACGGCTAAAGCGCATTGAAATCAAGTGAAACAAAATGGAGAATCGCTGGAAGCTCGGGAGCAAGATGAGTTTCCATACCTTAGTTCAAGTGGTTAAGCCTCGATTGAATGTGCTCGGCTCATTCGTTGGAGCTGAAGGAGCCTACGGATGAAGCCTCTGGTCCTGGTGAATTGCCTAGGTATGACTTCGTCCAAGCCCGATTTTAAGCTCTGGCAGTAGAATGAATGGCTGGCCTGGTGAGGGGGCTTTCTCTGGGAAACTTCTTCTCTACCTCTGGTGAAGGTGTGGGAGAATTTAATTTGGTTTATATGGAGATTTGGTGAGTGTCCTATTTTTTGGTCTGAGATTCAACTCAAAGTTTGGGCTCAGCCAGTAGGGGTGAGGGCTGGAAAGCAGTGGAGCTAAGCTTCTTTTGGCTGGGCGGAGTTTTGGGAGCAATTGGGAGAGGTTTTGATGAAAAAAGTTTTATCACCTCTCTCATGGCCGAGAGGAGTGAGTTATATGGCCAGGGCCATGGGGCTGAGCTAGGGTTCAATTGGGGGTGAATTCAAATGTTTAGGTGGAGGGTAGTGGAGCTCCAAGTTCAATTTTGGCTGAGGTTGATAGTTGGAGAGATTTAGGTGAGTTTAGCCTAGTGGTGGCTCTCTGTTTTGGTCCTCTCCGACGACTAGGCTGGCCGGCAAGGACAGGGGAGCTGGCCATGGGTCAGGTCAACCAATGGTTAGGTCAGCCAAGCCATCAAGTGGGTCAGGTCAACCAATGGTTAGGTCAGCCACATCCACTAAGTGAATCCTAGGAACCACCCTAGATCCACCAAGCCCAAGCTAATGAGCCATGGACCAAAGAATCCCCAAATTAAGGGATTTACTTCCTTAAGTGCCTTAAACAACTTAGATTAAGCCATGTGTACAAATTGGCTCACTTGGTTTTAGGTTGGGCTAACTTGGGTTTTTTTTTTATTTAGGTCCAAGTGTCTTGAGCAACATTGTAGATATGATTGCCATGAAGAAGTTTCATGAAGACATGAGGTGGATTGGAATTCATTTGGAGCTTCAATTTGGGGGATTTTGGAGTATTGGTTAATTTAGGCAAGGTTGAATCAACTTAGGTCCAAGTTGGGTTAAGGTGGGGTCTAGACCCAATTGAAAGTTTCAAATTGTCTAGGGAAATGTATTGGTTAATTTGGGGGATTTTGGAGTTTTTTTTAATTTAGGCAAGGTTGAATCAACTGAGGTCCAAGTTGGGTTAAGGTGGGGTCTAGTCCCACTTGAAAGTTTCAAATTATCTAGGGAAATGTATTGAAGAGTTTCCAAGATCAATTGGGAAGAAATTTTGGGATTAAGCTAATCAAATTGGTAGGTTTAGGGCATGGATCCAAGTTAGGTTAAAATGGGGTATTTTGGATTTTAAATGGATTTAAGTTAGGGTTTGAGTTCAAATTGGGATAAATGAATGTTGCATGGGTTTCATGGGAGTGCCATGGAAGGTTTAAGATTGAAATTGGGGAAAATTGAGTTGGATTGGGTTGGTTTGGGGCAAGTTTGGGTCATAGGCCAAAATTGGGGCTTTAGGTTTCAAGTTAAAATTGAATTCAAATGTGAATCAAATTTGGATTGGATTTGGTTTAAATTGGTAGTGGGGATGTTGAATTAATGTTTAGAATTGAATTTGGGCAAGATTGGGGTCAATTGGATTGATTTGGTTTGACACTGGGTTCACATAGGTCAAAATAGGTCAAATTGGGGATTTTGATAAAATTAGGTTAAATTGGCAAAATTGGGCTATGGTGTAGTTAAACAAAATGAAATTAGGAAAATTTGGGATTTTCTGGAATTTTCTGGGAATTTTTTAATTTTTTGGAATTTTGGGCTAAAAGAGGTATTTAGGGTATTTGGAGTTTATTTGGAGGGTATTGGGGTATTTTGGTGGATTTAATAGTTGGGAATTGTTTTAAATTGATTCCTAGGAATTTAGGGAATTTTGGGTAATTTTGGGAATTTTTAGATGATTTGGTTGTTGTAGGGACAATTAGGTAATTTTGGGTAAGTTTAAGGACCCACTGTCAAAATCAGCGATTTTGACAAAAATGAGGAAAGTCTTATTTTTGGAATGACTCATTTTTATATAAATAAGGAAAGGATTTAATTATTTGAAGATGTGTTCCTTTAGAATAAACTTATGAAATTATTCAAAAATGTCATAATTTTGATTATGCGGAATATTTTGGAGTTGATAAAACTGCATTTAAAATCTTACAATCTGGATTTTATTGGCCTAAAATTTTTAAGTATGTTAATGTTTTATTAAAAACTGTAATCAATGTCAATGTGTAGGAAATATTTCTGGAAGAAATGAGATGCCCCTCAATTATATGTTGGAATTTTAAATATTTGACATTTGGGGATTAGATTTCTTGGGACCATTTATATCATCTTTCAGAAATACATACATTTTGATAGCAGTAAACTATGTATCTAAATGGATAGAAGCTATTGCTTTACCTCAAAGTGATGCTTAAAGTGTTATAAAGTTTTTAAATAAGAATATATTTTGCAGATTTGGGATACAAAAAGTACTCACAACTGATAGAGGAAGTCATTTTAGAAATGCGCTCATGGAAAAGTTAGTAAAGAAATATCATATTAACCATCGCATTACTACTGCTTATCATCCACAAACAAGTAGTTTGGTTGAATTATCCAATCGTGAAATTAAAAGAATATTGGAAAAGACTGTTAATCCAAATAGAAAAGATTGGTCAATCAAATTAGATTATGCTTTATGGATCTATAGGACTGCCTACAGAACTCTTATAGGAATGCCCCCATATAGGCTAATTTTTGGAAAAACTTGTCATTTACCAGTTGAACTTGAGCATAAAGCATATTGGGCTATTAAAGAGTTTAATTTTAATTTGAAAGATGCTAGAGAAAAGAGATTGTTGCAATTAAATGAGCTTGAAGAGATAATGAATGAATCTTATGAAAATGTTCAGATTTATAAAGAAAAGATGAAATTATGGCATGATCAGAAGATTCTTACTAAAAATCTTGAGCCAGGGCAAAACGCTTTTCTATATAATGCAAGATTGAGAATTTTTGTTGGAAAACTTAAGTCCAAGTGGACATGCCCATTTATTGTGATGAAAGTTTATTCATTTGGAGATGTAAATATTAATGATCCTAAGACTGGAAAAATTTTTAAAGTGAACTGTCATAGACTTAAACCTTACTTTTAAGTCGAATAATCTAAACCTGAGGAGAATCTGATGTTGGGTCACTCAGAATAAGCTCTGGGTATGTCAGGCTGATGATGTTAAACCAAGCGTTTTGTGGGAGGCAACCCATATTTATCTGTGTGCTTTGCTTTATGTTTGCTTTGTGTGCTTTTATTTGGTTTGATTTGAGAAATGTGGTAGCATTTTGGAGTTTTTAATGGTATAGTGGTGTTTATTTGACCTTATTTAATGACTTAGAGGATTCAGAATGAAGATTTGGATGTTTGGCAGAATTGAGCAAAAATATGCACTGGCAGCAATGCGCCGCTTGTTGGCGCATATGTGCCACAATTATAAAAAATGTGAAAAATGAGGTTCTAGAAACCTAAATCGTGGGTGAGTAGTTTTTGGAGTTGTTAAGAAGTTTTAACAAGTCTAGGGTCGATTTTGTGTCTTTCCAAGTTTTTAAAAAGGCCCTAAATTTATGAGATACTTACCTCAATTCTTACTTCCATTCCCGAGTCTTAAAAAGAGTATTTTGAGTGCAAAAATGTCTTCTTAAGAGAGTGAAGTTAAGAAGAAAGAGGATGCCAACAAGAAGAAGTTTATTTGTAATAGTGTGCAAGAGTTATATAATGGATTTCTGGTTGTGAGTATCCATGGAATAGCGGAAAGGATTATGAAGATCAAGGCCAATGTGGAGTCTATTGATGCAAAGGTAAATGAAATTAATGCACTCATTCAACGTACATTGGATGGCAACTCAAAATGCAATTCAGTCAAACAAGTCATGTGGAAGAAACGAATAGAGCGATGTATCTGAAGAACAATTGGATAGAAGAAGAAGATGTAAGAGTTTTTAATCATCGCTCGTTTTATCAGATTCACATTCCAGATGGTTCAAATGAAACTAATGGTGGTTCTGGATATAATCCACCTAATGGAGATTGGAATTAAACTATGTGTGGTCTTGTGGTTTGACTATGTGTGTTTAGTGTTTTAAGTGTGTTTTTTAATGTTTGTGCTTATTATAATTTACATATGTTTGTTACTTCTCAATGATGTAAATTTGTGTTTGATTACATGTGTTTGAATTGTTGTATTGGGGAATTTCATCCAAAATGTTTGGATAGAAATTTATAGTTTGTATTAAGTGTGTTTTGATATTGAAGTAATATAAGTTTGTGTTTGTGTGAAATTTGTGTGGAATCATTCGAAATTAAAGAGTACTTTTGGAGTATTAGAAGAGTTTATGGGGATAAATAATTATTTGAAGAGATTAAAGATGATTAACTTGGATTTTTGATGGAATTAACTTAATTGTCAAAATTTGGGCACTGGTGCCTAAGCGCCAAACTGATGGCGCATAAGCGCCAAATTTCGCGGCTAAGCGACGTATGCCTCACATATAGGCGTCGGTTCACGAAAATTAAATTTCTGCAGTTAAAAAACCCAAAATTTGTCATTTTTAATACCCCCATCACTTTCAACCTCTCAATTTCATGAAATAGGAGCCAAGTGAATCACTAATTGGATCATTTTAGAGCCGATTTCATCGAAAGTTGTTGGATTTGAATTCCTTAAGGTATGATCACTAGACCTAAGTAAATATTTTTTATTTTTGCCATTTATTTTAAGTACATTATTGAAAAATCTGAAAATCACTATTCATAGTGAAAATTTGAGAAAAACATGCAAAATTGTTTGGATTTAGTGGATTTTGCCATTGGAAAGGTTGTTTTTATGTCTATCTTGTAGGTGAAGATGTTAGGAACGCAACACAACTGAAATGGAGCGAAACGGAGTTGAAACGGATCCAAACGGAGCAAAACAGTGGAGCTGCGCAAAGGGTGGCGCCTAGGCGCCGAAACCTGGCGCCCAGGCGCCAGTAACGATGAGAAAATGGCGCCTAGGCGCCAAAATCAAGGCTTAGGTGCCAGAATCATCCAGAAACGGTTATTAGACGGATTTTTGACGACTTTTGGAGTTATTTTGACCGTGTTAAGTTGTTTCTAGACCTTCTAGAAGCCTGGATGTTATTCCTAATATATAGGACATGTGATACAATGTATCTGGACACTTTAGAACAGTTTTAATCACGAAGAGGTGTGACCCAAAGTGAAGGGGTGCGAAGACTTGGTCACATGAGTCTGGCGCCTAAGCGCCAGAGTTGGTTTCTAGAAGATTCAATGAATGTGGACTACCTTTGATGAGGTGCCTTAAGCAACCCTTGGCCATTTTTAGAACTCTATAAATAGGAGATATCTCTCTATCTTCTCTCTCTCTCTCTTGTCTCTTATCTTTCTCTCTCTCTCTCTCTCTCTCTCTCTCTCTCTCTCTTTTTCCCCTTAGTCATTTAGAGTCATGAAGATGTAGATTTCTACATCTTATGGAGAGATTGGTGAGGTATTTTGAGATATTTATGTAAGGAATGTACGAGCGGCGCATGGATCGGTGGGAAACTTTGGTGGAGAGATCTTCTTTCCTTCAGAGGGAAAAAGCTAAGTATTGTGTTCTTCATTCTCTTGTAATTGTTGTAAACACTTTCTAGTGGATTTTCTTTGTTTTAAATCAAGTTTTCTGTCCTGATTTATCCATGCTTCGTAAGTGATTTTCTTTACTCTTTCTTTTAATATGAAGTAGTGGCATGTGTAGGAAAATCATTTTTATGATATAATTAACTATTAAATGGTTCTAGGTGATAGATAGTTGCATAAATATAATAGAATACTAATGAAATAAGTTCCTTGTTGGCACTTAGATTATTACATAATTCTATCAACCCTTTTACTTCTTATGCCATTATTTTCATTTACTTTTATTTTGTATTGAAATAGATGCATGTTTAGGAATTGAGATTTGCTTAGATATTCTCTTATTAAATTATGGTGATGATATTCATATTGAATCTTCATTTACTTTACAAATTGATCCCTTGTATTGTTAAAACCTGTTGAAGAATTCTGAGACCTATCCGGAGATGAGTTCTTAACTGGTAGATATCACATGAATCCTTGGGTAATCGAAGGCTTTGTGCAGGTTAGTCAAGGTGAAGTGCAAATAAAAGGAGATATTGTTTATTGGGTGTAGAATTGATTAGTTTTTAGAGTGACATACTAAATTCTAATAATTTGGTATATAGAAAGGGAACGGGTCACTGGTAGGGCCGACCATAGCCACCCTTGGACATTTAGTAGTGTGAGCCTAGATTAACCCATTCTACTAATAAAACATCCTGAATCGATCTATAGATTAGCCAATGTTCTTTATGCCTAGACCAAAGGGTAAAGAATATGAATGCTTCTATTTGGCACTACATTAAATTCAAAGCATTGCTTTCCTACACATTATCTATGTAATTGCAAGAGAAATGTAGTTTTTAATATCTCGAAATTCTCCAAACCAATTTATCCATAAGATATCTTTTTTATTTAAGAATTTTAATTAGGATTAGTTATTAGAAAACCCATTTTAATTAACATTCCAAATTTAGGCCTTATAGAAATAGACTGGAATTAGCCTAAAGAATTTCTTACCTCGCTTCTCTGTGGGATCGATACTGGGGTTATAAAAGAAAACCCTATATTACTTAAAACGATACGTATACTTGCGTAGTACCCCTAGTGTGTAAAATATTTTCTAAAGTTTTACAACATTTTAATTTTATACACTAGCCGCTATTTATAAATTGGGTCAAGTTTTTTGTCATCTTTTGGATACAAAAATTACTGCATTATTGCGGGTTGGTGCAAGTTTTTAGCGCCGTTGCCGAGGAAGCTTCGGTAAGAACTTTAGGAAAATTTTAGTTGAAATAATTAGGTTTAGTCTTGGAAAACTGTAGTGTCATTTTTGTGTGAAAACGTGTTTTATTATATGAAAAAGTGTTGTAAAAAAAAAGAAAAAAAAACTGTTTGTGTGAAAAATAAGGTGTTCGTGAAAATGTTTTGTTTTGTTAAATATATTTTATCTATTATTTGTTTAATTGTTAATTTATTGTTTGTTGTGCTATGTATGTGAAACAAAGGATCTGCAAGACTTATGCCTTATGATCCCGAGTTTGACAAAAATAAAAAAGTAAAAATACAAAAAGGACTCAAAAAACTTGAAATGGCAATGGAAAACTTTCAAGATAATAACTTCGAAAATCATCATACTTCATTGAGGGATTACGTAA
Organism: Papilionanthe hookeriana x Papilionanthe teres; assembly: GCA_022702705.1. NCBI lineage: Eukaryota > Viridiplantae > Streptophyta > Magnoliopsida > Asparagales > Orchidaceae > Papilionanthe > Papilionanthe hookeriana x Papilionanthe teres. Next base: position 62,773,673 of record CM040424.1, read on the forward strand.
ATCCTACGACAGATGAAATTCACTCAAGAATACAATACCCTATCATAGAAGCTGACTCGTTTGAAATAAATCCTGAGATTATCCGACTGGTGCAGAACAATCAGTTTGGGGGAACTCCTTTGGAGGATCCCTATTTAAACTTATCTAGTTTTCTAGAACTTTGCGCTACATTTCGTTATAACGGTATTTCAGGCAATTTTGTTAGGCTAAAGCTTTTTCCTTTCTCACTAAGGGATAAGGCTAAAATATTGTTATACTCTTTAGCACATGGCTCTATTAAAAATTGGGAGGAGTTAACTCATAAATTCCTAGCTAAGTATTTTCCACCTTCAATGACTACTAAACTTAGAAACGATATTATCTCATTTTGTCAATATGAAGGAGAAATAATATACGAAACCTGGGAAAGATTTAAGGAACTCCTAAGAAAGTGTCCACATCATGCTCTGCCCGATTGGTTAATCATTCAAACTTTTTATAATGGGTTAGTAGGATCCTTTAGGTCTATAATTGATGCTACTGCTGGTGGTTCATTAATGTCAAAATCATTTAATGAAGCGTATGCATTAATAAAAAAAATGGCTACAATTGAATTTCAATGGCCCTCTGCAAGGGTAAATCATAAAAATGTAGCTAGAGTTCATGATACATATGTGATTACAATTCTTGTATCTCAGGTTGCCGCAATATCAAGGAAGTTGGACCAATTTAGAATGAACCAGCCTCAATTTACTTTTGTAAGTGAGGAAATTTTATTAGGGCATATAATTGATTCTAACTTATCATATGACGCTTTAAATACCATAAATAACCCACATTCTAACTTTTACAACCCGTGTTGGGAGAACCATCCTAAATTTAACTGGAATCATACTACTGATGGTGGAAACCAAAAATGGAAAAATAATCATGCAAATCCTAATGGAAGTTGGAATAATCAGGGGAACACAAACTATATACCTTTATATCCACCGGACTCTAACAATGATCAACAGTTTGAGGATAAGAAGATGTCTATGGAAGAAGTGGTATTGCAAATGGGAAACCAGTTACAAAGACCAAATGCTGCTATTAAAAATATAAAGAATCAACTGAGAAAAATGGCTAATTCACTTAGCAATAGACCCCAAGGAACACTTCCTAGCAACATTGAGATCAACCCTAAAGAGAACACTAATGAACGAGTAGAATCTGTCCAATTAAAAAGTGGAAGAGAGATAGAGAATGTGGTTAGAAAAGAGAAAGATGTTGTGAGAGAAACAAAGGAAACTAAAAGACCTGAAAACCATGTTTTTAAGGGTTTGGAAAAATTAATATCTCCAAATAAAATCAATTTAGAAAGACCACCACCTCCATTTCCTCAAAGACTTAGACATTATGAGTTGGATAAAAAATTTTCAAAGTTCATGAAAGTACTTAAGAAGTTAACGATAAATATTCTTTTCACTGAAGCTTTGGAACATATGCCAAGTTATGCAAAGTTTATGAAGGAGATATTGAATAAGAAAAGGAAATTTGGGGATAACGAGACAGTTTCACTAAGTGAGGAGTGCAACGCTATACTTCAGAAAAATTTTTCTCATAAATTTAAAGATCCTTATAGCTTTACAATTCCTTGTTCAATTGGAAATAGATAATGTGGAAAAGCTTTATGTGATTTAGGAGTAAGTATTAATGTGATGCCTCTATCTATATTTAGAAGGATAGGTTTAGTCGATATTTCTCCCACTACTGTAACCCTTATGTTAGTTGATCGATTTATCATTTATCCAAAAGGAGTTATAGAAGATGTGCTTGTTAAAGTGGATAAATTTATCTTTCTTGTGGACTTTATTGTATTAGATAAAGAGGAAGATAAAGCTATTCCAATTATTTTGGGGAGACCTTTCCTTGTTACTGGACAAGCTATGATAGATGTGCAAAAAGGAAAATTGACTATGAATATCAATGACCATGAAGTAACTTTTGATGTATTAAAGACTATGAAATATCCTGCTGAGAGAAAAAATGATGATTGTTTTTGGATTGATGGAATTGATTATTTAACTAAAAACCATTTCCAAGAAAGTTTAGAGAGTAAGTTAACAGATGAGATTGAAATGGATTTTCATAATGATTCAAAAATGTTATTTAAAGAAGACTGTATGTATGTTCAGGAGAGGTGTGAAATGATGGACGCTACCAAAAATAGTAAACTTTTAATTCCATTTGTTGAAAAATCTCATGAATTTAAGATGAATATAACCCAAACAAATTTAAAGCCTGTCTATTTAGGGAATTCATCTACACAACCGGTCTTTATATCTTTAGATTCGACTCAATCACAAGGAAAACCTGAATTGAATTATGAACATGATAAAGTTATTGAACTAGGACTTAGAAGAGAATTTGAGGATATATTTCAAAAGAACTTTGAGTTGAGAAAAGAGGATAAGGATATTGGAAGACCATTGGAAGAAATTCCTAAGGAATTAGAAAAACCTATTTCCTCAACTATGATAGATCCTCCATCATTTAATAATTATAAAGAAGAAGAATTGGAAGATAATTTGAAAAGAAGAGTAACATAGAGGATACTGATCTAGAATCTGAATTATCTAAAGAGAATCCGATCCAAAATTTGGGAGATATTGAAGTATCTTATAAAGATCCATTTATTATAAATTTCAAGGATCATATTAATATGCAAATTCAGAAAATCAATAGAAGAATATTGGATATAGAAAGAAATATGAGGAACAATGATATAAATCAAACTGAAAAGGAAGAGCTGAACGAAAAATTAAAATTTGAGGATTTTGTAGGAATTCCTGGATCTGAAAAGAACTGGGCGATTTATCGACGATTACTTAATTGGAATTTTGATCCAGGAGGAATCATTTGTCGGGCCCGCGACGTTAAAACCAAGCGCTTTATGGGAGGCAACCTATAGTTATCAGTGTGCTTTGATTTAGTATGATTGCGAGTAATGATTGTTTATGTGTTGTTTTGTGTTTTCTTTAGTGCAGAATAGATTAATGTTGTGAGGTTATGCCTTGGTCTTGACTAAATTTCTATATGACTTCTGGTAGTAGCAGGTTGACGAGTCTGTTATAACTCAGTTATCAACCAGAGCAGAGCATTACCTTGAAGCATGTAGAGTTTGGACATGGACCACTCCATGTCAACTTTATTACTTCCTTTATCTGACTTTGTTTTCACTAAGTAAGGTCATGAAATTTCTTAATAAACAACATATGAATGAACTACACTATTTTTATTTATCAAATTATCATTATTAGTATAGTTTATTTCGTTAGAAATTGAAAGTAAGGAGGGAAAATGTGAGTAGAAAGGAGATCAAATTAACCTCAATTGATATTTCTTTATGAATCGCGAGTCCGTGTATTTTAGTTTGTGTGTTTGTGTTTGTGTTTGTGTTCGTGTTAGAACAATTAAGAGATTTGAATAACACTTAAATATATATTCCTATGCTGATACATGTCCTGCTTATTTAACCTTTCTTTAGTTTAATTTTATTCTAGCATGTTTAGTTAAGATTTACTTTCTATTGCAAATTGTTATGTCCTGATGAATATTTGTAGATGTTTTTGACAAACATTTGTGGTAGATAGAATTTCTGAACTATTTTTCTTCCTGCTTATATTTTCTATGCTCAAAGCTATACATGTTTAAATTCAAGTTTGGGGTAGGAAGAAAATATATTTTAAAGTTAATATAGTTCCTTTAAGTTTAATTTTATAACAAGCATGTTTTAGGCTAGATTTACTTTCTCTTGCAGTCATTCTATCCTGATTATGCATGTAGATAAATTTGATAGGATGTTGTAGTAGTTAGTAGATTTAACTTTTATTTTTCTTCCTCCTACATTTTATGGAATTAATTGCAAAATATTTTAAAATTCAAGTTTAGGGGGGATTGAAAAAAAATTTTCAAAAACTTAAATTTTATTTGTCCTCAAAAATGCTATAAATAAATTTGATTTTTGATTGAAAAATAATTATGTGTATGAAGTTATATTAGGGAAATAAAATTTTGAATATAGAAATGAGTAAGAGAATTTAGTTAAAATTTATAGTAGTGATGAAAAATTTAAAGTTAAATTTTTCTTAGTGAAGAAATAATAAATATTGTGTAACTATCTTTAGTAAGAAAAATTGTATTTTTGGAAAAATAGAAGGATTGGACTTTTGTTTTCAATATTTAAATTTCTTTTATTGAAAAATAATTTTCAAAACTGTTATTATATTTCTAAGTAAAAGATATATATCTACATATGCTTTAGGAAAGGAAGGGTGGAATTCAAAATTATTAAAGGCCTATCCAGATATAGTAATCCTTACCTTAACAAAAAAAAAAAAGAAAAAAAGAAAGAAAAAAAAAGAGAAAAAAAAAGAAAAGAAAAGAAAAAGAAAAATAAAAGAAAAGAAAAGTATAGTATGTGAAAAAGGAAGGAGAAACTTGAGGATTAAAGGGCCTAATTAAAAATTGGTTCCACACCTGAGCTTTTTAAAGTATAAGATTTGAGAAAATTTTAAGCTTAAAAATATAATATAGTTAGTATAATTATTTTTAATAAAGATTTTTAAGTAAAGAAAATAAAAATGTCTAACCCCTATATTTTGAAAAATCTACAGGTATTTCTAAATTTGATAGCAACACATATTTTCATACTTTTTCATCTAAGAGATTTCTAAACTTTAAATTAGCCTCATTTACTAAATTTTTTTCTAAATTGGACTACTACATTTCTAGAAAAAAATTTTAAAAACTCCTAAAGAAACTCATACACATGATTTGCTTATGTGGTTTTACATGATTATAGTGTTACTTGAGGACAAGTAACATTTAAGTTTGAGGGATTTTGATCCATGAAAAAATTACCTGTTTTTAGTGTTCATTTCATGCCCACTTTATGCACATTTTTAAAGATATTACACTTTAAATGAAGGAATTTTGCATATTTTTTTCTTCAAGAATAAAAATATGATTTTAAAGAAAATCAAGCAAAAACTATGCAATTTATGCAATTTTGAGCCAAAAATGAGCAAAGAAGAAAATTCTGAACTAGTACATATCAATATTTTTTTCTTTGCTTAATCTATTTTACATTTCTCACATGTTTTTGAATGAAATTATACTTTTGAGAAAGGTTGTTTTTATGTTTATCTTGTAGGTGAAGATGTTCAGAACGCAACGCAACTGAAATGGGGCGAAAGGGAGTTGAAATGGATCCAAACTGGGCAAAACAGTGGAGCTGCGCAAAGGGTGGCGCCTAGGCGCCAAAACCCGGCGCCCAGGCGCCAGTAACGACGAGAAAATGGTGCCTAGGCTCCAGAATCAATGCCTAGGCGCCAGAATCATCCAGAAACGGTTATTGGATGGATTTTTGACGACTTTGGGAGTTATTTTGACGGTGTTAAGTAGTTTCTAGACCTTCAGGAAGCCTCGAAGTTATTCCTAATATATAGGACATGTGATACAATGTATCTGGATACTTTGGAACGGTTTTAATCGCGAAGAGGTGCGACCCAAAGTGAAGGGGTGCGAAGACTTGGTCACATGAGTTTGGCGCCTAGGCGTCAGATTCCGGCGCCTAGGCGCCAGAGTCGGTTTCTAGAAGATTCAATGAATGTGGAGTACTTTTGAAGAGGTGCCTTAAGCAACCCTTGGCCATTTTCAGAACTCTATAAATAGGAGATATTTCTACATGAAAGAGTGCCTCTCTTTCCTCTCTCTCTCTCTCGTGTCTCTTCTCTTTGTCTCTCTCTCTCTCTCTCTCTCTCTCTCTCTCTCTCTTTTTCCCCTTAGTCATTTAGAGCCATGAAAATGTAGATTTCTACATCTTATGGAGAGATTGGTGAGGGATTTTGAGATATTTATGTAAGGAATGTACGAGCGGCGCATGGATCAGTGGGAAACTTTGGTGGAGAGATCTTCTTCTTTCCTTCAGAGGGAAAAAACTAAGTATTGTGTTCTTCATTCTCTTGTAATTGTTGTAAATACTTTCAAGTGAATTTTCTTTGTTTTAAATCGAGTTTTCTGTCGTGATTTATCCATGCTTCGTAAGTGATTTTCTTTACTCTTTCTTTTAATATGAAGTAGTGGCATGTGTAGGAAAATCATTTTTATGATATAATTAACTATTAAATGCTTCTAGGTGACAGATAGTTGCATAAATATAATAGAATACTAATGAAGTAAGTTCCTTATTGGCACTTAGATTATTACATAATTCTATCAACCCTTTTACTTCTTATGTCATTATTTTCATTTTCTTTTATTTTGTAATGAAATAGATGCATGTTTAGGAATTGAGATTTTCTTAGATATTCTCTTATTAAATTATGGTGATGATATTCATACTGAATCTTTATTTACTTTACAAATTGATCACTTGTATTGTTAAAACCTCCTGAAGAATTCTGAGACCTATCCGGAGATGAGTTCTTAACTAGTAGATATCACATGAATCCTTGGGTAATCGAAGGCTTTATGCTGGTTAGTCAAGGTGAAGTGCAAATAAATAGGGAGATATTGTTTATTGGGCGTAGAATTGATTAGTTTTTAGAGTGACAGACTAAATTCTAATAATTTGGTCTATAGAAAGGGAACGGGTCATTGGTAGGGCCGACCATAACCACCCTTGGACATCTAGTAGTGTGAGCCTAGATTAACCCATTCTACTAATAAAACATCTTGAACCGATCTATAGATTTGCCAATGTTCTTTATGCCTGGACCAAAGGGTAAAGAATATGAATGCTTCTATTTGGCACTACATTAAGTTCAAAGCATTGCTTTCCTACACATTATCTATGTAATTGCAAGAGAAAGGTAGTTTTTAATATCTCGAAATTCTCCAAACCAATTTATCCATAAGATATCTTTTTATTTAAGAATTTTATTTAGGATTAGTTATTAGAAAACCCATTTTAATTAACATTCCAAATTTAGGCCTTATAGAAATAGACTGGAATTAGCCTAAAGAATTTCTTACCTCGCTTCTCTGTGGGATCGATACTGTGGTTATAAAAGAAAATCCTATATTACTTGAAACTATACGTATACTTGCCAAGTTTTTTTCGGGTCGGGTCACTGCTTCTATACACTAGCCGCTATTTATAAATTGGGTCAATTTTTTTGCCATCTTTTGGATACAAAAATTACTACATTATTGCGGGTCGGGTCACTGCTTCTACTTCTCGTGCTTCTATTGCACATGCATCATCCTGTAGAGATTCACAAACTGGATTATTATTGAAGAAGGTGAGTCTTACGAGAGAGCATATTAGAGATATGGATGGTAAAAATGAGAATATTGAAAGGTATATTGTAAAACATGATGAATATGAGGAGAATTATCAGCATTAAATTGGCAGAGTGATTAGAGGAGATCACAGTACTGAGATGCCCCCTTATCCTTTTTATATACCTTATGTGTCATTTAGAGACTGGAATGAAAATGATGATGATGAGGATGATGATTAGGATTGTTATGTTGAGTTTGTGATGTTGTTATGTGATTTTCTAATGTGTTGTGATGATTTTATTTAATGTTCTCATATGTGATGTTATGTACTTTTCTATGGACTCTGATGTTGTGTAGATTATAGTTGAACTATTTCTATTATGCACATTCAGATGTTTATGTGATGGATTGATATTTTATGATGTAATATGTTATGTGTTTGTGGTAGTAAATGTTTTTATGTGCATTTATGTGTCTGAGTTTTTAGTAGTGTCTAATTTAATTCCTATAAATGTTAGAAAAATTTAGAACACTACTAGAAACCACAACTTATATAGCATGTTTAAACTTTTCAAAATTTGTTACAATTTATTTTCTAGTATGTTATGATTTGTGTTAATGTGTATTTGCTTTGAAAACCTCAACTATTGTAGAAGTCCTTTGAAGTTTTGAAATTTCTATTTTATGAAAAACTGAAAAAACTGAATTTGATTTCTTTTTACTCCTTACTTTTAAAATGTTATACTTGCATATTTAGAATATGAAAATTCCTGCAAGAATGTTATTCTAATTTTTTAACTCTTACCCATGTATATTAAATTTTTGGGGGAATTTAAAAACAAATTTTTAAAAACTAAAATTTTATTTATTCCCAAGAATACTTAAGTAAAATTTGATTTTTGATTGAAAATAATTATGTATATGAAGTTCTATTAGGGAAGCAAAATTTTAAATATATAAATGAGTAAGAGTTTAGTTAAAATTTATAGTAATTATGAAAAATTTAAATTTAAAATTTTCTTAGTAAAGAAATATTAAATATAGTTAAACTATTTTTAGTAATAAGTGTTGTATTTTTGGATAAATAGAAGATTCAACTTTTATTTTTCAAAAGCTTAAATCTTTTATTGAAAAATAAATTTCAACACTGTTATTATGTCTTTTAAGTGAAAGATATATATATCAGACATTTATTTTAAATGAATGGTCGAATTCAATATCATTAGAGGCTTATCCAGATACAATAATCCTTATCTTATAAAAAAAAAAGAAGAGAAAAAAAAAGAAGAAAAAGAAAAAGAAGAAAAAAAAAGAAGAAAAAGAAAAAGAAAAAAAAAGAGAAAATAGTATGTAAAAAGGAAGGAGAAGCTTGAGGATTTAAAGGCATAATAAAAAATTGGTTCCATGCCTAAAGTTTAAAATATAAGTTTTGAGAAAATCTAAAGTTTAAGATTATAATATAGTAAGTAAAATTATTTCCAAATGAAAATTTTTAAGAGAAGAAGATGAAATATTTGAATATAATATTTTGAAAATTCTACAAGTATTTTTGAATTAGATAGGAACTAATATTTTTCATTATCCTTTACTTAAGAACCTTCTAAACTTTAAATTGGTCTCATTTACTAAAATTTTTTTAAATTGGACTATTTCATTTCTAGAACAAAATTTTAAAACCTTCCTAAAAAAAACTCATTTACATAATTTGCATGTTAAGATTTTCTATGTGATTAAGTGTCACTTAAGGATAAGTAACATTTTAAGTTTGGAGGATTTTGATATACCTAAAATATATAGTCTTTTTAAATACATTTTTATACCTATTTTTGATGATATTGCATTTTAATGTAAGGTATTTTTGTGTTTTTCTTGTAATTATGATTAAAATGAGTGACTATGATGAAAGGAGCAATAAAGGATGAAATTTGTAGCAAAAATTCAAAGGTGTGTAAAATTGGCCTCTCGCAGCTAAGCGTCGGACCCTTCGCGCGTAGGCGCAACAGTAAAAGTGATGAATTTTATTTGATTTTGGCATAAATTTGAAGGGGATTTTGAAGCATCCTTTGGTTTAAACTTTACTAACTTCCCATCAGCGCCAAAATTCATTTAAAATTTTAACAGATGGATGCATTCTTGATGGATACATTGAATCCGGACATATTTTAAAGAGCACCAAGGCACTTTTTGGAAAATTTTAAAAAGAAGACATGAAGATTATAAAAATGGTTGTTATTGGAGGGTGTGATTAGTGTTAAGAGTAAAGTTTATGTTAGAGAGTTATTGTGAGCACACCTTTCCACTTCACCACTTTTATTATCAATTGTATCTAGTTTTTATTAAGAGTAGAATAGAGATTCAGAGTCAATGGAGTTGGGTGCCAACCTCTATTGTATCTTGTAAAGGGAAAGCAAAGTTTAAAAGAACTTCAAGAGTCTTGTGGAGAGGATTTTCAGATAAGTGTTTAATTTTGTTTTACATTTGGTTTTGAAGTAAGACTTGTTGTGTTCTCACTATGATTTCTGCTTTCAAATCAAGTTATGATTGTGTTTTATCCATGGATTTGAGTTGTTTTCTTTATCTTTCTCCTTTTAAATGATGAAGTAATTAAATTATGGAAGGAAGTTGTGTGAAGTATAGGATTTCAATGTTGGAAGAAGTTATGACGATTCACTACCTTGCACTTCATTTACCTCTTGAATTGGCCAATTAAGTTGTTAAAATTTGTTGTGAGAACATGTAAGAACTAATGCGGTATTGTCTCAATCAACAATTGGAAAGAATAACATGCAATTGTATGGATGAGAATTGTAGTCTATATGGTTGGGTGCAAATAAGTAGGAAGATAATTTTATAATGGGGAGTAAAACTAGAGGACTTTAGAGTGACAGGCTAAAGCCCCCAAATTTGCTTTGATGTTTTGAATTTTTTTATGTGATGTTAGCCTCCAGGTGGAGGGAATCAAGGGAACTCTAGAGTGAGAGCTAGTATCTTCCCTGCCTAACCCATCTACATGATTTCAAAACATCAAATTAACCAATGTTCTTTACACAACCAAGTAAGGGTAAATAATATAATTGCTTCTATTTGGCATAACACATTTTAGATACTTCCACAACAAAATTCTATAATAAATACTGTTTCATTAAAAAAAGAAAAAAGATATTTTTTTCTCATTTGCTTTCATAATATTTTATAGTTGTGTTAACTTTAGTTGTTTGCTTTACTTTTTATTCAGAAAATACCATAAACAAATTTTAAAAATTTTATATCTTAAAACATACTTTAAAAAATAATTTTAAAAAGAAAAAATTTATTTTTCTTATTTCTTTAAAATTTTAGACAATTCCCTGTGGGTACGATATCTCAGGGCTTAATCAAAAAAGACTTATATTACTTGATAAACGATATGTATACTTGCGTAGTATCCCGTAGTATAAATAATTAAAGTATAATTTCCTATCTAAATCTCAAGCATAAATATTTGGGGATTAGTGCCCATCTCATATACTAGATGTAGATTAGCAATTAGGGGGTCATACTATGCTTGTTTGTTGATCCACCTAAAAATGTACTTCTTTTTATGCTAAACTTTATAATAATATTGCACTTTAAAGGTATGTTTTCTCCTGTTTTTGGTTGTAGGTAATCAGATTGAAGAATTTGGAGTGACTGGAGCAAAAGGACCAAAAATGAAGTAAAAACGGTGTAATTTGGAACCAAAACTAGCAAGGAAGAAAATTCTGACCTCACACATTTTGATATGCCTTTCTATGCTTAATCTAATTTACATGTATCACATATTTTTGAATGAAATTACACTTTAAAGAAAAGTTGTTTTCATGTTTATATTGTAGGTATATCTGTTAGGAGCGAAACACAACTGAAATGAGGCAAAACAAAGCTAAAACAGAGCCAAACGGAGCAAAACGGTGTAGCTGCACGTAGGGTGGCGCCTAAGTGCCCAAAATGGCACTTAAGTGCCAATCCACGGCGCCTAAACATCCAAAAACTGATGCTTAGGCTCCAGAGACAGTTTTTGATGGGTTTTGGATGGTTTTTAGTGGTTTTGGGATGTTCTAGAAGCTTTTGAGTGATTATGAACTCCCCAAGATGATATTAAATGAATCTAGACACTTTTGAATGAAGAGATGTGTCTCTTAGAATAAAAATATGTTTCTCTTGGAGTGAAAAGACACTTAAGGAACTATTTGGAACATTCATTGAATATGGACTCTTTTTGAAGAGACACTTAAGCATCTCTAGGGAAATTATAATTAGGGCTTAGAAACTCTTGAAGAAGAAGAATTAGAGAAGGGAAATGAACTATTAGAAGAGGATAAAAAGATTTGGAAAAGAAGATCACTTCGGCGTGAGCCCCAAGTGGGCGACAAGGTGAGAGAGAAAGAGAGAGTGAGAGAATTTCTTCTTTTCTTTTCACTTTGTTCTTGAAGAGGACTGCAAGGAGATTGATTTTGCTATACAAGGAGAGTTTGATTCACATCAAAGATAAGTATTTTCATTATATTGTGATTTGGATATAGTACTTTGTATGTGTGGTTTCGAAGACTTGTTCAATGAAAAGTTTTTGTTGTTTCTCCATGTGTTGTGAGTAGTTCTTTTTACTCTTCCCTCTTACAATGAATTAGTATGCATGTGCAGGATATAAAATTGAGTAGAGTGAGAATATATTGTGATGATTTTACTTTGTTCTTTATTTAAATGTAAAATTGATCAACTTGCATGTTAAAATATGTTGTGAGAACATGTAAGACCAATGTGGTATTGTCTCAGTCAACTATTGATAAGAATCACATGAGATTATTTGGGTGAGAATGTAGTCTATATATTTGAGTGCAAATAAATAGGGATATATACTCTAATGGGTGTAAAATTAGAGTAATTTAGAGTGACAGGCTAAAGCCCCCCAATTTGGTTTAATGTTTCTAAGTTTGATATGAGATGTTGGCCCCTAGGTGGAGGGAGAAGAGGGAACTCTAGAGTGAGAGCTAGTATATTTCATGCCTAACCTATCTTTAAGATTTCAAAGCATCGGATTAACCTATGTTCTTTATAGAACCAAGTAAGGGTAAAGAATATAATTTCTCCTATTTGTCACAATCTCTCTCGCTACTTATTTTACTTTTACACATGTCACTAATGTCATTGCATAAGGTATATAAACCCCACTTTTTGATTTTCACTAAGTAATTTTATTTAGAAGTAGAAGTAGTATTGTAGTGATAATTGTAGGATTTAATTAAAACCAAACCTTTATCGACCTTCTAAGCTAAGGCATGTTATTGTAGACTAGAACTTCTCTTGAAAGCCGTTGTGATTTACCGCGATCTCCGTGGGATCGATATTCGGGGCTTAATCAGAAAGCTCTATATTACTTGATAATGATATGTATACTTGCGTAAAATCCCATTTTATAATAATATTAATTAAGCTCTCATTTGCATCGACATTAAGTTTTTGGCGTCGTTATAAAGAAAGAGATATAATTAAAAGGAAATATAAAGTATAAACTCATATATAAAACGTAAGCATAAATATCTTAGATCAATTTTTTTGCACCGTTGCCAGGGATCGCAATGGTTGATCATGACTTTTAGGGGGATTTTAGTTGAAGTATTTAGTCTTAGACTTGGAAAATTGTAGTGTTGTAAAAACTATTTTTTTGTATGAAAAAGTGTTGTGAAGAAACTGTTTGTGTGAAAAGCAAGATGTTTGTGAAATGTTTTGTTGTGTTAAATATATATTTTTTTTGTTTTATTTGTTTAATTGTTAATGTATTGTTTGTTGTGTTACGTATGAAAAATAAAGGATTTGTAGAACTTTTGCCTTATAATCATGAGTTAGAAAAAAAGAAAAAAAAATAAAAAAAAGAAAAAATTTGAAAAACTAGAAATGAAAATGGAAAACAATCAAAATAATAATTTAGAAAATCATCATAAATTATTGAGGAATTTTGTAATTCCTACGATAGATAATATTCACTCAAGTATACAAACTCTGTCGTAAAAGCTGACTCGTTTAAATTAAATCCAACGATTATCAAACTGGTGCAGATCAACTAGTTTAGGGGAACTCCTTTGGAGGATCCTTATTTACATTTATCAAGTTTTCTAGAACTTTGTGCTACATTTTGTTATAATGGCATGTATGACGATGCTGTTAGACTAAGGCTTTTTCCTTTCTCACTAAGGGATAAGACTAAAATGTGGTTATACTCATTAGCACCTGGCTCTACTAAAAATTGGGAGGAGTTAAATCAGAAATTCCTAGCTAAGTATTTTCCACATTCAAGGACTACTAAACTCTGAAATGATATTATCTCATTTTATCAGTATGAAGGGGAATCAATATATGAAGCCTGAGAAAGATTTAAGGAACTCTTAAGATAGTGTCCACACCATGCACTGCCTAATTGGTTAATCATTCATACTTTTTACAATGGGTTAGTAGGATCCCTTAGGTCTATGATTGACGCTGTCGTTGGTGGATCGTTAATGTCAAAATCATTTGATAAAGCATATGCTTTAGGTGAAAAAATGGCTACAAATGAATTTGAATGGCCCTCTACAAAGGTAAATCTTAAAAGGTAGCCAGTGTTCATGATATAGATGTGATTTCAATTCTTGCATCTCAGGTTGCTGCAATATCAAGGAAGTTAGACCAATTTGAAATGAACCAGCCTCAATTTACTCCAGTAAGTGAGGAAAGTTCATTAGGGTATATGATTGATTATAACTTATCATATGAGACTTTAAATACCATAAATAACTCGTATTCTAACTTTTACAACCCAGGTTGGAAGAACCATCCTAATTTTAACTGGAATCATACTACTGGGGGTGGAACCCTATTAGAAGTTGGAATAATCAGGGGAACACAAAATATAGACCTTCAAATCCTTTGGACTCTAACAAAGATCAACAAATTGAGGATAAGAAGATGTCTATAGAAGAAATGGTATTACAAATGGGAAACCAACTGCAAAGTCAAAGTGTTGCGATTATAAACATAGAGAATTAACTGGGACAAATTACTAAGTCAATTAGCAATAAACCCCAAGGAACACTTCCTAGCAACAATAAGATCAACCTGGAAGAGAACAATAACGAACATATAGAACTATCTGATTAAGAATTGAAAGAGAGATAGAGGATGTGGTTAGAAAAGAGAACGAAGTTGTGAGAGAAATAATATAAATTAAAAGACCTAAAGAAGATGATTCTATGAATCTGAGAAAGATTATATCTCCAACTAAAATCAATTTAGAAAGACCGCCGCATTCTTTTCCTCAAAGACTAGACAGCATGAGTTGGATTAACAATTTTCAAAATTCCTGAAAGTACTTAAAAAGTTAACGATAAATATTCCTTTTACTGAAGCTTTGGAGCAGATGCCAAGTTATGCAAAGTTTATGAAGGATATATTAAACAAGAAAAAGAACCTTGGGGATTACGAGACAGTTGTACTAAGTGAGAAGTGCAGCGCTATACTTCAGAAAAAACTTCCTCAGAAACTTAAAGATCCTTGTAGCTTTACAATTCCTTGTGCAATTGGAGAAAAATTATGTGAAAAAGCTTTAAGTGGTTTAGGAGTGAGCATTAATGTGATGCCTCTATCTATATGTTAAAGGTTAGGTTTAGCTTATATTTCTCTCACTACTGTAACCCTTCAGTTAGTTGATCAATCTACCATTTATCCAAAAGGGGTTATAGAACATTTGCTTGTTAAATGGATAAATTTATCTTTCCTATGGACTTAATTGTATTAGATAGGGAGTACAATAAAGATAATCTAATTATTTTGGGGAGACCTTTCCTTATTACTGGACAAGCTATGATAGATGTGCGAAAAGGAGAGTTAACTATGAATATTAATGATCAGGAAGTCACTTTTGATGTATTAAAGACTTTGAAATATCATACAGAGAGAAAATATGATGATTGTTTTTAGATAGATGAAATTGATTATCTAAGTAAAGTTCATTTCCAAGAAAGTTTTGAAAGTAAGTTAACATATGAGATCGAAATGGAATTTCTGATGAGTTGAAAACTTTGTTTAAAGAAGACTGTATGTATGCTCAGGAGAGGTGTAAAATGATGGACGTTACCGAAAATAGTAAAATTTGTATTCCGTCTGTTGAAAAATCTCATGAACATAAGATGAATGTACCCAATAAAATTTTAAAGCTTACTTATTTAGGGAATTCATCTACACCACCAGACTTTATATCTTCAGATTTGATTCAATCACAAGAAGAACCTGAATGGAAAGATGAAATCAGTAAAAGATTTTCTAAGAAAGAGTTATCCAAAATCACTTAATGGTATATTCTGTTGTATACAGACAAAATGAATGAGATTTTGATGTTGGGGCAACTAGAGTAAACATTGGATACATCGAGTCGTTTATGTTAGACCAAGCGCTTCATGGAAGTCAACCCATGGTTATCTTTGTTTAGTGTGATTGATGTTATGTTGGATTGGATAATAGTGAGATGTTAAGCTTTGATCGTTTTTTTATGTGTAATAGTGGTTTAGGTTAATTTTGTGAGGTTATGCTTTGCTCTTGACTAAATTTGTATATGACTTCTGGTTGTAGCAGACTGACGAGTCTGTTATGACTTAGTTCTCAACCGGAGCTGAGCATTACCTTGAAGCATGTAGACTTTGGACTTGGACCACTCCATGTCAACTCTATTACTTCCTTTATCTGACTTTGTCTTTACTGAGTAAGGTCATGAATGTACTTAGTGAACAACATCTGGATGAACTGCACTACCTTTATTTACCAGATTGTGTACACCTTAGACTTAGAAATGAGTTTTTATAATAGGGGAATTCTGGTGTAAGAGTGATAACCATTTAAAAAAATTTATAATACACCCACGTTATTAGTGTAGTTTCTTCCGTTAGAAATTGAAAGTATGGATGGGAAATGTGAGTAGAAGGGAGATCAAATTAACCTTAGTTGTTATTTGTTATAAAATCTGTGAGTCTATGTATTGGAGTTTGTGTGTCTATGTTTGTGAGTCAAGTAAAATGAATCATTTGAGACAACATAACTTATCTTAATATTTTAAACTTGTTCGCATCAGCAATTCCTTTACAAAGTTTAAAATGTGTTCATGTTTAATCTTCAATTTGTATTTGCTCTACTATTTAAAATTCCTTTATAGTGTTATGTCAAGAATGTTTAGGCCATATTTACTTTCTACTACTATATTCTATAAAGTGTTATTTGCTGATATTTTTTTAGGATGTGTAGTAAATTGTAAAAGTGATATTTCCCTGCCACATATTTTTGTACTTCATTGTTACACATGTTTGAGCATAAGTTTGGGGGGAAATAAAAATGTTTCAAATTTAAACCTTACTTGTTTTCAAAACTACTACAAATAAATTTGTATTTTAATTCTAATGATTATTGTTATGTGGAGTCATCTTAAGAATGTTAGAACTTTAAGTATAGAAATTGAGTAGGAAAACTTAGTTGATATTTTTAGTGAAAAGGGTGAACCTAAAGTTAAAGATATTTAGTGGAGAACATGGGAAAATGAATAACTATCTTTAGTAGAAAGAATTGTATTTTTTAAAAACTAAGGATTCTTAGAATTTTTATTTTCAAACATTTAAGGCTCTTTTAGAAAGTATTTTAAAAAATACATCTTTTCAAGTGAAGTAAAGTAATAAGTTTTAACTTTAGAGGACGATAGTGGAATTCAAGATTATTTAAGGACTTCTCCAGATATAGTAACCCTCACATAAAAAAAGAAGAGTAGAAAAGAAAAAAAAATTGATCAAAAATTGTGAGGAGAAGCTTGAGGAGAGGTCCTAATCAAAAATTGGTTTCACTTGAGTCTTTCTAGAGTAAGGAACTTAGAACAATCCTAAGCTTGCTTTTTGTACTTATATTAGTTAAATTATTTTAAGAGAGTTCTTAAGTCTAGAAAGTAAAGTTCATAGGATCCGAAGTTTGAAAAATCTGCATATTTTTCTGAATTAGATAGAAAAACAATTTAACAAGTTTGATGATAAATATCTTAGACCATGGGCTAATCTGATTCACTAGAAGTTCTTCTAAGTTGAACTATCATTTTTAAAACAAAACTTTAGCAATTCTAAAGGGTGACCCATTAACTCTAATCTAGAAAAATTATTTTAAAAGTGTAGTATTACTTGAGGACAAGTAATGCTTAAGTTTGGGGATTTTGATCCATCTAAAAATGTACTACTTTTTACGCTAAATTTTATAATGATATTTCACTTTAAAAGTATGTTTTCTTGTATTTTTTGGTTGTAAGTACATCAAATTGAAGAATTTGGAGTGATTGGAGCAAAAGGAACAAAAATGAAGTAAAATAGTGTAATTTAGAACCAAAACGAGCAGGGAAGAAATTCTGACCTGACACATTTTGATATATCTCTCTATGCTTAATCTATTTTACATTTATCACATATTTTTGAATGAAATTATACTTTAAAGAAATGTTTTTTTCATGTTTATAGTGTAGGTATATCTGTTAGGAGCGAAACACAACTAAAATGGGCCAAAACGGAGCTGAAACGGAGCCAAACAAAGTGAAAGGTGAAGCTGCGCGCAGGGTGGAGCCTAAGCATCAAAACTGGTTCTTAAGTGCCAGTCCATGGCACCTAAGCACCAGTCCACGGTGCATATGCACCGAAAAACTGGCGCTTAGGCGCCAGGGACGGTTTTTGAAGAGGTTTGGACGGTTATTGGTGGTTCTGAGATGTTCTAGAAGCTTTTGGGTGGTTATGAACGCCCCAAGATGATATTAAATGAATCTAGACACCTTTGAATGAAGAGATGTGTCTCTTGGAGTGAAAACGATGTTGCTCTTGGAGTGAAAAATCACTTAAGGAGCCCTTTGGAAGATTCATTGAATGTGGACTCTTTTTGAAGAGACACTTAAGCAACTCTTAAGAAATTATAATTAGGGCTTAGAAACTCTTGAAGAAGAAGATTTAGAGACGAGAAAGGAACTATTAGAAGAGGAGAAGAAGGTTTGGAGAAGAAGATCACTTGGGCGTAAGCCCCAAGTGGGTCGATGATCCCACGCCAAGTATATATGCTTAGTATTTAGTTATGAAAATTATGATTTTTATAATATGGGATACTACGCAAGTATACGTATCGTTTATCAAGTAATATAGGACTTTTTTATTAAGCCCCGAGATATCGAACCCACAGGAAAATGTAAAAACTTCTTAAAGAAATAAGAAAATTATATTTTTTTTACTTTTTAAATGGCTTTTGAAAGTATGTTTTGATTTGTAAAGTTTGAAAGTTGTTTTTGGTATTTGTGCTAAAAAGCTAAGAAGGAAATGAAAATTATGAGAACTTTAAAACACGATATAAAATACTAGGAAATAAAATATCTTTTTTCTTTCTCTTATAAAGCAGTAATAATTATAAAAGTATTGTTGTGGAAGTATTTAAATGTGTTGTGACAAATAGAAGCAAATTTATTATTTATCCTTACATGGTTCTATAAAGAACATTGGTTAATTTGAATTTTTAAAATTTTGAAAATGGTTTGGCAAGGAAGATACCAGCTCTCACTCTAGAGTTCCCTCAATTCTCTCCACTTGGGGGCTAATTTCTCATAACAAAATTTAAAATATCAAACAAAATTAGAGGGCTTTAGCCTGTCACTCTAAAGTTCTCTAATTTTACTCCCCATTAAAAACATATCTCATAATATAATTGCATTCATTTATATGGACTACAATTCTCACCCATATAATTGCATGCGATTTATACCAATTATTGTTTGAGACAATACAACATTGGATCTTATATATTCTCACAACAAATTTTAACATCTTAACTAGCCAAATTAAGAAGTAAATTAAGTTCATGGAATAAAATCTTCACAACTTATTCCAACTTTAAACACTTATACTTTCCACAACAATCCTACATAATTTAATTACTTCTTCATTTAAGAAAGAAAAAGATAAACAAAACTACTTAGATCTTATAGAGAAAATACAAACACACATTGATTTGAAAATAGAAATCATAATGAAAACACAACAAGTTTTATATAAAACTAAATATAAAAACAAAAGTTAATACTTATCTGAAAATCCTCTCCACAAGACTCTGGATGTTCCTTTGAAAATTGACTTTCCACTAAAACACTCCTCAGAGTGGGTCGCCCAACTATGATGACTTAGAAACAAACTTCAGACTTCAATAAAAGCTAAATAAAAGGAAGGAAAAGAATTGGTGAGAAAAAGGCTTCACTCAAATCCCTTTCTCTTTTCGTACTCTCTACTAACTCTAAAAGAATTTTAAAAACTATAAACAATAAAAGAAACAAGTAAAACTAGAAGAGGAATCTCTTAAACTAATTCCAAGTCTTCATGATATAATTTTCCAAAAGGTGTCTTGGTGTCTCTTCAAATCATGTTCAGATTCAACGTATCCACCAAAAGATGCTTCCCTTCATTCAAATTTGCCGTCCATGGGTAGTTAAGGACGTCACCACCAAAAGTTACTTCAAACACCCCTTGAAATTGGCGCCAATAATGAAGAAAATTTGATTTTTTAACAGTGGCGCCTAAGCGCCGACCAGGCGCCGCTTAGCCACTAGTGGCTAATTTTTTATTTTTTTCATTTTTTTTGCTCCAAATTTGATCCAATTTTGCTCCTTTCATCATAATCGCTCATTTTCATCATACCTGAAAGAAAAACATAAAATATCTTCCATTAAAGTGCAATATCATCAAAAATAAGTATAAAAATGTGCATAAAAACATATATTTTTAGGTGTATTAGGCGACAAGGTGAGAGAGAAAGAGAGTGTGAGAATTTCTTCTTTTTTTTTACTTTGTTCTTAGAGAGGTTTGCAAGGAGATTGCTTTTGCTATACAAGGAGACTTTGATTTCCATCAAAGAAAAGTATTTTCATTGTATTTTGATTTAAATATAGTACTTTGTTTGTGTGGTTTCAAAGACTTATTCAATGAAAAGTTATTGTTGTTTCTCCAAGTGTAGTGAGTAGTTTTCTTTATTTTGCCCTCTTACAATGAGTTAGTATCCATGTGTAGGATATAGAATTGAGTAGAATGAGAATATATTGTGATAATTTTACTTTGTTCTTCATTTACATGTAAACTTGATCAACTTGCATGTTAAAATCTATTGTGAGAACATGTAAGAACCAATGCGGTATTGTTTCAGTCAACTGTTGGTAAGAATCACATGAGATTATATGGGTGAGAATGTAGTCCATATAATTAAGTGTAAATAAATAGGGAGATATACTTTAATGGGTGTAAAATTAGATGACTTTAGAGTGAGGCTAAAGCGCTCAAAATAGTTTGATGTTTTAAGTTTTGATATGAGATATTAGCCCCCAGGTGGAGGGAGAAGAGCGAACTCTAGAGTGAGAGCTAGCATCTTCTATGTCTAACCCATCTTCAAGATTTCAAAGCATCAGATTAACCTATGTTCTTTATAGAACCAAGTAAGGGTAAAGAATATAATTGCTCCTATTTGTCACAATCTCTCTCACTACTTGTTTTACTTTTACACATGTCACTAATTTTATTGCATGAGGAAGAGTACTTTTAGTATATATAAACCCCAATTTCTGATTTTCACTAAGTATTTTAGTTTAGGAGTAGAAGTAGTATTATAGTGATAATTATATGATTTAATTAAAACCAAACCTTTATCAACCTTCCAAGCTAAGACGCGTTATTGTAGACTAGAACTTCTCTTGAAAGCCGCTGTGATTTACTGTGATCTTCGTGGGATCGATATTCGGGGCTTAATCAAAAAGCTCTATATTACTTGATAACGATACATATATTTGCGTAAAATCTCATTTTATAATAATATTAATTAAACTCTTATTTGCATCGGCATCAAGTTGTTGGCGTCGTTGTAAAGAAAGATATATAATTAAAAAGAAATATAAAGTATAAACTCATATATAAAACGTAAGCATAAATATCTGGGATCATTTGTTCATAACTTTAAATTCTATTGTGACTGAATGGCAGATGTGTTCTCTAGTCGGACTATTAAGAGTAAGTTTGATTCTTGCCCCTGTTTGACTGGATCCTCCATCAATATATAAGACCCTAGTCTAGTTGTCGATAGTGAATCTTTCATTCTGCTTGTATGACTCAAAAAAATTCACTAACAAAATCTACTACTCCTTACACCTTTATTGTGGTTTTGGAGATGTAGGAGATGTCGAACTAACTTTGTTTCACCGTCCATTTGAGGAGCCAATTGGAACGCTTCGGCCATGTGAGAACATATTTCAATTGGTGGTGAGTGATAACCCAGATCGAATGTGTCAAGAGGTATAGTCAGAGCATTCAAAAGGAATCTGTTAGTGAAAATGTTAGCTTTCTCATAATCAAATACTTGATCTCGGTGCCTCTATGGACTGGCTAGTGTAATAAACTAGGAATTGCTTTCTCAATTCATCTCAATTTAGCACTAAGATGATGGCCTCTGGTCCAACTCCCAAGTTCAGATAAATTTCTTCATTAGCTTTTAGGCTTTGAAGTAATGACGGCGATGCGAAAGAATATTCCAGCTTCGTGAACGCTTGTTCACAATCATCCAATCATTCAAAATTTTTTGCCTTCCTGAGCATTTTGAAGAAAGTTGTGCATTTACCGTCTGACTTTGAAATGATCTGGCTTAGGCCAGCGATTTGGCCGATCAAATTTTGCACTTATTTCGTTCTCCAATGAGAAGGTATGTTCAATAATGCCTGCACTTTCTCTGGATTGGCCTTTATGCCTTTGGGGGTTAAAGAAAAACCGAGAAATTTACTTGTTGATGTCTCGAAGGTGCACTTTTGTGGATTTAACCTTATTTTATATTTTCTAAGGGTTTCAAGTGTTTCTTTTAAGTCATTTATGTGTTGTTTAGCCAGTTTACACTTAACTAGTATATCACATATTTACTTTAATGATATTACTCTTTTATTAAGAAAATATTACATCCATGAAGTGCTGGTAAGTCTCCCCAATATTTTTAAGCTCAAAGAGCATTACATTATAACATTATACACTCTCATTAGTGATAAAGACTATTTTCTTCGCAGCAATCTGGTGCATCTTGATTTGGTGGCAGCTCAAGAAAACATAAAAAAAACCTCATCAGGGAGTAGCCAACCGCCAAGTCTACCAATACGCCAATCCTTTACAGTGGATAGTTTTTTTTTTTGTTTTTGTGTTTTTTTTTTTTTGGGCAGGCAATGTTTTCAAACTAATGAAGTTCACACACATCCTCTTCTTATCTTTAAAATTCTTCACCATCACTTTTTTGCAGACCCACGTCGAGTACTGTACCTCCCAAATGTAGTCAACGTACTTTAACTTCCTAAGCTCCTCTTAATTCAGTCCATTAAAAGTCATCACTGAGGATCTGGTTTTTCGCTTCATCAGTCAAGCGGTTAGATTCACATTTAGCTGGTGGCAGGCGACGTCAAATAATATCTATGACACCTTTGCTTATGACCAAATAATGATCATGAGATCTTTTTCGACAGTATGGATTTTAAGAGTGACCTTGCTTGTCTCGAGACTCCATTCACATCGACATTGTAGGTCATGTGACTCCTGCTCCACCCTCTCGACCACCAGGAGAAAACAAATTGAGAATGATATATATTCTCCCGAACATCGAAGATTTCCTCGTTGTGGGGAAACTTCACTGTGACATGATACGGCGAGACCATGACCTTGTAGTCATTAAGCAAGGGTCAACTGAAGATGGCATTGTAGGTCGGTGGTGAATCTATCACCAAGAAGTCTTCCATATATACCTTCTCCAAAGTGACTGACAGTGCAATTACTCCCAGGGTCTTGTTTCTCTCACAAGAGAAGCCATAAAGCGAGTTGACCAGTGCCACCAGCCGATTGATTTTGTGGTTCATATTATTGAACACTGACTTAAATAGAATATACACAGAGTTGCCAGTGTCGACCAAAATGCTACCTATCGAGTAGTTTCTCGTCATCTTTATAACAACGACATCATTGTAAAGACTACTCTTTGAGGGAAAGTCTGCGTGAGTGAAAGTGATAGGTAGATGGGTGCCACACTTCAGAGTGAAATCAACCGGACACAGTTCTCTTGACCAGAGCGTTTTTTGAATGGCTCGCCGAGACGAATCTCCACCTTCTACAAAACTATATCACACCATCCCACTAATGAAGACACATTTGCTCAGATGAGCTCATCTAGAATTTCTTCAATTGGAGCCTTCCTCTAGCTGTTCCTGGCATCCCAAATTCCTTGAGCATTCCATCGCTTATCAACTCATCTACTAGGCTTGGTGTCTAGATTCCTTCGTATTATGACCATGGTCCCTGTAGCAGGAAAAATACTTCTTTGTATCTCACAGAAAACCTTCGACTTTCTTCGATGGTGTCTTCTTGAAGTACTCATTATTTTGGATTGCCTCTACTAGCTATGTCATCGAGTCTATCAGTAGAGTGGCCTTTCGGGCCTCATGGTCATTTAATGGTCACCCATGGTAATGATCTGGCCGTTGGTCTAGGTGTTGTTGTGAATATGGAAACTTGTCCACTGTTCAAATTAACAGTTTCTCATGTTGACAATAAATTGGATTTGATACTCGAAATTAATTACTAAATTAATTGCTCTTAATTCCTTCCCTAAAAATCTTCTACAACTTTCCTTTTTATGAATCCCGCCACCTTGATTTGCTAAAGAGAAAAGTAAATTTTTGGTGGGCTTCCCTTTATGCTTGATGGTCTTCTAAACATGGTTTAATTGAGGCAATTAAGGGAAGCATGTAATCAACCGTCTAATTAGATATTCTTCTCTATTATGGCTTCACGTGGCTTTCAGGCTTACGAGTTGCTTGGAATTAAATGCAATGACAGAAGAAACAAAGGGAGGGTAGGATTCTCAAAGGCTAGCCACTCCTTGAGAAATCTTCTTTGGCGATTTTTTTCTTTCTTTCAGGTTTACTGACGAGAGAGAGAGAGAGAGAGAGAGAGAGAGAGAGAGAGAGGAAGAGAAAGAGAGATGAAGGAGGGGGAAGAGAGGAAGAGAGGGGGGGTCTTTCTTGTAATCATCGAGGTGATCGACGGGTGTAATCCTTAAAGCAAATAAAATCCTCTACAACTCTGTGGATATAGGCAATTTTCCGAACTACGTAAATCAGTGTGTCTGTTTCCACTTGTTTTTTTTTGTGAATTTTCTCGATCTCGTTTTTCACTTTAATGCTATCGTTTTGCACAACAACTGAAATCAGAGCCTTGGTTCGGATCTAAGGAAAAACTATGGGCGGAGATGAAGTGATGGCATCGGGGATCGAGAAGTTTAATGGAACAAATTTTGGTTACTGGAGGATGTAGATAGAGAACTACCTCTATGGGAAGAAACTTCACCTGCCATTACTGGGAAAGAAGCCGGAAAAGATGGACGAGGCGGAATGGAATCTGTTGGATTGACAGGTTCTGGGGGTTGTTCGATTAACTCTGTCGAGGTTCGTTGCCCACAACGTCATCAATGAAAAGACAACTGCATATCTCATGGCGACTTTATCAAGCATGTATGAAAAGCCATCGACGAATAACAAAGTGCATCTGATGAAGAAGTTATTCAATTTGAAGATGGTGGAAGGTGTGTATCTTGCTAAAAAACTAAATGAATTCAATAATATCACAAATCAATTGTCATTTGTTGAAATTGATTTTGATGATGAGATACGTGCGCTAATTTTGTTGGCTTCATTGCCAAATAGCTGGGAAGCCATGAGGATGACAATTAATAGTTCTAGAGATAAATCTAAATTAAAATATGATGATATTCGTGATTTGATTTTGGCTGAGGAGGTGCGCAAAAAGGATTCTGGCTAGACCTCAGGTTTGAGTTTGGCACTGATTGTTGATTCTAGAAGGGTATCACAAGACATGAACTCAAATAGAGGAAGGTCAAAATAAAAATCTGGTCAGCAGACAACCTGCTGGAATTGTGGCAAGGTGGGCCACATAAAGAGGAACTGTAGGAATCTTAAGAAGAAGGAGAATAATAGCGCAAATATGGTAATTGAAGAAATATAAGATGCACTACTTTTGGCAGTTCACAGTTCTGTTGATGATTGGATATTGGATTCAAGGGCTTCCTTCCGTGCATCTTCCCACCATGAGTTAATGCAAAATTATGTTGCATGTGACTTTGGGAAGGTATATCTGCCTGATGGAAAAGCTCTGAACACGGTGGGGATGGGAGACGTTGATATTGCACTCCCTAACAAAAGTAAATGAACTTTGTAAAAGGTTAGGCATGTTCGTGAGTTGAAGAGAAAACCCATTTCTGTTGGGCAACTCAATGAAGGTGGTCATTCAGTAGTGTTCTCAAATAGCACCTGGAAGGTTACAAAAAGAGCATTGGTGCTGGCTCGAGTTAAGAGAACAGACACATTATATATGACTACAGGTGACAACAGTAGAAAAGTAAGATTTGATGATCTACCAGAGGTCACATTGCAGGGTCGTGATGGAAGTGATGAGGAGAGTGGGTTTAGGGCACCCATTCCTATTGTTCCGCAGATAGATGGTGGAGAACCACAAAGCTATGAAGAAATCTTGCAAGATGAGAATTCTAGCAAGTGTGAGCTGGCTAAGAAGGAGGAGACAAATTCTCTACCAGGGAATCAGACTTGAGAGCTGACAGAACTTTCACCATGAAAGAAGACATTGCACAACAAGTAGGTGTACCTGGTGAAGGCTGCACTTAATGGAATTAAGAGGTACAAGGCTGAATTTGTTGAAAAAGGCTTTCAGCTAAGGCAGAATATTGCCCATGCAGTGGGAGTTGTAAGCAGGTATAGGAGTAACCCAAGAAAGGGCTTGGAGATACAAGGCTTTGTTGACGCTGATATTACAGTTGAGGGTGTTACTCTTGAGAAGATGAAGTTGTGCTCGATTTCAGCTGATCTTTTGGACGGAAGACTAGGATTTTGTGTTGCAGAGGTGGATAATATCATGTTTTAGGAAAAAGATGATGTTGTCAGTGGATGATGCGGTCATTGTCCCAGTCTCAAAGTGGGAGATTTGTTGCGAATATAGAAACTGGTCCACTACTCAATATAACAATTTCTCATGTCGACAATAAATTGGATTTGATACTCAAAATTAATACTAAATTAATTGCTCTTAATTCCTTCCATAAAAATCTTCTACAGATCCCACCACCTTGATTTGTTGAAGAGAAAAGGAAATTTTTGGTGGGCTTCCCTTTGTGCTTGATGGTCTTCTAAACATGTTTTAATTGAGGTAATTAAGGGAAGCATGTAATTAACCTTCTGATTAGGTATTCTTCCTTGTTGTGGCTTCACGTGGTTTTCAAGCTTACGGGTTGCTTGGAATTAAATGCAACGACAGAAGAAACAAAGGGAGGGTAGGATGCGCAAAGGCTAGCCACTCCTTCAGAAATCTTCTTTGGCAATTTTTTTCTTTCTTCCAGGTTTGCTCATGAGAGAGAGAGAGAGAGAGAGAGAGAGAGAGGAGAGGGAAGAGAGGAAGAGAGGGAGAGTCTTCCTTGTAATCATCGAGGTGATCGATAGATGTAATCCTTAAAGCAAATAAAATCCTCTGCAACTCCGTAGATGTTGACAATTTGCAGAACCACGTAAATCTGTGTCTGTTTCCGCTAGTTTTTGTTTTGCGAATTTTCTCGATCTGATTTTTTTCACTTTATTGCTATTGTTTTTGCACTACTGGTGTTGCACCTGACCTCCTCGTTCTTGGTTCCTGTCACTCTCCTGTAGTCCCATGACGGTTGGTTGTCTTCATATCACGTCCGAGCAGAAGGAGGCGAGTCTCTCAAATCTTTCCTCAATCTCCATTTGTCTTATTTTGGGATTTTCTTATACAACAATGGGTAGGTCATTCTATCCCGGCAAACGTAGGGCTAAAGTTGTACTGTTTTTAACTGAAATATGACTGTTGGTCAGATCAAACTAGAAGCCCAAAGCATAATAGCTGGGTCCCTTCAGCCCTCGAGCTAAGAGGGGCATGGCAATTGCCAGTTTCAGATTCTATATTTTCAATATCTCCTTCTGAAAATAAATGATAAACGAGCGGAGGCTCTCATTTTACTCCTATCTAATTGCAGCAGCATCTGTAAATTTTTCTATAATTGTTTGGGTAACGACCAACTGCACTACAAATGTTTTTTTTTTGAAGTTGACGGAGAAGGTGCTCTCTCCACCAGCCTTTTTACCCGGTTTTGCTCCGAACCGAGCCGCGCTTTTCATTTCCAGGCCCCATCAGTATTCATCACGTGACCGTCACAGATTATGAATAAATACCACAGAAATTCCCTTTCTATCTCTCTCTCCTCTCATCACCACCACGCCAAACAACAATGACAGAGCCCGCTCGCCTCAATCGGGAGAAATAAAGGCAGAGAAGCAAGCGTTTCTTAACTTTTAGCCCCACTGCAGAAAGGTCAGTCGGCGCAGCAGCAGCAGCAGAACAGAATTCTGAGAGATGAAGCCGTAGAGAGAGAAAATCGGAATAGAAGACGATAGAGCTACCCACAACATCACCGCAGAATTCCCTTTTTTTCCCGATCGATCTCTCACCATCCACTTTTTCTCCCCTCCTCCTACAAGATCTCCGCTATAATCAAACCACCAACGTAATGTAGAGTTTAGAATAGGACTCCACACGAGAGAGGCGAGAGGGAGGGACGGAGAGAGAGAGAGAGGAACGCATAAAGCGTAGGTGAACCGGCGTGGTGGCTTCTGAAAAGCGATTCCCATCGGAAAACGGAGAGCGGGCGTCATCCTCCGCCTCCTTGAGTGCGGAAGATATCTGTCTTGGCTTCAATGCCGGAGGAGGCGCCGGAGGAGCAGGATTATGGGCTCCGAGATCGTCGGCTGCAGGTCGACAAACACTCAACTACGGCACAGCGGATATGGTTGGTCTTCGCGACGTCTACCTAGTAGCATCCGCAGCATCCTTCCACCCACCGGCGGCGTACAACGAACAGTTCCTCTCTAGCGCGGAAGCCCATTCGATCATCCCTCTTCTAACCGCTTCACCCTACCTCGCTGATGATGATTCCCATTCTTCCATGATACATCTCTGGCAATCCCATCCGCTCCCTTCCCCTCAACCCCCTGCGCTGCCCCAAAACCCTAACCCTAATTCATCCACATCCTACCTTCGGAAACCCTCACCGGAACTCGAATCCTCCGGTATCCTCTTCGTTAACGGGGGATCCTCCACTTGCCAAGACTGCGGGAACCAGGCCAAGAAGGATTGCAGCCACCGTCGGTGCCGCACGTGCTGCAAGAACCGCGGATACGATTGCTCGACACACATTAAAAGCACATGGGTCCCCGCCGCCCGCCGCCGTGAGCGACATCTCGCCGCTTCCGATTCTGCAGCTGCAGTTGCTGTTTCGTCCTCCGCTCCCATCTCAACTCTAAAGAAGCCCCGTCTTCTATCATTTCAGACAACCACCACCTCCCACGAATCCAACTCCGGCACTCTTCCTCTTAGCTTCGAAACCGGCTCAAGCCACCAGGGCGACTACCTCGTATCTCTAACTAAATTAAGTTTCTTTGTTTTTTTCGTCTAGCTCTATCTCAAGGGTGATGGGCTGATTTAATTTTCAGATCCGAGCTTCCAGGAGAACTTACCGGGGCAGGTGCGAGCGCCGGCTGTGTTCAAGTGCGTAAGAGTTACATCCATCGACGACGGAGAAGATGAGTATGCTTATCATGCGAAGGTGAATATTGGAGGCCATGTTTTTAAGGGATTTCTTTATAACCAAGGCTTTGATGAAGGAATTCATACCGACCTCACTGGAACCTCTACCGCCTTTACTGTTGAAAATAATGTAAAAAATACAAGCAGCACTATTCCCAACTTCTCGGAGCTTCATCTTGGTGGCGGAGGTGTACGGAACGTAGTTCATTCCGACATCTACGGCTTGGGAGGACTGCTGGGTGGAGCGTCTCGTTCGGTAATGCAATAAACTGAACTTTTTCCTCCCTCTCACGAATAATGGAGTTTGCCTGCTCCATCCATAGTGTAATTTGTAGGCTTACTTGGTTCATCTGGCTGAGACTGCAATGGCTTTCTTTCATTATTATTATTTTTTAATAACAGCTGGCTAGAGAAACTCCTGTTATTCTCTCGTGCTCTTCATATTTTTGCAAATGATTTAAAGCTGCAAGCTCTGTTGCATTGCTTCAGGCTGTTGGAAATTATCTCTTGCACGCTATTTCTGGCACCTTCTTCTTGTCATATTGCTGTTTGTTTGACTGTTGGGCGTTCTCTTTTGAAGTTGCATGTAATGATTATATATGATTTAATAGAAAAAATTAGATTTATTTTCATTTATCCATTCATTTATTTATTTTCTTAATGGGGAGATGCTATAAACGCCGAAAATTAGATGCCAAAATGCTTTCCAGTGTCAGAACTACATATCACACAATATATAAAAATAAGCATCACGTTATGAATCTTATCATGTATTGGGGATGTTACTTTTGGCCATCACGCTTGGCTTTACTGTTACTTCCTTTTTTTACATGGATGGTATTGAATTCATCTTTATATATATGACAAATTTAAGTTTTTAAAATGAGCCATTTGAATTATTGAAAAAAATAAAAAATTCGTAAGAATGATTAGCTGATTGTTACATTATTCTTTTTAAAGATTTAAGATTAAGTGATGTTATTGTAAATAGAAGTGCTTAATTGTTTTTAATATTTAGAATATAGATGCTTATCTATCATAGTTTTTTAATTAAACTATACGTGCCATGCAAATGAATGTATCCTCATGACACAAGATTTTATGAAAATTTTCCTGCCGTGCAGTATGTCTTGGGAACTTGTATCCATTGAGCGCAACTTTTGTGGTGCTTTAAAGACTTGTCCAGGCCTTTAAGAATTCTCGTCAGCTTTTACTGTATAGTTATTCTCTGGGTACGGCGGATAATTTAATTTTTTTCTTTTCTGCGGGAGCTCGGTCACCTCATTTATTCTGTGGTTTCCAAGTATTAGACTTAATGAATTTATGTTTGCTAATGTCATGCATGTTTACTTAAAGGCCTTTGTTATAGTTTGTACTTGTCTGGCAAGTTTACTTGTATTGGGAAACTTCTTGCTTTTAGGGAAATTATCCTTTTCCAGTTTAAATCCAAAATCTAGCGGTTTTGGGATGTTTTGTGTAAGTTTTCAACTTGTAATTGGTTATCAGTTTTTGTTCTAACCTGTAGAGATTAGATTTTCTTATGATGTGGCTGATTGATTAGATGGGTTTTAATTTTATAAATAATTAAGTTGGTCTAGTTTATTTGTTGATATTAAATTGTTGACTCTTTCTTTACCTTACATTCTTCATCTGATTACAATTTGATGATAATTTTTCTGAAGACTTGATACACTATTTGTTGCTTGCTTTGTCCAGTTAAATGCCATTTTATGAAGTTTAAGAATAGCCCTGATTTCATTTCAGTTCCTTAAATAGACTCGCAAAATACAGGTTTCTTGACTTTTACCTGAAACTTCTTTTTCAGTTATGGTACCTGAGGATTATTTATGTTAGCTATAATTTATTCAAATAATACGTTGAATATTGAGGCTAAAGGGATGATTTGAAGCAAAATGCATTTTTCACTTACAATATCCAATCATTGTAAAAGCAAACTTGTTTTTTGTTTTTTTTCATGATTATTTTCTTCTATGGATTTGTAATTTCCACTGGCAATGAAGAAAATTTACATCTACTGTACTTTTGTTAGTTTGTGTCATTTGTTTCATTATCTTTCTGCTTATATTTTGGATGGCCTTTTTGGTAATTGGTTGTCCATATAAGATATTTTATTCTTTAATTTTCTATGTTTTAAATTTATAATGACCTTTTGATTAAGTTTTGCTAGCTTTTTAAGAGCTGATTCTATTCAATTTGTTATCAAGGAAATGAGGCACACAAAAGACAACAAAAAAATAAGTATGGCCAATAGCAATAACTTACAAGTTGAGAATTCTCCACCAATAAATTCTTGAGCGGGAGTTGGAGCCTCCCCACCTAGTATTATGCATTAGTATTAGATAGAATGTACACTAAAAATAAGTAAGAAATGCATCAAATTTTGTCATACATAGGAATTAACTTTAATAACATTTGCTATATACTCTAGTAATCATGGGAGGAAACTTATGTTGATGTTAAGAAGACCGCACATTATAGTTAAAAATCTGAAACCTTGGTGTTGATCTATATGAAGTGGTTACTTCTTGATCCTCTCTTTGCTAGGAACCTCATTCTTGGTTTATTTTATTATCTAAACTTTTGCCATATGTCATTATCTGTCTATTTTCATTTGTGTATGA
Organism: Papilionanthe hookeriana x Papilionanthe teres; assembly: GCA_022702705.1. Classification (NCBI taxonomy): domain Eukaryota; kingdom Viridiplantae; phylum Streptophyta; class Magnoliopsida; order Asparagales; family Orchidaceae; genus Papilionanthe; species Papilionanthe hookeriana x Papilionanthe teres. The sequence continues at coordinate 62,805,342 of CM040424.1, forward strand.
TAGTTAAGCATGTTATAATGATCATATTTGCTAGTTGCTCCAATATTGATTAGAAAGTTTTCATAACACTTGAATGGATTTTTTATATAATATTTTGTAATAGAGGTTGCATTCAATGCACAACCCTCGAAAGTATGTCCAAGAAAATCGCCATGTGCATGCGCCTTTCAATCATCTCATTCATTGCATAATTAATTTCTTTCGAGTCCTTTGCAATGACATGGAAGAGGAAACTTGTTATTTCAGAACAATTTTAATTTTATAGTAGCCATTTTTCCCTAGCTATGTTAGGTTTTAGGTAATTTAGAATTGTTAGATAAAAGAGTGGTATATAAATGTGTATAATTTATTCCATTAGGTTTTGATGGAAAATAAAGAAGTATCACACGAGTACCATGTAAAAAGCGGATATCATGAAAGTTTAACGGTAAATTTTTTATGTGAAAATATGATCTTCTAGAATGTAAAGATTGTAAGGTCATTTCAAGGAAAAATTTAATCACTCAACATCAATTATTAGTTTTGAATTTTACAATGAAGGGTTAGAAGATAAAAATACAATGAAATATTTTCATAGAATTAAATGGGGGCAACTTAAAAGAAAAATAAAATTATTTTTATGAATAAGTTCAAGATTTTAAGATTTGAGATATTCATGAAGAAACTAATGTTATGTGGAATAAAATAGCAAACACTATTAAACAAATAACAAAAGAAGTACTTGGAGAATCAAAAGAAATTTTTTTTATAAATAAAAATAATTGGTGATGGATTACTAATTTGCAAGAAAACATAAAATATAAGAACTCTTGTTATAAAAATTAGTTTAAATATAAAAATTTGGAAAACTAAGAAAAATATAAGATGACCTGTAAGGTGTTTAACAGAACAATTTGTGAGATCAAGAATTCTGCTTTTATTTATCTTTATAATATGTTAGATATTAAAGATGGTGAATATATATGTATAAATTTGTCAAACAAAGGGAAATGAAAACTAAACATTTAATTTAATTAAAGCATATTAAAGATAAAAATAAGGAGGAAAGGTATTTTGATCCCTATTTTTAAAAATAAAGGGGATGCACAAAAGTGTGTAAATTATAGAGAAATTAATTTAATGTGTCATATTAAAATTATGGGGGAGAGTGATTAAGCATAGATTAAGACATGATACATAGATTTCCTATAATCAAATTGATTCCTTGCAAGCCTACTATAGAAGTATACATTTATTGAGAGGTTTAATGGAGAAGAATAAAAAGATGAAGGATGATCTACATTTTTTTTATTGTTAACTTAGGAAAAACATATGATAAGGTTCCAAGTGACTTTCCTTGGAAAGTTCTAGAGAAGAAAAGTGCTGATACGATTTATAATCAAGTCATTAAAGATATATATACTAAAGATGTTACTTGTGTTAGAACAAAAGGAGGATTGACTAGAAATATTTTCTTATTTCAGTTGGATTACACAGATCGGCTTTAAGCCCATATTTTATTGCTTTATTATGGAAGTGCTTAGTGGACATTTACAGGAGGGTGTACCTTGGTGTATGCTTTTTTGCTGATGATATCCTTCTTGTGGATAAGACTAGAGAAAGTGTAGAAAAAACTTGAATTATAGAGGTCTTCTTTAGAGTCTAAAGACATTCGTTGGAGTAAAACTATAACTTCATATCTGGGATGTAATTTAAATATTAGTAGATCTAGTGGCAGAGTTGTAATAATGAGTAATAGGGGTGAATGTTCTAGATATCTCTGGTCTATGTTTCAAAGTCATGGATGGGGATGTTATTAGTAGAATTGAAATTGGCTGTTTGAAGTGGAAGAATGCATCAAGCCTATTGTGTGATAGAAAAGTAGAGGAAGAATGCATCAGGCCTATTGTGTCTCACGTTACATGTCGACCATCTGATAATCATGTTAGGAGTGGATGTCTTATATTTGATTTGTGTTAGGAAAGGTAGAGGTAGACCTAAATAGACCGGGGCATGTTGTATAAAAAATAATCTTAATTTATTAAAATTAAATAAAAATTTGACACTCAATTGAACACAGTGGAGAAAAAAAGAATTCATGCAGCCGACCCTACATAGTGGGATAATGGCTTGTTGTTATTGTTGTTATTATTGTTGTTTTTGTTTCTATTAGTTTCATGATGTTGTTTGAACCAAACCTTTAGTAAGTAAATGTTATTAAAACTAATGTGGTTTAAATGGGAATTTTAGGATGGATGTGAGAAACTTATGAAAGATAAAAAGTAAGAACTAATTTTATTATAGATATGATTTGAGTAACATTTATGGAGATAAGATATTTGAAAATATATTTAAATGTTTTGGTCTTATATAATAAATTAAAAAAAAATGCACTTATTAGATTGGTAGATAAAATTAAGATCGAGTCATTTTGTATAGTGGACATGAAATAATTAGAAAATGTTAAAAATAATTTGGTTAGGAATTTATTCAATTTCTCAAGTTGTACTTAGTAGGAAAGAATGGACAACAAGGGTTCGTTAAACTAGCCATAAGTAGTTAGAACAAGACCGATGATTATAAACCATAAGCACATTATATTTAAGTCGCTACTATTAATTTTCTCTGTAATTGCACTTTTTTATTAAAAAAAGGAGGATTTACATAGATTCACTCTTTCCAATTAACATATCCACATCTAAACCTCATTATATACGCCTATGACAATTAAAATATCAAAATAAAACAAAAGTAAACCCGCACCCTAAAATCCCTGTTTTTGTCAGCCTATCAGTTACATCTTGCAGGCTACAAGCTCCGACGAGCTCTATAGTGGCTCTTACACAAACTCCTACGAGCTCTTCACTCACTGCTAGCAAGCTCCACCTTTATAGCCTTTCATTTGGAGATAAGTGTAATGTGTACTGAAGTAAGGGAGGACGAGGTAAAAAAGGGAAATTAGAGTTGCTTATAGTGAATGGGACATGAAATGGAATTGGTGGTGAGCTTGTCCTCGCAAGTGCCTTATGTATTGCATGGGATGTTTGTTGACGAAAGGAGCCCGAACCTCTAGGAGTTAATGGGAATATATCCATGACAATTTTGTAGGAGTGGAATCTACTTGATGAACTTGCATTGAGATCCCCTAAGCTGTCCTATTCTTGCTTTTGGGTGATGGCGGCGATGAAGGTGCGTAATTGGCTAGATTGGTGGGATTGGTCTACTAACGTTGTTAATGGGTGTTAGATGTAAACGACGAAGTTTAGCCGTGGAATATGTAATTTGGATAGTTTTGAGTGCTATATATTAAATTAAAAAAAATAATCTATGAAAATGTTAATTTAATAATCATTGGTTTCTTTTTCAAAAATTGTGAATTTTTAGAACATTTTATTCATACTTTTCTTCTAGTGACTGCTTTTGAACAATTATGACTATTGCTTATATGATTACAGTTTTAAAAAAAGTTCAACCATATTCAACTTGTAGTCGTGTTAAAAATTTTCAAATTTCTTTACCAGAGTTAAATGTCTTTCTTGGTTCGGATCTCAAAGTAGGTAAGTTACTTCTTGAGAAATTTATTTCGAATATTCTAGGGATGAGTTTTGAAGTTGTTTCATGAACTAATAGTCCAACTAATACTATAGCTCTTCTATGAAAAATTAAGTCCAACCATAACAACCCTTCGAAGAAGGATTTAAGGATTTCTTTTAGTAGTAATTTTGAAACCCTATTTGAAAATCATTACTTGTCAAACTTTTGTGGCTGTGTTATTATTGTTTAAATTTTTATTACTACCCGAACATATGGAGGGAAATAATAGACTTTAATTATCTCATAAATATAACTTTTCCTACTTCTAAAAGAGTGTTTTAAGCTATAATTTCTATTCAAATTTTGGCTCTGTTCAAGTTCGGATCGAATAAACGAGCCAAGCTATGAGCCAAAATTTTAGATCATTTTTTTTAGTCGACCCTAGCTCAGTTCAAAATCGAATCGTTAATTGTATAGTGATGTTAGGACTATGAATTTAGCGAATTTAGCTTGAAGATCGTTAATCACTCAAAAATTGATTTGAATTTTGGCTCATATCAAGCTTGGATCGAAATAAATGAGCCAAGCTACGAGGCAAAATATTAGATTGAATTTTTTTTAGTCATTTTTGAGCTGACCCTAGCTTGGCTGGAAATCAGGTCGTTAACAACCCTATCCACACCATCATGCATCACAATAGTTCAAGTCATCATAACTAAGAGTGTGTTGTGGATCCCTCTCGCATGAAGGTGGATGCCTTCCTAAGGGTTTGGGAAAACTGAACGTGCACATATACAAGTCTTGGATTTTTTTTTTCCCTCTCGACGTTAAAAAAAATTCCAGAAGGTGCTCTCGCCTCCCTTTTTTCCAAGGAGGCCATGTTTCTCCTGCTCTCTTGTTTGCATCCCTAGCTGATGGATGTTGCCATCAAAGATGGGATAGAAGCATACAAACATGTGAAACTCTTATTTTTATTGAATTCGTTGAGATCACTAAATCCTTGTGTTTGAAAAAGTTGATGTATACCACCTACTCGATGAATGTTGATTATTGATTTCCTCTAGTAGTGTTCTAGAGAAGAACTTTGTGTATCCATTAAGTTTAATAGTGGATGTGTTTAAGTGGCTTATGAGTCTTATGATTTTTACTCTATTTTAGGGAGTTTCTATGAGAAATTTTGTTGTTTATTCTTGTCTTTTGCTTCATGAATTTTGTTATAAGGGCAAACCAACAGAGATATCTGATAAGAACTGAACTGAGTTGGCATGGAAGTCATTGCCAAAATTCAACAATGACTTGATAATAGCTTTTATCAACGTGTTGCTAATGAGACAATTGCCAGCTAGGTTTGGGAAACTCTAAGAGAGTTAGTTGTATGAAACGAAAAATATATTGAATAAGACTTTTATTTTCAAAAAATTTATGTATCTCAGATACTCTCATTAGACTGTAGTATCTGATCACTTGACTGTTTTTGAGGGGTTATTGAATCAATTAACAACATTGGATATGAAGTTTGAAGACGAGTTTTCTTGCATTAGGTTGATCAGTTTCTTGCTGGGCAGTTGGAAGAATATGTTGAATGAAGAAAAAAGAAGAAATAAGGGACAATGACAGAGTCTGTTGTTGTTTTTAGAGAAACGAGATAGAAGCAAAAGCAGGAATCTTATGGGTCGTGAAAGTTGTGACAAATCCTGAGGAAAATCTTAGACAATTGAATTAGTTCATATTTTTCACTGTGATAAACGAGGGCGTAAATTAGCTCAATGTAGACCACTAAAAAAAGAACAAAAACAGAAGCAGAAAGACGAAATAATGAAAAAACGATGCTAATATTTTAACCGTTGTGGATGAGAATATTACATATTCTTTGTAATAACAATAATTTAATCTCATGTATCAGGATTCTCATTAGATAGTTGAGTATGGTGCTTCATATCATGTCATTTCTCTTCGTGGTGTGTTTTCTATCTACACTGAGGGTAAATTTTGGTCTTGTAAAGATGAGGAATAATGTTGAATGCAAAATTTTGAGCGTGGATGATGTCTAAGTGAATAGTTTTGTTGAATGTTGATTATGTCTAAAGAATGTGAAGCTTGTTCCAAAGATTTGCTTGAATTTGATCTTCACTAATATACTTAATGATGAAGGATACCATAGTTACTATGGTGAAGGTAAATGGAAGCTCACCAAGGGATCTTTGATGATTGCTAGAGGAAAGAAACATAATTTTCTTTTTTTGATGGAGACTAAGTATTACCGCGGAGATGTGAATGCAATTAATGATGGGGTTTTACTTAACCACCACTCAAAAAATTGAATTTTTCATTTTAACTAGCCAAATTTTAAATATAACAGTTTAGCCACCCAAAACTTTAAATATAACATTTCAAACACCCAAAATATTCACTCAAAACTTTCATTAGTGACCAATCGAAGGTGGTTGTAATGAAAAAAAATGGTTAAGATGTTATATTTAAAGTTTGGGTGGTTAAATGAAATATTCATTGTTTTGAATGGTTGCAATGTAAAACCTCATTAATGATTCATCCACTTAAATATGACATATGCTACTCAGACACGAGTCAGAATGGTATGAAAAAGCTTTTTTGGAAACAAACTTAGTCCTAACCTTAAAGTCTAAACAATTGGAGCTATGTACTCATTGTTTGGCCAGTAAATAACATGGAGTAGCTTTTAAAACTCTCCTTCCATCCAGAGAAGCTAATGTGTTGGATTTGGTGAATATCTATTATATGGATAATACGGGCATTGGTGGTGCTCGTTATTATATATTTTTCATTGACGATCATTCCAAGAAAGTATAAAGACCAAACTTTGTGTTTCTTCAAGATTTTTGGTCGTCAGTCGAGAGGAAAACTAGAAAAAAGCTAAGCGCCTGTTCAAATATTGGTGGTGAGTACAAAGGGTCATTCGAGGAGTACTGTATAACTCATGAGATTGAACTTAAAAAAATAGAGCTAAGAGCTCCACAAAATGATGAAGTTGCTGAGAGGATAAACCGCATAATTAATGACAACATTCGTTGCATGCTATCTAATTCAAAATTGTCGAAGTCTTTTTGGGGAGGGGCTATGAGATTGACGGTTTACTTGATAATGTTAAATCTTCTACCTTCTATTTCTTTGAATCAAGACTTATTACAGAGGGTTTGAAAAAAAAAATACTTCGTATCAACAGTTGAGAGTTTTTGGATGCAGAGCATTTGTGCATGTTCTTAGAGACAATAGGCCTAAACTTGATAGCAAAACAACATAATGCACTTTATTGGGTACAACCACCAGGAATCTGGGTATAGATTTTGAGATCAGATTGGCGAGAAGTTAATTAGAAGAAGAGTTGTGGTTTTCTTTGAAGACCCCACTATTGCGTATTTTGATAAATCAACTTAGTCAAAGTCTAACTTCGAAGAACATGTTGATTCAGCTATAGCTCATCCAACTCTAGCGCATGATAATGACTACAGAGGAATACATGTAGAGGAGCCACTGATGATCCGATTGATGAGAACCTGGAAGTGGCCCCAGTTGAACTTTTATTAAGGAGATCCAACAGAGAGAGAAAACCTTATAGGAGATGTTCTACAAAGAAATTTGTGATGCTTAGTGACGGGGGAGACCCAGAGATTTATCTGGAGGTTTTGTCATTTGAGAAGAAAGAAGAGTGGTCGAGTGTCATGGAAGATTAGATAAGATACTTGCAATGAAAATACTTGGAATGAAGATTATTCGTGATAGGAAGAACAAGATTTGGTTATCTCAGGAGAGGTACATTGAGAAAGATCTTGAAAGTTTCATAATGAGCAGCGCAAAACCAGTTGCATGTCTCCACTTGCAAGTTAGTTTAAACTTTTAGCACTAAGCAAATGCCCTACAAGTGAGAATGAGAAGCGAGAAATGAAGAATGTGCCTTATGCAGTTGTTGTGGGTAGCTTGATGTATGATATAGTAGTACAGGGTCGGATATTGCTCAAACAGTTGACATTGCTTTTCTTTCCAATACACGAAAAGTGCATTGAGCATAAGTGGATTTTTAGGTAACTTAGATGTTCTTCCAAAATATGTTTATGTTTTGGAAATGATAATCTTATTTGGATAAGGCCGGTGATGTGCACTCGAGGAAGTTCACTTCAGGATATTTTGTTACTTTTGCAGGGGAGTATTTTCATGACAATCTATACTTCAGAAGTGTGATTGTCTACTACCGATGCTGATTATATTGCAATCACAGTAGCTTGCAAGGAAGTATTATGGATGAAGAATTTCCAACAAGAGTCGGTTCCTAAGAAATATAAGTTTGTCTTATAATGTGATAGTCGGAGTGTAATTCATCTGAGCAGGAATTCCATACTACACGCATGTTCGAAGCATATTGATGTGAGGTATCATTGGATTTGTGATGTGTTAAGATGTTAGTGTTTGAGAAGATACATATCGATGAGAATGATTCTGATATGATGAGAAAATATTACTGAAATAGATAGTATGTCGAGGAATCACAGGTGTGGGGGAGTCTTTTCTCCATGTGATTGGAAGGGGGAGATTATGGTTGGTCCCACCCACGGGAAGGTGGTTGCCTTCCTTTAGGTTTGAGAAAATATTACGGGTTTTGGATCCCGTTTTCCCTCTCGATGAAGGAAAAAATTCTGAACAGTGCTTTCACCTCCCTGTTTTGCAAAGGAGATTATGCTTCTTTCCCGCTCTCTTGTTCACATCACCAACCTAAGGATGCTACCATCTCTTCTTTTGATTATCATGCTAAAACTATGACTAGAACCTGTGGAAAGGCAATGACTGGGATGGCAGCATACAAACACTCGAGAAATTCTTGTTTTTCTTAAATTAGGTAAGATTGCTAAACTCTTGTGTTTGAAGAAGTTGATGTATATCAACTACTCCGTGAATGTTGATTGATTTCCTTTAGTGGCATTATAGAGAAAATTTTGTGTACCAATTTTAAGTGGCCTACGGTTGTCGTAGATTCTAATCTATTTTAGGAGTTTTCCACACAAAAATTTGGTGTTTATTATTTTATTTTGTTTCATCAAATCTGCTGTGTGCACTTCTGGAGTAGTGGATTTTTGACTTGCTCTTTCCAATAGAGTGACACAGAACAATTGACAATACACATAATTAAGCCTTTATAAGGAAGAGAGCTTTGCGTGAAAATCATATTGTAACTCTGCGTCAAGTCACCTGATAACTACTGGATTGTTACAGTAATTTTGGAAAATTAATTCTTTTACTGATTCTTTTGATTTGATTCACCGACCATTCGATGTTTCCTTTATTTTTCACGTTGCAACTTGGAAAAATTGTCCGTGTCTGACATTACGTCCATGCTGTGCATCTTGTATTCTGATGCTTAAAACCTTCATATATATAGTGATGGGAACATTATATTTCTGCTATGCTGCATGTTTGTATGTCTATAACTTAGCAAGTTGGTTTATATATATATATATATATATATATATATATATATATATATATATATATATATATATATACCAACTTGTTTTTTATTTGAATAACTTGATGCAACTATCCAGCAGCTCAGGGGGGACTGAACCTGTCATGTCTCGTAATCTTTTATTTTACCTATTCTACTGACGCGTGCGCAGACAAAATTGTGATATAAAATAGTGTATAGTATTTTAAAAGTAGGCTTATTTTAATTAATATGTTCAGAAATACTTGAATTTATAATTTGTACTTAAAAACCGTTATACAGCATGTTTGATTAATTTACTTTTATTTGGTTTTTATGCTTCTGCATGTGTTTTGTTGCATGCAGGTTTAGAGTGTTTTGGATGTTCTTTTACATAGCATGATAATTTTATATAGCCGCTATTGTTCTGTTTGGGGAAATATCTTTTCGATGTGCTTAGAACAGTAGATATTAACGCAGTTAATAAGGTTTTATTAAGATTTTATAAGTATTTTATTCTACGTAGTATAATAAAATGGTGTTATGTATTATTATTTAGAATTTTTTACAGAATTATAGCTGTGTACATGACGTAGGTTATAGTTTATGGAGTTGTGTTTTGAATATTATTGTCGTAACTATTGATTTTTTTCTTTTTTCATAGTTTGTTTACTGTGACTGCAATGATGTGCTCAACATGAATTATTCTTTTGCAATATTTTCAAACTGATATATTGCAGAGCGATTATGAAGCTGTAAAGTTATGTTTCTGTTTGAATCTAAGTTCCCTTTGTAGGTTTTTTTATTATTTAAAATTTGAAACATGATTTTAAGTTTTATGATTTTATTATTTTGTGGACATGGTTGAGGTACAGTGTGTTTGATCTTAAAGTTTTGTTATGTCTGGATCTGGCTAAATGTGGCTGTTAGAAGTTTTAGTATGATTTTTTTGAGCGCTCTAGTTTTTTGAATAACAGTTTCTTCTGCAGCAGTTTAAAAAGTTATTTTTATAAATAAATGCATCAATACCAAACTGACCTTAAGTTTTTAGAAGTACAAGATGCTCTTTAGACAAGGTTATTTTTAAGCTTGAAAATAAAATTATTATAGTTTATAGATTTTCATGGATTTTGGTGATAATTGTGTAGTGTAAAGTGATTGATAGAATTTATTAAATTTATTATTTTTAAAAAAATGACTTTTAATACGAAGTTTATAAACTGAACTTTATAACATTTAAAATTGCCATAAAATTTGATTATTTCATTTTAAAATATAAATTAAATTAAGGGGGAAAACATTCGTGCAAAAGAATAATAATAATATAATTAGGTTCACATTATTCAATTATAGCTCTATATTGGATAAAAGAGTAATGGGAATCAAGTATCATATTTGAATGTTCATGCAAAATGCTCAAGGTGATGCATTCTTATCTGTCCCACATTTCAGCAAATGGATTGACCGACAGAGGCAATGGACAGGAAGGATAACACAAGTAAATGAAGATGGTTATGTAGTGCAAAGGTGACAAAACGCACCCTAAAAAAATCTGATGAAACATTGCATCCTGGCTATAATTCAGCTAAAAATAGGCAACGTCACTTGTAATAATAAGTGGTAAAATCAGCGTGATCGATGAAAACACTCATCACGTGTCTTTTTATTTTTTTTGAACTCTTATTTGAGAGAAATAGAGACTGGAGATCTCGGAAGAAGGGCAGAACAGATTATGAAGAAGAAGAGAAGAATAGATAACAGGCTTTATTTCCCAATGCAGAGAATAGTAAATACAAAGGTATTTATGGGTACATACATAACAAATAGGTAACACAATTAATTTATTAAAATGAATTAAAAGAAGGCATGGATGCCATAAGGTTAAAAGCAGTCTTATTCCTTTTGCTGTAGATATTCTTAGTTTGTGTCGCAACTTTTGAAACTGAGTAGGAAGTGCTTTAGTGAAAATATTAATCGTTTGTTCCTTAAAAGTAATAGAATAATTTTGTTGGAGTTGATGTGAGTCTGATGAAAAAGTAGCCTATTTTAATATGATTGTTTATCACATGGAGACGAGATTATAAGCATGTTGTTGGAGAAGACGTTGAAGCCAAATGATTTCATTAGTGGCATCAGTGGATATAGCTCTATACCCGGCTTGAGTTGAAGATCTTGCCACAGGTTGTTGCTTTCACATTCCTGTTGGTCGTCTTTTCAAAATAATTTAATTTGATATGTATGTAATTTTGATTTTGAAAAGTCTTTTAATTTTGAAAGATAAAACCGAACAAGCCTCATATATCTAATAGTTTAGATAATTGAGCACAATACCACAAGTGATACACTCTCGAAAGATGAGCATATCACTTGATATAGGCTCAACTATTTAAATTAAGAGACTTATGACTCTTATTTGGTCTACAAAATTAAGGACCGACGATTCTCCTGTCTAATATAAAGTCAAGGTAAGTTTTAGATTATCTGGGTTACTAATTCTCATATAGGTGCAAGCCCCTATAGTTAATTGAATCTTAAGCAACCGAATTCACTTAAGAAAATTATATATTAAGTTTGGGGTTTCATCTTCAAAAAGTCAAAGTTTAATTTTCACAATTGTCAAACGAAAATCAAGTGAGAATGACTTAAGTAGGAACAATTATCTTGGAGAGCAAAAGAGCGAGAAGTACGGGATGTCACAGATTTTGTAAGGAATCCCAATGACTTCCCAAACTATCATATTATTCAGCTTTACAACTTGGAAGTAGGGTTGTCAAAACGGCTCGTTGTTCGCGAACAGCTCGTGTTCGGCTCGTTAAGAAGCTCGTGTTTGACTCGTTCGCTAAGTTAACAAGCCTTAACGAGCCGAACACGAACAAAAATTTGTTCATTCGTGTTCGGCTCGTTTTGGCTCGAAATACTATTCCTCAATTATATATATATATATATATATATATATATATATATATATATATATATATATATATATATTAATGAGTAGTATTTCTAAAAAATTTAAAAGATTTATAATCAATTAAAATTATTAATTAAGTAAATATAATAACAAATTATTAAATTAGATTCAAATTATGTTTCAATGTAAATAATAATTCATAAATCTTGCCCCAACCCTTACATCTTATGGTTACATGATTAGGGTTGTCAAAACGACTTTTTGTTCGTGAACAGCTCGTGTTCGGCTCGATAAGCAAACGAGCCGAACACGAACACACTTTTTCGGCTCGAAATATAAACGAGCCGAACACGAGCTGAGTCGGGCTCGCTCGTGTTCGGCTCGTTTACACCCCTACTTGGAAGTGATATAATTTAATGTTTATTCCTGTCATTTATTCAAACTTTGGGCTTACACGTGCACAATATTCGATCATGCAAGTAGCCTAGGAAAGTAGAAGGATGTACGTCGTGTCGAACGAACAACCTCAAAATGTTAAAAAAAGTTTGTGCTTATATCGCACAACACACGATCATGCAAAAGCTTAAAGATAGTATGAGAATTTATGTCGTACTGAGCGAACCACCTTGAAGTCCTGAGTGTTTATATCGTTTAAGTCTATGGGAATTTTAGTTGAGACTCATCATTTGCTTCATGTTTTGTCTTAATCGTCGTCTGAAGGTTGTCCACAGTTCAATCGCATTGTCGCCTCGTTCCATGAAAAGAGGGAGAGAGATGTTAGGTTCTTTTTAATGTCTTGATTTTTAATAGGTACACTTGAGTTGATGATTGTTGTTATTGTTAAGTTGCTAAGTTTTGTTGTAGGTCTTCTACCTAAACATATGTCATATGTCAGCTATCCTAGGGGCATTTTCCACATGTCAGAAATATATTGAATAGAAAAGAATAACAATGTTGCATGCATAAACAAGGCATGTACAATAAAGTGTAGTAAAAGAGAATGTGCTAGTGCATACCTGACAAGGGGGAGAGAATGGCAGAAAGTGAAGGGTGTATATGTTGGTTAAGCTTTTATAAATGTTATAAATGATTTTCGAAATAAAATAGCAATTTTGCTCCCTCCCCTTTTATCAACGTAAGTATACGTATCGTTCAAGTAATAAAGGGCTCTAATGGAGTCCTAGATATCGATCCCACAGGGAAGTTAGAAACTTAAGGACTAAATTTCAGCAAATGCAATTACTAATCTAGTATACGGAAATAACGAACGCTTATACTAAACTCTATTTCTTAAAGATTAAATAAAATATTATAATTTCGAAAAGTATATTTCTCCTTGTTAAGAGAATTAAGTGAATAAATAATTAAATTAGTTAGAATTATATTGTGCCAAATAGGAGCATTTCTATTCTTTACCCTTTGGTCCAGGTGTAAAGAACATTGACTAGTCCTATGTTTGGTTACTGAATCTGCGCCTAGTCTGGGAGGATACCGGTTGCCACTTCAGAGTTCCCACATTTCGCTCGCTTGAGGGCTAACATCTACACTTCAGCTCCCAAACGATAGGACCGAATTGAATATTTTAGTCTGTCACACTAAAATGTCCAATTCTACGCCCGATAATTAATATTTCTCTATTTATTTGCACCCTCCTTCCAAGGCTTTTGACTTCCCGAATCTCGGATGTAATCTTTACTATAGTTGATAATTCAACATATGTTAACAATTCAATCGGCCAAATTGAAAGTAAATTAAGATTTAAGTAAAAGATTATCACAATTTTATTTAATATTTTTAAAGCACAATCGATTTAATTCTTCATTTCACCAAATCTCAACAACAAGGAGAAAGATAAAGAAAACTACTCAGAATGCATAGGAAGAATAACACAAAACTTGGATTTCATTTAAAATTATAGAACAATAAACAAAAAAAACTTATCTCGAATCTTCTCCTCAAGCAGACTCCTTGAAGTTCCTTTGACTCTTCCCTCTTGTACAACACACTTAATTAAAAAGACTCACCAAGACACTAAATAAAACACTAACTCTCACTAAAGACACTACTAGAGAACATACTACGACGACAATTTTGGCCTAAATTTGTCTATATTTAAAGAGGAAGGAATATATCCAAAGGTTGCTTAAGCATCTCTTCAAAAAGCATCCAGATTCAATGTATTTGGCTTGAACCGCCATTCTCGCCGTCGGCGGGCTCGATCTCGCCGTCTGCGGGCTTCTAGAACAATGGCTAACCGCTAAGGTTCACTGTCGGCGGGCTCGATCTCGCCGTCGACGGGCTCCTTTATAATATATTCAAAACTTTCAGGAAGATCTCGCCGTCAGCGGCTTATTCCTGGCCGTCGGCGGGATAATTCAATTTTTATTTATTTTAGTCCTTTTTGTTCCAGATTCGTTCTTTTTGCTCTTTTTGCTCCCATTACCTATAAATCTTCATTCCTGCAATAAAACATAAAAAAATACATTTCTTTACAGTGCAATTTCATATAAAATTAGTATAAATTTCTTAATACATTTTGTTGTGGTCAAAATCCCCCAAACTTAACTATTACTTGTCCTCAAGTAATCTTGATACTACGTAAAAGTAATGATTATTTGTAGTAAAGTTTTAATTCAGAATTATTATGAACTTGATTTAAATAAATATTATTGTAAAGTTTATTAGAAATATTTTTAGACAATTAAACTAATTCTATAGATTTAAGGCTATTTGGATATTAAGTTTTAAGAGTTCTAGTCTTCTATTTATTTCAAGAATCACTATATTTTGTAATATTAAATTACTTAGGATATTCAGATGATAGGAATCTCATGAAACACTACTTAGTAAAATACTAATCCATATATATAAGTTCGTAAATGTAACCGAGTTTACCCTTTAGGTTGATTCAAATGATGCCAATTTTTGATAAGCGCATCTCCTCAAGCTTCTCCTCACTTATATATATATTTTTTCATTTTCTTTTCTTTCTGGATTGATTTTCAATCCCCCCCTTTTTTTTTCTTTTTCAAGTGAGGATCACTATTTTTGGTTAGCTTGTTAATAATTTTGAAATTCATTTTCCTCTTCCTAAATTTGAAACTTGAAACATTTACTTACCTTATATGTATTTCAAAGTTTTTACTTCATTGAGTTTCAATCTTTTCTTTCTAAACTAAACACCTTAGAATTTAATATTTTTTAAAATATAGTTTTCCTTACTTTAAATAGTTAACTATATTCTTATCCTTTATTCCAAATATCATAATCTACAAAATTGATTAATTATTAAAAGTATTTCTTTTAACTTTCTATAATAATTAAATAAATTAATTCTAGTTTACTGAGTTAAAATTACTACAGAAAATCTGTCATATAAATTTTGAAAATATAAATTGAGAACAGTTTAATAATTAAATTTGTGTTTTTCCTTCCTCCAAACTTAAATTTTTCTATCTATTTATATAGGGTGGGTGAAAAGAAAATAAACTGTAAAGTACAACTACTAACTTAGGTATTTCTCCTTTTTGAAGTTCTATAGGTTCTTTTCATCACTTAATTACCTGTATTGTCGATAACTTTCTACACATATATAATATCGAAGAAATTATTGGGTAAAGAAGTTTTGAAATAAGTACAACTACTAACACAATTTATACTACAACATAACACAACATCCACATACATTTCACTAATCTAGTTTCAGAGTTACAATCATGAATTGAAATATTTAAAATTTAAAAAGCCACACAAATTTAACTTATACAACAATATTAAAACGTCTTACACAACATAACAATCAAATTTCATAAACTAAACATCAATACTGAATCTACGAAAAACATACAAACAATCACATATCATAAATATCTAATCAGAAAATCTAATCATCAATGTTAAAATCCCAAGCAATATCTTCATCTCCTTGTTCTGCAGGTGGAGTAGGTTGGTAGTGAGTATAACGAGGGAACTCAGGAAATATAACATCTGGCTCTCCTCTCCGATAACGATTCTCAGCATCATAATAGGCTATTTCAAACTCAAAATGTCTCTAGAGATAATCGTTGTCATAATCGTGCCTTCGCTCTATCCTCCAATCCTCTAATCAATATGCTCTAATTTTTCTTCAATCTTTTCAAAGCTTTTTCGCTGCAGGGTCATTTCATTCATCAAATCATAAAGGGTGGGAGAACTATAGGTAGGAGGATCATAACTGGTAGAGGGAATATCCCTACTAGTTGAAGGTACATAACTTCTAGTCCCAGATCTCCATCCTTCGTAGGATTCATAGGTTTTTATATTAGCCTGGATAATGGGTTTCATAGTTTCAACCCATTCCTCATCATCTCTAGCCTCTACTCCAGACAATTGGTAGAGTGCATAAATTAGACCAGGATGTCCTAGTCCTCCTCAACTTTCATTTCTTGCAGTGGCTAATATATTTTTATAAATAATACTCCCCACATTAATACTTCTCTGGTTCTAAATACGGAAATTCAGAACTGCTCTATCTCTTGTTACTTCACTATGGTGATAGGTAGGTAACAAAGTAGAACAAATAAAATAGTGCCAAGCCTTAGATGTTGCATTTAACATAGATAGAAGAAAGTTTACCTGTTCACGCTTCTTAATCTTCCAAGTTCCTTTCCCATCAGTGAGAAAGTTGATCACCTCTTCCAGTGGTCCTTCCATTGTTCCGAATGTATCGTATTCGCTGGTATGCAGATCTCGTACTTCTTAGAAAGAATTGATACGTGCAGCATTAAGATCGACTAAAAATCCTGGTGTATCTTCTATTGCAGTCAGGTTGGCAAAAAATTCTTTCACGACTTCAACAGCAGTTTTATTCCTTGTATAACAGAAATTTTCCCATCCTCTCTCTCTTATCGTTCGTTCCACTTCTCCTCCCGGATTTTTAAAGACTCTATCCCGAATGCACTTTCTTGCTTTCGATATCGAGGTTGTATTCGATTGTGCTCTAGCATTCACGAATCATGTTTCGTCAAAATCCAGTCTCCTTTTCTGTTGCGGAGCCATTTCTCGATCTATCAAATTTACAAAAAAATCTCAACTAATTTCCAAAATAATACTAGAATGGCTTCCAAAGGTGACTTAAAACAATCTAAATTGAATTCCATGAACTTCTTCCAAGTCTTTTTTCACATTTTTAATTTTTCCAAAATTCCTCAATGTGAAATAAATTCATGATGAAAATCAAAAATTTTTACATAGGAGGGAAGCTCTTACCAAGGGAAGATAAAATCTGGTGTCAAAATATACTGATAATGCTCCAAATCCAAGATCTCTTAAGCCCTAGGTCAGTTTTTTGAAGTTTTGAGTAAGGGGACGATGAACAGTGACGGTTGACCGGTCAAAATAAAGTGTTTTTCTGGATCTCGCTGTCGGCGAGAAAAATCTCACCGTCGGCGAGCTAATTAATTCAAATAGGCCTAAAGTTTCTGGTAAATCTCGCCATCGGCGGGCTCGATCTCACTGTCGGCGGGATTTTCCGGAATTTAATATTTTCAATATTTATATTATTTTCAATTCATATTAAGCCTCTTTTAATGTCCGATCAATCTATTAAATACATTTTAATGTGATTAGATACTATTTTAACACATAGATTTACACAACACAAAACATTATAACTTTATATATGAAATCCAGGTGATTACAATATTCACACACTACATTACGAACAAAGTACTTTTAAAATCTTAATACAAACAACTTAGCGTCGCAATCCAAACCACAGTACTCAAAACGCTGAGACTAAACAAACAACACATAATCTCATCTAGACTGAGATTAAATATCAAAAGTGCAAATTATATTAAAAACTAAATTCCAACTAACTTAACACATAAATGAATACGAATAAATATCTTCTACTCATCAGGATCTGTACTAAATTCATCTCTGATATCTCTGATAGAACGTAAGTGCACGAACAGATTGTAGAAAGGCCTGTAAGTAAATTCTTCTATAAAATCTTCTTCAATCCATTCTTTCCTTCTCAAAAGCCGTATGAAACTAGCCTCAAGATGTCCGGAATGATCAAAGTGCTCCTTCATTCTCCAGTCAATATGATCAAATAAATTAGAGATATTGTTAATTGAATTCATCACGTTTTGTACCTCTTTCTCCAATCCTTTGAGTTTCCGTAAGATCAGATTAGTTTTATCAGTAAAGGGCCTGATTGAAAGATTGTTTTGATAAGCTTGATCCGCAATAATGGCTGTCTCATTATCGTTATCCAAAGTAGGAGACATATCAGTTGGGTCTAAAGGTTTCCAAGGTAAAAGGCTTCATAAGAAACTTGGTACTGACTACATAATGCAAAAATTGTTGAAGGATGTCCAAGCCCATGAATCGATCCATGCACAATCAGGCCTAAGGCAGACTTCACAATAATAGATCCAACGTCGATGGGTAATCCCGCTTGAATACAGTAATTTAAAATCGCACGCTCCTTAGAAACTTTATTTACCCTTATAGTGGGTAGTAATTTTGAAGAAATAAAGAAGTGTCAGTGTTTAGAGACGGGGTTTAGAAGTGATGCAGAAAAGCTAACGTACCCGTCTTCTCGTATTTCCCAATCTTCTGATTCATCAGTCAAATATCGGTAGATCTCATTCATATTATTTCTTGTAGGAACAAAGTTGGAATAGTGGTAAACGGGTGTATTCTCAATTGAATATAACTCATTAATTCTTGAAGGAGTGAAAGTTACCCATCTGTCTCGCACATATACACTTCCATTGTTGATTCCATGAATATTGGAGTAGAATTCTTTAACTACGGGGATGACTACCGCGAAGTTAGATATAGCATAATACCTCCCAACGTCGTCGCACGATCATTTCCTCGATAGGTGTTGTAGAATTCTCCACTCCTCTATTGACGAATCCTCTTTCTTTAATCAATCTCTTCTTCATCATAACTTTGTTGAATATCCGTTGGGCCTCATAACTGACAAACTTTCTTCGATTGAACACTCGGGATTTAGTGATTCCAAGTGGATTGGATGCCATAATACTATGTTTTTTTAGGGTTTCAATTCGTTTCTAGGAAGTAAAAAGTAAAGAATTCGAGTTCTAGGCGTTCTTTAAAGAGTTAAAACACTTAGAATTGTCAAAAACCGCCAAAATAACTCCCTGAACCGCTCTTTCAACTATCTCGCCATCGGCGACAACGATCTCGCCGTCGGCGGAATAGTTATTAATATAAAATGAATTAGGCGCACGGATCTCGCCGTCGGCGGGGTCGATCTCGCCGTCAGCGAGCTAAGGCATATTTGCCCAATTTCGCCCTGGTCCGAATATTTTCCAATTTCTTCTATTAATCCAATATTGTGATGATTATAAAGATAAATATGAGTAGTAGAATTCATTTTATATCATAATTAATAATAAATCAAGTAAAATATATTATAATTAAAGACTACTATGGGTTGCCTCCCATAAAGCGCTTGGTTTAACGTCGCCAATTCCAACCTATTCAGTGTTAATAATCAAGTTGATCGAGCATTAAAACCTCTTTAAAATTTTGGTCTTCTTCCTTCAAAATATGGTTTTAATCTGTGTCCATTTACTTTAAATTTGTGTCCAGTCTTTGGATCTTCAATTTCTACAGTTCCATATGTAAATATTTGAGTTATAGTGAAAAGGTCCTAACCATCGAGATTTCAATTTCCCAGGAAATAATTTCAATCTTGTATTATAAAGCAAAACTTCTTGTCCTGGTTCAAATTTTTTTTTGTTGATTTTCCGATCATGCCATAATTTTATTTTCTCTTTATAAATTCTATCGTTATTATAGGATTCATTTCTTAATTCTTCTAATTCATTCATCTGTAATAATCTCTTCTCACCAACTTCTTTTAAATTATAATTAAATTCTTTAATCGCCCAGTACGCTTTGTGTTCTAATTCTATTGGTAAGTGACAAGTCCTCCCATAAATAAGCCTGTAAGGAGTCATTCCAATCGGAGTTTTATAAGCAGTCTTGTATGCCCATAATGCAGTGTCTAGTCTTGTAGACCAATATACTCTATTAGGGTTTACAGTTTTTTCTAAAATTTGTTCAATTTCTTGATTAGAAACTTCAGCTAGTCCACTGGTTTGTGGATGATAAGCAGTTGATATTTTATGAATAATGTTAAGTTTTTCTACTAAACTGTGAATATATTTATTCCTAAAATGGGATCCTCCGTCAGTGATAATCACTCTCGGCATTCCATATCTTGTGAAAATATTTTTCGTTAAAAATTTTGAAACACTCTTAGCATCACAACGAGGTAAGGCTTGTGCTTCAATTCATTTAGAAACATAATCAACAACAACTAATATATATGAGTTTCGAAATGAAGGAATAAATGGTCCGATGAAATCTAATCCCCAAATATAAAAAATTTTAACTTCTAATATAAAATTCAGAGGCATTTCATTTCTTCTAGATATATTACCTACTCGTTGGCATTTATCACAAGTTTTGATATATCTATAAACATCTTTAAATAGAGTAGGCCAATAAAATCCAGATTGTAAAATTTTATAAGCAGTTTTATCCGTTCCAAAATGTCCTCCAAATTCAGAATCGTGACATTTTTGAATAATCTGTTCAGTTTCTTCATAAGGCACACATCTTCTAATAATTAAATCCTTACATTGCTTATATAAATTTGGTTCATGCCAAAAATATGTTTTAGCATCATGAATGAATTTTTTCTGTTGTTGTAGAGTTAGCATGGGTGGTAAAATATCACTTACAATATAATTAACTATATCAGCATACCATGGTATTTTCCACTCATTTATATTATAAAGTTATTCATCAGGAAAATTGTCTGTAATTTCATTGTCAGTGTCAGGTAATTCACAATATTCTAGTCTTGATAAATAATTTGCAATTTGATTATCAGTTCCCTTTCTATTAATTATTTCAAAATCAAATTCTTGCATCAGTAATATCCATCTGATTAATCTTGGTTTGGTATCCTTCTTTTGAATTAAATATTTAATAGCAGAATGATCAGTATGCACAATACATTTAGTTCCAATTAAATAAGATCTAAATTTATTAAAAGCATATACAATTGCTAATAACTCTTTTTCCAGAATCTGTATAGTCGATTTCAGCATTATTGAGAGTTTTACTAAGCATAGTATATAACTTTAAAAATTTTATTATACCTTTGTCCAAGAACAACTCCTATAGCGTAATCACTAGCATCACACATAAGTTTAAATGGTTTATCCCAATCAGGTGAAACTATTATAGGTGTTGTGATTAATTTATCTTTTAATGTTTCAAAAGCATTTAAGCATTCTGTATTGAATTCAAATTTCTTGTCTTTTTCTAAAAGTTGACATAAAGGTTTAGTAATTTTTGAAAAATTTTTTATATAGCGTTTGTAAAATCCGGCATGTCCAAGAAAACTTCTTACCTCTTTCACTGTAGTAGAAGGTGGTAATTTAGCTATAACTTGAATTTTTGTAGGGTCTACTTCCATACCATTTTCCGAAATTTTATGCCCTAATACAATTCCTCCTGCAACCATAAATTGACATTTCTCCCAATTTAGAACTAAGTTAGTTTTTTCACATACCTCTAAGACTTTTTCAAGATGATCTAAGCATGTGTCAAATGATGTTCCAAATACAGATAAATCATCCATAAATACTTCTATTCCATCATCAATTAATTTACTAAATATAGACATCATACAACTCTAGAATGTTGCAAGTGCATTACATAATCCAAAAGACATTCTTCGAAAAGCAATTGTTCCATAAGGATTGGTAAATATAGTTTTCTCTTGATCCGCAGGAGCAATAGGAATTTGATGATAACCTGTATATCTATCTAAAAAACAAAAATATTTGTGTCCGGCTAGTCTATCCAACATTTGGTCTAAAAATGGTAAAGGGAAGTGATCTTTCCCGGTGGTCGCATTTAATTTTCTATAGTCAATACATATACGCCATCCAAGTAACTTGTCTTATAGGTATTAAATCATTATTTTCATTAGCTTCAACAGATCACTCCTCCTTTCTTAGGAACACAATGAATTGGGCTTACCCAAGCACTGTCCGAAATAGGATATATAATACCATTATCTAACCATTTTAATATTTTCTTTTTGACTATATCTTTCATTATTGGGTTTAATCTCCTTTGTGGATAAACTCTTGGTTTATGTTCGTTATCTAAAATAATTCCGTGCATACAGATTGAAGGAATAATTCCTTTAATATCTGCTAAAGTCCAACCAAAAGTTTTCTTATACTTCTTTAATGTGTCCAGAAGTTTTTGCTCTTGTGATTTGGTTAGTTCTGCTGATATAATAACCGGTAAAGTTGAAGAGTTACCTAAAAATGCATATTTTAAATGAGTAGGTAAAACTTTTAACTCAAGTTCAGGAGGGAAACTATATTTTTTTCAGCGTTTTCCGTATTATCCAACATTTTAAATCTTTCTTGTATATAATCTAATTCTTCATTGTCTATTTCTTCAAATAATTTTGTATTTTCTATTTCTAGTTTATCTTCAAAGTATTCTTTAAAATGTTCATTTTGCAGATGTTCAAGAATTTCCATTCGAAAACATTCATCATTTTTTTCTATAGCAGGATATTTCATTGATTTCGCAATGTTAAAAGTTATTTTTTGATCGTTTACTCTCATAGTTAATTCTCCTTTTTGAACATCAATCATAGCTTTTCCGGTAGCTAAGAAGGGTCTTCCTAAAGTTATAGGTATTTCTTTATCTTCCTCCATATCTAAAATAATAAAATCTACTGGGAAGATAAATTTATCCACTTTTACTAACACATCTTCAAGAACTCCTTTATGATATGTCACTGAACGATCAGCTAACTGAAGAGTTACTGAAGTAGGTGAGACTTCTCCCAATCCTAATCTTTTAAAAATTGATAGAGGCATAAGATTTATGCTGGCTCCTAAGTCACATAAAGCTTTCCCATAAAATTTTTCTCCAATAGCACAAGGTATAGTGAAACTACCAGGATCTTTTAATTTCTCAGGAAGCATTTTCTAAATGATTGTACTACACTCTTCGCTAAATACAATAGTTTCGTTGTCTGTGAAGTTTCTTTTTTTATTTAAAATATCTTTCATAAATTTCACATAATTGGGCATTTGTTCTAATGCTTCTACAAAAGGAATGTTTACCTTTAATTTCTTCAGGATTTCAAGAAATTTAGAAAATTGCTTATCTTTTTTATGTTACTTTAGTCGCTGAGGAAATGGTGGCGGTGGTTTTTCTACAGAAATTTTCATAGGTATTAGTGGATATTCTAAATTTTGATCTTGCTGATCCTTCTCTTTTCCAGTTTTCACTTTCTCTTTTTCACTTTCAGTTTCTTTCTGTATTCTTGTTTCTAACTCTTTTCCACTTCGTAACTGTATCGCTTTAATTTGTTCTTTTCCTTGATAGTTAGGATTTATTTCCACATTACTAGGAAAAGTTCCAGGAATTCTATTATTAAGTGCAGTAGCGATATGTCCAAGTTGAGTTTCAATATTTTTAATTGCAGTTCCTTGATTTTGTAATTGGTTTCCTTGAATTTGTATTTGGTTACCTTGATTTTGCAAATGGTGACCCATATTTAATATTAATTCTTCCATAGATAACTTCTTATCCTTAGATTGAGAGTTATTATTAAATCCAGGTGGATAAGAAGGTTTATAATTAGAATTTCTTTGGTTATATGGATTTCCTAATGGGTTTACTGAGTTGTTCATCCATTCATTGATTGACGGAGTTGTTATTCCAATTAAAATTTGGATGGTTCTTCCAACCAGGGTTATAATAATTTGCATAAGGATTATTGGGTCTATTATTAATAACATTTAAAGTTTCATATGAAGATTGAGCATTTATAAGTTATCCAGATGAATTTTCTTCTATTATATTAGGATAATAATTCATTCCAAAATGATCTAATTTCTTGGATATAGCAGCAATTTGAGAAGCTAACATAGAAATTGCATCGGAGTCATGTATACTGGCTATTTTTTTAGGATTTCACCTTTCAGAAGACCATTGAAAATTATTGGTAGCTATTTCTTCAATTAATGAATAAGCCTCATCAAATGGTTTGGACATTAATGATCCTCCAGCAGCAACATCTATAATAGATCTAAGAGATCCTACTAATCCATTATAAAAATTTTATATAATTAACCAATCTGATAACGCATGATGTGGGCATTTCCTAAGAAGATATTTAAATCTCTCCCAAGCTTCGTATATTGATTCTCCGTCAAACTGACTAAAAGAAGTTATGTCATTTCTAAGCTTTGCAGTTTTTGAAGGAGGAAAATATTTGGATAGAAATTTTTGTGATAATTCTCCCCAAGTTTTAATAGATCCAGGTGCTAAAGAATTTAACCACATCTTAGCCTTATCCCTTAAAGAAAAAGGGAAAAGCCTAAGTCTAACAGCGTCATTAGATACTCCATCATATTTAAAAGTAGCACGTAGTTCTAAAAAACTAGCAAGATGTAAATTAGGATCTTCGTTTGGTGAACCGCTAAATTGATTATTCTGTACCATTTGGATAATTTTAGGTTTAAGCTCGAATGAGTTAGCCACTACATCAGGGTTTTGGATAGTTAAGTGAATTCATCTAATGTTGGGTTAGCATAATCTCTTAAAGGTCTTGGTTGGTTTATATTTTCAATTTCTGGATTATTTGCCATTGGAGTTAATTTTATAATTTTTCTTTTTTGTTTTCTAATTCTTTTAATAGTGCGCTCCAATTCTGAATCGTAAGGGATTAAACTTTTGGTTACAAATTTACGCATACAATTTTAAGTAGATTTTAAAAATAGTCTGTTACTCTAATAATTATCTTTAATAATTATTTTATTAATTACCTTTAATAATTACTTTACTTCCCCGGCAACGGCGCCAAAAACTTGGCAACCTCGGGGGAGAGCAGGGTAGAAAGTGAAGGGTGTATATGTTGGTTAAGCTTTTATAAATGTTATAAATGTTTTTCGAAGTAAAATAGCAATTTTTCTCCCTCCCCTTTTATCAACGCAAGTATACGTATCGTTCAAGTAATAAAGAGGTCTAATTGAGTCCTAGATATCGATCCCAAAGGGAAGTTAGAGACTTAAGGACTAAATTTCAGCAAATGCAATTACTAATTTAGTATACAGAAATAACGAACGCTTATACTAAACTCTTTTTCTTAAAGATTAAATAAAATATTATAATTTCAAAAAAGTATATTTCTCCTTATTAAGAGAATTAAGTGAATAAATAATTAAATTAGTTAGAATTATATTGTGCCAAATAGGAGCATTCCTATTCTTTACCCTTTGGTCCAGATGCAAAGAACATTGACTAGTCCTATGTTTGGTTACTGAATCTTCGGTTAGGCTGGGAGGATACCGGCTGCCACTTCAGAGCTCTCACATTCCCCTCGCCTGAGGGCTAACTTCTACACTTCAGCTCTCAAACGATAGGACCAAATTGAATATTTTAGTCTGTCACAGTAAAATGTCTAATTCTACGCTTGATAATTAATATTTCCCTATTTATTTGCACTCTTCTTCCAAGGCTTTTGACTTCCCTGAATCTCGGATGTAATCTTTACTATTGTTGATAATTCAACATATGTTAACAATTCAATTAGACAAATTGAAAGTAATTAAGATTTAAGTAAAAGATTATCACAATTTTATTTAACATTTTTTGGCACAACTGATTTAATTCTTCATTTCACCAAATCTCAACAACATGGAGAAAGATAAAGAAAACTACTTAGAATGCATAGGAAGAATAACACAAAATTCATTTAAAGTTATAAAACAATAAACAAAAAAAAACTTATCTCGAATCTTCTCCCTAAGCAGACTCCTTGAAGTTCATTTGACTCTTCCTTCTTGTACAACACACTTAATTAAAAAGACTCACCAAGACACTAAATAAAACACTAACTCTCACTAAAGACACTACTAGAGAACATACTACGACGACAATTTTGGCCTAAATTTGTCTATATTTAAAGAGGAAGGAAT
This sequence comes from Papilionanthe hookeriana x Papilionanthe teres, assembly GCA_022702705.1. Lineage (NCBI taxonomy): Eukaryota > Viridiplantae > Streptophyta > Magnoliopsida > Asparagales > Orchidaceae > Papilionanthe > Papilionanthe hookeriana x Papilionanthe teres. Next base: position 62,831,278 of record CM040424.1, read on the forward strand.
ATATCCAAAGGTTACTTAAGCATCTCTTCAAAAAGCGTCCAGATTCATGTATTTGGCTTGAACCGCCATTCTTGTCGTCGGCGGGCTTGATCTTGCCATCGGAGGGCTTATAGAACAATGGCTAACCGCTAAGGCTCGCTGTCGGCGGGCTCCTTTATAATATATTCAAAACTTTCAGGAAGATCTTGCCGTCGGCAGCTTATTCCTCGCAGTCGGCGGCTTATTCCTCGCCGTCGGCGGGATAGTTCAAATTTCATTTATTTTAGTCTTTTTTGTTCCAGATTCGTTCATTTTTGCTCTTTTTACTCTCATTACCTATAAATCTTCATTCCTGCAATAAAACATAAAAAAAACACATTTCTTTATAGTGCAATTTCATATAAAATTAGTATAAATTTCTTAATACATTTTCTTGTGGTCAATATCTGCCTTCTCTGACGAAATTGCAATTATCACTAACATTAAACATTTTAAAATTTTAAACATGAAATATGTAAGATTGCATGTTTGTATAAAATTGGGTGATAGATATATGAAAGATCAAAACTAGACATAAATACTCTTGAGTTAGGGATGGGCTCAAATTTAGGACCATTGGCCCTGATAATTCTCGAGGGAATCCCGTTGGCAACCATTAGTATTTGTGTGTAAAGTCCAACATCGGCTAGGAATTACCAGCAAGACGATCAAAGGATGGCATTTTTTAGCCTAATCAAGGTAACTGACAAGTGGCCATTCAGAAGTTAGCACCCAAAAATTCTTAGTTTGTCATGCATATAAATAAATTAGTTTCACTTAGCAATCAAAATATTAGTTCAAAAAGACAAATTTTTATTACTTTATCGTATATTTTGTAAACCATATAGTCCATGAGTCAGTCACACTGTTGGGTCAGAACCACCAACAGCCTAAGAAAGCAAGGGCTATTTCTCAGCAAATGTCTGTGATTAGTACTGCCAATCTTGTACCATCACGGAGTCATCAGTTCAGGAGATACAATACTATTTTGTCATCCCGAATTTAACACTAGATGCTTTTTTCGTCATCGCCCATACCGCAAACACGTCCAACTTATATGTTGATGATCCATATAATTTCCACGCTTCAAATGTCTCCAATTAGCGAAGAGAGTTTAAGCACAATGCTTAAAGCACAAACCCCTGATTGAATATTACTATAGGTCAAGACATGTCGGGACAATTTCATGGGATCCAGTGTTTTACTTAGTTTTGGTTATCGTTATACCTTTTTTCCATCTTTTTTTAAATGCTAGTTTTTTCAAAATTCAAAACAAATCCAAATGACCTCCAAAATACCTAGAACCTTACTATAGCACTCAGGATATGATCCTAGAAGTTTGTAATCCATTTCAAGTTCATTTGAACTCTCTGTGGATTATTAAGTTTATCAGTCAATTTTAAAATTATAGGAAATATTAAAAATTTAAAATGGGTTTTGAATATTTTGTTACTTCTTATGATTTAATTAGTATATGGGTGAATACTTCACTTAATTTGGAGTTTATAAAGAAAGTTATTCAAGTTGTACCAAGAGAGGTGCAAGTGTAACTATTTAATTTGACGCCTAAATCACTTGCCTCCAACCCATTAATATTTATAAAAGTTCTTATTTAGTTGATTAATAATTCGCCCCAGTAAGTTATCCCTTTTGACTCACATTTTTAATTTTTAAATTAGTGAAAGACCACTCAGGATATTTTGGTAAATTTAAAAATGTTTGGAATCATATCCCTTAAATTAGGTTAAATTTTAGAAATTTTAGAGTATTTAGTTGTTCATATCTTAAGAACTTTCATTTTAAGCCATGAAAATTTTAGGTTATGGATAGTTTATTATGAATCCTTTGAAGCATTGAGGTAGGTTTGTAATTTTAACAACTTCGATTTTCACCTAAATGATTGCATGAGTCACTCCAAATTGTGGTGAGAAGCCCAAATCAGAGAATTAGATGTCCCCAAATCATAATCCCTACCACTTGTTCACCCAAGAAAGGATGTCTCTGACTCTCTGTAGCTTCCAACAATTTTCAAATTTACACTTGCCCCTTTTATGCTTTAAGCAACTTAGTGGCTACCCTAATTAACCCTTAATGTTTCAAACATTTCAATAGAAATTTGATTATAATTTCACCCACTTTACGCTTTGATGTGACCTATCATTAATTAATTAAGGGTTGAGATGCATTATGATATTTACAAATGTGGCCTTGAGGTAAATAACTTGCTAACTATACCCATAAAACTCCACTTGTTACTAAACTTGGCTAGTCATTCATCCATAGGCCAATTAATGTTTTATAGAAGGTTTTATATTTTTCTAAAGTTTATGTTATTTTCTATAATTATTTAAATCAATAATTTTAGAATCACAAGAAAAATATATTTAGATATTCAAAATATACTCCCCGTCTTTAAATTTTTTATAGGAACATCTTATGGTTGTTGTCTTTAATCAGAGAAAATTTTGTATCATTTTAAATTATTCATATATTTTTATATTTTTTAATTATTTTTAAGGGAAAAATATTTAGAAAATATATTTTTTAATTCTCAATTTCATTTTTATTTTTTTTAGTGTGTCTAGCCTTTACTTAACTTACCAAACTTTATCTTATATATATTTTTTATTTTTTTTATTTTTTATAATTAATTTAATGGGACAAAGGCAAATACCATAGAAAATTAGGACTTTTAAGGTTAGAAGTGTTGTCTGACCTTGAAAAAATCAGAGAATTTCTCTAATCACATGAGAAACAAGCCCCAAAATTTCATGTCATGGTTAAAATACTTAAGATTAAAATAATTAATTTTAATTAAGTGAAATACTAATTAAAATATTAACTTTTTTAGATTAAAATACCCTATAAAGTTTTTAATTAATTTAAAATTAAATATAACATAAATATTTCTATTTTTTTGTTTATTAATTTTTTCTCTGTTCAATGAGTCCAGAGGTATTTTTATTTTATCTTTGTTATTATTTTTCTTGCTTATATATGATTTTTTGAACTTGTTAAGCGTTTTATGGATTTATTTAAATCCAAAATAACCCATTTATCTACTTAACCACGTCGATGCCTCGTCAATCTTAGCATCTCTGAAGCTCCACGCGGTGCCCTCTGATTGGTTGCATTTTTCATGTGGCTGCCTCGTCACCCCGCGGTCCGCGATCTTGAGTCGCACTGTTACGCAGTCTGAACCAATTTGCGCTGTTCGTTCTAAATACATGAAGATGGAAGACATTGGTTCATTGTCCCCACGAGGCTATAACCCGAGATCCATCCATGATCAAGAGTCAAGGTTATACTCGGTTTTTAAAAAAATTAGATGGGGTTTGTTCCTAAAGTTTCTTGTCAATGAAGCGAACACATCTATACAGCTAGATGGGCATGAATTGTTGAGTCTCTTCACAAAAGCCCAAACTGAGGTCAAATTTAAATTTTTGAGTATATACCTTTGTCAAGAGGTGAGGCCTCAATTGAATCGGTTGAGAAACTTTGCCTTGGTCTCACGAACCTCCTCCTTGCTTTGATTTGAGCTGTGATTCAGCCTAGGTCCAAAAAGTGAATTGAGTTTGGTCTAGCAGTAAGTTGGAGGCTACGGGAGAAGGGGATTTCGATTGATGAAGTGTTTTTGGAGTGTGGGGAAGCTTTTAGAACAATCAATTTAGGTCTTTGGTTAGGTTGAGTTTATGATCGAAAAAAACCTGGATTTTAGTGGGGAAACTAGGGTATTGTGGCTGGTTTGAGATCTTAGAAATGATGGGGATGAGCTTCATGTGAGTTTAGGAGTGAATTGGAAGAAAGTTGGCAGGGCTTCGTCAAGGTTTGTGCATGTCCTAAATATTAGTTATGGGGTGGTCAATTTATAGGCTTTGTCATTTGGGTTCGATTGGCCAGGTTTTGGGGTGCAAATAGCCGCTTAGGTGGAGCTGAGATAGGGGCAATGATCCAATAGGGGTGAGCCACATTAAATGGGCTCAATTTTAGGTTTTCCCCTTTTAGTGGCTCTCTGTTTTGGACTTGCTGTCGACCATGATGGGGTGGTCGAGCTTGGGAGGTCAGTGGTGTGTAGTGATGAAGCCAATTGGATATTGCTATATGTACATGGGTTGAATTTATGTGGAAATGGTTGGATTGATTTTTTGGTTGACCTTGGGTTTGAGTCATATAAATAGGCTTGGCTCACCCCCCATGGTGGCTAGAGCTGATGGTTAGCATGGGGGCTTGGATGTTCAAGTCCCAATCATGGGGATTAGAGCTTAATCATGGGTTTAGGTGAATCATGGGAGTGGCTAAGTACTTTGGGGGGGAATCTTAAAAGGGGCTCCTCCTTTAGCTATAAGTGGTATGGTGGCTCATGTGTGGCTCATGCATGGCTCCTTGGCTTCTCTATGGCTTGGGTGAAGCCAAATCATTTGCTTAAGGCTTGTGCATGGCCCACATGGATTACATTAAAGAGGTGTGGGTGAATTTTGAGCTCTTGAAATTATTTTCCATGGGCTCCATTTTTTGTCATTTTAATCATGCCATTTTAAACATTAGGCTTGATAAAAATTTAATGTTATGAGGGGAGGGTCTAACTTTGTCATGAGGGTTTTTTTTCTTTTTAATTGAATTTGGATTTAAGCTTTGTTTTAATGAGCTTTTAAAATTGATTGTGAGCTTGGTGTTTAAATTGATCAAGGTGGATTTATTTTTTTTCTTCTTTTTTAAAGGGATTTTGTGCTTGGCTATAGTGGATGTTGGCTTTTTGGATTCATGGGGTCTTAGTTTTTTCATGATGGACTTTGGCGGGGGGGGGGGGGGATTTAACTTGATGATGAATTTGGATGCACTTAGTGGGTTTGGGGTAAACTTGATGGGTTTCAGAGGATTTGTTGGGTTTGGATGAATTTAGGTGGATTTGGGTGGATTTGGTGAGTTTGGGTGGATTTGAATAAATTTTGAAGGTTTTGATTTTGAGTTTAGGGGGGGTGTATATGAGTGGGGTAGAGTCATGTGTGAATGTGGTGATGTGAATGTGTGTGGTGTGAATGTGTGTGGAGTGAATGTGTATGTGGTGTGTGGGTGAGTGAGCGTGTATGTGGTTTGTGGGTGAGTGAGTGTGTATGTGATGTGTGGGTCTGTAGCACTCAAAATGGATGAAACTCTAGGTCACAAAGGTTTTCTTATGGCATTACCAATCCTTTTAGGAACTCAATTTGAGCTTCAGTATGTTGGTTCTAATCAACTCAACCAAGTGGTTGAGGATTTTGAACCACACATATGAAGCTACAAAGAGTTAAGAGAAGGTTTGAATTTCTAATTAGTGTGGACCCCACCACTAGTCTCCTAGGAATGTCAAAAGGGAACTCCCTATGACTAGATCCTAAGTTCTATAAGAGAAATTAGAATTCACCAAAATTGAGGTCAACATTTCCAAGAGAGTTGGTTCTAATAAATGTGCAATATCCTGTGATTGATTTTTTGTCGTTCACATCACTTGGCCAACTTGCATTAGCATAAGTGTGAAGAATAAAAGAACCAGCTTGAAAGGGAATGCCCAAATCTATAGTTCCTTGGAGATACCTTAAGAGACTGAGAGAGAGTTGACTGCAAACATAATTTCTAGTTGAGTTAAAGTAAGATATTGGAGAGACCCAACTATATGTTTGTATGAGAAGGATTGGACTAAAGTTCCAAGTTTTCGGTGGAGAATTTGTGAGGGTTTGAGGATTTGGTACTGGTTTGTAATCTTTCATACATGCTCGATTTAGTATGTCTTTGGCATAGTTTGTTTGATTGATGTGATAGCCTATTTTTTATGAATAATATGAATATCTAAGAATATATTAACTGAAACCATAAATTTCGTAGAAAATCTCTGTTGTAGTTCATATTGTAGTTGTTTTTATCAAGTTTGAATTATTGTCGCTTAATAATATATCATCAACATAGAGTAGGAGGTAGAGAAAATGAGAGTTGCGGTAATAGAAGTATAAGAGAAGGATCAACATTACTTTATTGAAAGCCAAATTTGAAGAGATGTGTAGTAAAGGTGTGATTCTATTGATTAGGTGCCTTCTTGAGACCATAGCTAGATTTCTATAAAAGACAAGCATAAGAGGGGTGAATGAGATATTTATAACCCGGTGGTTGATGCATATAACCTATTTGATGAAGTTAACCATGAAGAAAGGTATTAGATACATCCATGTGATAGATTTTCCACTTTTAATGAAGGGTTGAGAATGAGAAGTAGTCTTATTATTAGAATTTTGGCAAATGGACTGAATGTGTATGTATAATTGAGTCCATATTCTTTTTGATAACCCAAGGCTACTAATCTTGCCTTATACCGTGCCACTAAACCATCTGAATTTCTTTTGATTTTGTAAGTCCATTTTTTGCCAAGTACGGGCTGATTGAAAAGAAATGGAAGAAGTTTCCAAGTGTTTTGTTTTTGTAGAGCACAAAAGTTCCCCTTCCATTGCTTTCTTCAAGGATCTTATTGACTAGCTTGATTATAAGTAGTGGGTTCTGTTTAGGATAAATGAACCTGCACCAAATCAAAGATTTTCTTCTTGTTTTTAGATGTCGTAACCATATGATGTTGCGATAGATTGTTGGGATGAGGTGGTACAGAAATGGACAATTTTTCAGATGCGCAGGTGTTCGAACCCGTAAATTCAGCCTGTACCGATTTTAGATCGATTGGTAGTGTGGTGCTAACATCTTGGGATAATTCTGGAGGAGTTGCTGTTATGATATACGTGGATGGGCTGGGTGAATCACATGAGGTAGAACAGGTTTGTAGATTAGAAGTTGGTCGGAGAGCAATTGGGGAGGGTATAGAGGTATTTTGGGTTAATGGTTTAAGTTATCTAAGTTGTTTGTTGGGATAGATAGTTTCATTAAATGAAACATGACCTAAATTATGAAATTACATGTGGTGTGACCCACAATTTTATATTATGATATTTTTAATTTAATTGCAACGACGCCAAAAACTTGACCCCGCTATATTATATGTATAGAATTGTAATTGTTTATGTTGTAGATGCTACGCAAGTATACGTATCGTATCAAGTAATACAGGACTCTAGTGGAGTCCTGGTTATCGATCCCACAGGGAAATAGAAAATTAAATAACAACTAATTTTAAAATAATAATAATAATTTTAAAATAGTATACAAAAATTTGGAATTCTAAATTTAAGCGCAATAAAGTAAACTAAGTATTTTAATTAGGTAACTTAACTAAGTAGAAAATTAATACGTATTGAAAGTGCAGGAAATTGAACTAATTGCTAAATAAGTCTTAACTATTCAGAAAAAGTATCCTTCCCCTTGTTTAGAAATTTAAGTGATTGATGAATTTAAATAGATAATTTTAAGGTATTGTGACAAATAGGAGCATTCCTATTCTTTATCCTTTGGTCCAGGTGTAAAGAATATTGACTAATCCTATGTTTGATTACTGAATCTGCTGGCTAGGCTGGGAGGATACCGCTCGAGGGCTAACATCTACACTTCGACTCTCAAACAATAGGACCGAATTGAATATTTTAGTACGTCACACTAAAATGCTCAATTCTACGCCCAATGATATTATTTCCCTATTTATTTGCACCTTCCTTCCAAGGCTTTTGAATTCCCCGAATATCAGATGTAATTTTTACTATAGTTGATATTCAACATATTTTAACTAATCAAATGGCCAGTTTGAAAGTAAATTAGGTTTTAAGTAAAAATTATCACAATTTATTAATATATATAAAAGTACTTCTATTTTTAGTTCATCAAGTCACTTAATTTCATAAACGGTGAGAAAAGCTAATAAACTACTCGGAATGCATGGGAACTAAACTAAGCATGGATTTCATTTAAAGTTAAAAACAATAAATACAAATACTTATCTTGATTTATCCCCAAGCAGACTCCTCGTAGTTCCTTTGACTCTTCCTTCCAGTACAGCACGACTCACTAATTACTCACTAAACTCACTCAAGACACAATTTGACACACAAAACTGCACTTAAAAGACACAAAAATAATACACAACACAAAATAACACACACAAAAGACACAAAATAACACTCAAACAACACACAAAAGACTCTTCAAAGACTGATTTTCGCCCTCTATATATAGAGGTGAGCAAAGGACCAAGAGGTGTGTAAGCATCTCTTCAAAAGGTGTCCAGGTTCAATGTATCTGCGCCATTTGAACTATCTTGCCGTCGGCGACGAACTACCTCGCTGTCGGCGAGGCTTCTAGAAGGTCTTCGAACCGCGCTATCTCGCTGTCGGCGGGCTCGGGCTCGCTGTCAGTGAGACAATTATAAATCCTTCAGAAATGTCTCCTCGTAACCTCGCCGTCGGCGGGCTCGATCTCGCCGTTGGCGACTCAGCACAAATTGCATTATTTTCTTCCTTTTTGCTCCAAATCCGCTCCTTTTTATGATTTTTGCTTTTATCACCTAAATTCTCCATTCCTGCAACAAAATAAAGAAAATACCTTTCTTTAAAGTGCAATTTCATCAAAAATAGGTATGAATTTCTTAATAAAATTTTCAGTGATCAAAATCCCCCAAACTTATTACTTGTCCTCAAGTAATTTTAGTACTTACATAAAAATAATGAGTTCTATAATAAGATTTTTCAATTTAAATAACTATGAATTAGATTAATTAATATCATAATAAAGTTAAATAAAAATAATTCATGTAATTTAATTAATCTTATAGAAATAAATTATTTAGTTATCGAGTCTAAGATTTCTAACTTACTATTCATTTCGGGAATGACTATATTTAAAAGAATAACTACTTAAGATATTCATATGATAAGAAATTCAGAAAACACTATTAGGTAAAATTCTAATCCATAAACATAAGTTTGGAAATATCTAAGTTTTTCACTTTAGGTTAATTCAAATGAAGCTAATTTTTGATAAGGCATCTCCTCGAAGCTTCTCCTCATTTTTCTTTTTCTTTTTCTTTTTCTTTTTCTTTTTCTTTTTTTCTAATGAGGATTATCGTATCCTGGAGAGCTCGTTAATAATTTTGAACTTCATTTTCATCTTCCTAAATTTGAAACTTAGAAATATTTCTTAAGCTTATATATACTTCATAGTTTTTACTTCATTGATTTTCAATCTTTTCTTTTTCACTTGAATACTTAAGAATTTTAATTTTAGAATATAGTTTTCCTTACTAAAAATAGTTTACTATATTCTTATTCCCTTTAACCAAATATTTTATTCTATTTAATTAATTAAAGCACTAGAAATATTTCATTTAACCTTTTATAATAATTAAATAAAATAATTCATATTAATTAAATTGAAAATTTTGCTATAAAAATCATTTTATAATAATTTGAAAATAGAAATTGAGAACAAGTTAATAACTAAATTTGTATTTTACTCCCCCAAACTTAATTTTTTATATCTACTCTAAATAATGAAAAAGGGAAAGTAAATAAATCATACCTTTGAAGTTTAGGTATTTCTTTTTCTTTGAAATTTTTGCGAGCTTTTTCATTTTTCATTGAACTCGTATCGTTAGTATTCTCCATATATATATAACAATTTAAAGAAAATGCGAGGATAAAATCCGAGATAAGTATTAAATACAACAATTAAAATTAACTCTACACTACACATATGAATTACTAACATATTAAAAACATTGAACTAACAGATTAACAATTTTACAACTTAAAACAATACAGAAAAAAATAAAAATAAAAACATACTAAAGAAAACTAAAATCCTATTTAACATAAAAACAAATGCAATTAACTAACACAAAAAAACAATAACTAAACTATTATCACAATTCAAGCAAATTAATCTAACTAACATCCAATGTCTCACAACATAAAGTCCTGAATATTACAAACATATAAAAGTTTCCAAAATAACTTAACATCAAACAAACAAAACAAAACAAAGTCTCTAATCTTATTCATCAAAGTCCCAGGCTATATCATCTCCTCCCTGATCTGTAGGCTGAGAAGACTGAGCAGGCTGGTACTGTGAATATCGGGGGAACTCAGGAAAGACAACATCTAAATCACCACTCCTATAACGACGTTCAGCTTCATAGTATGCAATCTCGTATTCCGAATGTCGCCTGGAGATATTCGCTATCATAATCATGTATCCTCTCCGGATTATCGATCCTTTGATCAAAATGATCAAATCTTCTCCCCATATTTTCTCCAAATGACTCAAAACTTCTCCTATGCAGTGTCAATTCATTCATCAGATCTTGTAGGGTAGGGGTGGTAGGCTCAGGAGGTCCATAGCTTGTAGAGGGTATATCTCTACTTGACTGAGTGAAATAACTTCTCACTCCTGATCTCCATCCTTCGTGGGATTCATATTTCTTTATATTAGCCTGAGTTAGGGGTTTCATAGGCTCTATCCATTCCTCATCATCTCTTGCCTCTACCCCAGATAATTGGCAAAGTGCATAGATAAGACCAGGATGTCCTAGTCCTCCTCCACTTTCATTTCTACGATGGCTAATATGTTTTTATATATAACATTCCCACATTAATACTCTTACGGTTCCGAATACGAAATTCGGAAGCTGCTACATCTCTTGTTACCTTACTTATGGTGGTAGGTAGGTAACAAAGTAGAACAAATAAAATAATGCCAGGCTTTAGATGTTGCATTTAGCATAGAAAGAGGGAAGTTTACCCGTTCTCGTTGCTTTATCTTCCAGACTCCTTTCCCATCAGTGAGAAAGTTAATCACTTCTTCTAATGGTCCTTCCATAGTTCCAAAAGTTTCATATTCGCTCCAGGTGTCTTGAACTTCATAATATGCGTTAATCCTAGCAGCGTTGAAATCAACAAAAAAATCCTCTAACCTTTACTGGTGCATCTTCAGCCTGTGTTAAATTTGCATAAAATTCTTTTACTACTTCCACAACTGCTCTGTTGGTAACGAAACAAAAGTTTTCCCATCCTCGCTCCTTTATAACTCGCTCTACTTCTCCTCCTGGATTCTTGAAAACTCGATCTTGTATGCACTTTCTTGCTTGAATATTTTGAAAATATCGTGTTTGTGCTCTCGCATTAATGAATCGAGTTTCGTCAAAATCTAATCGTCGCTTTTGTCGTGGAGCCATTTCTCGATACGTGAAATTTACAAAAAATTTTTTAACTAAACTCCAAAATATTACTAAAAAGGCTTCTCACAACAACTAAAATCCATTTAAATCAATTTCTATGAAATTCTTCCAAGTATTTTCTTCACATTTCGAAATTTTTCAAAATATCCCAATGTAGAAGAAATCAATGGTGAAAATCAAAAAATTTTTGCATAGGAGTGAAGCACTTACCAAGAGAAATTGAAATCCGGTGTCAAAAAGTGTTGAAATCGCTTCAAATCCAAGATCTCTCAAGCCATAGGTCGGTTTTTGCGAAAATGAGAGGTTGGGGATGATGAATAGTGTTTTTGACCGGTCAAAATATATGTTTTTAGCGACCTCGCTGTCAGCGAGATTTTTCTTGCCGTCGGCTAGCTAATATTTTTCGGAACAAAAAACTCTCGGGAAAAATCCGCTGTTGACGAGAAATTCTTCGCTGTCAGCGAGATCGATCTCGCTGTCGGCGGGATTTTTCTCGCCGTCGGCGAGATTCCAAAAAAATTTAATTTTCCGAAATTCGTCACTCATTTTCGTCCTTGATTTGCCTTATATTATATTTCGATCACATCATTTATTAATTTAATATGAAGATTAGCTACTTATACACGAAACAAATTCACACAACACAACAAATTAACTTTAATATTGAAATCCATGAGATGTACAAACTAACATAATTTTAAACTCTATAATCAAACTTCGATTCTCCAATCCTTACTACTATCAGCATCGCAAACCAATCCACGACACACTAAATGCTGATACAAAACTATGACGCATATCTCAATTAAGTTTGAGATATTCAAATCATCACTCCATACATAATAAAATCTAAATCAAATCAAATAACATAAATACAAACATACTATGGAAATTTTTACTACTACTCTTCAATGTGAGAATCTTCATCTTCTCTGATATTTCCGATATGAGGATGATGCACAAATAAATTATAGAAAGGCCTGAAGGGAAACTCCGAAGCAGATTCTTCAGTGATCCGACCCTTCGTCTCGGTAAATGAAGAAAGCTAGCTTCCGGGTGTCCGAATGATCAAAGTGTTCCTTCATCCTCCAGATCGATGTGATCGAATACATCGGATATATTGTCGATTGAATCTCTCGCTTTCTGCAGTTCTTTCTCCATTCCTTTAATTTTCTTCATAAGTAACTCCATTTTATACGAAATAGGCCTTGCTATAGGATTATTCCGTGAAGCTCTATCGGAGATAAATGTAATTTCATCATTATTGTCCAAAGTAGGGAACATATCCGTAGGATCGAGCGGCTTCAAGGTAACAAAACCTTTTCCCAAGCTTCATAAGAAACACGGTATCGATCGCATAATGCAAAAATAGTAGATGGGTGTCCTAGTCAGTGAACCGACCCATGCACAATTAAACCCAATGCAGACTTAACAATTATTGATCTAATATCAATAGGCAATCCATTTTGAATACAATAATTCAATATAGCGCATTCCTTCGAAACCTTGTTTACCCTCATAGTAGGTAACAATTTAGATGAGATGAAAAAATGCCAGTGCTTTGAGACTGGATTCAAAAGTGATGCAAAGAAACTAACATACCCGTCTTCACGCATTTCCCAATCTTCCGGTTCATCAGTCAGATATCGAAATTCATATTATATCGAGAAGGCACAAAATTTGAATAGTGACATACCGGGGTGTTTTCTATAGAGAATAATTCATTTACTCTTGATGGAGTAAACGTCACCCATCTTCCTCGGACGTAGACATTCCCATTGTTGATCGCATGTAAGTTAGAGTAGAACTCTTTCATAACTGGAATAACAACAGCAGACGTAGTGTAACAAAATACCTCCCAGTGCCGCTACGCGATCGTTTCTTCTATCTTCGTAGTGGAATTCTCTAATCCTCGATTAACAAATCCCCGTTCCTTGATAACTCTTTTCTTTACCAAAACCTTGTTGAAGATCCGCTGCGCTTCCGCACTCACAAATTTCCTCCGGTTAAACACTCCAGAATTAGAGGAATCTAAGAATTTGGAGGCCATTATGGTGAATGAAATGAATTCTAGTGAAGAAGACAGATCTAGAATGATTTAAGAATGGGTTTTCACAAAGGAATTGGTGTTGAAACCGTCCAAATCGGCATTCAAATTATAAATTACTCATCTTTATAACTTCCTCGCTGTCGGCGAGAAGTTTCTCGCCGTCGGCGACTCGGTTATAAGCCGCCTCCCATGTTCTCGGCTGTCGGCGGGACGTTTCTCGCTGTCGGCGAGCTCGATAAATAAAGCTGAATTTAAATTAGGCGCGAACCTCGGCTGTCGACGAGTATCGACCTCGCCGTCGGCGAGATTCCAAAATAATGTCCAATTTCGCTCTAAATCGAATAATTTCTTTTCTCATCATAATGGTTCGAATATGTGATAATTCTTAATAATAATTGAGTAGTAAAGTTTCAATAATATAGACTAACTATTAAGATACAATAAAAATAGATAACTAATATGGGTTGCCTCCCATAAAGCGCTTGGTTTAACGTCGTCAGCCCGACCTAATTTCAATTATTAATCGGAGTCGACTAAGCATTAAAACCTCTTTATAGTTAGGTCTTATACCTTCGAAATATGGTTTTAATCTATGTCCATTAACTTTAAATTTATGTCCAGTTTTTGGATCTTCGATTTCTATAGTTCCATATGAAAATATTTGGGTTATGGTGAAAAGTCCTAACCATCGAGACTTCAATTTTCCAGGAAATAATTTCAATCTAGTATTATATAACAAAACTTCCTGTCCTGGTTCAAAATTTCTCTGATTAATCTTCCGATCATGCCATAATTTCATCTTTTCTTTATAAATCTGATCATTATCATATGATTCATTTCTTAATTCTTCCGATTCATTTAATTGCGACAATCTTTTCTCACCAGACTTCCTTCATATTATAATTAAATTCTTTAATCGCCCGATATGCTTTATGTTATAATTCAATCAGTAAGTGGCATGTTTTTCCATATATAAGCTCGTAAGGAGTCATTCCAATCGGAGTTTTATAAGCGATCTATAAGCCCATAATGCACTTGTCTAATCTAATAGACCAATCCAACCTATTTGGGTTTACTGATTTTTCTAAAATACGTTTAATCTCACGATTAGATACTTCAACTAATCCGTTGAGTCTCGTGGATGATAAGCGATGGATATCTTATGAGTAATATTGTATTTTTCTACTAGTTTGTGAATGTATTTATTTCTAAAATGAGTTCCTCCGTCGGTGATAATCACTCTCGGCATTCCAAATCTAGTAAAAATATTTTTCATCGAAATTTTGAAACACTCTTAGCATCACACCTAGAGTAAAGCTTGTGCCTCAATCCATTTGGAAACATAATCAACGACTACTAATATATATGAGTTTCCAAATGAAGGAATAAAAGGTCCCATAAAATCTAATCCCCGAACATCAAAAATTTCAACTTCTAATATAAAATTCGTAGGCATTTCGTTTTTTCTAGATATATTTCCTACTCTTTGACATTTATCGCAAGTTTTAATATATCCGTATACATCTCTAAATAGATAGGCCGGTAAAATCCGGATTGTAGAATCTTATAAGCGGTTTTATCGATCCCAAAATGTCCTCCAAAATCGGAATCATGACATTTTTGAACAATTGGTTCGATTTCTTCATAAGGTACACATCTTCTAATAATTAAATCCTTACATTGCTTATATAAATATGGTTCATCCCAAAAATATGATTTAGTATCATGAATGAATTTTTTCTGTTGTTGCTAAGTTAGCATAGGTGGTAAAATATTACTAACTATATAGTTTACTATATCGAGATACCATGGTATTTTCCACTCATTGATATTATATAGTTGTTCATCGGGAAAAGCTGTACATAATTTCATTTTCAATATCGGATAATTCATGATTTTCTAATCTTGATAAATGATCCGCAATTTGATTATCGAGTTCCTTTCTTATTAACGATCTCAAAATCGAATTCTTGCATTAATAGCATCCATCTAATTAATCTTGGTTTGGAATCTTTCTTTTGCATTAAATATTTGATAGCGAGAATGATCGGTATGCACGATACATTTTGTTCCAATCGGATAAGGTCTAAATTTATTAAAACCATATACTACCGCTAATAATTCTCTTTACAGTAATCGTATAATTTATTTCAGCATCATTTAGAGTTTTACTAGCATAGTATATAACTTTAAAAATCTTTTCATATCTTTACCCAAGAACTGCTCCTATAGCTTAATCACTAGTATCACACATAAGCTCAAATGGTTTCTCCCAGTTAGGTGAAACTATTATAGGTGTTGTAATTAATTTTTCTTTTAAGAGTTCAAAAGCATTCAGGCATTCGATTGAAAATTCAAATTTCTTGTCCTTTTCGAGAAGTTGGCATAGAGGTTTAGTAATTTTTGAAAAATCTTTTATATAGCGTCTATAGAATCCGAGCATGTCCAGAAAACTTCTTACCCCTTTTACCTAGTTGGAGGTGGTAATTTAGTTATAACTTGAATTTTTGCGGGGTCCATGCCTTTTTCGAAATTTTATGCCCTAATACAATGCCGCCCGCAACCATAAATTGACATTTCTCCCAATTTAGAACTAAATTTGTTTTCTCACATACTTCTAATACTTTTTCGAGATGAGTTAAGCATGTGTCAAATGATGTTCAAAATACGGAGAAATCATCCATAAATACTTCTATTCCATTGTCAATTAACTTACTAAATATAGACATCATACATCTACGGAATGTTGTTGGTGCATTACATAATCCAAAAGGCATTCTTCGAAAAGCGAAAGTTCCATAAGGACTAGTAAATGTAGTTTTCTCTTGATCCTCGGGAGCAATTTGTATTTGATGATAACCGGTGTATCCATCTGAAAACAAAAATACTTATGTCCAGTTAATCTATCTAACATACGATGCTAGAAATGGTAAAGGGAAGTGATCTTTCCTGGTGGCGGTATTTAATTTCCTATAATCGATACATATATGCCAACCGGTAACTTGTCTTATAGGAATAAGATCGTTATTTTCATTGGCGATGACGGTCACTCCTCCCTTCTTAGGAACACGATGAATTGGAGCTTACCCAAGCATCGTCATTAATAGGATATATAATACCATTATCTAACCATTTTAAAATTTCTTTCTTAACTACTTCTTTCATTATCGCGTTTAATCTCCTTTGGGGATCTGCTTTAGGTTTATGTTCATCATCTAAAATAATTCTATGCATACAAATTGAAGGACTAATTCCTTTAATATCTGCTAAAGTCCAACCAAAAGTTTTCTTATATTTTTTTAAAGTTTCTAAAAGTTTTAGTTCTTGAGATTCGTTTAATGCAGATGAAATAATAACTGGTAAAGTTGAAGAATTACCTAAATAAGCATATTTCAAATGATCGAGTAATATTTTTAGCTCGAGTTCGGGAGGTTTAATAATTGATGGAACTATATTCTTGTCGATGTTTTCGGTATTATCCAAAAATTCAAATCTTTCCTGAATATAATCTAATTCTTCATTATTATCTTCAATTAATTCGAGTGTTTTCTTTTCTAATTTATCTTCGTAATATTCCTTAAAATGTTCGCGTTGTAAATGTTCAAGTATTTCCATCCGAAAACATTCATCATCTTTTTCTAGCGCAGGATATTTCATTGATTTTGCAATATTAAATGTAACTTTTTGGTCATTTACTCTCATAGTTAATTCTCATTTACGAACATCGATCATAGCTTTTCCGAGTAGCTAAAAATGGTCTTCCTAAAATGATAGGAATTTCTTTATCTTCCTCCATATCTAAAACAATAAAATCTACTTGGGAAGATAAATTTATCTACTTTTACTAACACATCTTCAATAACTCCCTTAGGATAGGTAACCGAACGATCGGCTAATTGAAGGGTTACTGAAGTAGGTGTAATTTTTCCTAATCCTAATCTCTTAAAAATCGATAGAGGCATTAGATTGATGCTTGCTCCTAAGTCGCACAAAGCTTTTCCATAAAATTTTTCTCCTATAGCGCGGGGTATAGTGAAACTACCGGGATCTTTCAATTTTTCGGGAAGCTTCTTTTGAATAATAACACTACACTCTTCACTAAGTGTGATTGTTTCATTATCGGTGAATTTTCTTTTCTTATTTAGAATATCTTTCATAAATTTTACATAATTTGGCATACGATCTAAAGCTTCGACAAAAGATATATTGATTGTTAATTTCTTTAATATTTCGAGGAATTTAGCAAATTGTTTATCTTTTTTATGTTGAGCTAGTCGTTGAGGAAATGGTGGTGGAGGTTTTTCAACGAAATTTTCATAGGTATTAAAGGATGTTCTAAGTTTGAATCTTGTTGAAGTGTTTCCTTTTCAATTTCCACTTCCTCTTTTTGGCTTTCAAGTTCTTTTTGAATTTGAGGTTCTAATTCTTTTCCACTTCTTAGTTGTATTGCTTTAATTTGTTCTTTTCCTTGATCTTTAGGATTTATTTCCACATTACTAGGAAAAGTTCCGGTATTCTATTATTTAGCGCGAGTAGTAATATGTCCAAGTTGAGTTTCGATATTTTTAATAGATGTTCCTTGAATTTGTAATTGATTTCCTTGAATTTGTAGTTGATTTCCTTGATTTTGTAGTTGATGACCCATATTCGGAATTAATTCATCCATAGATAATTTCTTATCTTTGAATTGAGGGTTATTGTTATTAAATCCAGAGTGGGTAATTAGGTTTATAGTTTGGATTCTCTTGATTAGGTTGATTCATCCATTGTTGATTAGATGTGTTATTCCAATTAAAATTTGGATGAGTTTTCCAACCAGGATTATAATAGTTTGAATAAAGGTTATTAGTTCTATTATTAATAGCATTTAAAGTTTCATAATTAGATTGAGATTCTATGATTTGTCCAGATGAGTTTTCTTCTAAAGTAGGAGAGTAGTTCATTCCAAAATGATCTAATTTCTTAGATATATTAGCAATTTGAAAAGCTAACATAGATATTGCATCGTTTTCATGAATGCTGGCTATCTTTTTCGGATTTACTCTATCAGCAGGCCATTGGAAATTATTTGTTGCCATTTCTTCGATTAGTGCATAAGCTTCATCAAAGGGTTTAGACATTAATGAACCTCCAGAGACGGCATCGATGAGTGATCTTAAGGATCCTACTAATCCATTATAAAAGGTTTGAATAATCGGCCAATCTGGTAGCACATGATGTGGGCATTTCCTAAGAAGTTCCTTAAATCTCTCCCAAGCTTCATATATTGATTCTCCATCTAACGACAAAAGAAGTTATATCATTTCTAAACTTAGCGAGTTTTAGATGGTGAAAAATATTTGGATAGAAATTTTTGTGATAATTCTCCCCAAGTTTTAATAGATCCAGGTGCTTAACGAATTAACCACATTTTAGCCTTATCCCTTAATGAAAAAGGAAAAAGTCTAAGTCTTATAGCATCGTCGGATACTCCTTGATATTTAAAAGTTGCACAAAGTTCTAGAAAACTAGCAAGATGTAAGTTAGGATCTTCGATAGGTGAACCAACTAAATTGATTATTTTGTACCATTTGGATAATTGCGAGTTTAAGTTCGAATGAATTAGCAGTTACATCGGGGTTTTGAATAGTTAAATGAATTTCATCCGATGTAGGGTTGGCATAATCTCTTAATGGTCTTTGTTGGTTCATATTTTGAATTTCAGGAATATTCGCCATTTGTGTTAAATTTATAATTTGTTTCTTTTGTTTTCTAATTCTTTTAATTGTACGCTCTAATTCAGAATCGTAAGGGATTAAATTTGCGTTTCCAAATTTGCGCATACAATTTTAGAATAAATATTAATTTATTTATTATGATTATTTTAAAATAGTCCGTTACTCTAGTAAATTTTTCTTACTTTCCCGGCAACGGCGCAAAAACTTGACCCACGATTTTTTTGTTATGATATTTTTAATTTAATTGCAACGACGCCAAAAACTTGACCCAGCTATATTATATGTATAGAATTGTAATTGTTTATGTTGTGGATGCTACGCAAGTATACGTATCGTATCAAGTAATACGGGGCTCTAGTGGAGTCACGGTTATCGATCCCACGGGGAAATATAAAATTAAATAACAACTAATTTTAAAATAATAATAATAATTTTAAAATAGTATACGAAAATTTGAAATTCTAAATTTAAGCGCAATAAAGTAAACTAAGTATTTTAATTAGGTAACTTAACTAAGTAGAAAATTAATACGTATTGAAAGTGCAGAAATTAAACTAATTGCTAAATAAGTCTTAACTATTCGAAAAAGTATCCTTCCCCTTGTTTAGAAATTTAAGTGATTGATGAATTTAAATAGATAATTTTAAGGTATTGTGACAAATAGGAGCATTCCTATTCTTTACCCTTTAGTCAGAGTGTAAAGTATATTGATTAATCCTAAGTTTGATTACTAAATCGCGGCTAAGCTTGGGAGGATACCGATTGCCACTTCGTAGCTCCCACGTTCCCTGCTCTGAGAGCTAACATCTATACTTCGACTCTCAAACAATAGGACCGAATTGAATATTTTAGTCGTCACACTAAAATGCTCAATTCTACGCTCGATGATATTATTTCCTATTTATTTGCACCTTCCTTCCAAGGCTTTTGAATTCCCGAATATCGGATGTAATTTTTACTATAGTTGATATTCGACATATTTTAACTAATCAAATGGCCGGTTTGAAAGTAAATTAAGTTTTAAGTAAAAATTATCACAATTTATTAATATATATAAAAGTACTTCTATTTTTAGTTCATCAAGTCACTTAATTTCATAAACGAGGAGAAAGACTAATAAACTACTCGAATGCATGGGAACTAAACTAAGCATGGATTTCATTTAAAGTTAAAAACAATAAATACAAATACTTATCTTGATTTATCCCCAAGCGGACTCCTTGTAGTTCCTTTGACTCTTCCTTCAGTACTGACACGACTCACTAATTACTCACTAAACTCACTCGAGACACAATTTGACACACAAAGCGCACTTAAAAGACACACAAATAATACACAACACAAAATAACACACACAAAAGACACAAAATAACACTCAAACAACACACAAAAGACTCTTCAAAGACTGATTTTCGCCCTTTATATATAGAGGTGAGCAAAGGACCAAGAGGTGTGTAAGCATCTCTTCAAAAGGTGTCCAGGTTCAATGTATCTGCGCCATTTGAACTATCTTGCCGTCGGCGACGAACTACCTCGCTGTCGGCGAGGCTTCTAAGGTCTTCGAGCCGCGCCATCTCGCTCGTCGGCGGGCTCGGGCTCGCCGTCGGCGAGACGGTCTATAAATCCTTCGAAATGTCTCCTCGTAACCTCGCCGTCGGCGGGCTCGATCTCGCCGTCGGCGACTCGAGCCAAATTGCATTATTTTCTTCCTTTTTGCTCCAAATCCGCTCCTTTTTATGATTTTTGCTTTTATCACCTAAATTCTCCATTCTTGCAACAAAATAAAGAAAATACATTTCTTTAAAGTGCAATTTCATCAAAAATATGTATGAATTTCTTAATAAAATTTTCAGTGATCATGGTGGGATCAAAACATTTGTACCCTTTGACATGAGAAGAAAATCCAAGAAATATACACGTTGTAGAGCGTTGTTGGAGCTTATTTCGGCGGATTGACGGTAACCAAGGAAAACATTGACATCCATATGTCTTGAGATGACTGTAGCATGGAATAGAGCCATAAATTAGTTGATATGATGACTTCTTAGCAGTCACTTTGAATGGTAACCAATTGATCAAGTAAATTGCAGTGAGGACCTTCTCAAGCCAAAGGGTTTACATTGGAATCGGCCACAAGTGCTCTAGTAGTTTCTAATATGTGACGATATTCCCTTTCTGCAATCCCATTTTGTTAAGGCGTATAAGAACAGCTAGCTTGCTGGATAATTCCATAGGTATTAAGTAAATTTTTGAACTGCTGGATAGTGTATTCCCCACCATTATCTGACCTGATTACCTAATTCTTTGATTAAAGTGAAGTTCCATTTGTTTGAATTTAATAAAGTGGCAAGCAACTTCAGGTTTACTAGTCATAGGATAGAGCCATATAAACCTGGTAAAGTGACCAAAACAACACATAATAGCAATAGCCTTAATTAGACATAGTTGAGGAGGGACCCCAAACATTTTGTATGTATTAAAGCTAACGGATTACATTGAGTACTTGCGGACTTATTAAAAGGAATACAATGACATTTTATAGTATAAGAAGTGCAAAAAGAAGAATTGTTAGGAAGATGTAAATGTGGTTGTTGCTTGGCAAAGAGTTGTATGGTTTAGAGAATAGGATTTTAGAGAATAGGATATCCAAGACACCTATGCCATTGATCTAAATCAATGATGACCAAAGCAAGAGCTTGAGCATTGGTGGATAACATGATACAATCTTTTATTTGTTATACATTAGCATAAAAAATATATATATGTAGTTATTATCGTGAGCTAACTGAGATATGGATATTAGATTGTGAGAAATTTGAGGAGCATGAAATAGCTTAGAGAGAAGTAGCTTACGATTAGGAGTATGTAGGCTGTCACTCCTAGAGTGTTGTATGGAAACAATGTCATCATTGCCTAACATCACACTTCCATTACCTTTATTTGTTTCAAGGAGTTGCAATTTGTTGTAGTCAACAGTCAAATGAGAAGTAGTTCCTGTATCCATATACCAATCTGATTTAAGGGAAGGATCAGTGGAAGTGACATAAGCCATATGTGAATTTGGAGCAGCCAAAACATTGAAATTTTTGGGTTGATACTTGACATTGAGTCGGTGCTAACAAAACATGACCTGATTAATTGCATATTTGACGAAGAACTGATCCAAAAGATTTTGTTGAGTAGGAGGATTTTGTGTTCTTTTCAAAGAGTGATTGTGAGAGCCAACCAACTTGTATAAAATTTTTAATTTCCTTTGTGGGAGGGAGTAAAGAGCTATTTGGGAATCTGTTTCAAGATTTTTAGTCTTGAAGTCCGACGAAAGATTTATTTCCTTGCTGATTAAAAGAGCATGTGGAATTTCAAGACTTGTGGGAGCAGATTGGGTTCTTATAACCATTTTAAAAGCTTGATAGGTGTTGTGAAAAATGACGATAATAAAGTGAAAAATGGAATGAGAAAAAAATTGCAGGCCGAAAAAAGTAACACCAGAGCGATACATAGATTTATGTGGTTCGACAAATTTGCCTACATCCACGGAGCTGTAGAGGATTTTATTTCACTAAGGAATTACATCGTCGAGCACCTCAACGTTTACAAGAAAATCTCTATTTTCTTCTCTCCCTTTCTCTCTTTCTCTCTTAAAGGACTTGGCTTGGCCCTTGCTTGGTTCTTGCTTGGCACTTGGTTGGCTTGACTTTCCTAAGCCAAAAGAGGCTATTTATAGAAAACAAGAGAGTGGTAGGTGGGAAGTAGGTGAGCGGTAGGTGGGATGTGATAGGTGAGCGGTAGGTGGGAAGGTAGGTGAGTGGTAGGTGAGATTCTTAATTAAGAATCTAATTAATGTGGATCGGGTCTCCACATTACCTAAAAATTCTCCCACTTGGAGACTGAGACATTGACTGCATCACCTACTAGCTGCATCACCTACTGACTGCATCATCTACTAATTGTACCGACCTTTTCCTTAAACACGATATCCTCCACCCCTGCAACTCAAAACCTCTGTTTTCATGCCAGAAGATCAGCTGAAGTCAAGCACAACTTCAGCTTATCACTAGTAACACCCTCAGTTGACATATCAGTGTCGACATAGCCTTGTACCACCAAGCTCTTTCTTGGGTTACTCTTGTATCTGCTTACAACTCCCACTGCATGAGCACTATCCTGCCCCTACTGAAAGACAAGTCCAGCCTTATACCTCTTACTGCCACCAAGCGTAATCTTCACCTGGTACACCCACTTGTAGTGCAATGCCTTCTTCCTTTGTGGAAGTTCTGTCTGGTCCCAAGTATGATTTCCTAACAGAGAATCCATCTCATCCTTCATGGCCAGCTCCCACTTGCTCGAATTTTTATCTTGTAAGATTTCTTCATAACTCTGTAGTTCTCTACCATTTGTCTGTACAAGGTCCGGTTTTCCTGCCTTCGGCTCTCTGCCACTTTTCAAGAAATTGATCTTCTTTTGCTTCTCCATAATGCACATCTGACGCATGTGTCCAAGTCTTCAATGTCTCAGAACTCTCGTGCTCTCTGCAACTGTAGTAGCAACAATGCTGAGTAAACCAGTAGTCATATATAGTGTGTCAATTTTCTTACCCGAGCCAGTACTAATGCTCCTTTGGTAACCTTCCAGATGCTATCTGAGAACACTACCGAATGACTACCCTCATTCAGCTGCTCAACAAAGATAAGGTTTTTCTTCAACTCAAGAACGTACCTTTTGCAAAGTCCATTTGCTCTTGTTAGGAAGAGCAATATCAACGTCTCCCATCCCCACCACGTCCAGAGCTTTTCCATCAGCCAGATGTACCTTTCCAAAGTCGTCTGCAACATAATTTCGCATCAACTATCGGTGGGAAGATGTATGGAAGGAAGCCCCTGAATCCAGTATCCAGTCATCAACAGAACTGTGAACTGTCAGCAATAGCGTATCATGTATTTTTTCAGTTATAACGTTAACGCCATCATTCTCCTTCTTCTTAGGATTCCTGCAGTTCATTTTTATGTGGCCAACCTTGCCACAATTCCAGCAAGTTGCTTGCTGACAAGATTTTGATTTTGATCTTCCTCTGTTTGAGCTCCTGTCTTGTGATATCCCTCTGGAATCAACAATCAGTGTCGAACTCGAACTCAAAGTCTCGTCAGAATCTTTTCTGCGCACCTCTTCAGCCAAAATCAAATCACGAATATCATCATATTTCAGTTTAGATTTACCTGCATAATTGCTAACTGTCATTCTCATGGCTTCCCAATTATTTGGCAACGAAGCCAACAATATCAACGCATGTATCTCATTATCAAAATTAATTTCAACATATGACAATTGCTTTGTGATAGTGTTGAAATCATTCAGGTGTTGAGTAACAGACACACGTTCCGCCATCTCCAAGTTGAATAACTTTTTCATCAAGTGCACTTTGTTATTTGCCGATGGCTTTTCATACATACCTGATAAAGCCAACATGAGATCTGCAGTAGTCTTTTCCTTGATGACGTTGTGGGCAACCGATCTCGACAGGTTTAATCGTATAACCCTCATAACCTATCGATTTAACAGATTCCATTTTGTCTCGTCCATCTTTTCTGGTCGTTTTCCCAGTAACGGAAGATGAAGTTTCTTCCTATAGATGTAGTCCTCTATTTGCATACTTCAGTAAGCAAAATATGTGTCATTGAACTTCTCGATCCCCAATGTCATCACTTCGTCTCCGCCCATCATTCTTCCTTAGATCCGAACATGGAGCTCTAATACCAGTTGTTGTGAAAAAATGATGATAATAAAGTGAAAAATGGAACGAGAAAAAATTACACGCCGAAAAAATAAACACACGAGCGACACAGATTTATGTGGTTCGGCATATTTGTCTACATCTACGGAGCTGCAGAGGATTTTATTTCTCCGAGGAATTACACTGTCGAGCGTCTCGACGTTTACAAGAAATTCTCTATTTTCTTCTCTCCCTTCCTGTCTTTCTCTCTCTCTCTTTCTCTCTTAGAGGACTTGGCTTGGCCCTTGCTTGGTTCTTATTTGGCACTTGCTTGGCTTGACTTTCTCTAAGCCAAAAGAGACTATTTATATAAACCAAGAGACTAATAGGTGGGAGGTAGGTGAGCGGTAGGTGGGAAGGTAGGTGAGCGGTAGGTGGGATTCTTAATTATAAATCTAATTAATGTGGACCGGGTCTCCACATTACCTAACAATAGGTAGGCGGTAAACCTTTCAGAACATGCATGATAATGTCTTCAGAATCCACTTTCAAACCAACATCAGATATATTGTTAGCTGCCAATTTAATTTGGATCAATTATTGTGTCATTGTTAGGTTTCTCATTGACACATTATGCAATTCATTTTTAACTGAATGACCAGAGAGCGATTGGTGCTTGCAGCCATTTCTTCCACACGGTCCAAATTTCATGACAACCATCCAAATTACGGGCATAGAGCAAGATAGATGCTGATATTGTGGAATACAAAGCAGCTACTAGATTCTGATCAATCAACAACCAAGTAGTATAAGCCGAGTTAACAGATGAAGTACCTGATTCTGACAATGAAAACATGATCGAAAGTGGGTAAGCTGCCATCAAGAAAGCCCAAGAACCCATTTCCTTTGGTATTTTTGATCATTTGGGACCTCCACAGTTGATAAGGCAGTTGTAACCATCGATTTCAGGTTAGTCATCAGCTATTTCAAGGACGAGGGAATAAGGGTTTAGGTAATGTTGAGAGTCGCTAGTCCCACTTGAAACTGCGAGCTACCAGAGTCGTCCATGGCTGAAGCTCTCGCAATGCCCCGATACCATGAGGAAAACAGTGGCAGAAGAGACCTAGGAAGAATCACAGAACAAATTATCAAGAAGATGAAGAAGAAGAAGAAGAGCAGACAGGCAAAATCATAACTGGTTTTATTTCCCAATAGTGAGAACAGAAAATACAAAGGTATTTATAGGTACAGACATAACAAATAGGTAACAGAACTAAGTGCACTAAATGAATTAATAGAAGGTGTGGGCTCCATCTAGGGCTGTCAAAACAGCTCGATGTTCGCGAGCAGCTCATCTTTGGCTCGTTAAGAAGCTCGTGTTCAGCTCGTTCGCTAAGTTAATGAGCCGAACATGAACAATAATTTGTTCGTTCATGTTCGGCTCATTTTGACTCGAAATATTACTTCATCAATTATATATATATATATATATATATATATATATATATATATATATATATATATATATATATATATTAATGAGTAGTATTTTTAAAAAAATTAATTTACTACAAGGCTACAATGATTTATAATCAATTAAAAGTATTAATTAAGAAAATAGAATAAAAATTTATAAATTAGATTCAAATGATGTCTTAATATAAACAATAATTTTTAAATCTTGTTTCAGTCCTTAACATCTTATGGGTACCTGATTAGGGCAGTGTTCGGCTAGCTAATGCAATAGTGTCGAACACGAACACACGCTTTGAACTCGAAATATGAACGAGCCGAGCACGAGTTGGGCTCGCTCGTGTTCCGGCTGGTTTACACCCCTAACTCCATCACGAGAAATGCTTAGTCTTATTCCTTTTCAATATTGTACAATATTTTAAAATTTTGTCATATTTGAAATTCTAATATATTATATTAATATAATATTAATTATATTCTTAATTTAAGAATTTTATTTGTGTTAAATAAAAAAAGATTGAAAGTTTAACTTAAATATTATCTACCCCTTAATTTAATAGTAATAAAAAATAATTAATAAAAATATATTACTCACCACAAATAAAGCATTTGAAACCAAACACAAAAAAGTTCAACTTGAAGTGTAAAAAAAATCTTGAATTAAAATTATAGTTCTATGTTGAAACTGTCAGGGCTTTAAAAAAAACGAAAGCTACTTAGTTAAATTTTATCCTTTTTTTTTCTTAATTTTGTAAAAAAAATTGCAAACCATTTCTTATATAAAAATAAGATTTAGTAAAACCAAATGAAGCCTAAGATCTACAAACAATGAAATAAGTCAAATATTTTGTGGTGAATTTGAATGTGTTAAGCTTTGTTTTAGGGTCCGTGTGGGGCTTATTTGGTGCGGTAACGTTTTGAAAACGCATCTGACATGTTTAGGTAAATTACGTTTCGGCAGCTTATATGTTTTCAAAACGCTGAAAACAGCTTTTTCACACCACATTTACCTAGGTGTGGTGGGAGCTTTCTAGCTGCGGTCTGACTTTTCAAAAAACATAAAAAATTGTAATAGCCACCGCACCTAGCTTATTAGCAGATTATTTTTAATCAGCTTATCAGCAGATTATTCAATAAACTGCAGTTGCCCCAAACAGACCCTTAGTTAAATTGAAACTACATTTAAATTTAATTTGTCCCTCGAAAAGATCTTCATTTTGTATCTCTAAAATCAATGATTATGCTCGATAAGAATAACACGAATTATCCTATCTGATTTGAGCAACATAAAATCTCTCAATTTACAAATTCTCCTTTAGAAAAAAAAGATAATAAAGGGAAAAACTAACTTAGCTTATTGAAGGAAAAAAATCATTGGTTTTTTAGTAAATCCAACAAAATTACAAATATTTAACTCGCTCTGGATTTTACTTAATGCACTGTCAATAATTGCTATTATTTAATTCAATGATGTTACAAGTACACAATATTGTTTTGTTTATTTGTTTGTGAACTCTGAAATTTCAAGATTTAGATGATTCTTATGTAGTTTCGTTATCTCAACCCATAAGAACAAGTTTAGAACATAAATTTATGAAAGATGAGATGGTCTAATTTTGCAAAGTTAAAATTAATAATCATATCATCATAATGTTTAGAACACTAAATAACAAAGATATGTGTGTGAGTGGGTCCTTAAATAGGTTATAGTAGACCAAATTATATTTGTTCAAGAAGTGGGAAGCCTATTTCCTTAGTCATGCCATTGTTGAGCATCTTTGATTTGACCAACTAATTGCCCACCCTTAATAACACCTTTCATAACAAGCATTCATCCATCTAGATTGTGTTGGGATTCATTGGATTGGAGCTTATTAGAGTTTGTAATGATGCATATCTCCATATTGCAATTTTTTACAACCTTACATCACTATATATACATATATATATATATATATATATATATATATATATATATATATATATATATATATATATATATATATATATATATATCTATATATATATACATACATATACATACATACATACATATATATACATATACATACATACATACATACATACATATATATACATGTACATACATATATATACATATACATACATACATATATATACATATACATACATACATATATAACTGCAATAAAAAAATTACTAACCAATTATCACTCATGAATTTTTATAGAAAACATACTTTGGGAAAATTTTTTAAAATATTTTTTTTTGTTCTATATTTACATCACAATGAGAGCTTATATAAAAAATAGATCAGCCGCAAAAGACCCGTACGATTGATTAAACACTTTCGTCGATTAGATCGATTGACCGCCACTGGTCTGATCGGTTCGTCTGACTATTCTCGTCGAATTGATCGATCAGACGTCACCGACACGATTGACTCGATCAACTACTTCCTTCGGTTCGACCGATTGATCACCATCGGTCAGATCAGTTTGTCCGACCATCCTCGTCGGCCCGATCGATCGGCAGCCACCGACTCGACCGACTCGATCAATTGGTTGCCACTGACTCGTTCGACTTGGTCGACTGTCGATTTGATTGATTGGAAGCCATGGGCTCGAACGGTTTTTCCGACCATTCTTGTCGAATTGATCGATCGGCCGCCACGGCCTGATCAACTCGATCAACCACTTCCATCGATTCAACCGACCGGTCAACGCCAGCCCGATCAACTTCATGAACCACTTCCTTCAGTTCGACCGATTGACAGTCGTTGACCCGATCAATTCATCCAACCATCCTCGTCGACACTATCAATCAGTGGCCATCGACTAGATCGACTCGGTCAAGAACTTTAGTTGGTTTGATCGATCGGCTGCCACCTGCCCGATCTGCTCGATTAACCACCCATCGGCTCGATCGATCGCTACCCTCAAATTGATCATATTGATTGACACCTTGAATGTTGTGTTACTGTATGTTTGTTTCGTATTGCTTGCACAAACACATTCACATGCAACACCCTGTTGGGCACTTGTGAACATATGCCCTCATATGCACAACGGGCGTCTATGCCCACTTTGGCACGTTACTTCACGCCTACTTCCTGCATCCACATGTCATCGTACATCAGGCCCCTGTGTGTTCATACTCACACTTGTGCACCTTGGCACTTTTGCTCGCATAGTATGTTGTATGTTTTCATTTCATATTCTTGTAGTTTACATCTGAGTCTCTGTTCTTGCACACTCCTCTTTGGCACTAACTTGTCCATATTGAGGAAGGCTTGCGCATCGAGCCCACCCAGTGTGTAATTCACTTTAACGAGAATTACACTGCTTCACCTATTATGATACCGCTTCGGACTGCCGTGAGGATTTTCTTGAGTTGCTCTTCATGCACACTCACTCTCGACACTCATGTTTCTCCCATGGGGACGGCTTTCACACTAAGCCTACCCATCGTGTGTTTCTCTCCTAACAAGAATCACACTTTTTCACCTCTCTAAGACACCACATTGGTAGGCCTTGGGTATCTCACATCGTGTCACTAGGCTTATGTCATGTGTTCCACTCGGGTACATGACTCTCACCCAACTCTGGTTTTGATCCTCGACCTCGGAACTCATCCGATACATGAGTCATATTACCCATTCCACATGACAACACCCTACACTTTCACAACCACGTTCTTTTACACGAGGCGTGTATTTTCTTGCTTGCACAGTGCATTACACTTTATATGTGCCTGTCATTTACCTATGTGCTTAGTCATTATTGGGGCAAGGTATAATTCTTCTATAAGATTTCATATACACTAGGTGGCCAAGCACAACATCATTTGTGTGGTGTGCCTTGCATGTGCATTTCTACACGTTCAGTGCATTTTTCATTACTATATTCCACTGTATACTTATGACGAATGTTTGTTATTTCATGATCGCTCCTGCTCCGACGGAGTGTTCACGATGCACTAGATCATTTTCCATCTGCATATGCATTCTCGATTGTCTCGATGAAAAATCAGACCTGTTAGTTGAGTGAACCTCTGTTATTCACGATGCAGTTGTGAGTATTGCCCGCGGGGATGTCTTGATGGAAAATACTAGTTATCTCACAATGACTAGCACACATATGTTGAGCTAAGATTCTAATGGATTCAATAGGTGTCACTTAGGGTTTTCCTTTCTCAATTCCTATTTTAAAAAAATAAATAAAATAATACTTTTATTATGTATGTATCATATTTCAAAACCTATCTTAAAGCTATTTGCATCATTTGCATAGACATACATGAGGTCAAACTTTTAAAGTTTTATTTGTACAAAATTGGAATCATGTGGCACCTCTTAGAATCATTGGATCCTTACATGAGGTCGGGGACAATAACCCCATCAAAAAATACGCTAGCCTCTTCACCTTCACTCTACACTCACTTAGTTGTTGTGTATAAGACACCATACATTAGATGTGTGTTTGGCTAGAGTTAGAGTGTTAGGTAGTATTTTTGATGTTCTGATTATAGTTCTTTGCTGGTTTGGTTACCCTACCCAGACATCATTTTTTTATGCCTTTTGTGTGTTTACTAGGGTGTGAGATATGCACACTAACATGTTAGGAGTAGTTTTCTTGTAGGGAGCCATGTCCAACAAAAAGGGATTGTCATGATTTTGTTCAGCACAGTTTTTGCTGGTGGTCCCACCAGGCATGGCTCACTATGCTGCATGCCTATAACCTATATTATCCCAGTTGTCTTCAAGATCGAGCCTTTTTTTAGATTTTACCACGTACATTTTAGACTCCTTAGATATAGTCTATGTTAAAAATAAGGTACGAGCACAAATTCTGAGAAGCCTACCCAACAGAAGAACATGACGAGGACCAGGAACTATAAGCTCCTGTCCCATAACTTAATTTTGATTTCTCATTATGTATAAAATTAGGACCATGCTTGAATATGTGGTGTCTGGCCGCCTTTTTCTCTCTTTTGGGATATGTTATCGACCCAACGATACACTAGCCTATTATTTATTATATTTGGGTGTGTTTTTACTTGTTTTAGTGTGATTGAATTGGCTTCATTGTTATTTGCTTGTGGATTATCTGGGAATCATGTGAATATAACTTAGAATCTTTAAGGATTTAATATTCTAAACTTTCTACAAAAATCCTTGTAAAAGATTAAGACTAATCAATATTTAGGATTAAAACATTTTAAGATTTTTCAAAATTTGTCTTTACTTTTATGCTTGGCCTTCAGACCGGATTTTAAACGATTTTGATAACATGACTCTCACCCAAGCTATATTAGTCTCACCCAAGCTATACTAATAGAGCCTCCACACCTAGAACTTGTGTAGATAATTGCATCATATTGCATGTCTCGATGAGAAGTACACATGCTTCTCAACTCCGACTGGCCCATCATAGATATGTACTTAGGAGGTTGTCTACTGCACTTAGGGTAGGTATTAAAGGCATCCCCGAACCAGATAGGGAATAAGCCCTTTGTGAGAGTTTCTTTGCAACTGTACCTTTGTACTCTTTTCACTCTAGTAACTTCCTCATCACTTTGGCAAGTATAAGTCCCACCTCTACTTTCTACTTACATAGGTCATAGAATTTAGAGTTACTTCTCTTGACCTTAGGTCTAACAAGATCTCATTGGATGACACAATTCACAGATAGCATATAATGGATCTCTAGTTGTGTTGGTTGACTACCTTCACGATCGGGAAAAGTTAGGATCCTAATAGTTTGGGATGACAGATACATCGTATTCAGACCTGACTATCTCTACTCTTTGTTATACCCCTTTTGAGCCATATTACTCTACACTTTGTTATACCCATTTGAGCCCTATCATTCCCTTTGGCGCTTCGTTGATGTCGTCTCACAGTCTCCGATTGTGGATAAGCTTATGCCCATTTGGGATACGGTGATTCACCTTTTTCCTGATAGTACGGTTAGGCTTAGAAGCATAAATGTAAACATTATGGATGACCTAGTTATTTCACGAGCGCTGCTCACCGATGAGCCGCTACTCATTCAGGATGTGAGAGATTCACTGTCTACCCTATTGCTTAGCAAGAGCTCAAAAGGCAGCGGGATGTTCCTTTGAGATAACCTTCCTTTGTGATACCCTTTTACTTGTCATCATATAAGTGTAAGGAGGATTCTTAATATCACCAAAGAAAATGCAACACTTGAAGAGTTTAATAGCAAGTGTTATGGAGGATTAATGAATAACATAAAAGAAAAGCAAAAATAAATACCTAATCTCACCAAAGAAAAGACAACACTTGAAGTCACCAAACACCAAACGATAAGAGAGAAAGTTCACTAAAATATTTCATTCAACAACTGATTCAAAGCATTATAGGTTATAATTATTATAATGATATTCTAAGTCAATAAATGGAGGAGCTTTTCAAGGGAGGTAGGTGGCTATTAATGAAGCAACATGCTAATCACTTGCATAATTTATTATTGCATCTTTTTTATAACCAGCCATAAAAGCTTCCAAGTTTAAAAATTTAAACATTCTAAAAACTGAAATTGAAATATAAATAATAAAATACAAATTCAAATATTTCTTCTTGATATGACTCTTTTGATGGCTTTGAATGAGCTTTTAATTGGGCACTTTTTTGGGCTTTTGTTTGGGCTCTTGTAAGTGAACTTTTGACATCATGCTACACCACTCTTTCTTCGCTCTATTTTTATACATGAGAGATAAAAATAATAAATATAATGCTTCTAGCTTCGCTAGTAAGCTTCCCGTGACATCCTTGATGAGAAGAGTTTAATGTTGACAAGTTCTACACTAGGTGCATAACAATTTGAAGACAATGATGTGCAAGGCCATCCTTTTGGCTCGAACGAGGGCTTTGTTTCGGAAATTGGATGGCACATTAAATATTTGATCTAACAAGTAGTTCGGCACTTCAGCTAATAGGCTTGGTTCAACCACATCAGCTGGTGGGCCCAACTCAGAATCCTCAGCAGGTAGCACTGGATCCATCATTTCGGCTCGCAAACCTGATTAAACCAGTTCGGCTGGTGGGCCTAATTCAACCACTTCAGATGGTGGGCCAGTCCCGACTACTTCGTTAAATAAAATAACGAAAATAATTTGAAAATACCGTGATATGATATTTGTGCATATAGTATCACTCTGATTGTAATTTAAATTATATGGATTGAAGCATTCATCAATATTCTTAGATGACCTTAACTTTAGAGACCACTTCAATTCAAACTCATCAAAATATGAAAGAAATCATCAATAATTCATATATTTAATACAAAGCCATATATAAGCCTCAACATTTTGATATTGATATATATATAACAGTGAAGTCTTGTGGCATAGCTATACTAAGAAGCTGCTCGTAGCAAAGAATTCACATGCACAACGCAGATTTGCCAAACGCAACAGTTCATACGTTCCCATACTGCTGATGAGATCTGATTCTGAGGGCAACTTTCTTCAGATGGATACATATATATCTTCAAGGAAAAGTCCGAATTGAAGAGATTGGTCTGGTAGTGAGCGATGGTCTCATCTTCACGATTTGGTTTTCTTCGACGCCCAACATTTTTGCTGTCAGTCCTGCTTTAAGGAAACGTTTGATTGAGCCTTCTGCATATTCCAGCCCTTGCTTAACGGTCATTTTCTTGACGTTATCTTGGAAGTTCTTCAACAGGTGATCGCCGGTGAGGACAGACGAAAGTTGAACGACCTCCTGCTGGAACTCGGTCAGCTGCGCGTCCTCCATGGCTTCAGTTTTCCTGATCTTTACTGGGGTTGGAAGTTGAGCTGCATCAAAGATAATTGTAAATATTCTTTTGTCCAGCAAGAATGGGCTCCAAAGTGCACATTGTGAAGCATGCATCAACACACGCAGGCACAAAACAGGGGGCATTTACATATCACTCAAATCTTCAATGTCACATCAAAAATATCACAATCACTATTTTAAGCGTGAAATTCACTTTTTTCGTGCATAAGTTGATGATGCCCCCAAAACCCAAAATGAAGAAAGCCAAATTCATATTTGGTTATGAAAATGAGGAGCCTCAAATCATGAAGAATAATTCATGATATGTCAAATTTGTCAATCATTGAATCTTTCTTATTTAATAAGATAGCCCAGTTTGGCCTAATTCTGAGTGCTTTGGTTCCAACTGAGGCTTAGTGTCTAAAAGGTGTATGAATTTGCAATTAGATTTGCTCAATACAGAAAAAAGAAAACACAAAATAAAAAAAAAAGAAGAAGAAAAAATACAAAGTTTTTAAGAATTTGAAACCCTAATTAATGGAAACCAAAAGAATATAGAATTATTGAGACTTTTAGGTGACAAACATTCATGATATGAAGAGGACTTTGCTTGGTAATATTACATATTGATGCCAATATAATACTAAAACAGATTAAAATATAAAAAAATTACTAGCCAAAAACTCAGCCTTCCTATCACAGACACAAAAAAACTGAAGTTAAATTTAAGTTTCTAGTCACTCTTATTATGTTCTTTTTTATATTGAAAGTTGAATAATTAATTATTTGGGGCATTTACATACATAACAGATAATTTGTATGAATTTATATATCTAACACCTAAACTTCGATTCATACATTTATAACACTCAAATGATTAATAACACCTAAAAAATATAATATCACAAACCTTAAAAAAATGAATACACCTTCTCATGTATAGATAAAGTGGTATAAAGTAAATATCAAAATTTTGGTCTTGGATAAGTGAATATATAACAATTCTATGGCATGTATGTAAATCTTCCTAAATTTTTAAATTTTATTTGATTAAATATGAGTGGTAAAAGAGTCTATTGGTTCTTATTTTTAGGAATAAAATGAAGGCACAAGATTGTGCAAATAATAGATGAATTAAGATAATGTATCATGCATTAAAGTTATGGGACAGAGTAATTAAATATTGGTTATAACATGTTTCTCAATAATAAATTTGTATTCATTTCAGGGAAGCCTACTATGAAAGCCACAGTTATTGGGAGGTTTGATGGGAAAGCATGGGGAGAATAAGAAGGATATACATATGATTTTTATTGAGTTAGAAAAACCTTATAATAAAATTTCAAGAGAAGTATTTCGGAGAATTCTAGAAAAGAAATGTGTCGATATTGCTTATATTCATGTCATTAAATCGATGTCTACTAGAGTTTTTATTTTTTTCAAACAAAAGAAGCATCCAGTATTTTCCTATTTCAGTTGGATCACATTAGGGATTGAATTTAAGCACATATCTTTTTACTTTAGTTATGAATGCTCTTGCTGGAAATTTATAGGAGGATGTACTTTGGTGTATGTTTTTCGCTGATGATATCCTTCTTGTGGATAAGACTAGAGAGAGTTCAAGGAAAAATTGAATTATGAAGGTCAGTCTAAAGCTGCTTTCATTTGAGTTGATCTAAAGTTGAATATATTGAATGTAATTTTAGTAATAGTAGATCTAATGGCAAGTTTGCAACAACGGGTGATCAAGTCAATAAAAGTCATTAAAAGGAGTGAACGTTTTAAAAATCTCGGGTCTATTTTTCAAAGTGATGGTTATATAGATGGGGATGTTATTAGCAGATTTCAAATTAGATGGTTGAAGTAGAGGAATGCATTACGCGTATTGTGTTATAAAAGAGTGTTGCTTGGACTTAAAAAGGAAAATTTTATAAGATGGTGGTAAGATATGCAAAGCTTTATGGCGCAGAACGTTTGCCTGTAAATGAGAAACATAAAATTAAGTGTTGCTGAGATGAGAATGCTTAGATGGATGAGTGGTTTTACACTAAAAGATGAAATGTGAAACGCATATATTTGTGAAAAGGTTAGAGTAACTCTGGTGGCAGATAAGAATAAAGAGAATTGCCTTTGATGATTTGGTCAGATTAAACGTCAACCACTTGACTTTTGGAGAGTAGAAATTTTCGATTTGACTTAAGCTAAGAAAAGGTAGAGGTAGAAATAAGAAGAATTAGCCATGTTGTATAAAACATGAAATTGATTGACTATAGTTAAATGAAAATATGAAACTCACTAGGACACAGTAGAGAAAAAGGATTCATATAGCCGACTCTAGATGTTGTATTAGGTTAAATATGAATTTATAATCCGCTACGTAGCCCGATTTTGGCCTAGCAGTATAGTGTTTTGGATCCAACTACAAAATTTTGGATTTGAAGACTAGCGCCTATGGGTTGTGTATGAATTTTCAATAAAATCCGCTCAATACACAAGAAAAAAAGAGATTAAAAACAAGAAACCATGTCAAATTTAAAGGAAATTGAAACCTTAATTAACTTAAACCACAAGAAATTTGAAGTATTGAGATTTTTAGGTGATTATAGCTGAAACAAAAAAATAAGAATGTATTGGTATAGTACATTGCATCTTAATATTACATTGATGCTAATATATTACTAAAATGGATTAATATAGAATAAAATTACTAGCGAAAAAGAAAACATTCCTATTCTAGACAAAGAGCAATAATCAATTATACACTAAAAGTAAATTTAAGATTCTAGTCACCCTAATTATGTTTTCTATATTGAATGTTGAGAGTAAAAAAGACCAAAGCGTTTGAAGTTAAAGAATTAGACAAATGCAACCAAACCATTTTAACAACACGTATCAGTTAACTGTGCCCAATAGTTTCAACCACATTTTTAACAAATTTATGACTAATACTAAAAGAAGTGTTTCACTCCCCATACAAATTCACATCTAAATATTTTTTTCTTCATTCATTTGTCTGAATGTGAAGTGGATCGAGAACACATTCAATTTAATTGAGAAAAATAAGTTGTGTGCACAAAAAATAAAAAAAAATCCTATTTCAAGTGTGGAATTATCAGTACAATGTAGCATATTACTCCAAAGATAATTATTTGACACAATTAACTTCTAATTATTTGAGTATTCATCATAATTTTGATAAAAGTGTGATTAGTCTCCACAATTCTTACAAAGCTATAATTTTGTGTGATATTTGCAACACCAGCACATAATTTACGAAACATAAAACGAGAAAGATTAAAATGTGCCAAAAAGTAAAATGACTTTCAGATTTACTCACTTGGACAATCGGTTACGGGTTCGGTCCTAGTTTGCGGAATGCCTTCAAAAGTTCCAGCCCAAGCATCCCTCCTAGTTAGGTATGGGGAAGGGAGATCAAAAATTTTCTTCACTGTTGCCGGAATTGATGAATGCTCGTACTCTGAAGTCGGTGTTGGCGAACCGCTCGGACCATGAACAACTTGAACAAATAACCAAAATGAAATAAAGTAATATTAAAAACAAAAGCAAGCCACTTTGGATTAGTGGGCCAGTGATTCGTATTTCAATTATGATATGTTGGGTTCAAAGCTTTGTATATGAAGTGAGTGTGCATTGAGGTGTGTGAAAAAAGAGAGAAAAAGATAAAACAATATAGACAAGTATTGACCAAAGAAGTGATGCATATTGTCACTCACCAGTGCTCTTTTCAATCCAAGGAGAGACCATGATCGTAGGCACCCTTACACCTAATCGATCAAATTTGAAGTTGAAAGGACTGGGGCCAACAATTCCATCAGGACTTGGGACTCCCCTAACAGGAGTGGGAACATGATCATAGAAGCCTCCATGCTCATCATAGGTGATGATAAGGAGACTTTCGTTCCATTGGGGACTTGATCGAAGAGTTTCATATATTTCCTTTATGAACATCTGGCCTTGGTAAACATCATGGGAAGGATGATCATCACTTGCAGGTTTGAGCTTGGAGTCCATATAGCGTTGTTCGATGACGACATAATTAGGGAGTTTGCCACTTCTTGCATGACTCTTGAATTCACTATCATAAGAGTGGAACTTTGTGGCATACTTAAGCTTGCGAAGACTGCGATAGAAGAGTACGGTAGGAAGGTTTTGGTAGTAGATGCCAAAAGAGAGTCCGGCCTCATCAATATTGTCAAAAATTGTTCTCTGTGGGAATCCTTGCTCTAGTAAACTGCAGAGTGTAATATATAGTAACAATACATCATAAAATACAAAATGCACGGGGAACACTGAAAGGTAGATGTTCTTTATTTGAAATTTATAAAAGCTTCAAGGAAGTAGAACATTGATAGTACATTGCAAACTTCTAGAGCAACAAACATACGTGCCCCAATCAACTACCATCCACCTTTATTTTATCCATTTTGTTGTTGATATATAAACCATGACTGAATATGGTGAGAGGAAAAAGACGAAGAATATATATTTGTGTGTGTGCATGGAGAAAGATTTAAAGAATTCAAATACAAGCGAAAAAATGAACCAGAAGTAAATATAGAATACTAATAACTTTGTCATAATAAATAATCCAACAATTGGACAATTATGGACATTTGAATTAATGCTCTTACGCGCTTGGAGGAAGGGTTAAAATGTTAAGAACACCCAACTTACGAAGTAATAAAAAATAAGCTATGCCAACAAGTAGTTTGATAAAATGGGTCTGCCAACTAATCACTAGCACCTAGGTACGTAAGATCAACACAAACTGCTTTAACCTTTCGTCAAACAAAATGATAAGCAATTTCAATATATTTGGTGTGTTTGTGGAAAATACTTGTAAAAAATGAGTTTTCGATGGTGAGAATAGCAGCTTGGCTATCACAATGAATAAATGAACTGTGATTAGTCGTGAATGCTTAATACCAAGATTCTTGAGAAGAAGCTTTCTTTTTTTTTTTTTTTTTTCTAAGAGAGTGATGAATCTTTAATCATTGCAACACAGAAGTGCAACAAGGAAAATATATTCTACATCTATTACAAGAAATTATTGGTTGTTGCTTGATTTTCTAGAAAAAAACATAGAGCCTAAAAGGTAAAATGATCCGTGCTGAAGTGACGAGACTAGGGCAACCGGTCCAACTAATGTCCACATATCTTTCTAAAGTATGAGAATTAGATGTAAAAAAGAAATGAACCTGCATAACCAAAAGTTCAAGGACTGAGTTCAGAACGGGTACAAAATATAAAGGGAGTCAACTCCCGACTAGACATTTCAGCCATAATAGTTCGACCAATTGATCGACTCAGAGTTATGACCAACAAATCTCCTTTGTTGTTTTGTGCACTATGTCAGCTCAGACTAAGCAAACTTGATCATTAGCTAAGGAAGCTCAACTTGTCTTACGACTGAGTTTGCAGAACTCTTCAAGAGATCAATTCTCCAAAAAAAATCAACTTGCCATAGCCAAGTTGGGTGATAAAGTAGTCCCCAGCAAGCTACGATTGAGAAAATATATTTTAGAAGGAATAGACGCATCGAGACATGATAATATTAAATATAATGCCCTAGCCAAAATAAGACAAGAGAGATAAATCGAGGATCCTTCTAAGCCCGACTATAATGAGTACTTGATTTGTAATATATAAACCACCTCATTTACAAATAGAGGTGACTATTGTAATGTAAACCCCACTCCCTCAATATACTGAAGAAGCTCATCTTTCTCCACTTCCCTTTCTTAATTTTTTTAGCTCAAAACTCTATTTATTTAAGATTTTTTTTGGGTGGTGTGGTTAGGATCCATCATTTTGAAAAGTATAGTGAATATGGATCATGTCACAGACAAGAAAATGAGTTACATAAGGAATCAAACCAAACAATAGGAAAATCTCTAACAACATGATTAATAAGCAGAGAATCTCTCAAAACCTCCCCTCTTCTATTTATTTTATTTTATTTTACTGTTACATTTTTTTTAACTCTAAAATACTTCATCTCTAGCTTTACATTTTTCATTGACTTGATTAACAAAAAATTGTAAATTTGACTTTACTAGTAGACGTCAGATGCCCATTTTGAGGGCTTGGCATAGCCGACTATTAGTGCTTTATATTATGGTTGCTTGTTAGTAACCTAGAACTCGAGACGACCGATTGATGGAGATGTTCTCCGATCAAACTGCTCAGCTCCAGTCTAATTAATGTGCCTAGCTTGAGGCTCCATCAATGTGCAAAATCCAGCTTTGATCGTCGATATTAGCTCCTCCGCTCGATTCGCCTTATTCTGAGAAGTCTGCTAGGAAATCTGTCAAAACTTATGCCTTGATGGCCATTCGGGGAATGTAAGTGATGTCGTATTTTGTGAGTTCTACCGCCCACTTCAAGAGCCGACTGGAGTGCTCCGACCGAGTGGGTACGGATTTGGTGGATGGTCTGTGATGATGTTTGGAAATACGGTCGAAACTTGTGAGCACAAATAATTAGAGCAAATATTCATTTTTCCATAATAGAATACCTGATCTCAGTGCCTCTGAGGACCCGATTGGTATAATAGATAGGGTTCTTTCCAGCTCCTCCGGACTAAGACCGAACTGCTAGCTTCCAGCCAAACTCCCAAATATAGAGTTACTCATTTGGTTTCAGGCTTTGCAAAAGTGGAGGTGAGACTAGCGATTGTTTTAAGCTTTGGAATGCTTGGTCACATTCGGTCAACCTTTCACAATTATTCGTCTTCTTCAATGTTTTGATGAATGTTGCTCATTTGTCTTTCGACTTTGAGCTGAACC
Source organism: Papilionanthe hookeriana x Papilionanthe teres (assembly GCA_022702705.1). Classification (NCBI taxonomy): domain Eukaryota; kingdom Viridiplantae; phylum Streptophyta; class Magnoliopsida; order Asparagales; family Orchidaceae; genus Papilionanthe; species Papilionanthe hookeriana x Papilionanthe teres. The sequence continues at coordinate 62,871,957 of CM040424.1, forward strand.
GGTTGAGTGCCGCTATTCGACCAGTCAGCATTAAATTTTCTTAGTATTTAGAGGAGAAGACATATCCAAATGCGCTTTTACCTTGTCCGATTGGCTTTTGTTCCTTCGGGCTCAGAAGATATACAAGAAGTTTTTCAGTCGACACACCGAACGTACACTTTAGTGGATTTAATTTCATATTATATTGTCTAAGCGTTTGGAATAATTTTTTTTATTGTTTATATGTTGTTCGGCCACCCTACTTTTAACTAAAGCATTGTAGACATAGACTTTAATATTTTTTCCTTTCAGATTTATAAAGATTACATCTATCAGGCTAACCCAATATTTTTTAGCCCAAAGGGAATTACAGTATAAAAATAAAGGACTTCTCTTGTGATGCATTGGCCAGGTGCATCTTATTTTGATGGTCGCAGAAGAAAGCGTCAAAGAAACTCATTACTAAATGCCCGACTGCAGAATCTACCAGTGTATCGATCCTCAATAGAGGGTACTGTCCTTGGGGCAAGCAGAGTTCATATTTCTTAAGTTTACACACATTCTTAATTTGTTGTTTGACTTCTTCACCATAAACACATTGAAGATCTGGGACGAGTATTACACTTCCCGGACGTAGCCTGACTCTTTGAGCTTCCATACCTCTTCTCAGATTGGACCGATTAAAGTCATGGCTGATGTTCTAATCTTTTGCTTTATTGGTTGGGCGACTGAGTTGACATATGTAAAGTCAAACTCCTCATATGCTTCCAGCTCTCTATGTAAAATAAATATTAACAACACTTATTTTACTAAAATTGGATTTTCATTCATTCTTTCTTTGAATTTCCCATTTCAAATATGATTGAGCAATAACTAAGAAGTCTAAAAGTGCATGAGCTCAAATCAATCTACCTTCACCATCTTATCCTTTGTTACGGATAGGGTGGTGAACGATCTGATTTTGAGGTGAGTACGGTCAACTCGAAAGGTTTGAATATGGCTCAAAATCAATTGGTGATTCATTGTAATCGATTTTGAGCCGGCTTGGTTCAAATTTCAATTCAGCTCGATTCGACTCAAAATTAGAATTAGTTGACTCAAATAAAGTTAATTGGATTCGATCTACTTAAAAAATCAATAGGCTAGTTCATTTCTTTTGACCCTTCTAAAAATTAATGAATACAAATAACTTACAAAAATAAAAAAATAATATTAAATAAATATTATAATGTATATAGGATTTTTTATAATAAAAAAAATTTTGAGCTAATCTCGAGCCAATCCAAACTTATTTGTGTATGGCTCAAAATTTGCCCGAAAAAATTTTTAATTCGTAATCGAATTTTAATGTGAGCTAAAATTTGTATTAACTTTCAACCAATCAATGGTCTTTTAACTAAACTTGTTGCCCAAATTGAGGATTGTGACTAGGGGTGTATGTGATCCAATAACTGGTGAACCGGCTTGGGTTTGAACTCGGGCTCGGCTCGATAAGTAATGCGTGAGCTGAGCTGGATGAGCTAACATGTCAAGTTGAACCTAGCCCGACTTCAACTCATATGCTCATGAGTCTGACTTGTTTAAAAAAATATTAATATAAATATAGTCAAAATATAAGTCTTTATTTTTAAATTATTAAAATATATAAAAAATATTTTATTTTTATATAAAGTGATGTGTTATTATTTATCTCTTAATTACTAATTTTATTATTCATGTCATTATAATAATAGCTTAAAATCTCTCTTTTATAGTAAAGAAGTTACCTTGTTAGTTAGCTTGAACTCGTGGACTTTAGCTTATGTTCAAACTCTGTTAATTAATAAAGCTCAAAATCAACTCTAGATTGGCTTATGCTCAACTCCACTCATTGACACCCCTGATTGCAACCAAAAGTACGTCTCGACTCGAAGCATCCTATTCGAATTTGTATCAATCTTCATTATAAAGTAGTGCGCTTAGAATGCGGGCCCCTGACCATAAACACACCGAGTGAGATTAAAAGGTAGCTCATCAAACATCGTCTTCTCATCAGAATTATAGGGGTGTCAAAAATAGACCTGATACGCTAACTCGACCCATACGCGATCAAAAAAACTGAGTTTGGGTTGACCTAAATTATTTTCGGGTCAGTTCGGGTTAAAGATCTTAACCCATTTAATTTTTTGGGTTGGTTATGGGTTGATCCGCCAACCAGAAAATAATCTGAAAACCTTAAGTTGACTTGAAAACGATCCAGTTTTAGTCCAAATGGAAGTTATGCATTATTTTAAACGGGTTACAAATGTCGGGTTTGGGTTGGCGAGTTGAAGGCATGTCGGGTTTGGGTTGAAATTTTCAACACATATTATATGCGCATCAAGTACTTATCAAACTTATTTGGGTCGGGTGAAATTCGGGTCGGGCCGACTGCACCCCCTAGTCAGGGAAAAAATATTACATCCGGACTCGTCCACTAGTGAGTGCCACGTGTTGAACGAGTCCCACCATAATACACTGGTATTAGTCAATATTAAAAGCGGTGGGTCCCACTTTACACGCGTCTGCGAAGCCCATATAGAAGCTCAAAATTTAAGAATTCCAAGAAAACTTTAATTTCTCACCGTCATTTTCTTAAAAGTTCATATGATAATCCAACCAGCAAGATCTTGACTTCTTAAAAAAACAAGCAAATAACCTTGAATAATATAGAGAACTGAAGATGGATTGAGTTACCGGGCATCGTTGCTGGTTGCTCCGTGGGAGGTAGCTGAATGTACATAAAGGCGGTTGGGTTGTGTGGACGCCGGCACCGATGCAAACCACCGGTCGAAGACGGCGAACTCCGATATGAGCGCCTGATAGACCGCCACCATCTGCGGTGGGAACCCATTCATCACCGCCTCCGTCATGTTGGCCGATATCGACTCCGCCTGCTGCACGAATCCATTCATCGGTGGCGGTGATGCCGATGTTTCATTAGACCCAAAGATCTGCTCCCTGATCGCCTGAAAAGAGTGACCGGGATCAGGGTCCACGTAATGTGCCCTGTCCTTGAAGTAGACTCGGGACGCTTTCGGATCGGCGGTCGAAGTTGGATTCCACTCCGTCCCATCAACGCCGTTGATCTCCGGGTTCAGCTGCTTCATCCACCCCAGCATGTGGTCGAAAGATCGATTCTCCATCACAACGATCAGCACCGTCTTTATAGGCCCGGCAGATCGAGTCCGCACGGCGGCGCCGGCAAGAAGCATGAGTATGGCGTAGCATTGTGCCGCTGAATGCCGATGATTCAACTTCAGCCTCTTGCTCTCTGCCATGGCTGCTTCGCCTCTTCTCTCTTTACCCATATGTATGCTTTTGTAGTCGAGCGGTCTAAACAATTTAAACATAGAAAATAATAATAATAATAATTCTTATGCATATATATATATATATATATATATATATATATATATATATATATATATATATATATATATATACACGATATTTGGCAATGGCTTAATAAATTTAATTAAATTATATAAAACTGTGTTTGGCAAGAGATTAATATATGGCAAAGCAAGCTTAAATATGATTTATCGTTAATTATTTAATTATTAAGGCAATTAATAATTAAATAGAGATATAATAAACTTAATAGAAGTTAAGCAATTGTATTAAATCTGATTAAATTATATTTAATGAAAACAACATACGAATTAATCATTGCAATTAATTAATTGTTAATTAATAATGATAAATTAGCATAAATAGCATTTCAAATAATGATGGAATTAATATAAGTAACATTCCAATTATGTAATAATCAGTAATTTACTATGCTAATCTTAATTTGATTATTAAATCAAACGCGTATATATGTTGCTAATTAAATTCCTATGATTAATTAATCTAAGATTATTAAGGCTAATCAAAGTTTTAGTTACAAAATTTGTACATGGTTTATTTTATGACATTTAAAAAAATTAATTAATGATTATTTAAAATTTTTACATCATAATTAGGGGTGTAAAGGAGCCGAACACGAACGAACAGAGCTTGTGTTCGTATTTGGTTCGTTTGAAATTTAGTTTGTTTGAAATAAGCTCGTGTTTGAAATTGTTCGTGAAGTCACTATTCGTGATTGTTTCTTAACGAATGAGTCAAACACTAGCCGAGCACGAGCTGTTAGCGAACGACGAGCCAATTTGATAGCCCTAATATTAATATATAAAAATAATATATTATATCAATTATATAACTTATATTATATAAATATATAATATCTATATTAGGATATAATTTATAACATTTATTTTTTTAAAATATCATAAATTTTTTATATATAATTATTTTAAATTATTTTATATTTCGAACAATAACGATTCGAACACGAACGAACACATCATTGTTCGTATTTGGTTCGTTTAACTAACCGAACTAAAAAAAATGTTCGTGTTCGTCTCATTTACTTATCGAACGAATCGAACACGAACTCATTGACGAACCGAACATCAACTGTTTGCGAACAACGATCTTTTTGACAGCCCTAATCATAATAAATATTTATTAATATTCTAATTTAATATTGTTCTTTAGTTAAATTTAGCTAAAATTTAATTTAATCTTAAATGTTAAAATTAATTGATTTTTTTTAAATATATTAGTACCATTGACAACTCCGCCCCGCTCTCCTCGTCCTCTCCGAAACAATTGGCAGAATTTTCGAGGGGAGCGGGAAGACGACACTGAAAGGCGACACTACAGTGCAGGCCTTTGGAACCAGTATTATTTCTTAGAGTCCATAAAATTATAATTATTTTTTTTATTATTATTTTTTAAGTACTGGGCCGGAGAATATATTGAGATAAAATAATAAAATAATAAAATAATAAAATTACCTAAACTGTATCTGAAAAAAAAATTATTATTTAGGTTAAGAAATTATAAATTTCAGAAGAACAATTGCCATATAATTTAATTTTGTCACTCCTAAATATAATCTTTCTCTATCTATTAAAACCCGACTATTTATTAAATTTGAGGGTTTAAAATATCTCGAACGACTTTATGGTAGTGTTTGGCTGCAACATGGATACACGATAAATAGGATTTATCAAATACCTTAAATCTGATCAATGTGTCAATAGAGATGAACTACGCGAGTGATGGCGGGATAAAAATCTGTAATCCGTTTCTCAATCGGATATAGTAAATCTGGATTTACGTTGCAAAAAAGACGGAACATGAGATTTAGAGACGGAACCCGAAAAAATTTCATTCAATGGATCATTAGATTTAATTTTTATTTTTTTAGGCATTATGTGTGGAATTAAGTTAAATCCATAGCCAAATCTTATTAAAAGTATACTAACTACTAAACACCCTCTAAGTGATTTAAAATTTAATTCCTCTCCTAAATCCCACACCAACAGCCCTAAGTAGATTTACTTAATCTGGGTTGACTAGTAGGCTCAGCTCGTGTTCGACTCGTTTATATTTCGAGCTCAAAAAGTGTGTTCGTGTTTGGCTTGTTTGCCTAATGAGCCGAACACAAGCCTAACACGAGCCGTTCACAAACAAAGAGTTGTTTTGATAACCCTAATCAATTACCTATAAGCTATTAAGGATTGGGGCAAGATTTAAAAATTATTGTTTATATTAAAACATCATTTGAATCTAATTTAATAATTTTTATTTTATTTTCTTAATTAATATTTTTAATTGATTATAAATAATTGTAGCCTTGTAGTAAATTAATTTTTTTAAAAATACTACTCATATATATATATATATATATATATATATATATATATATATATATATATATATATATATATATATATATATAATAATTGATGAGCAATATTTCGAGCCAAACGAGCCAAATACGAACGATGTTCGTTAGTGTTAGGCTCGTTAACTCGATGAACGAGCCAAACGAGAAGCTTCTTAACAAGCTCGAACATGAGCTGCTTGCGAATAACGAGCCGTTTTGACAGCCCTATTGGCTAGTAGATTTTGGTATTATTTGAAATATATGGGTTGAATATGTCTGATCTAAAGTTAATTCATTTATTATATAAGGAAATATTTGATCTAAATTGACTATGTTAAAATATTTTATCCAATTTTTATTTTTAAAATATGCTATGAACTACTTTGATCAAATCCTCCTAACTTGAATTCAAAGCAACTAACTTTTCTTTTATTTATTTTTTTTATCAATATAATCTAATTGGATAATATTTTGTATTAAAATTTTGTATAACAAATTAAAATGAAAATTAAATGTGTAATACGACAAAACATCTCAATGTGTGCAACAACGAACATAAAATGAGAATAAAAAAGAAAAACATTCGATAATAAAAATCGGCTCAATTTTTATTCAGCCCTCCGTCTTTTTTTCTACGTTCTTATATTATTTCCGCTTTCTTACTTTTACACAAACATACACACATACATATGTAACCCTCCTAGCACAAGGAAACTTATCGAGCTCAAACATAGTGACTCGTCTAAGAGGGTGTTTCGTTGCGAGTAAGGTTTAGCATCAATATGATTTAGTAAATCCAAATATTACAGATCCATTAAATCCATCCTCCTAGTAGTTTTAGTAAAGCTGGATTTAAGCCAAATCAAAGTCAAAATTAAGGTAATTTAATCAATATAGTTGTCGATCCTATCTAAGAAAATAATTTCCAAAGGACTTGCTTCTGTTTGGGCTTGTGCTAATCATAACAGCTGGGCATATGTCAAATAAATCATATACTTTATTTATATTTTTTATATGATTTTTTTTTTAAATTATAGTCCAGCATCCTACAAATAGGAGGCCATGGAGTATACAAATGGACACCTGTAGTATTCTACTTTGTAGTGAAGCAATTAGAATAATAAAAGTTCTTACTCAAAATCCCTCTTCCTCCCTCCCACCTCCCCCTTTCTTTCCTTTTTTTGGCTCTATTTTTACCCCCTTCACAAATTTGATATTGCAAATCTATTAATAAATTTTGGGTGTCATCCAATGAAAGATTTAATGCCAACATATGCACATTTGATCTTACAGAGATCTAATGGTGTAGAGGGGAAGAGTCTGGTGAAGGTGGTGCCATTGTTAGGAGATCTTGAGGGTCATCTATCTGAACGAGCTAAGCCAACCAGAAAAAGATTGATTGAACCATAAGGTAAACAAAAACATGACTAAATGATCCAAGATGAGCCATCCAACCCAAGATTAGATTAAAGAGCAGACACAAACTATAGAAAAGCTGATTCGATGTGGTAGCCTACCCCCTAGTAAAGCCAGTCCAAAAGAAGATTCAGTTCCATAAATTATCTCAAGCTCCTCGTCAAGGATAGAGGATAACTATCCAAGTTGGAACAAGTGACTGATCATACTGACCCTGGTTAACCGACCAAGTTGACCTCAAGTGAACTAAGCTGAAGGAGTCGAGTTAAGTAAAAAACAAGTTTATACATGTAAAATATCAGAAATTCTCTTTTACAAACCCTTCCTAATAGGGGAAAAAATATAATATCACCATTGTACCATCTCCCATGTAAATAGGGAAAACATTTTATGAAATAGACATTATTCAACTCCATGCATTCCTATTCATTATTGTATATTTGTCTTCCCTCTCATTGTTTACACTATATTTATTGGTTGTGATTGACGGGTAAATCTCAAATTCAACATCCTAAAAGATGCAATGAGCACAAATCATGCCACAAACAAGAAGAAGAGCAGTCCAAGGAGAAGAATCTCATAACAAAGACATCAACAACATGGAGTGTACCAGAGAATTTGTGGCCCAACAAACCACAAAGTTGAAGGATTAGATGTTGGAGGTCATCAGAGTCGTGCTAACCCAAGAAAGAGATTGATAGCCTCCAAATGAAGGTTAGTGCTCAATTGCAGAAGAGTCCCCTTAGCTTAAGAAAGAGAAGGTGACTCTGAGTACCTTGATAGTGTTGGGTCTGCACCAATCTAGTAACATCCATTTAGACGTATTGCGGTGCCCCATTACCTAAGAGTGAATTATTGTGAAAAATTTCTAAGGCTGAATCTCAAAAGCAATTCAAGATTCTAGCACTAGAGTTCTATAAAGGGTAAACTGATCCAGTCAACTATATAACCTCATTTGAGTCGCAGTGTGCCCGATGAGGATCATCGACAAGCTAAAATGTTGTCTTTTCTTTACCACACTGAGAGAATCAGCCCTGAGATAGTTCAAAAAATTTTCTCCTGAAAGTAATCTTATTATTCACTAATTTCAAGTAGATATTTTTTGTGTAATTTGTGAAAGCCCAAAAATCGCAAAAGAAGTTGCAACCCCTCCTACAGATCTACCAGGGGTAGAACGAGAACTTGTACTTATTTATCACTCAATTCTAAAAGGAGATGTTGGAAGTGCAGAATCTAGAACCTGCAATTGCCCATACAGCCATAAATCGGGGGTTGATCTCTTTTGATATGGTTAGGTCTGCGGTGGCCGGAGATGCTTATTGCGTTATTGGAGCTATCCAACAATCACATATCTTCTAAGGAGTCTCCATCCCCACATCCAGAACAGAATCCACAACCTACCACCCATAATAAAGGACCACTTAAGGTAAAGGATGGAGTTTAAGACACAATACACATCTTTTCGCCCATGTTCACTTTGAAGACGTTCGACTATCTCAAGATTATAAGGCAACCGATATAATACACCACTGAGGGGATCAGGCTTGGTATTTTGACTACCGCTTAGCTTGATATGTGGAACAATCGCCACATGACCATGAGATCCCCAAACATACAATGTTGAGGTTCTTAATGGTTGAGATAGTAAAGGCCATCCAGGATAAATATTATTTTAAGAAGGCACCCCATATGAAACTACATATTTTACATGTACATTTAATGCTCATTTTTATGCCAACTTTGATATTGATACGCCTTAAAAATTATTTATTTTAAAAGTGCATTTAATGCTCATTTTTATGCCAACTTTGATGAATTGCGCTTTAATGAAAGGTAGTTTACATATTTTTTATTTCAGGTACAAGAAATGAAGTTTAAATAAAAAAGAAGAAAAATTAGAGTTAAATTGGAGTTGTGGAGTAGTGGCACCTAAGCACCACTTCTAAAGCCTAAGCGCTAGAGTCTAGGCGGGATTGGCGCACAAGCACAAAATCCAGAGCTTAAGCACCTGACAGTTATGCGGGGCTTCTAGAAGAGTGGCGCCTAGGCGCCATAGTTGGGCGCTTGGGTGCTAGAGTTGGTTTGAGCAATATACATTGAACTTAGATGAATTTCGAAGAGATGGTTGAAGCAACCCTTGATCATTATCAAAGCTTTATATATTAGAACAAATTCTGGACGAAAAAGGGGGGCTTGCTGTAGGATTTGTAGTAGTAGTTATTGTTGTTGGGGAGTTTCTTAGTTTAGTGTGAGTCCTGTGGGTAAGACCAACATAGTGAGAGTGTGGTGAGTTCATGAGTTTTTGAGAGTCTTGTGGAGTTTAAAGGAGTCAAGAAACTTCATATTTATCTTTAGGAGAAGCCTAAAGATAAGTATTTTATATTTTTGTTCGAGTTTTACTTTCTTGTGTGAACTTATTCATCTATACAAATATAATTATTTTTGTGTTCTCTCCTTGAATTATGAGTAGTTTTCTTGCTTTCGCCTTGCTATGAGACTTGATCACGTGTAATATGTGAATGTTTTGATGACTTATATTTATTCTAAAAATTGTGATGACACTTTCACCTGGACTTCATTAACTTTGCAAGTTGGCCACTTTTGGATTTAACACCTGTTCTGAAACATAAGATCCGGGAGGGCTATGATTTTACCAACTAGTGAGTACCACACCTCACTTTAGAGGACAGGTATGCCAAAACCTAAGGGTGGTGCAAATAGATAGGGGGATAAGTTTCGCTTGGCATAGAATTGATATTTCTAGGGTGACAGACTAGATTCTTCAATTTGGTTTTTAGTTTGGATTTAAGGGTCCCTAGTAGGCCCTATAGAGAATGGACAATGGATAATTAGGAAGTGGTAGGCTAGAATCTACTCAGCACTACTAAAGTAGCTAGAACAAACTTTCTATTAGCTAATGTTCTTTAGACGCTCAGAAATGGTAAATAATAGGTATGTTCCTATTTATCAGAATACACTTTTTATTTTTAAACATTCAAAATTTACATAGATTATCATCTCTATGAAAGGGGAAAGATCTTTTATATAACATTTGAACCATCTTTTAAATAATATTAGTTTGCATTTATTTTCTGATTAGAATTAAATCCTGCATAAATTTTGTTATAATCTTTTAAAACAGTTCGAAATTCTCCTCCTATAAGTAGTGTTTGCAGTTTTTAATAGAAACTTTTCTAAGTCATTATAGAAAGCTTCGGCATTCCCTGTGGGATCGATACTTGAGTTTTTAAAGAAAACTCTATATTACTTGAAACGATACGTATACTTGCATAATACCCCACTATGTAAATTATTTTCTAAATCTTATAACATTTCAATTTTGCACACTAGCCGCTAAATATAATTCAGACCAAGTGTTTGGCAATGTTTTGGAACATAAAAATTTGATTAATTGCGAGTCGGGTTAAGTTTTTGTCGTCGTTGCTAGGGAATGCGATGAAAATTTTTTACTTAGAAATTTATTTAAACTGTAGGCTTATTTTTAGGAGAATTGAATTTTAAATTTATTGTACTTTTTAATTTTGAAAAATTATAAAATAAAAAATAGAAAAACCATAAATTTAAAAAGTTGAAAATATAAAATTATTAAAATTATAAAAATTGAAAAATTAAAAAATATTTTCTTCAAGTCTTTTAGTTAATTTATGTTTAATTTTTTGAATTTTTACATTGTGTATGCGTAGCTCGAGATATGAAGGTTTAGTGCCCAACGGTTCAGAATTAGAACAAACTATAAGAAAAATTAGAAAACAAAGAGGAATTCATAATTTTCAAGAAATGACAAACACATATCAAAATAACATGTAAGATCAAAATATTGAAAATGAACATCATAATTTGTAAAGACCTTTAAAAGATTATGAAAACCCTACAACATATGAAATTCACTTAAGCATTTAAACCCCTGCTGTAGCGACTAACTCATTTGAACTTAAACCTACAATTATACAAATGGTACAAAACAATAATTTTGGGAGAACACCTTCCGACGATACAAACTTACACTTAGCAAGTTTTCTAGAACTGTGTGTTATATTTAAATATGATGACATATCAAACGATGCTGTCAGTTTTGGACTTTTTCCTTTTCATTAAGGGATAAAGTTAAGATGTGGTTAAATTTGTTAACACCTGGATCTATTAGAACTTGGGGGATTTAACACAAAAATTATTGGCTAAGTATTTCCACTTTAAAAGACTGCTAAGCTTAGAAATGATATAACTTCTTTTACTCAGTATGAAGAGGAGTCAACATACGAAGCTTAGGGAAGATGTAAGGAAGTCCATAAAAAGTGTCCACACCATGCTTTACCATACTGGTTAATTATTCAAAGTTTTTATAACAGGATTTTAGGATTCATTAGATCAATCATAGATGTTGCAGCTGGAGGTTGATTAATGTCAAAACTATTTAATGAAGCATATGCATTAATTGAACAGATGGCTACGAAAAATTTCATTGGCCCTTTAAAAGGGTAAATCCTAAAAGATTATCTAGTATACATGATAATGATGCTATTCCGATGGTTGTGTCACAAGTTGCTGCATTATCTTGGAAAATAGATCAAATTGGAATAAATTTTTCTCGAGCATCTCGGGTGCTTGAAGAAAATTCATTAGGACAGATGATCGATTCTCAGACATCATTAGAAACTTTAAATACGATTAGCAATATGCTTAATAACCCATATTCTAACTATTACAACCCAGGTTGGAAAAAACATCTCAATTTTAACTGGAATGACAACTCTAGTGGTGGAAGTTAACAATGGGGGAACAATCAAGCAAACCCATCGGAAAACTGGAAAAGCCAAGGTAGCTATAACTATATACCTACTTATCCTCCTAGATTTACAAGTAACCAATACGTTAAGGAGAAAAAGTTGTGTATAGAAGAAGTAGTGCTACAATGAGAAAGAATTGCAATGTCTAAGTGTTGCAATTAGGAATATGGAGAACTAATAAGGACAATTTGCTAACGAAATTAGAAATAGGCACTAGTAATGTTGAAATAAATCCTAAAGACAAAATCAAAGATCAAGATTAAGTTAAAGTTGTTCAACTCAGAAGTTGTAGAGAATTGGAAACTAAAGTTTAAAAAGAGATTGATGTTGAGAGAGAGAATAAAGAAACAAAAAAAAACTGAAGAAATTACTCCTAAGGATGTGAGAAACCTGTCTCTCCAATTAAGATTCTTATAGAAAGACCACCACCTCCATTTTCTTAAAGACTTAGACAACAAAAACTGGATAAAAAATTTTCAAAATATTTTGAGGTATCAAGAAAGGTTAAAATCAACATTCATTTTGTTCAAGCTTTGGAGCAAATTTCAAGTTATACCAAATTTATGAAATAAATATTAAATAAAAAAATAAAGTTTGAAGATCTTTAAACTGTTACACTTAGTGAAGAATGTAGTGTAATAATTCAGAAAAAACTTTATAAAAAACTTAAAGATCCTGGTAGCTTCACAATACCTTGTGCGATTGGAAAAATTTAGAAGCTGTTGACCTCATTTTTGGTGAGGTCTTCTCTTTCCTCTTAGTGCTTAGGATCTAGCCATAGGACTTCTCCTTGACTATCCTAGAGAACTAGAATTGGGACCCACCCTTTAGCAATTCAGCCACTTCTTGACTCCTCTTGGGACCCCACTTGGATGGTTGTAAACCTCTAAATCACCTTGGAAGGTTAAAACCACCATATGAGCAACCAATAGTGAATTCCTATAGGATGTCCAAGCCTTAGGACTACCCTGGGTGACCTTGGGTGACTTGAGCTTCTCTTGCACACACACACACCCCTAAGCCACTTAACCTAAACCTTGAACCCTTGGCTTTCTACCCTTATGAAACTCACATGGTTGAACCCAAGCCACTAATTTTTGATTAAGATGGCTAAGGTCAATATGTGAAGGATCATAAAGTGGTTACCATTTGGCTAGACTTGGTCCCAAAGTGGTTGGACTTAGCTAAGTCCATGGCGCATGCTTCCAAACCCTAATTCCATTCCAAATCAATTTTTACTCAATCTTGACTCCACTAAAATGGTCTCTTTCTTCCTTATTTAAAACCCCATTCAATTGCCAAAATTTCTGGTTTTGACATTGGGTCCCCTAAGCTTACCAAAAACTACCTAAATGGCCCCCACAACCACCAAAATCATCCAAAAATTCCTAAAAATTACCCAAAATTCCTAAAAATCCTAAGAATCATTTCAAAATATCTTTACCTTTTAAATCCACCAAAATACCCCAATACCTTCCAAATAACCTCTTAATACCCTAAATACCCCTCTTGGCTCAAAAATCCAAAAATTTAAAAAATTCCCAGAAAATTCCAAAAAATCCCAAATACTCCCAATTTTATTTTGTTCAACCACAGAATAAGCCAATTTTGCCAATTTAACCCACTTTTATCAAAATCCCCAATTTGACCCATCTTTAACCCATGTGGACCCAATGTCAAACAAAGTCAACTCAATTGACCCCAATTTTGCTCAAACTCAATTCTAAACTTCAATTCAACATTTCCAATACCAATTTAAACCAAAACCAAAGCCTAATTTGACTCACACTTGAATTCAATTTCAACTTGAAACCAAAACCCCAATCTTAACCTATGACCTAAACCTACCCAAATCCAACCCAATTCAACTCAATTTTCCACAATTTCAATTCCAAATTCTTCCTAATACATCCATACACCAAACAAAATATCAATTGGCTTTCAATTTAAAGCCTAACCCAACTCAAAATCCATTTGAAATCAACACCCCCAAATTTGCCCTAAAGTTGTCACCTACCCCTAAATCCCCAAATTAAATTCCCTAAGCCCAAGATTTCCACCCAATTTCTATCCTAAACCCTTCCTAACAATCATTTGAAACATTTTGGACCATCAATTGGCCTTGAACCAAAATCTAGCCAAACCTAAACCCAACCTAACCCATGGTGACCAAAATTGACCAAGACCCCAAAATCCTCCAAATTGAAACCCCAAGTGAACTCAAATCCACTTCATGTCTTCATGAAAAATCTTTCTTACAATCATCTACATAATGTTGAACAATCAATTTGATCCAATTCAAACCCAAACTTAAGTTAGCCCAACTCAAACCCATGTGAAACCATGTGTACACATGAACCAAATTGAACCAAACCAAACCAAAATTGACCAGACCAACTTCTTGGCTGCTGACCCTAGGCCTCCTGGGGTGGGTTTGACCTGACCTAACCCATGCCCCATGAGCCATGGACCAATGGTCCACCACTTTGGACCAATGGACTAAGCTACATGGCTAAGGCTAAGTCCCATCCTCCAACTCTCCTTAAGCAAGCTCCCTGTTCAAATTAATTGAGCTAAACTCCTCCTCCACTCCTCCTCATCCTGCCCAGCTGCCTGACTGTCCTTGCCAGCCACCCCAGCCGCCGGAACAGCCACGCCCGAGCACCCCTTTGTCCTTGAAAACCCAAAATTTGGCCTTGGCAGTGGGCAATCCCCTCTCCAGCCACCTGCTCTGCTCAGCCCTCACCCTAAGCGGCCTAAACCACTCATTGCCTGGCCCTGAACTCCCCTCTCCGACCATGGCTATAAAATCCCCACCTTTTGACCTCGCCAAAGGTGCTGAAATTTCTTCCACCAAACTCCCCCAAATTGCTCCCAGACCTTCTCCCAGCCCAGAGATGAAGAGCCCTACTGTCCTCCTGCCCTAATTCCTACTGATTGAGATCAATTTTGGAGCTCAATTCTCAGGCCAGAACAGGACAATCCTCAAATCTCCATGGAAGTCAAATTAACTCCTCTCACACCTTCACCGGAGGTAGAGAAGGAGTTCCCAGCTGAAAGCCCCCTCTCCGGACCACCCGATCTCTCCGGCCATCAAAGTCGAAATCGGCCCGGTCGAAGTCATACCTAGGCAATTCCCAGAGCCAGAGACTTCATCTGAAGCTTCCTTGGGCTCAATCAAAGGTGCCACAACTCTCTGATTGAAGCTTCCCTTATCAGAGCCAAGGTATTGACCTCTCCTCCCTCCCGAGCTTCCAACAATTCTCCATTTTGTTTGGCTTGATTTTCATAGCATGTTAGCCATATAGATGTGTGTGTCTTGTTGAGACGAATCCATAGAGTATAAGAGCATGAAATTTGGTGGAGAAATGAGAGAGATCTTAGGGATTTAGTGTGGACGGCTCTCGGGACACACCAGACGGAGACGATGACCAGCAGCCGTCGGATCGTGCGTGTATCGGATGGACGGTCAAGATCGCGCCGAATCAAGATATGAGACGGAACTGCGGGTCGCGTGGCATCCCGGTCAGATGACGGCGTCAAATGGGAGTGTACCGCGTGGGGTTTCGATCCGCTGTAGGATGACGGGGCGCTGACTAGTTTAAGTAGATAAATAGGGTATTTTTGATTTATTTAATTACCCAGAACCTCAAAAATTCATATCTTTGTGTAGAAAAATCATAAAAATAAAAGAAAAATACATTTTTGCTCAGTGAACAGAGGAGAATAATGTGGAAAAAGAATTGATCTAATTTGTTAAGTATTTTATTTTTAATTAATTTAGTACTATTTTGAGTATCTTAATTCTCCACTCATGCATACAATTCACCATGGAATTAGACCATAGGGCTTTTGTAGCCTCTGTTCTTGGGAACATTCTCTAAATTTTCCAAGGCTAGAGGCCATCTCTGTGGTAAGATATTGATTTTTCAAATTTATATGTCTGTTTTGCCATTTTAATTCCAGTAATTAGCATTTTACTTAGAAAATTCTAGAAAAATTAGGGAAAGTATCTTAAGACTAGATGACCCTAGGAAAATTATGGTTTGGCTTAATTCCCTTAAAATACCCCTAATTGGCCTAAACACCCAAAAATGAGTTTTAATTAATTAGGATTAACCCCACATCAAAACCACTTGAAAATAATTCTCCACTGACTTTTAGGGTAGGGGAGTCCCACATAAAAATTTGGAATCAATTGGAAATGGTTTAACCCATTAAATGGATTAATTAAATCATATGACTATTTTCAAATTTTAAAAATTCATAAAACCCAAAATACATTTAAAAAATTCACTAAATTAGTTTTGGGACCTCTTTGATACCAGAGGAATCTAAAAAAATTAAAATTAGATTTTTCTAAAAAAATTTCATGTTTTACCTATTTCTAATATTTTAATAATTAAAAAATAATAAAAATCACAAAAATATTAAAAGTCATAAAAATGTCATATTTTGCTCCCTAATCATTTAGGAACAAACTAAATATTTTTCCCAAGTCTCTAGGTTAAAAAATTGAATTTTAAGGGCTTAGGACTTTTTTTAATATCAAAAAATGAATTTCCCCACATTTTCACTCAATTAATTCAAATAAATCAAAGAAAAATCGAAAAAATATAAAATTTATTTCTCTGGACTTCTTGAGGTCAGAGAGATTTAATAAAAATATAAAATCCATTTTTCAACTTTAATTTTATTTTAAAATTAATTAATACCTTAAAAATTGAAATAATTATAATAAATAAAATATAATTCAAAAAATCACAAAAATTGGTCCAAGTGGTCCTCTAGTAGGTGAGAACATCCCATAATTTTTTTAAGGACAGAAAACTTACATTGGTCATGTTGTTGAATTTTCATTGAAAACCTATATTTTCCATAAAAATAATTACAAAAATTAAGTTAAAAATAGAAAAATCACATTTTCTCCTCTAATGTCTTAATTGACATGTGAGTGAAGTGACACAAAAATTTCAAATTCATTTGAGCTCAATTTAGTGAATTATGAAGTGAATAGGCTTAAGAGGGCATAAAGGTAATTAAGAATTTTAACCTTAATTAATATTTTAGGCCTAATAAAGTGGGAGGGTAAAATATTTGATTTTAATCTTCCCTTGGATGATTGAAACTTAGGGAATAAAAGGGTAGAAACCCATTAATCACCTTAAAAAAAACCAAAATGGAATATTAATTAATTAAATTATTTAAATTTTGGAAGATAATTAAAATTTTGGATTGTTAAAATTAGGGATATAACTTAAGAAGATACTAATTCTTTGATCTAAAATCCACGATTGAAATAATACAATAACATTCGAGTTCTTAATAATTATAATTGAAATTATTAATTAAATAATAAATGATCCGTAATTAATTAAAATTTAAAACATTAAATCATTTAATAATCAAATTAAAAGAAACTTAAAATATTTGAAACTAATCTAGAATCATTTTAATAACAAATCTAAAACAATGTTCAAAACATTAAATGATCTCAAAACGGCCTCTAATTGAAATGTGAAAACTAAATCAATTAAAATTAAATTAATAACTAAAATTAACTTAAATCAATATGATTAATTCAAAATTTAAATCATCAAAATTTAATGAAATTAAATAGTTTAAACGTTGCTTTCTACTTAAGTAACTTAAAGCACTTAAAAGAAAACAAAACGAAATTCAGAAATTGAATTATCTCAAAACAACAATTCAACTTTAATTAAAAAACAGTTAAAATCCTTTAACAAACTAGGTTGCTCCTAATGACTTTCATTATTATAACTCCTAAATGAAATATCAAATGAAATGTCACTTCACTTATAGGATAATCAAATATCCCGATTCATCGAGCAAGAGTAACCGGGTGATTGATTCGTCACCTCAATGAAATTAACCGAACTTAAAGTAATCCCTAAAATGTTTAAGAAGATGTTCAGAATTCAATTCCGAGCACTTCTCTAACTTGATGGGATGTTTTCAAAGAACAGTGAAACTTCATTGTTCTTTGATGAAGAAAATCATCCTTAACAAAACACAAAAGAACATAGACGTCATAAGGATTGACTAGCAATAGGATTAGGATCTTGGTAGACAACCAAAACATTCCCTTAGCTTTACCTAGGTATTTGTTGCAAATATTTAAATGCTCTAACATATGTTCGAGTGCAGCTTGGAATGACGAGAAGACCCTACCAGGTACGCTTTTATGTTATTGTAATTTACTTACATGTACTGCGTTTTACTTTTCTTGCATGTTAAACAAGATTGTCACCCTGCATGAAAGCTGAAATCTTTAGGATAGCCACAAAACCGAAACCCAAAACAAAATTAAAAGTCAAAACAAGATAAAATCCACCGCCACAACATTCAAAATATAAAACAACTCAAAATTTAATCACAAACAGAACAATAAAACTAAAACTACAACTAAATTAAAACGTCTCGTTGGATGATCGGGAATACCTCAGATGATGTAACCCACGTGTTGCTAACGGGATTTCCCATGGTCTAAATGAAAGTGTGGAACTCATTCAATTGAGTTTAGCAAATTCATCTGGATTAAGTGAATCCGATGAAAATAACGGTGCCGGGATGATGGAACCGTGGGATCTTAATCGGTTCTGTTTAACCAACTGTAAGATTTGTTTTAATTAAAACATTAAAAATATTTGGACTTTAAGACTTCTCTAAACCAAAACACTTCTCTCATCTTATGATTTTCACTTCCTAAAACTAAACCTCTGCAACAATATGAAGCTTGGAGCATAGTGGGCAGCACGACCATCGTCGTCAGCAAAACTGGAATCTACTTCAGCAAAACCTTTCTTAGAATTAAATAACCAAGCTATAGGATTTCGAGGTAGTTTGCCTAGTGTAACATAAATCCTCGACTTTTTCATTAGGCATTTACATAATCATATTATGTAAATTAAGCCCTAACCGGTCTTAGGACTCCGAGGTAGTCGTTTGGTATGACATAAACCCTCACATCTTTGAGGCTATTTGTATGATTCTGTCATACAAATATAAGACCTGATTGACTAAAATTGGCAGGATTGAAACATTAAATAAACTCTCAAATCGAAGCCAAACAATAGGATAGTTGGGAAGTCACCGAAGTTCACTTCAGGTGCGTGACATCCCCTACTTCTCTTCATTTGGATTCCTGAAATAAACTGATCGAAATTTGAGCTAATCCCTTTTGAAATTCCAAAATTCAATCCTTTGAAACCTTAAACTTTGAAATTCTTGAGAGCAAAACCATCGATCATTATCGAGAGTTTTCTTAAGTGATTCCCGTCACTTAGGATGTAATTAGCTATAGGGGCTTGCCTTATAGGGAACTTTAAGAACCCGGAGTAATATAAACCTACTTAATTCATTTATATTAAGCGGGGAACTTGTCGGCTTATAAAATTGGTTCGCGGACCAAACGGATGTCATGAAATCTTCTAGTTTATTTAATCGAGCCCCATCATCGAGCGAGTGTGTCTATTCTTCGGGATAGTTACACGATTTGTGATGCGGTGCTCGTTTATATAAACTATTTGGGATGTGAGATCGGTTTGATATCTTAAAATTTTCAAACTTAAAACTATTTTTAAAAATCAAATACTACTTTCCAAATTATATAAATTTAAATTAAATTTAAAATTTAAAATTCGCCGATAATTTCTGTAGGCGACCCCCTTTTCAAAATACATAACCTAAAAATATGCCGATAGAAGCTAGTATTAAACTTATGTCATCATCTATATTCAACAGGTTATATTTAGGAGAGATTTATCCCACTATTGTAACCCTATAGTTTGCTGATCAATCTATACCTCTTCTAAGAGGGACATTTTGGTTAAAGTGGATAAATTTATCTTTCTTGTTGATTTCATTGTATTAGATATGGAGAAAGATAAAGAAACTCCTATCATTCTAGGGATACCCTTCCTTGTCACTGGATGAGCAATGATAGATGTGCACAAAGAAGAACTAATCATGAGAGTTAATGACCAAGAAATTACATTTAGTGTGCTTAAATCTATGAAATATTATGCTAAAGGAATAAATACTAAAATTTATAGAATGGATATTATATATTATATGATTGCTAATCATTACCAAGAAAGATGTCAAGTTATAACAAATAAAACAGAACTGAAAATTAAAAATGAAATTGATTTGTAAGATAAATCAAATGAGATAGATATGAAGGATACAAATTATGTTCAAGAAAATTTTGAAATTTTAGATAATACTGAAAATAGTAAACCTCTGATTCCTTCAAAAGAGAAACCTCTTGAAATTGAGATGAAAGTACTCGCTACTCATTTAAAGTATGCATTTTTGGGAAATTTATCTACATTACCAGTGATAATTTCCTCAGATTTGACTGAAGAACAAGAAGAAAAATTAATGGAGATGCTGAAAATCGTAAGAGAGAATTTGGATGGATATTGGCTGATATCAATAGAATTAGCCCTTCAATTTAAGTGCACAGAATTTTGATGAAAGGTAATCATAAACCTAGGGTTGATCCTTGATGCACCTAAAATATATAGTGTTTTTATGCACATTCTTATACCTATTTTTAATGATATTTCACTTTAATGGAAGGTATTTTGTGTATTTTTCTTACATGTATGATTGGATGGATGAATGTAATGAAAGAAGTGAAAAAAAGATCAAAATTGGAGCAAAAATGAAGAAAATTGCAAAGTTGATATGTGGCGGCTAAGCGCCGGAACCTGCACTTACGAGCCAAAGCTCGCGACTATGCGTCATAGTTGGAGCTTACATGCCATCTGACCCGCGGCTAAGCGCTAGGACCTCACGCTTACGTACAACAGTTATAATAGCGGAGTTGTTTTATTTTAGGCCCCATTTTGAAGAGTTTATAAGGCGTCTCTTGGTGAGAACGTGGGTAGCTTCCTATTGGCGTAAAATTTAATTCAAATTACTCTTAAATGGATGCATCTCTTGGAAGATATGTTAAATCTAGACACAATTTGAAGAGATACGAAGACACCTTTTGGAAAAGTATAAAAAGAAGACTTGAATACCAGAAAGGTGGGGTGTGTGTCAAGTGTGTTATGTGAGTAGTTTTTAAGTGTGCTTAGTGAGGGAAATTAGAGATTAGTATTGTGGTTGTTGTAGAGTGTGTGTTTGGTTTAGAAGAGTTCTTTCATTTACAAACCATTCCACTTCACAATTTTACTTTTCTATAGTTTGTATTAAGATTAGAAGTGAGATTTGGAGTCTACAGAGTTGGGTGCTAACCTTTAAAGAGTCTTGTAAGGAAAGCAAAGTTTTCAAAGGAACTTCAAGAGTGTTGTGAAGAAGATTTTCAAATAAGTCTTTATCTTTGTTATTACATTTAGTTTTTAATTAAGACTTCTTATGTTTTCACTATGATTTCTACTTTTAAATTAAGTTGTGATTGTATTTTGTCCATAAATTTTGATTAGTTTTCTTTATTATTTTCCTTAATATGATGAGGTAATAAAATTATGGAAGTATGTTGTGTGAAGTACAAGATTTCAATGTTGGAAGAAGTTGTGATGATTCAAAACCTTACACTTCATTTATTTCATGATTTGGCCAATTAAGATGTTAAAATTTGTTATGAGAACATGTAAGAATTGGTATGGTATTGTCTCAGTCAAAACTTGAAAAGAATCACATGAGATTGTATGGGTAAGAATGTAATCCATATGGTTAAGTGCAAATAAATATGAAGATATACTTTGATGGTGTAAAATTAGAGGACTTTAGAGTGACAGGATAAAGCCATTAATTTAGTTTATTGTTTTATGTTTTGATACGAGATGTTAGCTCCCAGGTGGAGGGAATCGAGGAAACTCTAGAATGAGAGCTAGTATCTTTCCTCCCTAACTTATCTTCAAGATTTATAAAATAATAGATTAACTTATGTTCTTTATAGCATCTCTAGTAAGGGTAAAGAATATAATTGCTCTTATTTGGCACAACACATTTTAGATACTTCCACAAAAATAATTTCCATGACTTTTTACTGATTCATAAGAAGGAAAAAGATATTTCATTTGCATTGGCTTACATCTTACAAAAAATTAGTTAAAATAGTTGCTTACTTTCATTTCAAATTATAAAAATTAACAAAAATAATTGAACTTTCTTTCCTAGAATATTATCTTTAGTTTGGGTAAGATCTTTCTTAAAAAGTAAAAAGATATTTTTCTATTTATTCTTTCCCTGTGGGTTCGATATCTCGGGGCTTAATCAGAAAGTCCTATATTACTTGATAATGATACATATACTTGCGCAGAATCCCATTTTAAAATATCAATTTAATCTCTTATTTATATTGGCATCAAGTTTTTGGCGTCATTATAAAGAAAGAGATATCATTAAAGAGAAGTATAAATTCAAATATAAATCATAAGCATAAATATTCAGGATCAATCCTCAAAGGAGATTGAACCCTATAATGAAAAAAGTTGTTAAGAAAGAAATTTTAAAGTGGTTGGATGCTGGAATTATTTATCCTAATTCTGACAGTTCTTTGGTTAGTCATATTCACTGAGTTTCTAAGAAAGGGGGAGTGACTGTAATTGTTAATGAACATAATTAATTAATTCCAATTAGATAAGTCGCTGGATAGAGAATCTGTATTGATTATAGAAAATTAAATCTCACAACTAGGAAAGATCATTTTCCTCTAGCCGGGTGATGCACCAAAAATATATACGGTTTTTGATATATAATTTTACCCATTTTTGGTGATATTGCACTTTAAAGAAAGATAATTTTCATGATTTATTTCAGGTATGATGATTTTAGGTGATTGGAGTGAAAAGAAGCTAAAAGAAATGAATTCGGAGCAAAAATGTGCAAAAAGGAGCAAAAAGGAGGAAAACAGGTTCTAGCGCCATCGGCACCATTTTCCAGAGAACTCGATAATATTTTGACAATAGAGCGCTGCCGGCGCTCCCAAAGTCAGTGGAATTCAAATTTGAAGAGTTTTGGCGACTTTTTGAAGGGATGCCTATGAAAACTCTTGGGATTTTGTTCCTAACTTATAAGTAACTGTTTTTGGACGAAAATAGAGGCTCTCTTATTTTCTCTTACTCTCTTGGTGTGTGTTAAGTGTTAGGGTTTATGAGAAGAGTGTGTAGAAGTGAGGATTTGAGAAGAATTCTTCTCTAAGGAGTGAAGAAGAAGAAGTAAAGTGAGAGATAGCTTCTTCCTTTCCATTCTAAAGAGGGAATTAAGTGTTGTAAAGAAAAGATAAAAGGATTCGAAAGGAACTTGAGGGAATTGCATTGGGGAAGAGAAAGAGATAAGTTGTATTTTCTTTTATGGTTTGTATGAATTTTATTTTATATATAAAATCCATGTTTTATTGTATCTTCTTCATGAATTCTGAGTAGTCTCCCTTGTCTTTCTTCTTGCATAGAGATGTGATGATGGGTTGATGTAGATTGGATGTGCTTTTAATGTATTGAAGAAATTATGATGGTTTTTCATTTCGAACTTAATTTACTTTTTGATTTGGCCAATTGAAATATTAAAATAAGTTGTTGAACATTAATTCTGAAAGGATTTAATGTTCTACAACAATAATGAAGAATCCATTCAATTTCCATGGATGAATTACGTAGTTCATGGGAATTAAGTGCAAATGAATAGGGATCTGTGTATTGATGGACTTCAATTTGGAGGTTTCAGGGTGACAGGCTGAGATCCCCAAATTGGTTCTAAGATTAGTAACTAAACATCGAAGGTTAGCCTTCAGGTGAAGAGTGAGTGGGAGCTCCGAAGTAAGAGCTGGTATCCTCCCAGCCTAGCCTTAGATTTAATGACTAAACTGAGGATATGTCAATGTTCTTTTCATGCTTAGAAGAGTGGTTACTCTTTTAAGTGTAAAGAAACATCTATGCTTTTATTTAGCACAATAATATAGATAATTGTTTCATATCAATCCACACATCACATTCTCATTGCAAGAGGAAATAAACTTTTCTCATATATAAAAAACCTTTCAAATACATAGTTTAATGTGTCTGTTAGTTAATTCTATTTTCAAAGTTGTTAAAAGTAATTGTAGTTTAATTAATTGTTACTATTTTCTGTATAGTGGTAGTAGAAGTAAGTATTAAACTTTAAGTGCAATTTGAGTATCAGATTTCAGTGCTATATTATATATATTGTGAAACACTTTCTTATACTTCGTATTTCCTTGTGGGATTGATAACCAGGACTCCATTAGAGCCCTGTATTACTTAATACGATACGTATACTTGCGTTGAGTGCTTGGACTTTACAAAATCATTATAAATATACAAATTTAAGTTCATAAATTCTTGCAAAAATATAAGTCCCGCATCAAGTTTTTGGCGCCGTTACCGGGGAAGGCAACAAAGTAAGTAAGTAAGTAAGAGAGTATAAACGGTATTTATTGATAATATAGTAACAGAAAACCTTTATTTTGTAGTGTGTAATTGTGTGTTTGTTTACTTTTTAAAAGTATTTATTTGATTGTATATGTGTAGTACTGGATCTATATGTTTAGTGCCTTACGATTCAGAATTAGAGCGTACTGTCAGAAAAATTAGAAAACAACAAAAACAAATTGAAAATCCTTGTGAAATGACGAATAATCAAGATAATCTGAGAAATAATCTTGGAAATTTGCCAAGACCTTTAAGAGATTATGCTAACCCAATAGCAGACGAAATTCACATAACTATTCAAAATCCTGATGTTGCTGCTAATTCATTTGGACTTAAACCTGAAATTATCCAAATGGTACAAAATAATAAATTCGGCGGAACACCTAATGAGGATCCAAATTGAAATTTCGCTAGTTTTTTAGAACTATGTGCTACTTTTAAATATGATGGAGTGTCTAGTGACGCTGTCAGACTTATACTTTTTCCTTTTTCATTAAGGGATAAAGTCAAGGCGTGGTTAAACTCGTTAACACTTGGATCTATTAGAACTTGGGGAGAATTATCTCAGAAGTTTCTATCAAAATATTTCCCTCCATTAAAGACTGCAAATCTAAGAAATGATATTACATCTTTTTGTCAGTTTGAAGGAGAGTCAATATATGAAGCTTGAGAGAGATTTAAAGATCTTCTTAGGAAGTACCCACATCATGCTTTACCAGATTGGTTACTAATTCAAACATTTTATAATGGATTAGTGGGATCATTGAGATCTATAATAGATGCTGCTGCTAGTGGATCGTTAATGTCAAAACCTTTTGATGAAGCATACACATTAATTGAAGAAATGACTACTAATAATTTTCAATGGCCCTCTAAACGGGTAAATCCTAAGAGAGTAGCTAGTGTTCATGATTCAGATATGATGACTATGATAGTTTCTCAAATTGCAGCCTTTTCTAAGAAAATAAATCAATATGGAATGAATTATTCTTAACCACCTCAAGTGTTGGAGGAAAAATCATTTGGACAGATAACATAATCTCAAACACCTTATGAGAGTTTAAATACTATTAATAGACCTAACAATCCTTATTCTAATTATTATAATCCTAGTTGGAAGAATCACCCAAATTTTAATTGGAATAATAGCAATGCCAATCTTAACCCACATTGGTCCAACAGTTCTATAAATCTAATTGGAAATTCGAAAAATCAATGAAATACCAATTTTAGACCATCTTATCCACCTGGATTCAATAGTAGCTCGCAATTTAAGGATAAGAAGTTGTCAACTGAAGAAATGATTTTGAATATGGGAAATCAATTACAAGCTCAAGGTGTTGCTATGAAAAATATTGAAAATAAATTGGGGCATATTTTCACTGCACTTAATAATAGAGCTTCTGGAGCACTTCCAAGTAATGTTGAGATCAATCCAAAAGATCAAAACAAGGAACAACTTAAAGCTATTCAATTAAGGAGTGGAAAAGAATTGGAAACTAGAGTGCAAAAAGAAGTTGTAATAGAAAAGGAGAAGGTAGAAATCGAAAAAGGTTCAAACAAGATTTATCCAGACTTGGATTATCCTCTTGAGCCAATGAAGATAACTGTTGAAAAACCATCACCTTCATTTCCTCAAAGATTGAAGAAACAAAACAAAGATAACAGATTTGAAATTTTTTTTGGAGATCCTTAAGAAATTAAAGATAAATATTCTTTTTATTGAAGCATTAGAACAGATGTCTGACTATGCCAAGTTTATGAAGGATATTCTGAGAAAGAAAAAGAAAGTTACAGATCATGAAGTTGTTGCACTTAGGGGAGAGTGTAGTGCAATTATTTAGAAGAAGCTTCCAGAAAAACTTAAAGATCCTGGTAGTTTCACTATTCCATGTGCTATAGGTAAAATCTTTTTCAGAAATGCTTTATGTGATATGGGAGCTAATATTAATCTTATGCCTTTATCAACTTTCAAAAGGTTGGGAATAGGAGAAATTTCTCTTACATTTGTGACTCTTCAATTGGCCGATCGTTCCATTACATACCCTAAACGAGTGGTGGAAGATGTGTTAGTGAAAGTGGATAAATTTATCTTTCTTATGAATTTTATTGTACTTGATATGGAGGAAGATAAAGAAATTTAAATCATTTTGGGAAGACCATTCCTTGCTTCTAGAAGAGTAGTGATTGATGTTCAAAAAGGATAATTAACTATGAGAGTTAATGATCAAGAGGTGACCTTTAATATTTTAAAATCTATGAAGTATCCCTCAATGGAAAAAGATAATGAATTTTTTAGGATGGAGGTCTGTGGATATTTGAGAAATGATCATTTCGAGAATATATTTGAAAAAGAAGTAGAGTATAAAAATATGTGTGAAGAAGAAACCGAAGATGATGAAAATTCAGATAGTAAGAAGAATGAAAATTTGGAGTATGTTCAGGAGAGATTCAAAATATTAGACACTATGGAAGATGGAAATAAAAGCTTAATTCCATCTCTAATAAAACCTCCTAAACTTGAGATGAAAATTCCCCCAAATCATTTAAAGTATATGTTTTTAGGAGAATCATCTACCTTGCCAGTTATTGTGTTTTCAGAGTTAAACAATTATCAAGAACAGAAGTTATTGAAAACTTTAAAAAGATACAAGAAAGCTTTTGGATGGACTTTGGCAGATATTAAAGGAGTTAGTCCTTTGATTTGTATGAACAGAATTTTATTAGATGAAGAACATAAACCGAGAGGTTATCCGCAATGGAGACTGAATCCTATAATGAACGAAGTAGTGAAGAAAGAGATTTTAAAATGACTGGATGCTAGAATTATTTATCCTATTTCAGATAGTGTTTGGGTGAATCCAATACATTGTGTACCGAAAAAGGGAGGAGTGCTGTTGAAGTGAATGAATGTAATGAAATTATATCCACAAGACAAATTAATGGATGACGAATTTGTGTTGACTAAAGGAAATTAAATGCCGCCACCAGAAAAGATCACTTTCCTCTTCCTTTCTCGATCAAATGCTAGATAGACTTGCTGGACACAAGTACTACTGTTTTTTGGATGGATATACTGGTTACCATCAAATACCTATTGCTCCTGAGGATCAGAAAAGACAATATTTACTAGTCCTTATGGAAACTTTGCTTTTCGAAGAATGCCTTTTGGACTGTGTAATGCACCTGCAACATTTCAGAGATGTATGATGTCTATCTTAAGTATTATGATAGATAATGGAATAGAAGTTTTTATGGATGATTTCTCTGTATTCGGTACTTCATTTGAAATTTTCCTGGAAAACTTAGCAAAATTTTGGAGCTCTGTGAGAAAATAAATCTAGTTCTGAATTGGGAGAAATGTCAATTTATGGTTGCAAGAAGAATTGTGCTTGGGCATAAAATTTCAGAACATGGTATGGAGGTCGATCCTGCTAAAATTAGAGTGATTGAGAGATTGCCGCCACCCAGTACTGTAAGAGAGGTGAAGAGTTTCTTAGGACACGCTGGATTTTACATGCGATATATTAAAGATTTTTCTTAAATTACCAATCCTTTGTGCCGACTTTTAGAAAATGACAAAAAATTTGATTTTAATGGTGAATGCTTGAGTTCTTTCGAATTATTGAAAGAGAAATTAATCACTGCACCTATAATTATTTCACCATATTGGGAGAAACCATTTGAACTTATGTGTGATGCAAGTGATTATGCGATCAGAGTAGCATTGGAGCAAAGGCATGATAAAGTTTTCAAAGTCATTTACTATGCTAGTAAAACTCTTAATGAGGCTCAAATTAATTATACCACAATTGAAAGAGAATTATTAGCTATAGTATTTGCTTTTGAAAAGTTTAGACCTTATTTAATTGGAGCTAAAAGTATTGTGCATATAGACCATTCGGTTATCAAATATTTAATGCAAAAGAAGGATGCGAAACCTAGACTCATTAGATGGATACTTCTTCTACAAGAATTTGATTTTATGATAGTTAATAGGAAGGGAGCTAATAATCAAATAGCTGATCATTTGTCAAGATTAGAATATAATAAATTATCTGGATTTAAAAAGAAAAATCACTGAAATTTTCCCTGATGAGCAACTTTATACTATTATTGGAAGCAATTTGCCTTGGTATGCTGATATTGTGAATTATATTGTAAGTGATATTGTACCACCTGATTTAACAAGGCAACAACAAAAGAAGTTTAAATATGATGTAAAATTTTATTTTTGGGATGATCCCTATCTAAATAAACAGTGCAAGGATCTGATTATTAGAAAATGTGTGCCACAAGAAGAAACAAATTTGATTATTCAATGATGTCATGATTCTGAATTTAGAGGTCATTTTGGTGCTTATAAAACTGCTTTTAAGATTCTACAATCTGAATTTTGTTGGCCTACTCTTTTTAGAGATGTTTATAGATATATTAAATCATGTGATCAATGTCAAAGAGTATGTAATATCTCTAGAAGAAATGAAGTTCATCTAAATTATAATTTGGAAGTTGAAATTTTTTATGTATAGGGATTATATTTTATGGGACCATTTACTCCTTCATTTAGAAATTTATATATATTGGTTGCCGTTGATTATGTCTCGAAATGGATTGAAGCTATTGCTTTACCTAGATGTGATTCTCGTAGTGTTTCAAAATTTTTAAAGAAAAATATGTTTACTAGATATGAAATGTCGAGAGTGATCATAACTGATGGTGGATCCCATTCAGGAATAATCGAATTAAGAGATTAATTGAGAAATATAAAATTATTCATAGAATCCCTACTGCTTATCATCCCCAGACTAGTGGTTTAGCAGAAGTGTCTAATCGTGAAATTAAACAAATTTTGGAGAAAATTGTGGATAATCATAAATTAGATTGGTCTGCTCAATTAGATATTGCTTTTTGGGCTTATAGGACTGCTTTTAAAACCCCTATTAGAATGTCTCCTTATAGGCTAGTGTTTGGTAAGACTTGCCATTTACCAGTTGAATTGGAGCATAAAGCATATTGGGCGATAAAAGAGTTGAATTTTAATTTGAAAAATACTGGAGAGAAAACATTTATGCAATTTCATGAATTAGAAGAGATTAGAAATGCATCTTATCGCAATGATAAGATTTATAAAGAGAAAATGAAATTGTGGCATGATTGGAAGATATTGAAAAGGATATTGGAATTTGGACAAAAAGTTTTATTATACAACACAAGATTGAAGTTATTTCCTGGAAAGCTCAAGTCTAGATGGTTAGGACCTTTTACACTTGTAAAATTTCATTCTTTTGGAGCTGTTGATATTAAAGACCTTGATACTGGGAATATTTTTAAAGTTAATGGGCATCGATTAAAGCCTTACTTTGAGGGGTTTCAATCTGACTTCAAAGAGGTGTTAATGCTAAGTCATCTTGATTAACTGAATGATTTGTCGGGCTGACGAAGTTAAACCAAGCGGTTTATGGGAGGCAACCCAAATGTATCTTTGTGGTGTGTTTGCTTATTCGATGTAGTTATAATTTTTAGATAGTTGTTTTTGAATCATAATTACTCCTAAATACTTTAAAATTGATAAATGGTGGATCAAATTGAGATATTGGAATATTTTGGGCCATATGAAGTTCGGTGAGAATTTTTTACCACTGGAGCCAGAATGGGCGCCGCCGGCTCCCTATCACAGGCAATATACTGAACTTACAGGTTTGAACGCCGCCGACGCCCTATTGAGTTCCACCGGCGCCCAAAACCTGTTAACGGTTTTTGAAGTTTCAAAATGCGAGTTTTGGCGGTTTTGAGCGGGATCTTCGTCCTTATAACTCCATAAACTCTATTTTAGACTTCCTAACTCTAGAAAAACGAAAACTACGATTCCCAATTCGCATCCCATGGATTCCTACCCCATTGAAACCCCTTGATCTCACATTTTCAATTGAAGGAAGTTCATAAGTTTCGAGGCTCAGCGTTTGTTCAACAAAGTGATGATGAAGAGGAGGATTATCAAGGAAAGAGGCTTCATAAATCGAGGTATGGATAATCCTACTACTATAATTGAAGAGATAATTAAGGAGACACGTTGGGAAGTGCTTGCTACACTACCATTGTCGTTGTTGTTCCTGTCGTGAAAGAATTCTATACAAATATTCACGGGATCAACCAAGGGTTCATATTTGTATGTGGTAGATTTGTGCAATTCATTCCTACACGAATTAACGATCTCTTTATGATCGAGAATGTTCCTATTTTCCATTATTCTAATTTCAATGCCACGAGTGATAATATGAATGATGTGTATTGATATTTGACGGATGAGAATGAGGATTGAAAAATTAGAGAGAATGGATACATTAATTTCCCATCTGCATCTCTAAATCCAGTGTCAAAGTAGTGGCATTACTTCGTCAAAGTTATTTCCAACATGAAGATTAACAAGGTAACAAAGGAAAGTGCCATTTTGAATTTCTGCATTCAAACTAGGCGACCGATTGACATTGGTAATATCATTGTGAAATCAATTTTGCGATTAATCGTTCATGGATCTAAATATGGGCTTGCACACCCGTTCACCATATTTCTGTTATGTAGTGAATCACAAGTTTCATATGAAAGTTGGGAAAAGGTTCTTCTTCCATGGAGGCCTATAGATTCAACTAATCCTTATGACTACCAGACAGTGGGAGATGAAGATGACATGAATTTGCTTGCTAATCAACCAATACAGACTTCACAACCGATTCAACCCTATTTTCCTGAAGATTCCAAAATGATATTGAAGAGGATCAAACAGTTGGAGAAAAAGATACAAAACGTTATGAATGTAATCAATAACATTTCTGATTTATTCGATCATATGGATTAGAGAATGAATAAACAATTCGATCACACTGGTCAAATTGAGATGGACTTGATTAACCTGATGAAAAAGAACGCGGTGATTGCTGAGGAATCATCTGATGAATTTCCAATTCATCCATTCTATAATTTGTTCATGCATCAACAATCGATTTGAGACAATAGAGGAGAGGATAGTTCTGAAATCGATGTGGAGTAATTAATGGATTCTACTTATGCTTGGTGGGTGTATTATTTGCTTTGCTTTGTAATTTAAATTTGGATTTGAATATGCTTACTTTCATTGTGTGCTTAGATTTTAGTGTTTACCTATCATAGAGTACTTGCAACATTAAACATCTAAGAGTTAGTTTGGTTTGAATGAACATATTTTGTGTTTATGTTGTAACTTGGATTATATATATATATAAGTTTGTTGTGTTTTGTTTGTGTAAAGAATTGTGTTAATTATTGCTTGTGTGATGAAGTAAATGCTTATTGAAGTGTTAAACATCATTGTGGATGTCGAAACGATTGAAATTACGAAAAAAATTTTGGACCCAGAAAAAATTTTGGATTGGCGCTGCCGGCGCCCAAATCCAAAGATTTGGCATATTATTTTAAATAGAGTGCCAACGGCGCCCGAACCCAGTAAATGGCCAAAAACCCTCATTTTCGTGGTTTTTAACCTGGGACCCACAAAATTTTCCATTGCTTTTATCTTGCTCCTCCATTTTCGCGATTTTGAAGATCTAGGGCTTGCTAGATCTCGAATTTAAGGTAATTTCAAAGCTTTTCGAGGCCAGATCCACACTTCTCTTGGTAAGAGCTTCACTTTAAGTTAAATTTTTTTTTTTCACCATGGAAATCTCTCACATTGCTTAGGTTGGAATTTTTGGAGTTTTAAAGAGATTTTGAGATTTCCATGATGAAATTTGCTCTTACTTGTTTAATATAGTATTTGGAGTTTCTTACATAGTGAATTTGGGATTTATTGGAATTTTCTTGCAAATTTTAGAAATTCACATGGCTCCAATGACGAGTAAAGGAAAGAGGAAATTGGATTTTGATGAGGAAAAGTTCGTTAATATTAAAGCCCAATTTTGCTCTAACTCTTACCTTTACAATAAGAAGTGTATCCAGGATCGAGCTTTTGATAGTCCTGGTGGATCTGTAGAATAGTTAATTGCAGAACAGAAGTGAGAACAATTTTGTTATTTTACTGCTAATGTGTTATGGGAGTTATTAGAGAGTTCTATTCAAATGAACCCTGGACTGAGACTGAGTATGTGCTAGTTAGAGGAAAAATGGTTGAATTTACTTCTCAACGTATCAATGCTTTCTATCAGACTCGGGAAATATTTGTTTGTGAATACGTAAACTTTGACACTTGAGGGGAAAATATGGGAGAAGTGATTACTTTTCTGATGGATGGGAGAGGGGAATGGAAAGTAAGTCAAAAACAGTTGATTAACTTAACCGCTTCCACATTGAATGTTGCATCAAAAGTTTGGCATTATTTCATCTCTGCGAGACTATTACCATCTTATCACCACAGTGAAGTTACATGGGATATGTCGGCGCTATTTTTTTAGGTTTGTGGTGTTTTATTTTGAAAAGAGAGTCGCCTACAGAAATTGTCGGCGAATTTTAATTTAATTTAAATAAATAGTTTGAAAAGTAGTATTTGATTTTGAAAATAATTTTAAATTTGAAAATTTTAAGATATGAAATCAAACTGACCTCACATCCCGAATAGTTTATATAAACGAGCGCCGCACCACTAACCTAGTGTATCTATCCTGAAGAATAGACACACTTGCTTGATAATGGGGCTCGATTAAATAAACTAGAAAGGTTTGTGACATCCGTTTGGTGCGACGAACCAATTTTATAAGCCGACAAATTCCCCAGCTTAATATGAAACTATTAAACGGGGTTTATATTACACAGGTTCTTAAAGTTCCCTATAAGGGCAAGCCCCTATAGTTAATTACATCTTAAGTGACGGGAATCACCTAAGAAAACTCTCGATAATAATCAATAATTCTGCTCTCAAGAATTTCGAAGTTTAAGTTTTCAAAGGATTGAATTTTGGAATTTCAATAGGGAATGGATCAAATTTGGAACATTTTTATTTTGGGAATTCAAAGGAAGCAAAGTAGGAGAAATTACGGATTCGAAGCGAACTTCGGTAATTTCCCGACTATCCTATTGTTTGGCTTAGACTTAGGAAAGTCCTAATGTTCATTTAATGTTTTAATCTTGCCAATTTTAATTAGTTAGGGCTTATATTTATATGATAGAATCATACAAATTGCACTAGAAGATATGAGGGTTTATGTCGTATCGGACGACTACCTCGGAATCCTAAGACCGGTTAGGGCTTAATTTGCAATGCAAATGCCTAACGAAGAGTTGAGGATTTATGTTGCGCTAGAGCGAACTACCTCGAAGTCCTATGGCTTTGTTATTTAATTCTAAGAAAGTTTCTTGAAGTAGATTCAAGTTTTCTTGACGACGATGGCCGTGCTGCCCACCATGCTCAGAGCTCCTTGTTGTTGCAGAGGTTTAGTTTTAGAAATCATAAATCAAGAGATGAGAGAAGTGTCTTGGTTTAGAGAAATCTTAATTTCCACGTGTTTTTTGTGTTTTAATTAAAACGGATCTTAAAGTTGATTAAACGAACCGATTAAGATCCCGCGGTTCAGTCATCCTACGCATCGTTATTTTCATCGAATTCACTTAGTCCGGATGAATTTGCTAAACTCGACGAATGAGTTCCGCACTTTCATTTAGGCAGTGGGAAATCCGTTAGCAACACGTGGGTTACATCATCAGAGGTATTCCCGATCATTCGATGAGACGTTTTAATTTAGTTGTAGTTGTAGTTTTGTTGTTACTGTTTGTGATTAAATTTTGAGTTGTCTTATATTTTGGAATGTTGTGGAGGTGAATTTTATCTTGTAATGTCTTTTAATTTAGTTATGGGTTTCGAGTTTTGGTTTATATCCTAAAGGTGTCGGTTTTCATGCAATCTGTTGTTTATCATGCAAGAAAAATAAAGTGCATTTGCAATAAAATAAGCTACGATAAAATAAAAGCGTACCTGGAGGGTCTTCCCGTCATCCCAAGCTGCACTTAAAACACGAGTTAGAATATTTAAGCAAGTTCTAGGTAAAGTTAAGGGAAAGGTTTTGGTTTTCTACCGAGTTCCTAATCCTATAGCTAGTCATTTCCTATGACGTCTAGGTTCTCTGTGTTTTTAGTTTGAAGACGATTTTCTTTATCGAAGAACAATTAAGTTCGATTGTTCTCGTAAATATCCTATCATATTGAGGAAGTGCTTAAGAAGAATCTTAAACATCTTTTCGATATTTCAGGATTGTTTGAAGTCCGAATGAATTTAATTGTGTAAATGAATCGATCGTCCAGAGGTTTTGAAGTTTTGTTAACTTGCTTCGATGAACTAGGACATTTGAATGTCCTATAAGTGAAGTAACATTTCATTTTAATGTTATAACTTAGGAGTTATGATAACTAAGGCTCTAAGAGGCAAATGATATTTAATGATTTGTGATCAAATTTAAGTTGAATTAATGATTTAAGTTTGGAATAGTGTTCAAGTTATTTTAGATTTATTTCTTCATGTCTTAAGTGAGGTTATTTAATTCAATTTAATTTAATTTAATTTATTTTAATTTAATTTATTTAATTTAATTTGATTTGATTTAATTTAATTCAGTTTAATTTATTTGATTTAATTTCTTAATTTAATTTAATTTAATTTTAATTTAATTTAATTTAATTTTAATTTAATTTAATTTAATTTAATTTAATTTAATTTAATTTAATTTAATTTTAATTTAATTTTAATTTAATTTAATTTGTTTATTTAATTTTATTTAACTTAATTTAATTTTATTTATTTATTTAATTTAATGTATTTAATTCATTTAATTTAATTTAATTTGTTTATTTAATTTAACTTAATTTAATTTTATTTAATTCGACTTTTAATCTTAATTTAATTTAATTTAATTGAAAATTTTTAAAAAAAGTTTAATGATTTAATTTAATTTAATGATTAAGTCTTTTAATATTTTAAATTTGAGTTATCATTTTAATTAAGAGTTGAGTATTAATGAGATGATTAATTTAGGGATTTTTTAAATTAAAGGATAAATCTCTTCCTAATAATATCCCTATTTTAATAATTCCAAATTTATTATTCTTCCAAATTCAATTAATTATTTAATTAAAGTTTAATCATTTTAAATTGCTTAATGGGTTTCTACCCTTTGATTATTTAATTTCAATCATCCAAATCAGATTAGGATCAAATATTTTACTTGTTAATTTTTTATTAAACCTAAAGTTTTAATTAAAGGATTAAAATTTTAATTACCATTTTGCCCTTTAAGCCTAATAATTTCATAACTCACTAAATTGAACTCAAATGAACTTGAAATTTTTATGTGACTTCACTTATGTGTCAATGAAGACATGAGAGGAGAAAATGTGATTTTTCTGTATTTAATTTATTTATATAATTATTTTTTGTAGAAAAGAGAAATTTCCAAGGAAAATTCAATAACATGACCAAGGGAAAGTTTCTGTCCTTAAGAAAATTAGGGGACATTCCTAATAACCAGAGGACCACTTGGACCAAATTTTGTAATTTTTTGAATTATATTTTATTTATTAGAATTATTTTAAATTCTGGAGTATTAATTAATTTAAAAATAAAATAAATGTTAAAAAATAAATTTTATAATTTTTAAAATTCTCTCTGATATCAAGGATTCCAGAGAACCAAACTTTACAATTTTCTGATTTTTCTTTGATTTATTATAATTATTTTGGTGAAAATGCTAGAAAATACATTTTTTAATTTTAAAATTACCCTTGAGCTTTAAAAATTAATATCTCACTAAATAGACCTAGGAAAAATATGGGACTTGTTCCTAAGTGATTAAAATTCAAAATATGACATTTTGGTGAATTTTATTATTTTTGTGATTTTTATCATTTTTTAATTATTAAAAATATTAAAATAATATTAAAAATCAACTTTTTTAGAAAATTGAAATTTTAATTTTCTTAAACTCCCCTGATATCAGAGAGACTCCAAAACCAATTTGGTGAATTTTTTGAAAAATATTTTGAAAGTTATGAATTTTTAAAGTTTAAAATGGCTAAGTGGCTTAATTAACCCGATTAGTGGGGCTAACCAAGTCCAATTGACCTCAAATTTTTATGGTGGGTTCCTCTGATCCTAAAGGTCAGTGGAGAATTGATTTCAAGTCAATTTGATCTATGGTTAACTCTAATTAATTAGAAACCTATTTTGGGTGTTTAAGCCGATTAGGGTTAATCTCGATGAATTAACTCAAATCCTATTTTTCCTAGGGTTCTGCTGGTCATAAGGAACATCACCAAATTTTCCTAGAATTTATTTCACAACATGCTAATTTTTGAAATTAAAATACTTAAAACAGACAACATGCATTT
Source organism: Papilionanthe hookeriana x Papilionanthe teres (assembly GCA_022702705.1). Classification (NCBI taxonomy): domain Eukaryota; kingdom Viridiplantae; phylum Streptophyta; class Magnoliopsida; order Asparagales; family Orchidaceae; genus Papilionanthe; species Papilionanthe hookeriana x Papilionanthe teres. The sequence continues at coordinate 62,908,667 of CM040424.1, forward strand.
GAAAAATCAATAACTTTTCACAGAGATGGCCTCGACCTTGGAAAATTCGGGGAATGTTCCTAAGTTCGGAGGCTTCAAAGCCCTATGGTCTCATGCCATGGTGAATTGTATACATGCATGGAGAATTAAAACAATGCAGGAAGTAAATAATTAATTAAAAATAAAATACTTGGACAAAATTAATTAATTTCTTTTCCACATTATTCTCCTACGTTCAGCTCGAGCGAGGGGTATTTTTATTTTATTTTTGTGATTTTTCTACACAAAGATATGGATTTTTAAAGTTACGGGAATTAAAATAAATAGAAAATACCCTATTTATCTACTTATCCACGCGGCGCCGCGTCGGCCTCGGCGGCTCCGAAATGCCGCGTGGCGCGCTCCCGTTCGACGCCGCCATCCGAGTCGGCGGCCGGGCCCGCGGTTCTCGTGCCGTCTCTCGGTCCGACGCCATCCGAGCCGTCCGTCCGCGCGTGTATTAAATGGACGGCATCCGTTCATCGTCCATGGTCGGGTGCGATCCGTGGCCGTCCACACTCTAACCCTAAGAACTCGCTCGATTCTCGATGGATTTTCGTGTTCTTATGCTGCATGGATTCGTCTTGAAGAGACGAACACATCCATACGGTAAACATGCATTGAAATTAAGGCATTTGAAATGGAGAATTTCCGGAAGCTCGGGATGAAGAAGCTAGCTCATACCTTTGCTCGGAGAAGTGAAGCTTCGATGCGAGAGTTGTTGCACCTTCGATTGGATCCTGCAAGCTCCGGATGAAGTCTCCTGGTCGCAGTGAATTGTCCGGATTGAACTTCGACCACGGTCGATCACAAAGCTTGGGTACGGAGCAAGCCGGGTGGCTCGGAGATGGGGCTTTCTGCTGGTGGACACCTTCCCTTGGTACGGTGAAGGTGTAGGGCTAATCGATTTGGGGATTGGTTCACTGTGGGGAAGTGTCCTGGTTTTGGGCTTGGATTTCGACTGCGAAATTAAGCTCGCGAGAGGAAATGGCGGGGGGATCTCACCGGGGATCGAGTGCTCGTGTAGGAGGAGGGGTCCGGAACAATTTTGGCGAGTTTTGGCAAGGTTTGTGCAACTCTCCCCTCGTGGCCGTGAGGGGGTGGTGTTTAAATAGGCATGGTGGAGGCTCTCCGGGGGTGGCCGAGGGTTGGGATCGACTGCTGCGGTCGTGGGAAGAACGACCATGGTGGCCATTGGGCATGGGGCGGCTCGACGAGGTGGAATTCCAAAGTTGGCTCACTCCCGAGGTCTCGGGCATGGCGTTTTCGGCGGCGGGTGGCGGCCGGTCGAGCATGGGTCACCCTCGAGGTCGGGTGGGTCGGGGTTGGGTGTTTGTGCGAAGCAGTGGCAATGGCCGAGTGTAAAGGCTTTGATCCAAAGTAGAATGGGGCATGGCTAGTTTTGGGTCTAAATGGGTCAACTCACCCATTTGGGCTTGGTGCACCCTTCGAGGTGGCCTTGGGTGCTTGTGGGGGATCAAATGGATCGAGTTTGGTTTGGCATGGAGAAGTCTCCATCCAAATATATTTGGATTAAATTTAGGTTTAGGTGAATCATGATTAAGAGCTAATGAGCTTTAGGGATTAAGGAAAGGGGCCCTCCTTCCTACCCAATATGGCATGGTGGAGTGTCCAAGGCTCTCATGGCTCACATGTGGCTCATGCATGGCTTCATGGCTCACTTTTGGCTTGGGGAAAGCTTGGTCGATTTCATGAAAATGGATTTTAGGAATTTTTTGGTAATTTGATGGAAATTTGTATGGAACTTGATTTGGAATGATTTGATGATGGATTTAGGACTTAGGTAATGGCTTTGATTAAGTGGATGGCAAATGGAAATGTCATGTGGGCTTTAGGGTAGATTTTGGGCTCATTGAAATGGTTTTAGATGGGCTTTTAAATGGTTTAGGAAAGTGGGCTTTTGAATTTTAAAATGGATTTTGGGATGAAATTTTGGTAAAGGCTTGGGCCAAATAATTGTTGAGTTTGGTTTAGGGATGTGTCATGAGTGGTTTGAAACAAATTTGAGGTGATTTGGGTTTGAGTTGGATTGGATATGGGCTTTTTGGTAAAGAGGCTAAGGTGGGCCAAAATGGGCTAGCATGGGCCAATGTTGGGCTAGGGTTGAAATTGATGTAAAATTAATGTTGGGAAATGTTCATGGGAGTGTTTCAAAGAGGTTTTGGCTTTGGTTGGGTTTTGATTTTGGGATTTGGGCTCATTTGGGCTAGGTTTGGGTTTAGGTCAAAATTGGGCCTTTTAGCTTTGGGTTGAACTTGAGTAGGGTTTGGATCAAAGTTTTGGGCAAATTATGTTAGTGTTTTGTTTGTGGGGATGTTAGGGAAGGTTTAGAAAAGATTTGGGGTTAATTGGAGTTGAATTGGGTGAATTTGGGTTAGGTTTGGGTCATAGGTCCAAATTGGGCTTTAAGGCCAAAAGTGAAATTGGACCCAAATTTCAATCAAATTAAGCTTGTCTTTGGTCTAGATTGGTGTTGGGGATGTTGAATTGAAGTTTAGAATTGAATTGGACCAGAATTGGGATCAATTGGGTAGATTTGGTTTGACATTGGGTTTACTTTGGGTTAAAATGGGTCAAATTGGGGGTTTTGACAAAAGTGGGGTAAATTGACAAAATTGGCCCATGGTGTAGTTGGACAAAATGAAATTGGGAATATTTGGGATTTTCTGGAATTTTCTGGGAATTTTCTGAATTTTTGGATTTTTGGGTCAAAAGGGGTATTTTGGGTATTTGGAAGGTATTGGGGGGTATTTTGGGATTTTTGATATTTTTGGATATGGATGATCAGTTTGAGTGATGTGGGAATGTTTGGGATTGATTTTGGAGAATTTTGGGTAATTTGGGAATTTTTGAGAAATTTGGGTAGTTTCGAGGGCATTTGGTAGAGTTGGTGGGTGTAGGGTCCGGGGGTCGAAAATTGAAAATTTGGAAAATTAAAGATTGGGTGGATGTAAGTGGAATGAAATCATTTTTGTTGAGCCATGAAGCCATATCAAACCCACATGAGCCATGAAGGGACTCATTTGAGGCATTCACCATGTTGTTCCTAACCCTCTAGCGCGAGGCTTAGGGGTTAAGGACCATCCATGTGAATCACCTACATGAGTCGGGAAGTCAAGTTAGGTAAGGGTGTGTTTTAGGAGGTGTGTGAAAGTGTAGTGCATAGGTGTAGTGTATGTGTAAGTCAGCCCTTTCACTGCGACCGAGCCACCTGGGGCGGTCCTAAGGCCGAAGAGTCCCATAGGAACTCATCCTTTAAACTTCCACATTTGATTTCAACCCTCTAGGTGATTAGGGGTCTATAGTCGAGTTTGTGGAGTTTGCGGGGAGTTAAGAAGTGGTTTGAATTTCTAAAAGGTGGATCCCAATTCTAGTCCTCTAAGATAGTCAAAGGAAAAGCCTAAGGCTAGATCCTAAGTACTAAAGAGAAGAAGAGAAGACCTCATCACAAATGAGGTCAACAGGATAGAGCGATTCTGAATTATTGTATTCAGAAGATGAAAAAGATTGATATTGGAGCTATTGTTTACAAGAACATTCAGACGATTGCTAGAGGTGATACCACTGGAGGATTAGAACATCCTGCCTTAGTTCATGCTCTGTGTGTTCAGTCTGGAGTGGAGTTCAGTAGTTCTGAAGAAGTGGCTATACCGTTGAGACCAATCACAAAGACTATTATCCGTACTTACGAGTCTTATGTGAGAACCCGAGTTGAGCGTAGGAGTACTGATATTCCTACTATGAGTTATGATGTTCCATCTACATCTGAGCCGCCTACCTTATCTGATATTATGGAGCAGCTGCGATTACATAGTGCTAGTGTGGATAGACTCCATGGTAGGATGGATGTTTTTGAGGCAAGGAGTGATGTGAATGAAGATTATCTCCAGAGGAGAGTTGAGTTCGATATTACCTATTATGATGCTCAGGTCAGATTTATGAGGGGGAGTCTGATGTGATATTTCCTACTTGCCCCAGTTATACACCATATAGACCTGACCCTGCTGATGACCCTACTGATGCCCCTGCTGATGATCCTGGTGATGGAGATTGGTAGATTGTTTGTTTCTATTTCTGTTGTTCTTGTTGAGTTGTGTTGTACTGCATAGATGTAGTAGTTATTTGTTTTTTATGTGATGTGTAACCCTGTTAGTGTACTGTTATGTTGTACTGAAACATTGAAATTGTTAGCTGGACTGTGTAGTGCTGTGATAGTTTGTTTAATATTGTAGTGTTTTGTTGGATGTTTAGATGTTTAAAGTTAATTTCTCTTTATCCATGCAAATATTTAAAATTGTTATATCATTGCTACTAATTTTTTCATGCATGCTAGTTGTAAATTTTGACTAATTCCAAATAGCTGTTAAAGATTTCAAGATCTCAACATAGAAAGGTTAGTTTTCTTTTGCTCTCTACTGTTTCAAATTTACTGAAAAATTTAAGTTTGGGGCAGGGTAAAGAAATATTAACTCTTATTTGTTCTCAATTATTATATTTTAAAAAATTATTAGCATAACTTATGGCAGTTGAACCACACTATAAGTAACTAAAACTTTTTATTTTAGTTGAATATTATGGAAGGATTGGATGAATATTTTTAGTAATAAAGGTTAATTTTGTAGAAGTAAGATATTTGGTATGAAAGGATTTGATTATAGTTAACTAATTAAAGTAAAGAAAACTGTATTTTTGAAATGTTAAGGGACTTAAAGTATTATGTGTTAAGAAGAGATTGTGATTTTATGATGAATAATAAAGCTTATACTTAACTATAAAGTAAGGAAGTTTTTTAAGTTTGAACTTTAGAAAGAGGAGAGTGAAGTTCAAAATCATTAAAGGCTATCCAGATATAGTAATCCTCATTAAAAAGAAAAAAAAAGGAAAATAAAAGAAAAGAAGGATTGAAAAACAATCCCAAAAAGAAAAAGAGAAAGAAGAAAAAGAAAAGAAAAAGAAAGAAAAATATTGATGGGGAGAAGCTTGAGGAGATGCCTAATAAAAAAATCGCTTCACTTGAGTCACCCTAAAGAGAAAACTTGATTTCATTTTTGAATTTATGTTAAAGTATTGGCTTACATTCTGATGAAGTTTTCATGAACTCCTTTCTCACATAGTCTTTCAAGACACTCTTAATGTGATAAATTATGGTTCATCTTGAATTAAATAGAAGACTAGAACTCTTAGACTTGATTGCTGAATATTCTTATACCTGTAATGTTGACCTGAGTTACTAAATTTCTTTCTGAAATCTAACCAATATATTCTTTTGAATGAAAAATTTTAGTGTCATAAAGTTGAAAAGTACATTGCCTAGAATTATAATTTTATGTAGTAAAAGGATTACTTGAGGACAAGTAATAGTTAAAGTTTGGGGGATTTTGATGCACCAAAAATATATTCGGTTTTTGCTATATAATTTTACCCATTTTTGGTGATATTGCAATTTAAAGAAAGGTATTTTTCATGATTTATTGTAGGTATGATGATTTTAGGCGATTGGAACGAAAATAAGTGAAAAGGAACGAATTCAGAGCAAAAAGATGCAAAAAGGAACAAAAAGGAGGAAAACAGGTTCTGGCACCTCCGGCGCCATTTTCTAGAGAACTCGACAATATTTTGACGATAGAGCGCCGCGGGTGCCCAAAGTCGGTGGAATTCAAATTTGAAGAGTTTTGGCGACTTTTTGAAGGGATACCTATGGAAACTCTTGAGATTTCGTTCCCAACTTATAAGTAACTATTTTTGGACGAAAATAGGGGCTCTCTTATTTTCTCTTACTCTCTTGGTGTGTGTTAAGTGTTAGGGTTTAGGAGAAGAGTGTGTAGAAGTGAGGATTTGAGAGCAATTCTTCTCTAAGAAGTGAAGGAGAAGAAGTAAAGTGAGATATTGCTTCTTCCTTTCCATTCTAAAGAGGGAATTAAGTGCTGTAAAGAAGAGAGAAAAAGATTCAAAGGAACTTCAAGGGAATTGCATTGGGGAAGAGAAAGAGATAAGTTATATTTTCTTTTGTGGTTTGTATGACTTTTCTTTTATATATAAAATCCATGTTTTATTGCATCTTCTTCATGAATTCTGAGTAATCTCCCTTATATTTCTTCTTGCATAGAGATGTGATGATGGTTGATGTGGATTGTATGTGCTTTTAATGTATTGAAAAAATTGTGATGGTTTTTTATTTAGAACTTAATTTACATTTCGATTTGGCCAATTAATGTTAAAATATTTTGTTGAACATTAATTCTGAAAGGATTTAATGTTCTACAACAATAATGAAGAATTCGTTCAATTTCCATGGATGAATTGTGTAGTTCATGGGAATTGAGTAAAAATGAATAAGGAAATGTGTTTTGATGGACTTCAATTTGGAGGTTTCATGGGGACAGGCTGAGATCCCTAAATTGGTTCTAGGATTAGTAACTAAACATCGAAGGTTAGCCTTCAGGTGAAGGGTGAGTGGGAGCTCCGAAGTGAGAACTAGTATCCTCCCAGCCTAGCCTTAGATTTAGTGACTAAACTTAGGATATGTCAATGTTCTTTTCATGCTTAGAAGAGGGGGTACTCTTTTAAGGGTAAAGAAACATCTATTCTCCTATTTGGTACAATAATATAGATAATTGTTCCATATCAATCCACACATCACATTCTCATTGCAAGAGGAAAGATACTTTTCTCATATATAAAAAAACCTTTCAAATACATAGTTTACTGTGTCTGTTAGTTAATTCTATTTCAAAGTTGTTAAAAGTAACTGTAGTTTAATTAATTGTTACTATTTTCTGCATAGTGGTAGTAGAAGTAAGTATTAAACTTTAAGTGCAATTTGATTATCGGATTTCAGTGCTACATTATATATATTGTGAAACACTTTCTTATACTTCGTACTTCCCTGTGGGTTCGATAACCAGGACTCCTTAGAGCCCTACATTACTTGATACGATATGTATATTTGTGTTGAGTGCTTGGACTTTACAAAATCATTATAAATACATAAATTTAAGTTCATAAATTCTTGCAAAAATATAAGTCCCGCATTACTAGGCATCACTATTTTTGCTTTTTGATGGATATTCCAGGTAGCGCCAAATACCTATAGCTCCTAAGGATCAAGTGAAGACAATATTTATTAGTTCATATGGAACTTTTGCTTTTAGAAGAATGCCACTCAGTTTATGTAATACACCTGCAACTTTTCAAAGATGTATGATGTCTCTTTTTTGTGACTTAATTGAGAAATGAATTGAAGTTTTTATAGACGATTTCTTAATTTTTGGAATTTCTTTCAATGCATTTTTAGATCATTTAACAAGAGTTCTAAAATGATGTAAAGAAATAAATTTAGTTCTCAATTAAGAAAAATGTCAATTTATGGTTGCAGGAGGAATTGTGTTAGGACATAAGATATCTGAAAATGGTATGGAAGTAGATCCAGTTAAAATTCAAGTTATCATTGAACTACCACCACCTATGTTTGTAAGAAGAGTAAAAAGTTTTATAGGACATGCTAATTTCTATAGAAGGTATATTAAAGACTTTTTAAAAATTACTAATCCTTTATGTCATTTTTATAAAAAGACACTAACTTTGATTTTAATGAAGAATGTCTAAATGCCTTCAATTTGTTAAAGGAAAAATTAATCATTGCACCTATAATTGTTTCACCCGACTGGGAAAAATTTTTGAATTAATGTGCGATACTAGTGATTATGCTATTGATGCTGTATTAGGACAGAGATATGATAAAGTTTTTAAAGTTATATATCATGCCAGTAAAACTCTTAATGAAACTCAAATTAATTATACAACTATTGAAAAGGAATTATTAGTAAAAGTGTATGCTTTTGATAAAATTAGTCTTTATCTTATTAAGGCAAAATGTTTTGTGCATACTGATCATTCTGCTATTAAATATCAGATGTTGAAGAAAGAAGCCAAACCACAATTAGTCAAATGGGTTCTTATGTTGCAAGAATTCGATTTTCAACTAATATATAAGAAGGTTACTGATAATCAAATTGTTGATCATTTGTCAAGGCTTGAAAATGAAAATTATGGTGATAGTTATATTGAAATAAATGAAAATTTTCCTGATGAACAGCTGTCTAAGATTAATGAATGGCGAATTTTGTGGTATGCTAATATAGTTAAAAATTTAAGTAGTAACATTTTACCTTATAGATTAGATAGCCATCAAATGAAAAAGTTCATTCATGATGCAAGATTTTACTTTTGGGATGACCCTTATTTATATAAGCAAGGTATGGACTTAGTAATTTGAATATGTGTACCAATTGAAGAAACCCAATAGATTATTCTAAAATATCACGAATTAGATTTTGGGGTTGATAAAACTGCATTTAAGATTTTACAATATGAATTTTATTGTCCTACTTTATTTAGAGATGTTAATAATTATATTAAAGCTTGTACTCGATGTCAGAGAGTAAGCAAAATTTCTAGAAGAAATGAAATGCCCCTTAATTTTACTTTGGAAGTTGAAATTTTTTATGTTTGAGGTTTAGATTATATGGGACCATTTATATCATCTTCGAGAAAAATTTATATTTTGATAGTTGTTAAGTTTGTTTTTAAATGGATTGAAGTTGTTGCTTTACCTCACTGTGATGCTAAGAGTGTTGCATAATTTTTAAAGAAAAATATTTTTACTATATTTGGAATGCCAAGTGTAATCATTAGAGATGGGAGAAGTCATTTTAAGAATAGAATATTTGAAACATTGACTTAAAAGTATGTAATTAAACACAGAATTACCACAGCTTATCATCCTCAAACTAGCGATTTTGTTGAAGTGTCCAATTAGGAAATTAAAAAAAAATGGAAAAAAAATGTTAATGCTAATAGGAAGGATTGGTCTACTAGGCTAGACAGTGCATTATGGGCATATAGGATGACATATAAAACTCCTATAGGAATGTCATCATGCATGCTCGTATTTGGAAAAGCTTGTCACTTACCAGTAAAATTAAAACATAAAACTTATTGAGAGATAAATGAATTTAATTATAACTTGAAAGATGCTGGTGAGAATCATTTTTCCAGTTAAATGAGCTCGAAGAAATTAGAAATGAACCTTATGAGAATACCAGGATTTATAAAGAAAGGATTAAAAATTAGCATGATCGAAGGATACTAAGAAAATATTTAAGCCTGGAAAAGAGGTTTTATTATACAATATTCGATTAAATTTTTTTCCTGGAGAACTTAAGTCCAGGTGGTTAGGTCCATTTATTGTAATAAAAGAGATCTTTATGCAGTCGTTGATATTGAAGATCTGAAAACTGAGAAAATGATTAAAATCAATGGAGAAAGATTGAAACCTTATATAAGAGGAAGTAAACCGACCTTTGAGGAGATTATGATGCTGAGACAACCAGAGTAAAACAATTTGATAATTCGGGTTGACAACATTAAACCAAGCGCTCTGTGGAAGGCAACCCATAGTTATCAGTGTGGATTGATTTAGTGATTGCTGATATGCTGAGTTCATGGTGTTATTTGGAGGCATACACGATTAAGTTGGCACAGAACATTAATTTAATGATTTTAAAGAGGCTAGGACTTGAAAATTGGACCTTAAGCATTATCGGCAATAATGTCCCTACCCATGAAGAACTATAGTTATTGGTGCCTCCTAATTTTGATATAGTCAACATGCTTCTTTTTAGTTTTATTTTTTATTGAATTTTTTTTTAATTATTATAGATTCTTAATATAGATTCTAAAAAATTATTAGAAATTTCAAATATATACATGAGACACACACAATCTATTAATCAGATCTATTTCAAATATTCTAATATTCTATTATATATAAATAGAAAGATAGGATATATCCTAATTAGTGCCTAGGCGCCAAACCGGGTGCCTAAGCACCCAATCTGGCACCTAAGCACCACAGTTCGAATAACTCATAAAGCTACCAAGTTTCAATTTTGGCCATTACCTCTGAATTTAAAGGACATTAGATGAGGATTAACATATCTTCTTTACATTTCTAAGTGTTTTAGAGGGGAAGAAGAGTGAAAGAAAAAAAAACATTTTAATCTAAAGATTATGGAGTCCATGGAAAGTAAGAGTAATGGTGATAATAAGTTTGTGCATAAAGATGCGCAGACTTATTTCGATGGGTTCTTAACGTTGAGTCTGGAGTGACTTATCGACAAATTTGGGATGATTGAGAAAGAGATGTCGAGTCTGTACAATAGGTTGAATGATATGTACAACCAGTACGAACACTTGGATTGGTAGATGAAACTCTAATTCAATCATTTTGCGTGCTTCCAAGACTATCAGGTAAGCATGTATAGCAAAAATAAATGGATCAATGATAAGGTTGCTTCAGATTTTTCTCGTGCCCCTTTTTACCATATGTTCGATTGCACTTGTTCTGCAGGTGAAGAGAAAGACAACACCATCGTTCATAGCTATTGTTAGATGGATTATTCTGTGAAAATATGTTATTGTTAAGTGCTTAAGAGTGTGTGCTGACTTAGAACTTATGTGATTCCAGTACTATGAACTAGTTTTTTATTTCATATTTGCTTTTAATGAATCTACATATTGTCCGTTTGTGTTAAAATAGTTATTAATATAAGAAAAATGTTCTTGTTTTAGTTATTAAAACTTATTTTAGTATGATTGGGTAACTGAATCGAGTTAAATTTAAGTCGCACGCACAATTTTTAGAAATTTGACGAAGCCAATTAACTATTGAATTAATGGTTAAATATGACATATTAAGGTTTGAAAATCTTAGAAATTCTGTGTTCTTTTGAAAATAAAAAAAATTTCCAAAATCTAAACTGAAGAACACCAGCGCCTAAGCGTCCAAACTGGTGCCTAGGCACTGAACTGGCAGAAATCAACGTAAACCGCCAAATGGAACTGGTACCTTGTCATCTTCACCGCGCTTCGCCTCCTTCCTCTAGTTTTCACGACTTTTCACCCCAAGGCTTCTTGATCTTTCTTATTTTGAAAGATTTTTGGATCAAAATCTTTGGAAATCATCATATTTGCATAGGTGCTTAACTTTGCCTTTGGAAATTTCGATGTTCGTCATGTATTTTCTCCACATTGTGATTTAGCAAAAAATGAGTAATTTGGGAGAAAATGACAGAGAATGCATGATGAATAAGGCTTTTTCTTGGAAAACACTTGTAGGAGTCCATAGAAATAGATTTTGAAATTTATTTGGATTTTACTCATTTTTTTAGATTGAAATGTGACTCCTAAAATTGGTCAAATTCGTCGAACTTGTTCAAAATGATCAATTTTGGACCCAATGACTGCCACATTGACCACCACATTGACCACCATGTTAACCCTTGATCTAACTGGTCAAACTTTGGATAAAATGACCTAATAGTTACCACAACCACCATTTGGTCAATAACGACATCCAATTGACCAAATTAGTTAAATTTGGTCAAACTGGTCAACTTTGGTCAAATTGGTCAACCCTGGTAAAACTGATTAACATTGGTCAAACTTGTTAAAATTGAACCATTTGGTCAACCCATACACCAAATTGGTCAAGAAGTACCATTTGGTCAACTTAAACATTAACTTGGTCAAATTTGGTCAAACAGTTCAACTTTGCTCAAATTAGTCAAACTTAGTCAAAATGATTAATTTTGGATCCGATGACCACAACATTGATCACTGGATCAACCCTTGACCTAACTGGTCAAAATTTGGTTAAAATGACCCAATAGATACCACAATAACTATTTGGTCAATACAGACATCCAATTGACCCATTGGTCGAATTTGGTCAAATTGGTCAACCTTGGTCAAAATGGTCAAGTTTGGTCGAACTTGGTCAAATATAACTATTTGGTCAATACAGACACCAAATTGGTCAAAATAGATCATTTTGTCAACCTAAACACTAAGTTGGTCAAATTTGGTTAAACAGGTCAACTTTGATCAAATTAGTTAAACTTAATCAAAATGATTAACTTTGGACCCAATGACCACCACTTTTGTCACCAGGTCAACCCTTAACCTAACTGGTCAAACTTTGGTTAAAATGACCAAATAGATACCACAATAACCATTTGGTTAATACAGACATCGAATTGACCCAATTAGTCGAATTTGGTCAAATTGGTCAACATTGGTCAAAATGGTCATGTTTGCTCAAACTTGGTCAAATTGAACCATTTGGTTAACCCAGATATCAATTTGGTCAAAATGGACCATTTGGTCAACCAAAACATTAAATTGGTCAAATTTAGTCAAACTAGTCAACTTTGGTTAAATTAGTCACACTTGGAAAATCATCAATTTTGGACCCAATGACCACCACATTGATCACCAGGACAACCCTTGACCCAACTGGTCAAATTTTGGTTAAAATGACCTAATAATTACCCCCAATAACTATTTAGTTAATACAGACATGCAATTGACCAAATTGATCAAATTTGGTCAAACTCGTCAACTTTGGTCAAATTGGTCAACCCTGATCAAAATGGTCAACTTTGGTCAAACTTTATCAAATTAAACCATTTGGTCAACCCAAACACCAAATTGGTCAAAATGGGTCATTTGGTCAACCTAAACACTAAATTCATCAAATTTGGTCTAACTCGTCAACTTTGGTCAAATTAGTCAAACTTGGACAAAATGATGAATTTTGGACCCAATGACCACCACATTGACCACCAGATTAACCCTTGACCTATCAGGTCAAACTTTGGTTAAAATGACCTAACAGTTACCACAATAACCATTTGGTCAATACAGACATTGAATTGACCAAATTGATCAAATTTGGTCGAAGTGGTCAACTTTGGTCAACCCTAGTCAAAATAGTTAACTTTGGTGATACTTGGTCAAATTGAACCATTTGGTCAACTCAGATACCAAATTGGACAAAATGGACCATTTGGTCAAACTAAACACTAAATTGGTGAAATTTGGTCAAACTGGTCGACATTAGTCAAATTAGTCAAACCTAGTCGAAATGGTAAATTTTAGACCCAATGACCACCACATTGACCACCATGTCAACCCTTGACCTAATTGGTTAAACTTTAGTTAAAATGACCTAATAGTTACCACAATAACCATTTGGTCAATACCAACATCCAATTGACCCAATTGGTCAAGTTTGGTCAAATTGGTCAACTTTGGTCAAATTAGTCAAACTGGTGAACTTTCTTCAATTTGGTAAACCCTGGTCAAAGGTTAACTTTGGTCAAACTTGGTCAAATTGAACCATTTGGTCAACCCATACACCAAATTGGTCAAAATGGACAATTTGGTCAACATAAACACTAAATTGGTCAAATTTGGTCAAACTGGTCAACTTTAGTCAATTAGCTAACTTGGTCAAAATGGTCAATTTTGGACCCAATGACCGTCTCAATGACCACCAGGTCAACCCTTGACCTAACCGGTCAAACTTTGGTTAAGAGGACCTAATAGTTACCACAATAACAATTTGGTCAATACAAACATTCAATTGACCCAATTAGTCAAATTTAGCCAAAATTTTCAATTTTGATCAAATTGGTCAACCCTGATCAAAATGGTCAACCTTGGTTAAACTTGATCAAACGAACCATTTGGTCATCCTAGACACCAAATTAGTCAAAATGGATCATTTGGTTAACCTAAACACTAAATTGGTCAAATTAGTCAAACTTGGTCATAATGGTTAAATTTGGACTCAATGACCATAAAAATGACCACTAGGTCAACCCTTGACCTAACTGGTTAAATTTTAGTTAAAACGATCTAATAGTTACCACAATAATCATTTGGTCAAAACAGACATCTAATTGGTCAAATTTGGTCGAACTTGTTAAGTTGGTCAACCTGGTAAAAATGGTTAACTTTGGTCAAACTTGGTCGAATTGAACCATTTGGTCAACCCAAACAACAATTATGTCAAGATGGACCATTTGGTCAAACTAAACACTAAATTGGTCAACTTTGTTCAAACTTGTCAACTTTGCTCAAATTAGTCAAACTTGGTCAAAATGATCAATTTTGGACCCAATGACCACAATATTGACCACCAGGTCAACCCTTGACCTAACTGGTCAAACTTTGGTTAAAATGACATAATGGTTACACCAATAACCATTTGGTTAATACAGACATCAAATTGACTCAATTGATCAAGTTTGGTCAAACATGACAAATTCGATCAAATTGGTCAACCCTAGTTAAAATGACCAACTTTGGTCAAATTGAACCATTTGGTCAACCTAGACACCAAATTGGTTAAAATAGACCATTTGGTCAATCTAACACTAAATTTTTCAAATTTGGTTGAACTGGTCAAATTTGCTCAAATTAGTCAAACTTGGTCAAAATTATCAATTTTGTACCCAATGACCTCTACATTGACCACCAATTCAACTTTTGACCTAACTGGTCAGACTTTGGTTAAAATGATCTAATAGTTACTACAATAATCAGTTGGTCAATATCGACATCTAATTGACCCAATTGGTCAAATTTGATCAAACTGGTCAACTTTGGTCAAGTTGGTCAACGCTTGTCAAAATGGTCATGTTTGGTAAAACTTAGTCAAATTGAACCATTTGGTCAACCGAGACACCAAGTTGGTTTAAATGGACCATTTGGTCAACCAAACCACTAAATTGGTCAAATTTTGTCAAACTCGTCAACTTTGGTCAAATTAATCAAACTTGGTCAAAATTGTTAATTTTGGACCCAATTACCACCACATTGATCACCAGGTTGACCCTTGACCTAACTGGTCAAACTTTGGTTAAAATGACCTAATAGACACCACAAAAATCATTTGGTAAATACAGACATCCAATTGGCCCAACTGGTCAAATTTGGTCAACCCTGGTCGAAATGGTCACGTTTGGTCAAACTTGGTCAAATTGAACCATTTGGTCAACTTAGACACCAAATTGGTTAAAATTGTTCATTTGGTCAACCTAAACACTAAATTGGTCAAATTTGGTTAAAATAGTCAAATTTGGTCAAATTAGTCAAACTTAGTCAAAATGGACAATTTTAGATCCAAATGACCACCACATTGACCACAAGGTCAACCCTTTACCTAACTGGTCAAACTTTGGTAAAAATGAACTAACAGTTAACACGAAAACCATTTGGTCAATACAGACATTTAGTTGACCCAATTTGTCAAATTTGGGGAAATTGGTCAACTTTGGTCAAATTGGTTAACTTTGGTTAAATTAGTCAACCCTAGAAAAAATGATCATGTTTGGTCAAACTTTGTCAAATTAAACCATTTGGTCAACACAAACACTAAATTGGCCTAAATGGACCTTTTGGTCAAACTAAACACTAAATTGGTCAAATTTTGTAAAACTGGTCAACTTTGGTCAAATTAGTCAAACTTAGTCAAAATGGTTGAATTTGGACCCAATGATCACCACATTGATCACCAGATCAACCCTTAACCTAACTCGTCAACCTTTGGTTGAAATGACCTAACAGATACCATAATAACCATTTGGTTAATACAGACATCCAACTGACACAATTGGTCAAATTTGGTCAAATAGGTCAACCTTGGTTGAAAATGGTCATGTTTGGTCAAACTTTGTGAAATTAAACCATTTGGTCAACCCAGAAACCAAATTAGTCAAAATGGTACATTTGGTCAACCCAGACACCAAATTGGTCAAAATAAATCATTTGATCATCTTTAACACTAAATTGGTAAAATTTGTCAACTTTGGTCAAATTAGTAAAACTTGGTGAAAATAACTAATTTTGAACCCAATAGACCATTTAGTCAACCTAAAACTAAATTTGTCAAATTTGGTTGAACTGGTCAACTTTGGTCAAATTAGTGAAAGTTAGTCAAAATGATCAATTTTAGACCCAATGACCACCACATGATCACTAGGTCAACCCTTGGCCTAACTGGTCAAATTTTATTTAAAATTACCTAATAGTTATCACAATAACCATTAGGTCAATAAAGACATCCAATTAACCAAATTGGTCAAATTTGGTCAAACAAGTCAACTTTGGTCAAATTGGTCTACCTGGTTAAAATAGACAACTTTTGTCAAACTTGGACAAATTGAACCAATTGGTCATCCCAGACACCAAATTGGTCATAATGGATCATTTGGTCAACCTAAACACTAAATTGGTCAACTTTGGTCAAATTAGTCAACCCTAGTAAAAATGATAAAGATTAGTCAAACTTGGTTAAATTGAATCATTTGGTCAATCCAGACACCAAATTGGTCAAAATGGACCATTTGGTCAACCTAAACATTAAATTGTTCAACTTTGGCAAATTGGTCAATTTTTGTGAAATTAGTCAAACTTGGTTAAAATGGTCAATTTTGGACCCAATGAACACCACATTGACTTAACTGGTCAAACTTTGGTTAAAATGACATAATAGTTACCACAATAACCATTTGGTCAATACAGACATCCAATTGACCCAATTAGTTAAGTTTGGTCAAACATTAAAAATTTGGCCAAATTGGTCAACCTTGCTTAAAATGGCCAAATTTGGTCAAACTTGGTCAAATCGAAACATTTAGTCAACCTAGACACCAAATTGGTCAAAATGGACCATTTCGTCAACCTAAACACTAAATTGGTCAAATTTGGTTAAACTAGTCAACTTATGTTTTACAAACTCAGGCTTATTCTTACCATCCAAGTTAACATGCTCAAAAATAGATAATGGAAATAAATCAAATGGTTTTAAAGGATTAAAACCATAAAACAATTTCAAAAGGTGAAAATTTAGTAGTAGAATGAGCAGCCCTATTATAAGCAAACTCAACGTGACCTAACTGGTCAAATTTTGGTTAAAATGACCTAATAGTTACAACTATAACCATTCTGTCAATACAAACATCTAACTGGTCAACTTTGGTCAAATTTGGCCAAACTGGTCAAATTGGTCAACCTTGATCAAAATGGTTAACTTTGGTCAAACTTGGTCAAATTAAACCAATTGGTCAACCCAAACACTAAATTGGTCAAAATGGACCATTTGGTCAACCTAAACACCGAATTCATCAAATTTGGTTAAAGTGGTTAACTTTGGTCAAAATAGTGAAACTTTGTCAAAATGATTAATTTTAGACCCAATGACCACCACATTGATCACCAGGTCAACCCTTGACCTAACTAGTCAAATTTTATTTAAAATGACCTAATAGTTACCTCAATAATCATTTGGTCAATACAGACATCCAATTAACCCAATTGGTCAAATTTGGTCAAACTGGTCAACTTTAGTCAAATTGGTCAATCTTGGTCAAAATGGCCGTGTTTGGTCAAACTTGGTCAAATTGAACCATTTGGTCTACCCTAAACCAAGTTGGTCAAAATGGACTATTTGTTCAACCTAAACACTAAATTGGTCAAATTTGGTCAAACTGGTTATGCTTGGTCAAATTTGTCAAACTTGGCAAAATGGTAAATTTTGGACCCAATGACCACCACATTGACCACCAGGTCAACCCTTGACCTAACTGGTCAAACTTTGGTTAAAATAACCTCATAGTTACCATAATAACCATTTGGTCAATACACGCATTCAATTGACCAATTGGTCAAATTTGGTCAAACTGGACAACTTCCGTCCAATTAGTCAAACTTGGCAAAATGGTTAATTTTGGACCCAATTAACACCACATTAACCACCAGGTCAACCCTTGACCTAACTGGTCAAACCTTAGTTAGAATGACCTAATAGTTACTGCAATAACCATTTGGCCAATACAGACATCCAATTGACCCAATTGGTCAAATTTTGTCGAACTGGTCAATTTGGTCAAATTGGTTAACCGTGGTCAAAATGGTTAAGTTTGGTCAAACTTGGTCAAATTGAACCATTGGGTCAACCCATACACCAAATTGGTTAAAATGGACCATTTGGCAAACCTTAACACCAAATTGGTCAAATTTGTCAACCTTGGTCAAATTAGTCTAACTTGGACAAAATTGTCAATTTTGGACCAAATGACCACCACATTGATCACCATGTCAACCCTTGACCTAACTGGTCAAACTTTGGTTACAATGAACTAATTTTTACCATAATAACCATTTAGTCAATACATACATTAAATTGACCCAGTCGGTCAATTTCAAACTAGTCAACTTTGTTCAAATTAGTCAACCCTTATAAAAATGGTCAACTTTGGTCAAACATGGTTAAATTGAACCATTTGATCAACCTAGACACCAAATTAGACAAAATGGATCATTTGGTCAACCTAAACATTAAATTGGTTAAATTTGGTCAAACTGATCAACTTTAGTGAAATTAGTCAAACTTGGTTAAAATGGTCAATTTTGAACCCAATGACCACCGCATTGAAAACCAGGTCAACCCTTGACCTAACTGGTCAAACTTTGATTAAAATGATCTAATAGTTACCAAAATAACCATTTGGTAAATATCAACATCCAATTAACTAAATTGGTCAAATTTGGTTAAATTGGTTATTGGTCAAATTGGTCATCCTTGGTCAAAATGGTCGACTTTGGTCAACCTAGACACCAAATTGGTCAAAATGGACCATTTGGTCAACCTTAACACTAAACTAGTCAAATTTTGGCAAATTGGTCAACCTTGGTCAAAATAGTTAAACTTAGTCAAAATGGTCAATTTTGGACCCAATAACTACCACATTGATCACCAGGTCAACCCTTGACCTAAATGGTCAAACTTTGGTTAAAATGACCTAATAGTTCCCAAAATAATCATTTGGTTAGTACAGACATCTAATTTACCCAATTGGTCAAGTTTGGTCAAATTGGTCAACTTTGGTCAAATTGGTCAACCCTGGTCAAAATGGGCGACTTAAGTCAAAATTGGTCAAATTGAACCATTTCGTAAACCCAGACACTAAATTGGTCAAATTTGGTCAAATTGGTAACCTTTGATCAAATTAGTCAAACTTGGTCAAAATGATCAATTTTGGACTGAAAGACCACCACATTGATCACCAAGTCAACTCTTGACCTAACAGGTCAAACATTCGTTAAAATGACCCAATAGTTACCACATTAACCATTTGGTCAATATAGACATCCAATTGACCAAAATGGTCAAATTTGGTCAAACTGATCAACTTTTATCAAATTGCTCAACTTTCAACCTTAGTCAAACTTGGTTAATTTGAACCATTTGGTCAAACCATACACCAAATTGATCTAATGGACCCTTTGGTCAACCTAAACACTATATTGGTCAAATTTAGTCTAACTGGTCAACTTTTGTCAAATTAGTCAAACTTGGTTAAAATGCTCAATTTTGGACCCAATGACCACTACATTGATCACCAGGTCAACACTTGACCTAACTGGTCAAACTTTGGTAGAAATGACCTAGTAGATACCACAAAAACCATTTGATCAATACAGACATCCAAAAGATCCAGTAGGTCAAACTTGGCCAAATTGTACAAATTGGTCAACCCTGGTCAAAATGGTTAACTGTAGTCAAACTTGGTCAAAATGAATCATATGGTCAACCCATACACCAATTTGGTCAAAATGGATCATTTGGTTGAACTAAACACTAAATTCATCAAATTTAGTTAAATTGGGTAACTTTAGATAAATTAGTCTAACTTGATCAAAATGGTTAATTTTGAACCCAATGACCATAACATTGACCGCCATGTCAACCATTGACCTAACTGGTCAAACTTTGGCTAAAATGACCTAATAGTTACCATAATAACCATTTGGTCAATACGAACATTCAATTGACCTGATTGGTCAAATTTAGTCAAACTGGTCAACTTTGGTGAACCCTGATCAAAATGTTCAATTTTGGCCAAACTTGGTCAAATTGAACCATTTGGTCAACCCAGACACCAAAATTAGTAAAAATGGGCCATTTATTCATCCTAAATACTAAATTGGTCAAATTTGGCCAAACTGATCAACTTTGGTCAAATTAGTCAAACTTGGTGAAAATGGTTAATTTTAGACGCAATAATTACCAAATTGATCACCAGGTCAATCCTTGATCTAACTGGTCAAAATTTAGTTAAAATGACCTAATAGTTACCTAACTGGTCAAGTTTGGTCAAATTTGGTCGAACAGGACAAATTGGCCAACCCTTATCAAAATGGTTAACTTTGGTCAAACTTGGTCAAATTGAACCATTTGGACAACCGAGACACCAATTTGGTTAAAATGGACCATTTAGTCAAACTCAACACTAAATTGGTTAAATTTGGTCAAACTAGTTAATTTT
The DNA here is from genome assembly GCA_022702705.1 of Papilionanthe hookeriana x Papilionanthe teres. Lineage (NCBI taxonomy): Eukaryota > Viridiplantae > Streptophyta > Magnoliopsida > Asparagales > Orchidaceae > Papilionanthe > Papilionanthe hookeriana x Papilionanthe teres. The sequence continues at coordinate 62,928,946 of CM040424.1, forward strand.
GCTCAAATTAGTCAAACTTAGTCAAAATGGTCAATTTTGCACCCAATGACCACAACATTGACCACCAGGTCAACCCTTGACCTAACTGGTCAAACTTTGGTTAAAATCACCTAATAGTTACCACAATAACCATTTGATCAATAAAGACATCCAATTGACCAAATTGGTCAAATTCGGTCAAACTTGTCAACTTTGGTAACTGGTTAACCAGATCAAAATGATCAACTTTGGTCAAACTTGGACAAGTTAAACCATTCAGTCAACCCAGACACCAAATTGGTCGCAATGGATCATTTGGTCAACCTAAACACTAAATTGGTGAAATTTGGTTAAACTAGTCAACTTTGGTCAAATTAATCAAAGTTGGTCAAAATGGTAAATTTTAGACCTAATGACCACCACATTGACCACCATGTCAACCCTTGACTAACTGATCAAACTTTGGTTAAAATGATATAATAGTTACCACAATAACTATTTGGTCAATGTGAACATCCAATTAACCAAATTAGTCAAATTTAGTCAAAATAGTCAACTTTTGTCGAATTGTTTAACCCTGATTAAAATTGTTAACTTTGGCTAACTTGGTCAAATTGAACCGTTTGGTCAACCCAGACACCAAATTTGTCAAAATGGGCCATTTGGTCAACCTAAAAACTATATTGGTCAAATTTAGTCAAACTGATCAACTTTGGTCAAATTAGTCAAACTTAGTCAAAATGGTCAATTTTGGACCCAATGACCACCACATTGACCACCAGGTTAACTCTTGACCTAAGTGGTCAAACTTTGGTAAAAATAACTTAATAGTTACCACAATAACTATTTGGTCGATACAGACATTTAATTAACCCAATTGGTCAAATTTGGACAAACTGGCAAACTTGGGCAAATTGGTCAACCATGGTCAAAATGGTAATGTTTGGTCAAAATTGGTCAAATTGAACCATTTGGTCAACCCATACACCAAATTGGTCTAAATGGACCCTTTGGTCAACTTAAACACTATATTGGTCAAGTTTAGTCAAACTGGTCAACTTTTGTAAAATTAGTCAAGCTTGGTTAAAATGCTCAATTTTGGACCCAATGACCACCACATTGATCACCAGGTCAACACTTGACCTAACTCGTCAAACTGTGGTAGAAATGATCTAGTAGATACCACAAAACCATTTGGTCAATACAGACATCCAAATGACCCAGTTGGTCAAATTTTGTCAACCCTGGTCAAAATGATCATGTTTTGTGAAACTTGGTCAAATTGAACCATTTGGTCAACTCAGACACCAAATTGGACAAAATGGACCATTTGGTCAAACTAAACACTAAATTGGTGAAATTTGGTCAAACTGGTCAACATTGGTCAAATTAGTCAAACTTGGTCAAAATGGTAAACTTTGGACCCAATGACCACATTGATCACCATGTCAACCCTTGGCCTAACTGGTTAAGCTTTAGTTAAAATGACCTAATAGTTACCACAATAACCATTTGGTCAATACCAACATCTAATTGACCCAATTGGTTAAGTTTGGTCAAATTGAATGTTGGAATTAACCAAATGGTTATTGTGGTAACTATTAGGTCATTTTAACCAAAGTTTAATTTGGTCAAATTGGTTAACTTTAGTCAAATTGGTCAAACCTGGTCAAAATGGTCAACCTAAGTCAAACTTGGTCAAATTGAACCATTTGGTCAATCCAGACACTAAATTGGTCAAAATGGACCATTTGGTTAACCTAAATAGGTCACATTTGTTCAAACTGGTCAACTTTTGCCAAATTAGTCAAACTTGGTCAAAATGTTCAATTTTGGACCCAACGTTCACCATATTGACCACCAGGTCAACCTTTGATCTAACTGTCCAAACTTTAGTTAAAATGACCTAATGGTTACCACTAACCATTTGGTCAATATAGACATCCAATTGATCCAATTGGTCAAATTTGGTCATATTGGTCAACCCTGATTAAAATGACCAATGTTAGTCAAACTTAGTCAAATTGAACCATTTGGTCAACCCAGACACCAAATTAGACAAAATGTACCCTTTGGTAAACCTTAACACTAAATTGGTCAAATTGGTCAACTTTGGTCGTATTAGTCAAATTTGGTCAAAATGGACAATTTTGGACCCAATGACCAACGAATTGATCACCAGGTCAACCCTTGACCAAACTGGTCAAAATTTGGTTAAAATAACCTAATAGTTACCACAATATCCATTTGGTCAATACAAACATCCAATTAAGCAAATTAGTCAAATTTTGTCAAACTGGTCAACTTTGGTCAAATTGGGCAACCTGATCAAAATGGTCATGTTTGGTCAAACTTGGTCAAATTAAACTATTTGGTAAACCCAGATACCAAATTAGCCAAAATGAACCATTTGATCAACCTAAACACAAAATTGGTCAAATTTGGTCAAATTGGTCAACTTTGATCAAATTAGTCAAACTTGGTCAAGAAGATCAATTTTAGACCCAATGACATCCACATTGATCACCAGGTCAACCCATGACCTAACTGGTTAAACTTTGGTTAAAATTACCTAATAGTTACCACAATAACCATTTGGTTAATACCAAAATCCAATTGACCCAATTGGTCAAATTTGATCAAATTGGTCAACTTTCAACAAATTGGTCAACCCTAGTCGACTTTGGTAAAACCTGGTCAAATTGAACCATTTGTTAACCCATACACCAAATTGGTCAAATTTGGTCAAACTGGTCAACTTTAGTCAAAATAGTCAATTTTGGACCTAATGACTACCACATTGAATGCCAGGTCAACCCTTAACCTAAATGGTCAAACATTGGTTAAAATGACCTAACAAATACCACAAATACCATTCGGTTAATATAGACATCCAAGTTACCCAATTAGTTAAATTTGGTCAAATTGGTCAACCATGGTCAAAATGGCCATGTTTGGTCAAACTTGGACAAATTGAACATTTTGGTCAACCCAAACACCAAATTGGTCAAAGTGGTCCATTTGTTCAACCTAAACATTATACTGGTCAAATTAGTGAAACTTGGTTAAAATGATCAATTTTGGACCCAATGACCACCACATTGATCGCCAAGTCAACCCTTGAATAAAATGGTCAAACTTTGGTTAAAATGACCTAATAGTTACCACAATAACAATTTGGTTAAATACAAACATCCAATTGACTCAATTGGTCAAATTTGGTCAAACTGGTCAACGTTAGTCAAATTGGTCAACCTTGATCAAAATGGTCAACTTTGGTCAAACCTTGTCAAAATTTAACCATTTGGTCAACTTAGACACCAAATTGGTTAAAATGGACCATTTGGTCAACCTAAACACTAAATTTGTCAATTTTGATCAAACTGGTTAACTTTAGTCAAATTAGTCAAACTTGGTCAAAATGTTCAATTTTGGAGCCAATGATCACCACATTACCACCAGATGAACCCTTGACCTAACTGGTCAACTTTTGATTAAAATGACATATTAGTTATAACAATAACAAATTGGTCAATAAAAACATCCTATTGACCCAATTGGTCAAATTTAGTCAAAATGGTCAACTTTGGTTAAATTGGTTAAGCCTAGTCAAAATAGTCATATTTGGTCAAACTTGGTCAAATTGAACCATTTGGTCAACCAAGACACCAAATTGGTCAAAATGGACCATTTGGACAACCTAAACACTAAATTGGTCAAATTTGGTTAAACTGATCAACTTTAGTCAAATTAGTCAAACTTGGTCAAAATGGTTAATTTTGGACCCAATGACCACCACATTGACCACCAGGTCAACCCTTGACCTAACTGGTCAAACTTTGGTTAAAATGACCTAATAGTTACCATAATAACCATTTGGTCAATATAAACATCCAACTGGTCAACTTTGGTCAAACTTGGTCACACTGGTCAAATTTGGCCAAATTGGTCAACCCTGATCAAAATGGTTAACTTTGGTTGAATTGGGTCAAGTTGAACCATTTGGTTAACTCAAATACGAAATTGATCACAATGGAACACTTGGTCAACCTAAGCACTAAATTGGTCAAATTTGGTCAACTTTGGTCAAATTAGTCAAACTTGGTTAAAATGGTTAATATTGTACCTAATGACCACCACATTGACCACCAGGTCAACCCTTGACCTAACTGGTTAAACTATGGTTAAAATGACCTAATAGTTACCATCATGACCATTTGCTCAATATCGACATCCAATTGACTGTTGACCTCATTTTTTATGAGGTCTCTTCTCTTCTCTCTCCTTAGTACTTAGGATCTAGCCTTAGGCTTTCCCTTTGACTATCTTAGAGGACTAGAAATGGAACCCACCACTTAGAAATTTAAACACCTCTTAACTCCTTGCAAACCCCATAAGTTTGATTGTAAACCCCTAAGTCACTTGGAGGGTTAAGATCAAATGTGGAGGTTTAAAAGATGAGTTCCTTATAGGACTCTTTGGCCTTAGGACTACCCTGGGTGGCCTGGTCTGGTGAGGGTTGACCTCCACACATTGCACTTTCACACAAATTCCAAATTCTAAAACCATTCATACCTAGCTTGACTTTCTGACTCATGTAGGTATTTCATATGGATGTTCCTCAACCCCTAAGCCCTTGGCTAAGAGGGTTAGGAACAACATAGTGAATGCCTCAAGTGAGTCCCCTCATGGCTCTTATGGGCTTGATATGACTTCACTGCTCAACCAAAGTGATTCCATTTTACTCAAACTTGATCAATCTTCATTTTTCCAAAATTTCAATTTTTGATCCCCGGGACCCTACACCCGCTAAACCTACCAAATACCCTCGAAATTGCCCAAATTTTGCAAAATTGCCTAAATTACCCAAAATTCCTCAAAACCAATCATAAACATTTCCCACCATTCAAATTGATCATCCTTAGCCAAATATACCAAAATTTCCAAAAATACCCCCATAATACCCTCCAAATACCCAAAATGCCATTTTTAACCAAAAATCCATAAATTCCAAAAATTCCCAGAAAATTCCAAAAAATCCCAAATATTTCCAATTTCATTTTGTTCAACTATACCATAAGCCAATTTTGTCAATTTAACCCACTTTTACAAACACCCCCAATTTGACCTATTCTTAACCCAAGTGGACCCAATGTCCCATAAACCAACCCAAGTGACCTCAATTTTGGTCCAATTCAATTCTAAACTTCAATTAAATATCCCCAATGTCAATTTAGACCAAATCCAAGCCCAATTTGATTAACATTTGGATCCAATTTCAATTTGAAGCTTAAAACCTAATTTTGGCCCATGACCTAAACCTAGCCTAAACCAACCCAATTCAACTCCAATTAACCCCAAATCTTTTCCTAATCCTTCCTAATATCCCCAAAAACAAAAAAAATTAACAATATTTGCCCCAAATTTGAACCTAAACTCCACCCAAGCCTAACCCAAAGTCAAAATCCCCATTTTTGGTCTAAACCCAAACCTAACCCAAATGGGCCCAAATCCCAAAATCAAAGCCCAACCAAAGTTGAAAACTCTTTGTCAGACTCCCATAAACATTTCTCAACATTAATTTACATCAAATCCAACCTTAGCCCAACCTTAAACCAAGTTAGCCCAATTTGACCAACTTTGGCCCCTTTACTAAAAGCACCCACATTAAACCCAATTTAGTTCAAAATCACTTCAAATTTGTTCCAAATCACTCATGACACATCCCTAAACTAAACCCAACATTTATTTGACACAATATTTTACAAAACTTTCATCCACTAACTTGTTTTAAACCTAAAAGCCCACCTTTTTTAAGACATTTTAAAAGCCCATCCAAAACAATTTCAAAGACCCAAAACCTATTTCAAACCCCATATGACATCTTCATTGGTCATCCATTTGATAAAATCACCTCCTAAGTTTTATTTCATCATTTAAACAAACCAAATGTGGCCCCATGAAAATTTTCCATAAAGATGTCTAAAAATTCAAAACCCTTTTTCATGTAATTTACCAAGCTTTGCCCCAAGCCACATGGAGCCATGGAGCCATGCATAAGCCATATGCAAGCCTTGGAAGCCACTTTCCACATCACCAAACCATTTATGGCTAGAGTGGGAACCCCTTTCCAAACTCCTTCTTAAGCCTTTTTAACCCCATTTATGTCACACTCTAACCCATGCTTAATCAAGATTATTGGGATAGAGACTTCTCCACCTAAAGTCAGCTGAGCCAAATGGTTCATTTTAGCCCAAATCAAACTCTTGGAGGGTGAACCCAACCCATTTCCATGGCTTGACCAAATTAAGCTCAAAATGACCCTTCCCCCTTACCACTTAAATCAAACTCCTTTACACATGTCAAGCCTTAATTGAACTCACCAACTTCCACCCCTGACCCCACTAAGCAAGATGGTGACCTAAACCTGCCAGCCAACCATCTGATCGAGCGTGTATCGAGTGGACGGTCCAGATTGCGCCGGACCAGAGAATGTTACATGAACTGCGGGCCCCTGGAGCGTTGAGTCAGATGGCGGCGTCGAATGGGAGCGCGATGCTTGGGCTTTCGGAGCTGCCGAGGATGAGTCGGCGCCGCGTGGATAAGTAGAAAAATATGGATTTTTTGATTTATTTAAATACCCAGAACTTAGAAAATCCATATCTTTGTGTAGAAAAATCATAAAAATAAACTAAAAATATCCTCTTACTCAGTGAACAGAGGAGAATAATGTGGAAAAGAAATCAAGTTATTTTGATGAGAATTTTATTTTTAATTAATTATTTACTTATTTCAGTATTTTGATTCTTCATTTGTATAGACAATTCACCATGGCATAAGATCATAGGGCTTTTGAAGCCTCTGATCTTGGGAACATTCCCTGAATTTTTCAAGGTCAGAGGCCATCTCTATGGAAAGTTATGTATTTTTCAAGTTTATGTCATTGTTTTTGGTATTTTAATTCCAATAATTAGCATATTGTTCAATGAATTCCAGAAAAATTTGGGGAAGTTTCTTAGGAACAGAGGACCCTAGGATAATTATATTTTGAGTTAACTCATTAAGAATAACCCTAATTGGCCTAATTACTCAAAACTGAACTTTAATTAATTAAGGTTAACCACACATTAAAATAACTTGAAATCAATTCTCCATTGATCTTTAGGATACAGGGAACCTTGCATAAAAATTTGAAGTCAATTAGAAATATTTAGCCCCACTGAATGAATTAATTAAGCCACATGATTAAAATTAAACTTTAACAATCCATAACTCCAAAAATACATTTAAAAAATTCACCAAATTGGTTTTGTGGGCTCTCTGGTATCAGAGGAGTCTATAAAAATTAAAATTGGAATTTTCTAAATTTTTTTAATCATATTTTAATATTTTAAATAATTAAAAAATAATAAAAATCATAAAAATGTCATATTTCACCCCCTAATTATTTAGGAACAAACTAAATATTTTTCCCAACTCTCAAAGTAAAGATATTGAATTTTAAATGCTTAAAACAATTTTTAATATTAAAAAATGTATTTTTCTAACCTTTTCACTAAATTAATTCCAATAAATCAAAGAAAAATCAGAAAATTGTAAAATTTATTTCTCTGAACTCCTTGAGGTCAAAGAGATTTATGAAAAATATAAAACCCATTTTTCAACTTTAATTTTATTTTATAATTAATTAATACTCCAAAAATAAAAATAATTATAATAAATAAAATGTAATTTAAAAAATCACCAAAATTGGTCCAAGTGGTCTTCTGGTCATTAGGAACATTCCATAATTTTCTTAAGGGTAGAAACCTTTCCTTGGTCATGTTGTTAAATTTTCCTTAAAATCCCTTATTCTTCACTAAAAATAATTATATAAATAATTTAAATTCAGAAAAATCACATTTTCTCCTCTAATGTCTTAATTGACATGTAAGTGAGGTGAAAAAAAAATTTCAAGTTCATTTGAACTCAATTTAGTGAGTTATGAAATAAATAAGCCTAAAAGGGCATAAAGGTAATTAAAGAATTTAAACCCCTTTATTAAAATTTTAGGTTTAATTAAAATGGAGGGTAAAATATTTGATTTTCTCTTTCTTGGATGATTGAAAATTTGGGAAATTAAAAGGTTAGGAACCCATTAATCACTCTTAATGAACCAAAAAATGAAACTTTAATTATTTAAACAATTTAAATTTTGGAAGATTAATGAAAATTTGAATTATTAAAAATAGGGATATAACTTGAGAGGATATTAATTCTTTAATAAAAAAAATCCCTAAATAAATCACTTCAATAATATTTAATTCTTAATTAAGATTAAAATGATAATCCAAACTAAGTATATTAAAAAAAATTTAAAAAATAAATAACCCTTAAATTAAAGAAAAGTTCAAAATATTAAATAATTTAATAATTAAATTAAATTAAATTAAATTAAATTAAATTGAACTAAGTAAAAGTTAAATTAAAATTAAAATTAAATTAAATTAACATTTTAACAATTAAGTTAAGTTAAATTAAAAAAAATATTTAAATTAAATTAAATTAAATTAAATTAGATTAAATCAAATTTAAATTAAATTAAGTTAATATCATTCAATAATAAAAGTAAAACAAATTTAAAATATTCAGATCACTTAAAGTATAAAGATTTAAACCAAAAAAAATTTGAACACTATTCCAAACTTAAAATTATTAATTAAAACCTCATAATTAAACTAAATCACTTTAAACCATTAACTCAAACTTCAAATTAAGAATGATTAAAATTCTCAACAAACCAACTTGCCCCTAAAGGCTTTAATTATTATAACTCTTAAATAGAGTATTAAGTGAGATGTCACTTCATTCATCAGGTAATCAAATGTCCTAAGTTCACTGAGCAAAAGTTAAAACTTAACTAAAAATTTCTGGATGATTGATTCATCTCTACAATAAAAATTCATTTAGACTCGAAATAATCTCAGAAATATTGAAAAGATGTTTAGAACCTGTTCTAAGCACTTCCTCAATATAATGAGGTGTTTTAGAAGAATAATTGAGCTTAATTGTTCTTTGATGAAGAAAATCATCCTTAAACAAAACAAAGAACCTAGACGTCATAGGAATTGACTAGCAATAGGATTAGTTTTTTTGGTAGACAACCAAAACTTTCCCTTAGCTTTACCTAGTACTTGTTATAAACATTTAAATGCTCTTAACATGTGTTTTAAGTGTAGCTTGGGATGACGGGAAGACCCTCCAGGTACGCTTTTATTTTATTGCAATTTACTTACACGCACTGCACTTTACTTTTTCTTGCATGTTAAACAAGATTGTTGCATGAAAACTGAAACCTTTAGGATAGTCACAAAAGTGAAACCCAAAACTAAATTAAAAGTCACAACAAGATAAAATTCATAGCCACAACATTCCAAAATATAAAACAACTCAAAATTTAATCACAAGTAGAACAACAAAACTATAATTGCAACTAAATTAAAACGTCTCGTTGAATGATCGGGAATACCTCGGATGATGTAACCTACGTATTGCTAACGAGATTTCCCACAGTCTAAATGAAAGTGTGGAACTCATTCAGTTGAGTTTAGCAAATTCATTTAGACTAAGTGAATTCGATGAAAATAACAGTGTCGGGATGACGGAACCGTGGGATCTTAATTGGTTATGTTTAAACAACTTTAAGATTTGTTTTAATTAAAATATTAAAAATATTTGGACTTTAAGATTTCTAAACCAAAAAACTTTTCTCTTCTCCTGATTATCATTTTCTAAAACTAAAACCTCTGCAACAACAAGGAGCTCGGAGCATGGTGGGCAGCACGGCCATCGTCATCAGCAAAACTCGAGTCTACTTCAACAAAACCTTTCTTAGAATTAAATAACCAAGCCATAGGATTTCGAGGTAGTTTGCCTAGTGCAACATAAATCCTCAAATTTTCTTTAGGCATTTGCATAATCATATTATGCAAATTAAGCACTAACCGGTCTTAGGACTCCGAGGTAGTCGTTCGGTACGACATAAACCCTCACATCTTCGAGGCTACTTGTGTGATCATGTCATACAAATATAAGTCCTAATTAATTAAAATTGGTAGGATTACAAAATTAAATAAATTCCCAAATTGAAGTCAAACAATAGGATAGTTTGGGAAGTTGCCAAGATTCTTCTTGGATCCTCAGCTTCTCCTACTTTTCTTCCTTTGATTCCTAAAATAAACTGTTCCGAATTTGAGCTGATCCCTATTGAAATTTCCAAAATCCAATTGTTTGAAAATCTTAAACTTTGAAATTCTTGAGAGCAAAACCATTGATCATTATCGAGAGTTTTCTTAAGTGATTCCCGTCATTTAAGATGTAATTAACTATAGGGGCTTACCCTTATAAGGAACTTTAAGAACCAGGTAATATAAACCATGCTTAATTTCTTTATATTAAGCAGGGGAACTTGTCAGCTTATAAAATTGGTTCGCAGACCAAACATGTCACAAATCTTCTAGTTTATTTAACTGAGCCCCATCATCAAGCAGTGTGTCTATTCTTCGGGATAGAAACACGGTTCGTGGTGTGGTGCTCGTTTATATAAACTATTCGGGATGTGAGATCAGTTTGATTTCATATCTTAAAATTTTCAAACTTAAAATTATTTTCAAAATCAAATGCTACTTTCTAAATTATATATATATAATTAAATTAAATTTAAAATTTAAAATTTGCTGACAATTTCGGTAGGCGACCCCCTTTTTCTAAAATACAACACAACCTAAAAATATGCCGACATTGACCTAAAACCAAAACCAAAATATTTAGGATAGTCACAAAACCAAAAATAAAACTAAAATTAAAACAAAACAAAGGTAAAATTCACCGCAACAACAGTCAAAATATATGACAACTCAAAATTTAATCACAAACAAAACAAAATTACAATTGAAACTAAATTAAAATGTATCTTTGGATGATCGGGAATACCTTAGATGAGGCAACATATGGCTACTAACAAGATTTTCCACAGTCTGAATGAAAGTGGTGAATTCATCTAGTTGAATTTGGTAAATTCATCTGTAATAAGTGAATCCGAAGAAAAATGTGGTACCAGAACGAGGGAACCGTGGGATCCTAACTGGTTTCGCCATAATTAACTTAAATATTTCTCTAATAAGACATTGAGAAATCTCAATTTAAACATTTCTAACACATGACATGTCTCTCATTTCCTATATTTTATACTTCTAAAACTAAACCTGCTATGACGAGGAGCTTGGAGCATACACAGTGGGCAGCACAGCCATTTTTAACAGCATAACTCCTTAGAATTAAATAACAAGCCATAGGACTTCGAGGTAGTTTGTCTAGTGCAACATAAATCCTCACTTTAACTCTTTAGGCCTTTGTACCTCTTGCAATATAAGCCCTAACTCGTCTTAAGGTTCTGAGGTTGTCATTCGATATGACATAAATTCTCCTATCTTCCAGGCTGTTCACATGATTGGTATCAAGTGGATGTAAGCCCTAAATAATAAAATTGGTAGAATTAAACATTAAATAAATATCACAAATCGAAGACAAACAGTCGGATAGTTTGGGAAATCACTAAGATTTTTCTTGGAGCTGTGTTTTCCCCTACCCTTCTCTTCCATTGGTCCTCTAACAATTGTTTCAAACTTGAGCCACTCACCTATTGGATTTTCCTATTATCACATTTCCTTGAAAATCGTACCATTTGTAAGTCATGAAAATAGTATTTCCTGATCTAAATCAAGAGTTTTCTTAGGTGACATCGATTATCTAAGATGTAATTAACTATAGGGGCTTACCCTTATAGGAAACTTAAAGACCTTAGATTAATATAAACCCTATCTAACTCTTTTGTATTAGATAGGGAAGTTGTCGGTCAACATAAATGGTTCGCAGATCAAACAGATGCCATGGATCCTTTAGTTTATTTGATCAAGCCTCAACACCAAACAATGCATTTATTCATCGGATTAGATACATGGCTTGTGGTGAAGTGCTCGATTATTTAAACTATTGTTTATATAAGATCGTTTTGATTTCATACATTTCAAATTAAAAGAATATTTTGAAATTATATATATATATATATATATATATATATATATATATATATATATATATATATATATATATATATATTAAATTGAATATTTTTTTAAACCGGGCATCGGGATACTCATTCTAGCGACCGACAATTTATAACTCTTGCACTGACAGTTAGTCTTAGCACTCTCCTTCCTGGTATGGTCAGGTCCAACCATAGATGTAAATCCCATGATTTTTTATCCTGACCTAATCACCCTATTCACCTCTTTGGTTGGACGTGAATTCATATGATTTTCCACTAAAAATCATACAAGAAACCAAAAAAATCCCAACAGGTCACAAATATTGCAATCCACAAACCTGTTACTTTAAGGGTCTGTTTGTGGCAGCGGCAACTTATTGAATAATTTACTGATAAGCTCATTAAAAATAATTTGCTGATAAGCTATGTGCAGTGGCTATTAAAAAATTTTATTTTTTTGAAAAAGCCAGACCGCTGCCAGAAAACTGTCACCGCACCTTGATAGGTGCGGTGTGAAAAAGCTGTTTTTGTGTTTTGAAAACGCATAAGCTATCAAAACACAGTTTACCCAAACAGGCCAGGTGCGTTTTCAAAATGCCACCGCACCAAATAAGCTCCCCCAAACAGACCCTAAATCTTTTTAAAATCTAAACCTTGAAATCATATGTTTAATCTTTGAAGCTTATTTGATTGCTTTGGTCAACGAAAATATTTGTGTTGTACTTTGAACAGTTTGCCACACATATTGATGGTCCATTTGTTGACCTCATTTTTGGTCAACCAACTCGCTTTCAACTCAACATACACATCACCCTACTCATGGACCGGCATGTTCATGCTTGGTCCACACGTATTCAAGCCCAGAAGTTCTTGGGTGTGGTTATGCCAGATTCAGACGTAGCCGCACCCACGAGTATCTGAGCATGGTCAGCCCGATTTGGGCGTAGCCATGCCTAGATGATTCTGGACGTGGTCACATCGGATGCTTTCATGGCTACACCCGATTCCACAATAGTTATTTGTGGCTTTTGTCCCTCAAATATGATAAAGAATTGACACATTAGTTCACCGAAGACGATCAATGAGAGCTCCAATTGCCAGAATGATTGTGATTATTGATCCACCACCCTGATCGATGTTCATGGAGTCTTTTGCCATAGCCTCCCCCGTCGAAATAGAGTCTTCATGGAGACTTTAATACTAACTTTGGCCTTTAATGTAGATGAAAGTAAGAAGAAGACTTCGAGACTCCTCCTCCTTCAACGAATCACCATTGCATGCCTCCTTTCCAGTATGCCCACCTTCATCTTCTCTATTTATTTTTTTAATTGAACATTGATTTGAGTTAATTTGTGTAATTTATGTTTAAGTTAACCCTAGTCAATAGCCTTGGATTAGGCTTAGGTTGGTCCAGCCTAGGTCAACTTGAACCAAGCCTAATCTTAACACAATTTGTAGTTTAACCTGAGCTATCCCAACCAAAACTCTGAGCTGACCAAACCCTGATCCTGACGTATCCTAACCCAAATAACCAGACTTAACCTAGCTTTTCTGATTCAACCCTATCCCTAGTCTAACATAATCAAACTGAGATCCAATCCAGGTTAACTCAGGTCCACCCAAGTCAAACCCAGGTCAACCTAAGTCCAACCCAGGTCCAACTCAGGGTCAACCTAAGTCCAACCCAGGTTACCAAGGTCCAACTCAGATCAACCCATGTTCAACCCAAGTCCAACCCAAGTCAACCCAGGTCCAACCTAGGTCAACCCAATCCAACTGAAGTCAAAGCAGGTCCAACCCATGTCAACCAAGGTCTAACCCATGTCAATCCCAATTCAACTCAGGTCCAACCCAGGTCAACCTATGATCTGAACAGCCAACCCCACATCATACTTAAGCTCAATCTTGAGTTGACCTTAGCTGGATAGCTAGCTTAGCTTTTCTCAAAATCAACCCAAGTTTACTATAGGCTACATGCATGTTTTGTATCTTGTTGTTTTACATGCTATTTCATGTACTTCACTCAATGTGTAGTTTCAAAAGACAAAATAAAAACTAAAAAAAATCACAAAACCAAAAGGAGGAGAACCTATTACAAGATGGTTCTCCCCACAAAAACCTTAACTTTAAAAGTAAAACTAAAACTAAAAACTTAAGAAAACCTTGATTTTTCACCATGACTGACAAACTTAAAAGTAAAAAAAACACAACTTAAATATCAAACTTATAAATGACATTTAAAATGCACCAACATAAAGAAGGGAAACCAAACCTAGGTAGATCTAACACAAACCCTAGGTTATCCAACTTAGACACCAAAACTAAGGATCTAACACCAATAGATTAGTCCAAGCATAGAAATCTAGGTTAGTTTAATAGGTACTCTGGACTTGGACATACAAAACAAACAAACCTATCTCCTCATACTAGAAAAATTATCTTAGCAAGATATAACCCATAATTACTAACGATATTTCAAACCGTTTCAAAATTATGAAAACTTACAAATGCCATGATTGAGGAGCTCAATGAGGATTTTGATTATGAGGTTGGTTATAGTTGTGGGATATCAACTCGTTTAAGACAACGAAAAGCTATGAGCATCTTGATTGGGAACGTAATTCCCAAAATCTTGGTTAATCCACTCATTAAGATTCCTTATAAATTTTAGGATATTGCATCAATCTAGAAATCCTTCTTACCCAATTATATCCTTAGTTTAAGTGCTTCAAAAAATTCAGTCAGTCAAATAAAATGTTCCTAAGTTATCCATTTGACCCTACCTGATCAATCAAAGCTCATTATCAATCCTCATCCCTCAGGTAAACATCCTTCCCTTAATAATTAAATTCTTTTGTCTGTGACTTTTCATGACACACCACCATTGAATTGTAATTCACATTTTTTTTAACTTTTTTCTTTCAATTTGGATCTTTCTTTCACCTCCAACACTTTAATTATAAAAGTGCAATCATAATAACCAAAATCCTTATATTAATCAAGAGTTTTCTTTAGAAATAATTAATATGTCCTAAAGCATGCTTAATTTCTTTTATATTTTGCTCTTGTTTTTGGTCGAGGTTACACTTTAAAGAAATTTATATTTGGTTTTTCTTGCAGGTATAATAGGCAGGACATATGGAGTGAAGAGGAGCTGCAATTGAGCGAAGCGGAAGCGAACGAAGCATTTTAGAGACCGAATGACTGTTGCCTAGGTGCCAGCCTTTGGGTGCCAAGGCACTCTATCCAAGTGCCTTGACGCCAGAACCCACCCAGGAAAACTGAGAGGTCGGCGCCAGTTTTGTGGCACCAAGGCACTGTACAATTCTTGGCCATTTCTGTAGTTAATTCAGAACGACTTGGGTAGTTATGGAATGTATTTAAGCAGTTCAAGGGCACTCTAAAGTATTCTGAGGCCTTTGTAAGTCCAAGAAGGCAGAGGAGTGATAGTGTAAAGTTAGAGTTTTTTATTTTCAACTTTCTTAGAGAGATTGTAGAAGGATTAGAGAGAATTCTGAAAGGGGATATACTCAACATTGCAGGGAGCACTTGGAAAACTTTTGGGAAGGAATTTTCATCTATTTTCTCGGGGAAAAAGCTAAGCATTTGTGTTCTATATTAACTTTTATTGGTATTAAATACAATATTTTGTTTGTTATAAGATGATAATTTGTGGTGTTTTTTTCATGCATTGTGAGTAGATTTTTCTTACATTTCTCTTGTGATGAATAAGTTCAACTTGTAGAACGTTAAGATGCTTATAGAATTAATCTTTAAACATTAATGTGATAAGTATTGTTCAAAACATAGTTTACTTTTCATACTGGCCATATGAACTGTTAAAATTTGTTGTGATCCAACTCGTAAGAACGATTCGAGTATTTACATTGAACTAGTGGGTGAAGTAAAGTAGTCCATAGGGAAATGCATATAGATAGGTAAATTGGATTTGATGGGTTTAAATTAGGTTTTAAGGAATTAAAACCACTTTAAGCAAGCTACTTTATGCACTCAGGAGACAGTAAAGTAGAGGATTGCTCCTATTTGTCACTAGTCATATTTGCAATTTGAATTATCTATTCCTACACAATCACTTATATCATCACAAGAGAGGGGTTACTTTTATATCTTGATAATCACCAATCCAATTAAGTTGGGTAGATTTTAACATTAGAATTAATTGAAGTAGTTTAGGAAGTTGAAAGAACTTTCATTTAATCACAATTCCAAACTAAGAACTAAACATAGTAGGCTAGAGCTTTTTCTTAAAGGGCTCATTACCTAGTTCTTTGTGGGATCGACAATCCGGACTCAACAGAGCCTTATATTACTGAAACGATATGTATACTTATGTGAGAAACCCCAGTGTGCAAGAACACCTAATTTTTAAGAATGTAATCATGTTTGCTAAGCAACAAATCAAGTTTCTGATGTTGTTTTCAAGGACTTACATTATTGTGATAATAGCTGGGGTAGATCACTAACAAATCTAAAAATATAATTAACTATGAGGATTGTCCTTGTAGGGAACAAAACTCTATAATAAAAGAAATCTTATCTTACATCTGTAAGGTAAGGAAACAATCCCGGTTCCATAGACTTACAAAGGTCTTCATCATCCAAATGATCATGCCCTTTTTTTATTATATTTGCTTACTTGGACAAGATATACTCATTCCTGGTCATCCAGATAGAAGTCTTTTAAAAGTGCTATTGTGTGTGATGACACAAAAATCTCCCACCAATTTGATCACTTCACCTCATGTGATCATGCTCAACAAGAAAATTACTTGTTTTTCTTACATGTAACTTAATGTGATATTTATAATTAGCTAAGTACTTCCCATCTAACATATCATCTTACGTTTGTTATGGCTGCATATACCTAGCTTGTGCATTCATATCATGCAAATCATTCTTGCTTGTTATGATAGCTCACACTTAGCTCAAGTAGTCATATCATGCAAAAACACCTTGCTTTTTGCATCAAACTCCTCTAGCATTCTATTAATGATAAATCACCTTTCTAGATGTGTGACCTGATGTTACTGGAAATGCATTTATGAGTGTTACTCGATAGTATATCTTATCGAGTAATACAAATAATATAATTGAGATTGCATGTGTATGATTGTGTTAATGATCCAAGAGATCTAAAATATTTCACTTAGATTTTCTAGACATTTATATGAGGTCCTATACTAAAATAAAAAATTATTTTTGTATTAATATTATCATCATATTTTAAACATATTTTTAAACTAAAGCATATATAATTTTTATCATAAGTAAGGTTACCCATTGAAATATATTTTGCTTAAAACTTGTTGACCTCATTTTTGGTGAGGTCTTTTCTTTCCTCTTAGTGCTTAGGGTCTAGCCATAGGACTTCTCCTTGACTATCCTACAGAACTAGAAATGGAACCTACCATTTAGAAATTCAAACCAAATCTTGACTCTCTTTGGAATCCTACATGGATGGTCATTAACCTCCAAATCACTTCGAAGGTTAGGACCAATGTGTAGGAAAACAAGGATGAATTCCTATAGGATGTTCAAGCCTTAGGATAGCCCTGGGTGGCCTGGTCTTTGTGAGGTTTGGCTTGCACACACTACACTCCCACACCCATCCAAACCCTAAACCATCTTTACCCAATCTTGACTCCTGGTTCATTAGAGCACTCATATGGATAAGCCCAAACCCCTAGCTCCTTGGCTAAGAGGGTTAGGAACAACATATGAGATGTTCAAAATGAGCATCTTCTTGGTCCATGGCTCACTCTAAGCTTTTCCACTCTACTCAACCATAACCAAGTACCATTTTGCCAAAAATTCTGGTTTTGACGTTGGGTCCTTAAACTTACTTAAAATTACCCAAATTGCCCTACAACCACTAAACTCTCTAAAATTTCCCAAAAATTAACCAAAATTCCTAAAAATCCTAAAAATTATTTTAAAACAATTCCCACCTCTTAAATCTAACAAAATACCCCAATACCCTCCAAGTAACCTCCAAATACCCTAAATACCCCCTTTGGCCCAAAATTCCAAAAATTCCAAAAACTCCTAGAAAATTTCAGAAAATCCCAAATATTCCCAATTTCATTTTGTCCAACTACATCATAACCTAATTTTTCCAATTTGACCCAATTTTATCAAAATCCCTAATTTGACCCATTTTAACCCACATGGACCCAATGTCAAACCAAATCAACCCATTTGACCTTAATTTTGCCCAATTCCAATTCTAAACTTTGATTCAACATCCTCAATACCAATCAAAACCAAATCAAAGTCCATATTGGCCCACATTTGAGTTCAATTCCATTTGAAATCCAAAATCCCCAATTTTACTAATTTAATCCATAATTCCCCAATTAAACTAATGTCAACTATTTCCCCCAAATTTCAATCCTAAACCTTATATGGAATTCCCATGAAACCCATGCAACATTCAATTGTCCCAATTTGAGCCAAAGCCTAACCTAAATCCATTTGAAATCCAAGAATACCCCATTTTAACTTAAATTGAACTCATGTCCTAAACGTACCAATTTGATTGGCCTAATCCTAAAATTTCCTCCCAATTAATATTGGGAACTCTTCAATATATTCCCCTAGACCATTTGAAACATTCAATTGGGTATAAACCCCACCTAAATCAAACCCAAACCCAAGTTAACCCAACTTAAACCCAAATGAGCCAAATTGAACCTATGGCCTAACCTAACCAAATTGAACCAAATGTGGCTAAACTAACCCTTCCACAGCCACCATTTAAACCCTAGGAACCACCCTAGATCCACCTAGCCCAAGCTAAGTGAGCCATGGACCAAGGGTCCCCCATTTTAAGGGATTTCTTCCCTTAAGTGGATAAATCCTCCTCTGCCTTACCCCAAATCCTCTCCAAACTGATTTATCACCATTAAACCCTATTCCCTGACTCACCTGAATTTAGGGCCAGCTCCCCTGTCCTTGCTGGCCGGCCTAGTTACTGGAGGGAGTCAAAATCGAGAGCCACCACCAAGCTAAACTCCCCCAAACTACCCCAATTGGCCACCTCAGCCAAAATTGACCTTGGAGCCTCTCCGCCCTCCACCTAGACAGCAGAATCGACCCCCCAATTGAACCCCAACTTAGCCATATGGCCCTGGCCATATAAGCTCCACCTTTCAGCCAAATCAAAGGTGTTAAAAATTTCCTCACAGAATTCCCCCAAACTGCTCCTAGAGCTCTTCCCAGCCAAGAGAAGCTCAGCCCCACTGTTTTCCTGCTCTAATTCCCACTGATTGAGCTCAAATTTAGAGCTCAATTTCAAGCCAGAAAATAGGACATCCTCTGAACCTCCACAGAAACCAAATTAAATCTTCACACACCTTCACCAGAGGTAGAGAAGAAGTTCCCCATTGAAAGCCCCCTCACCAGGCCAGCCATTACTTCTATCGGCCAGAACACCAAATCGAGTTTGGAAACTTTCATACCTAGGCATTTCACCAGCGCTCGAGGCTTCATCCATAGGCTTCTGGGACTCCAATGAACATGCCGAGCACATCCAATCGAAACTTCACCTCTTGCACCAAGGTATGGAGACTTCTCTTGCTTCCGAGCTTCCAACGATTCTCCATTTTGTTTGATTAATTTCAATGCATGTTAGCCGTATGGATTTGTAGCCCTTGCTTAGACGAACACATAAGATCAAACCCCATGTGATTTGGTTGAGAAATGAGGGAGATATTAGGTCTAAAAAATGTGCGGTTACGGGTTCACACCAAGCGGAGAAGATGACCCAGAGCCGTAGGATCACGCATGTAACAAATGGACGGCCAGGATTGCGCCGGACGAGCCTACGAGATGAAATCACAGAGCCACTTGGTGCTGAGGTGGATGGTGGCACCCAACTAAGAGAGGACGCATGCACGTTCGGAGCCGCCGTAGGTTGAGGTGGCGCTGACTGGGTTAAGTAAGAAAATCCAGAATTTTTGAATTATTTAAATACCAGGAACTTTAAAAATTCATATCTTTGCATAGAAAAATCCAAAAATTAAAAAAATACCCTCTTGCTCAGTGAATAGAGGAGAATAATGTGGAAAAAGAATTAAATTATTTTTTTAAGTATATGATTTTTAATTAACTAAACACTGATCAGAATGTTTTAATTCTCCACTCACACACACAATTTGTCATGACACGATACCATAAAGCTTTTGTAGCCTCTGATCTTAGGAACATTCCCTGAATTTTTCAAGGCCAGAGGTTATGTCCATGACAAGTTATTTATTTTCCAAATTTTTATGCCTGTTTTGGTATTTTAATTCCAAAAATTTGTATAGTGTTTGGAAAATCCTAAGAAAATTAGGATAGTTTTCCTATGATCAGAGGAACTCATGAAAATTATTTCATGAACTAAAACATTAAAAACAAACCTATTTGACTACTTGACCTAAAATCAACTTTGAATTAAGTAGGGTAAATTCAAAATCAAAATAACTTAAAATCAATTCTTCTCTATCCCATAAAATAATAAGAACCCCCATAAAAATTTTGAAATTAATTAGAAATGATTTGACCCACTAAATGAATTTTCTAAGCAACATAACCATTTGTTTGAAATTAAAAAATTCATAAAACTTCAAATACATTACAAAAATTCACAAAATTGATTTTGGGGGTTCTCTGATATCAGGGGAGTTTAAGAAAATTAAAATTAGTTTTTTTTTAATTTTTATTTTTAACCTAATTTTGAATATTTTAATAATTAAAAAATTATAAAAATCCTAAAAATATTAAAATTCATAAAAATGTCATATTTAATCCCTTAATCACTTAGGAACCAACCAAAAAATTTTCCTAAGTCTCTAAGTAAAGATATTGATTTTTAAAGGCTTACGGTTATTCTTAATATTAAAAATTGGATTTTCCAACTCTTTCACTAAAATAATTCTAAAGATTCAAAGAAAAATCAGAAAAATATAGAACTTATTTCTCTAAATTCCTTGGGATCAGGGAGATTTAGGAAAAATAAAAAACTTAATTTTCCGCCTCAATTTTATTTTATAATTAGTTAATACTCCAAAATTTAAAATAATAATAATAAATAAAATAAAATTCAAAAAATCACTAAAATTGGTCCAAATGGTCCTCTGGTCAATAGGAACTTTCCATAATTTTCCTAAGGACAGAAACTTCTTCTTGGTCATGTTGTGGAATTTTCATTAAAAATCCTTATTTTTCATTAAAATAATTATATAAATTAAATTAAAATAAAAAAAATCACATTTTCTCCTCTAATGTCTTAACTGACATGTGAGTGAGGTGACATAAAAATTTCAAATTCATTTAAGCTTAATTTAATGACTTATGAGGTGAATAAGCTTAAAAGAGCATAAGAGTAATTAAGGAATTTAATTTTAATTAAAATTTAGGTTAAAACCAATGGGAGGGGTAAAATATTTGATCCTAACTTTCCATTAGGATGATATAAACATATGGAATTAAAGGGTAGAAACTCATTAATCATTTTGAACATTAAAAAAAGAAAAATTTTAATTTATTAAATCACATAAACTTTGGAAGATTAATTAAGACTTGAATCATTAAGACTAAGGATGTAATATAGGAGAGTTCTAATCCTTTAAACTGAATCCCTAATCAACAATTTGATCAATATTATTCAAACATCAATTAATGGAACTCTAAAAATGATAACTGAAACTAATGAAATGGAGATGATCTTAAAATTTCATAATTAAACTTAAAACATAAAAATAAATTTGAATTAAGAAAAATAAAATTAAAACAAACTTTAAATGTCAAGACTAATTTGAAATTGTTTAAAAAAAACTTCAATTAAAACAAATTTGAAACATTAAGGTTAATCTGGAATGATTTATAATTGAAATGTTATAATTAACTTAAATCGGTTTAAAATATTCAAAACTAATCCAGAAAAGGGTAAAACCATTTGAAATACAAAAACTTAACTGATTTGAACAACTTAAACACTTTTCCAACTTAAGATAATTCACAACATTTAAAGATCAACTAAAACTTTATAACTAAAAAAAATCACTTTAAACCATTAATTCAAGACTTCAATTAAGAATGATTAAATTCCTTAACAAATTAATTTGCTCTCTAAAAGCTTTCATTATTATAATTCTTAAATGAAGCATTAAATGAAAATGTCACCTTACTCACAAGGATAATCAAACATCCAAATTTACTGAGCAAGAGTCAAAATTCAACTAAACCTCGGTGATTGATTCATCACCATAATGAAAATAACTGAACTCGAAATAATCCCTAAAGTGTTTAAGAAGATGTTCAGAATTCATTTCCGAGCACTTCCCTAACTTGATGGGATGTTTTGAAAGAACAGTGAGACTTCATTGTTCTTTGATGAAGAAAATCATTCTTAACCAAAACCAAGAACCTAGACGTCATAGGAATTGACTAGCAATAGGATTAGGATTTTGGTAGATAATCAGAACTTTCCCTTAGCTTTACCTAGGTACTTCTTGCAAATATATAAATGCCTTAACATGTGTTTTAAGTGCAGGTGAAAATGACGGGAGTACCCACCAGGTATGCATTTAAGTTTATTTAAATTTAAATTTAGCAATTTATTAAATGTTTTACTTTTCTGTACTTATAAATGCATGAAAATGATCAAACACAGCATGTTTAAACAAATTAAAATTTAATCACCAACAAAAATAAAACTGCAATTACAACTAAAATTAAAACATCTCATTGGATGATCGGGAATCCCTCGGATGATGTAACTCACGTGTTGCTAACGAGATTTACCATATTCTAAATGAAAGTGTAGAACTCATTCAGTTGGGTTTAGCAAATTCATTTGGACTAAGTGAATCCGATGAAAATAGCGGTGTCGGGATGACGGAACCGTGGGATCTTAATCGGTTATGCTTAATCAACTTTAAGATTTGTTCTAATTAAAACACTAAGCCATCTCAATTTTCAACCTCTCTAAACCAAAACACTTCTCTCATCTCCTGATTGCCACTTTCTAAAACCAAACCTTTGCAACAACAAGGAGCTTGGAGCACGGTGGGCAGCACGGCCATCTTCAACAGTAAAACTTATGTCTTCATCAGCTTAACCTTTCCTAGAATTAAATAACCAAGCTATAGGATTTCGAGGTAGTCTGCCTAGTGCAACATAAATCCTCAACTTTTCTTTAGGCATTTGCATAATCATATTATGCAAATTAAGCCCTAAGCGGTCTTAGGACTCCGAGGTAGTCGTTTGGTACATTATAAACCCTCACATATTTGAGGTTATTTGTACGATTATGTCATATAAATATAAGTCCTAATTAACTAAAATCGGCATGATTGAAACATTAAATAATTCTCAAATTGAAGCCAAACAACAGGATAGTCGGGAAGTTACTGAAGTTCGCTTCGGGTCCGTGACATTTCCTACTTCTTTTCCTTTGGACTCTTAAAAATAAATTGTTCCAAGTTTGATCCAATCCCTATTGAAATTTTCAAAATCCAATTTGTTTGAAACCTTAAACTTTGAAATTTTTAAGAGCAAAACCACTGATCATTATCGAAAGTTTTCTTAAATGATTCCCGTCATTTAAGATGTAATTAACTATAGGGCTTGCCCTTATAGGGAACTTTAAGAACCCAGGTAATATAAACCCTGCTTAATTCCTTTATATTAAGTAAGGGAACTTGTCGGCTTATAAAATTGGTTCGCGGACCAAACGAATGTCACAAATCTTTCAGTTTATTTAATCGAGCCCCATTATCAAGCAATGTGTCTATTCCTCGGGACCGATACACGGTTTATGATGTGGTGCTCGTTTATATAAACCATTTGGGGTGTGAGATTGGTTTGATTTCATATTTTAAAAATTAAAGTTATATTTTTCAAATATCATATTTGAAAAGCTATACAATTTTCTATTAAATTAAACCCAAAATTATTTTCAAAATCAAATGCTACTTTCCAAATTATATATATTTAAATTAAATTTAAAATCTGAAAATTCGCCGACAACTTCTGTAGGTGACCCCTTTAAAAAAAAAATACAACACTTAACCTAAAATATGCCAACAAAACAGTCATCTTGTAGTGACATATATTAGCTTTCTTATCAATCTTGGTAACCCTATCAAAATCATACACCCAGCCTCATCCATACATTCTGCACACACATAAATGTATGGGATTAGGGAACCTTTCTTTTAGATGTTTATTTAGTATAGGGTAGGGTGTAGTGAGGGTTTTTATATGCTCATTATTGTCAGATGATTTATGCTATCTTAACATTTTATTTGTTGCTTTTTTCATGTTTACTAAGTGTGAGATATGGGCACTCGTATATTAGGAGTGGTCTTCTTACAAGGAGTCATATCTAAGAGGGAGGAGCATCATGATTTAAACTGATACCATTTATGTACGTGTCAGTTTGCTCTCCTTCCACTAGACATGGCTTATTATATATTGCAAGATATAGCACATGCTAGCACCCATGATAACATGGTGTTTCCTAGTCAGTTTGCTCAACTTTCGATAGTCTGTATAGATCCTCTAACCAATGACACTCATTGTATGTATAAGTTCGTTCTTACATTCTCTGCTATAGTCACACTCTCCATCTTTTGTAAACCATGTATTGGGGTAACTCATGCATTATAAAAAGTAACTGGCCCCTGATAAATGCTTCAACGCTCAGGTGGACAGCGCAAGTTCACGGTCAAAGTAGTATCAAATTTTTTTGAGTCCGAATTGTCGATCCCACTGAGAAAAAGGGTGAACAAATTTAGGAAAGGTTTTAGCCTACTTAATTCGTCCTCAGTTTGGAATTTAAAGAAATTTAAGTGGTGCTAACAGTTCATACTGCAATGCAAATAAGTTTAAAGTTAACTCCTACATAAATTCTAATTATCCTAGTTGAATTGGTGATAACAATGTAATAAAGCTACCTTCCCTTACAATGATAGTAGTGGAGTGTAGAAAATGAGAAAATGCTAACTTAAATGTGGCTAGTAACAAACAGGAGCATTTATCTTCTTTACCCTCTGTCGAGTGGATAAATAAGTTTGGTTAGAGTGGCCTTAATTCCTTAAGCCCCTCTTTGAACCCAATAACGATTATCTCTCTATTTATTTGCATCTCCCAATAGCATACTTTTGCTTCATACCCTATCGATCAATGTGATCTTCTCAGTTGTTCATGCCATAGCTCTCCCGAGTCATTATGGGTTCACAACCGATTTTAACATATCATTTGGCTAGAATGAGGTAAATGAAAAGCATAAGGAAAATTATTGCATTAAAACATTAAGATAATTTAAAATCATTTCCACATTCTTACACATCTTACTACATCACCACAATAAAAGGGTAGAAGAGATTACTCTGAAAACATAGAGAAAGCACCACAAGACTTCATTGAAATAAAGAGAATCCACATACCAAAGTGTTTAAAAAATAAATATATATAAGACTTAAAAACAATAACACTTATCTCTCCCTCAATACAGCCTTGAGAATGCTCTACAAAAGCCCTTGCTGCTTTTCTGTAGACTCTCCTCACTTTAACGCTCATATCCTTACCAATTATCTACTTAGACTTGCTTTCTCTACACTCAACCAAGCCTTCCACACTATAGATATGTCTTTCACGATCAGTGGAACTTCCTTTCCATCTTCTTCAAAAGCTCCCTTCAAAATTATTCCAGTCATTCTTAAATAGTTGTCAATATCCTCTCTGATTCATCCAAACGATGCTTCAAACAGGTGGATCAAATTACTGTAACTGTACCAAATTCAGTTATGGCGCCTAGGCTCCCAGGCGCCCTACTATTCTGGTGCCTAGGTGCCCAACTAATCTGGTGCAAAGGCTCTAACCTTCACATCTGGGGCCTTAGTGCCCAGTGGCTGGCGCCTAAGCTCTAGTCTCTCAGGTTGCACATCCATGGGCTGGCTCCTAGGAGCCTCAGAAGTCTGGTGCCAAGGACTTAGCCCAATATATTATCTTTTGCTCCATTTCACCTCATTTTCGCTCATATTTCATCCAATTTGTTCTACTCCTAATACTTGTCATACCTGCAAGAAAAACATAAAAATACATATCTTTAAAGTGCAATTTTATCCATAAAAGATGTGCAAAATATAAAAGAATTTATACTATCTTTTCACAAATCAATAACGTAGATAACTTTTTCATCGAACTACTTCAAAATTCCATTTTTCACTATCTCCTTTATAGTGGGTTTAACCTTTTATGAGAATCAACTTTGGGTTCATGGTCTTTCCCCATCATTTTCTATGAATACATATTGATGGGATTATAGTTTTTAAATCTATTATACTCTACTCAATAAACTTCATAAAAGTCCTTAACACTCGTATTAAATTTGCTTCTTGCAATTCAATCAATTTAGAAGAAATAATAACACGTAAAGTTAAAGATTCTCCTAAGAATACATAATTTAAATATTTTGGAAGAACAGTAAGTTCTAGGTCAAAGGCGTCAACTATTAAAGGTACGAAAGTTTAGCACTAGCTGACGTATCTAAAATATCAAACATATCCTTAATCAATCTAAGGATTACCTCTAGCAGTAGAGTAAATTCTTTCTTATGTCCATTGCTATCATCCTCAATCAATTCTTGCTCTACGGAGTCCATTTCAATAATATCTTGAAATTGACTCTTGATCAACCCATCCACCAAGTCAAGCTTATAGCATGAATCATCACTTAAGTCATGGGATTAGTTAACAGATTTTAAAATATTGAGTCACTTCCAGGTCATTTGCCCTCATGGTCAAATCTAATTTTCTCAACATATCATGGCACTCCCTATTGCTAAAAAAGGTCTACCTAAGATAATCAACAACTCCTTATCTTTCTTTATATCTAAAATAATAGGGATGATGAATTTGTTAGACCTGACCAAAATGACCTCTATAACTCTTAATATAGGTAAGAGAACGTTCAGCTAACTACCAAATCACTAGGATAAGCTAGATTTCTCCTAATCCTATTCTCCTAAGGATAGATAGAAGCATGAGGTTAATACAAGCCCGTAAGTCACATAAACCTTTTCTGAAGAACTTTTATTCTATGACATAGGAGATGATGAAGCTATCTGAGTATTTAATTTTTTAAGGAAGTTTCTTTTGAATAATAGAGGAACACTTCTCACTCAGATCTACAGTCTCGATGTCAACTAGTTTTCTTATCTTATTCAATATGATGAATGAGATATTGATTGTGAGCCTTTTAAACACTTATAAGAACCTCAAGAACTATTAGTCTAATTTATGATTTTGATGGAAAATGGTAGTAGTGGTCTTTCATGTTCTCTCCTAGGATGTGAGCTAGATTTCCTTAAGTTATGGGTAGGTTTTTCACTACTTCTTTCAGGCTCATATTCAGGTTCAGGTTCTTCTTCACTAGTCTCATTCTTAGTCATTACCTTCAACTCTTTTCCATTTCTTAACTTAATGGCCTTCACTCGCTCCTTTCTTTTGACTTTATGATTCACTTATCTGGTACTAGGTAATGTTCCTTGTGATTTAATACCTCAAGAATTTAATTATTTTCCTGAGTTGATTCTCGATATTTCTTACAGCTTCAACCCGACTTTGTAATTAAATTTTCATTTATAACACAACTTCTTTCAGAAACAATTTTTTTTCTTTAAAATGAGAATTTGAAGTAAATCATGGTGGGTAAGGTTGTCTCAAGTTCCTACAACTATAAATATTTCAATTTTCTATAGAGTTGGGTTGATTTTTACCTCATTATTAGTTTCCTACATCTTAGTTGTTATTGTTCCTTTTGAAATTTGGGTGGTGTTTCTCATATAATAGGTTTAAGATCCCTATTTGTATCAATAACACTAATCCTAGTTTAGGTTCTAAGCATTTTCATGGTCTAACATTATTGAATTATTAGTCATAGATCCTTAACAAAATGAACAAGTCAACCTTAGAAGTTACTTTTAATTTTGTTAAACTTCCCAACCAAAGGATGGTCTGAATTGCCACGAAATCTATAACTGTATGGTGCTTACTTTTCTTCCATTAGCTTCAAAAAAGAATTGAGCACAAATTTAACTAATCTTAATTGAATCTCAAATGTTAATCTTTCAGACTTACGATCTAAGGATAAAAGAGAGCCACTATTTTAACCAAGATTTTTCTTATGAGATTATCCTTTCTAGGGTCTAATTATGAATAAAACGCTTGTCACTTTAGGGGACATGTAACCCAAAATAAAATTAATATATTTTATTCACATCGAGTAAGGAAGAAACTTCTCGTAACATAGATTTTAAGCCTGGAAACCACCATTTCATGATTACCTTCCTTGTTGGGTAGTATTTTCACCATTCAAGATGATATATTTTTCTTGATATCTCATCTCATCACAAAATAAAAGAAATTTAGAACTCTAGCATGCCATTTCACCTTAAAAGGAATGTATCCCAATGACACGCCTAAAAACTGCTTGATATTCCATATATATTTTATGCTTAATTTTAATGATATTGCGCTTTAAAGGAAGATATTTTGTATGTTTTTTGGTTTTAGGTACAATAAATGGACTCTTGGAGAAAAAGAAGCAAAAAATGGTGCAATTTGGAGCAAAAATGAGCAATAAAGTAAATTTTGGTCTGGTACATTTCGATAAGTATTTTTATGCTTAATCTATTATACACTTCTTGCATATTTTTGAATGAGATTACACTTTAAAGAAAGGGTATTTTCATGCTTATTTTGTAGGTCTATCTGTTAGGAACACAACACAACTGAAATGAGGTGAAACAGAGCAAAAATGAAGCCAAACAGAGCAAAATGGTGGAGCTGCGCAGAATGGGCACCGGCGACGCCCGATAGGGCGCCAGTGATGCCAGAAACCCATGATCACAGATTTTGGGCGCTGATAGCGATCGAAAATGACGTTGACGACGCCAGGAGCGGTTATTGGCCATATACATTGAATCTAGACCCTTTTTGGAAGGTTTCTTGAAGCACCTCTTGAGAAATTCGTCCCTACACTATTTTAAAGTGAATTTGAAGCCAAAAAAATGGTGGTAGAAGTTAGGAAAAACATGAAGAATATTTAGAGATTATAGAATAAGAGTAGAAATGTAGGTTTCTTCTTTTCTGGAGATATTGGAGAGGAGATTTTGAGAAAATCTGTAAGGGTTTGTACTAGCATTATATGAATCAACGAGAGACTTTGTGGAAGAGATTTTCATCTATCTTTCAAGGGGAAAAAGCTAAGTATTGTGTATTTCATTATCTTATGCTTTTGTAAATACTTATGTATTGGATTTGCTTTGTTGAAATGAAGTTTTCTGTTGTGTTTACTTCGTGCTTTGTGATGTCTTTCTCTTACTCTTTCTTCTTATTTGGAAATAGTGGCATGAGAAGATTATGTCGTTATTTTCCTTTTACTTTTCTTTTGCAATGAGTATGATTCATGTTTAGGATATTGGGATGCATGCTAGAAAAAGTTTTAATTATAAATGTGATGACTTGTACTTGCACTTCATTTACATTACAATAAGAGCTCATTGTAGTGTTAAAATTTGTTGTAATTGCACTATGATCTGAGAGGGCAATGTAATTCTCAACAAAGTGAAACCACATTCAAATTCCATGGATGGTGAAGTTCATGAGGGTTAAGTGTAAATAAATATGGAACTATACTTTGATGGGAATAGAACTGGAGATTTTAGGGTGACACACTAAAATCCCCAATTCGGTCCTAGTGTTTGGAAACTAAAGCGAGAGTTAGCCTGCAGACGAAGGGAACTGGGAGCTCTGGAGTGAGAGCCACTATCCTCCCAGCCTAACCACGGATTTAGGGACTAAACCTAGGATTAGCCAATATTTTTTCTGCACTCGGAAGAAGGTAAATAATAGGATTGCTCCTATTTGGAACATATAATATTTAATGCAACACATTTCTTTACATTATCTAATTCACTTCTGTCGGCATATTTTTAGGTTAAGTGTTTTGAAATGGGTCGCCTACAGAAATTGTCAGCGAATTTTAAATTTTAAATTTAATTTCAATATATATATAATTTAGAAAGTAGTATTTGATTTTGAAAATAATTCTAAGTTTGAAAATTTAAGAAATGAAATCAAATCGATCTCACATCCCAAATAGTTTATATAAAGGAGCACCGCACCACAAACCGTGTGTACTATCCCGAAGAATAGACACACCTGCTTGATGATGGGGCTCGATTAAATATACTAGAAGATTTGTGACATCCGTTTAGTCTGCAAACCAATTTTATAAGTCGACAAGTTCCCCTGCTTAATATAAAGAAATTAAACAGGGTTTATATTACTTGGGTTCTTAAAGTTCCCTATAAGGGCAAGCCCCTATAGTTAATTACATCTTAAATGACGTGAATCATTTAAGAAAACTCTCGATAATGATCAGAGGTTTTTCTCTCAAGAATTTCAAAGTTAAGGTTTTCAAACAATTGGATTTTAGAAATTTCAATAGGGAATAACTCAAATTTGGAACAGTTTATTTTAAGAATCCAAAGGAAGAGAAGTAGGGGATGTCACGGATTCGAGACAAGTCTCGATGACTTCCCAACTATCTTATTTGTTTGGCTTCAATTTAGAGAGAACTTATTTAGTGTTATAATCTTGCAAATTTTAATTAATTAGGACTTTTATTCGATTGACATGATCATACAAATAGCCTGGAAAATGTGAGGGTTTATGTCGTACCAAACAACTACCTCGGAATTCTAAGACCGGTTAGGGCTTAATTTACATAATATGATTATGCAAATGCCTAACAAAAAGTTGAGGATTTATGTTGCACTAGGCAAACTACCTCGAAATCCTATGGCTTGGTTATTTAAAACTAAGAAAAGGTTTTGCTGAAGTAGACACAAGTTTTGCTGACGAAGATGGCCGTGCTGCCCACCGTGCTCCGAGCTCCTTGTTGTTGCAGAGTTTTAGTTTTAGAAGGTGAAAATCAGGGGATGAGAGAAGTGTTTTGGTTTAGAAGTCTTAAAGTCAGGTGTTTTTAATATTTTGTTAGGGGAATATTAAAGTTGATTATAACAACACTGTTAAGATCCCACGGTTCCATCATTCCGACACCGTTATTTTTATCGGATTCACTTAGTCCAGATGAATTTTCTAAACTCAACTAAATGAGTTCCACACTTTCATTTAGACCGTGGGAAATCCCGTTAGCAACACGTAGGTTACATCATCCGAGGTATTCCCGATCATCCAATGAGTCATTTTAATTTAGTTATAATTACAGTTTTGTTATTCTGGTTGTGATTAAATTTTGAGTTGTTTTATATTTTGAATGTTGTGGCGGTGAATTTTATCTTGTTGTAACTTTTAGTTTTGGGTTTCAGTTTTGTGGCTATCCTAAATGTTTCAGTTTTCATGCAGGGTGACATTCTTGTTTAACATGCAAGAGAAGTAAAGTGCAGTACGAGTAAGTAAATTGCAATAGAGTAAGTTGCAATAAAATAAAAGCGTACCTGGAGAGTCTTCTCGTCATTCCCGCTGCACTTAAAACACGTGTCAGAGCATTTAAATATTTTGCAACAAATACCTCGGTAAAGCTAAGGTAAGATTTTGGTTGTCTACCAAAATCCTAATCCTATTGCTAGTCATTTCCTATGACGACTAGGTTCTTCTGTTTTATGGATGATTTTCTTCACCAAAGAACAATTAAGTTCAATTGTTCTTCTAAAACATCCCATTATATTGAGAAAGTGCTTAGGACGGGTTCTAAACATCTTTTCAATGCTTCTGGGAATATTTCGAGTCCAAATGAATTTCATTGTACAGGTGAATTGGTCATCCAAAAGTTTAGTTGAGTCTTGACTCTTGCTCAGTGAATTTAGATGTTTTAATTATCTTATGAGAGAGGTGACATTCACTTGGCGTTTCACTTAAGAGTTATGTGGGTGAAAGCCTTTAGGGGCGAGGTTAGGTTATTAAGAAACTTAACCATCTTGTTTGAAGTTGAGTAGAATGATTTAAATTAATTATAATATTTTAGTTTAATTATAATTGTCTTATGTTATTTCAATTTGATTGTGTAATTTCAAAAGTTGATTTAGTTGTTGGTTTTTTTTTAAATTGTTTTTAACTTTAATTTTAATTATATTTAATTTTCATTGCGTTGATTTGAAGTTGATTTTAATTCAATTATATTAATTTAATTGTGATTTAAAGTTGATTAAATTATTTTAAAATTGTTTTAATTTAATTATATTTACTTTGAATTGTTTTGAATTAATCATGTCATTTTAAAATTATTTTTAATTTAGTTAATTATATTATTTTAAAATTTTTTTTTATCAAATTGTCTTAGAAATTGTTTTAATTTGGTTATTTAATTTATCTTAGAAATTATTTTAATTTGATTATTTAATTTATCTTAATTTTATTAATGAGTTATTAAATTAATATTAAGTGGTATTTGATTTCTATCATTAATTAGGGGTTAAGATTAATAAGTTAATATCTTCCAAGATTAAACCCTTCACATAATACATTCTCTTTTAATTATCTTCAAATTTTCAATAATTTATGAAATTATAATCATTTTGTTTATGTTGCAAAAGTGATAAAATGGGTTCCTACCCTTTAACCCCCTATGTTTCAATCATCTAAGGAGATTAATTAGGATCGTTTATTACCCATTACCCATAATTAAGCCTAAATATTAATTAAGGCTAAATTTCAATAATTACCATTTTGCCCCTTAGGCTTATTCACTTCATAATCCATTAAATATAACTCAAATGACTTTGAAATTTTTATATCACCTTACTCATGGGTTGATTAAAATATCAGAGGAGAAAATGTGATTTTTCTGAATTTAATTTAATTTATATATTTATTTTGATGAAAAATAAGGGTTTTCAATGAAAATTCAACAACATAACCAAGGTAAAGTTTCTGCCCTTAGGAAAATTACAGGATGTCTCTACTAACCAGAGAACCACTTGGACCAATTTTGGAGATTTTTCGAATTATATTTTATTTATTATAATTATTTTAAATTTTAGAGTATTAATTAATTATAAAATAAAATTAAAGTTGAAAATTAAGTTTTATATTTTTCTTAAGTCTCTCTGACCTCAAGGAGCTCAGAGAAACAAATTTTATATTTTTGGAATTTTTCTTTGAATTTTTAGAATTATTTTAAGTGAAGGTGTTGAAAATTCTTTTTTTTAATATTAAAAATTACCCTAAGCCTTTAAAAATTAATATCTTGACTTAGAGACTTAGGAAAATTATGGGAATGGTTCCTAAGTGATTAGGAGACCAAATGTGACATTTTTATGATTTTTAATATTTTTTGTGATTTTTATAATTTTTTTAATTATTAAAATATTCAAAAATGAGTTAAAAATGAAAAATTTTGAAAAATTCTAATTCTAATTTTTCTAGACTCCTTTGACATCAGAGAAGCCCCAAAACCAATTTGGTGAAATTTTGAAATGTATTTTGGGTTTTATGAATTTTTTAATTTGCAAAATGGTCATGTCCATTCATTAATTCATTTAATGGGTCAAATTAATTCCAATTGATTTAAAATTTTTATGCGAGGTTCCCTAATCCTAAGTGACAGTGGAGACTATATTTCATATGATTTTAATATGTGGTTACTCCTAATTAATTAAAATTAAATTTTGAGGTTTTGGCTAAATTTGAGTTTGTTTGATTGAAATAAATCATGAAATATCTTCCTAATGTACCTCTGGTCAAAGGGAACACATACTAATATTCTAGATTTTTCTAAGCAACATGATAATTTTTATAATTATTATAGTAAAACTGATGCATAAAATTGAAAAATAAATATCTCATCATGGAGATCTTTCCTGACTTTGGAAAAATTAGAAAAGATCCAACATCATGCATATAATAACATACCAAAAGTTTAAGTTATGGTGAAGCTCCTACATGCATGAAGAATTGAAAGATTGAAAACACTATTTAATTAATTAAAAATAAAAAATGCATCAAATAAATATGAAATCACTTCCACATTATTCTCCTCATTTCAGTGAGCAAGAAGGTATTTTTATTTTATTTTTTTGAGTTTTCTATGAAAAGTTATGATTTTTTGAAGTTTAGGGTCAAAAATAAATCAAAAATCCAATTTCCCGCTCAAATACACGTGTCGCGCTGCTACTGGCTGACGTGGTTCTGTGTGGCGGCGCATTCACGGACGAAGCTCCTGTCCGACGCCATCAGAGCAGTCCGTCTGATACACGCCTGATCGGACGGCTGCTGCTCCTCTCTACAACTCATATTCACCCAAAACCGTCCACCTTCAAACCTTGATATCTCACTCCTTTCTCAACGAAATTGAGTGAATTTTTTTTAAAATGATCATCTAATCGAGTAGCACACATCTTTATGGTGATGATATACTTAAAGCATGTGAATAGTTACAGAAATTTAAAATAAGCTCAGTTGGAGAAAAAAAAATTGATACCTTTGTCCAAGAGGTGAGGCCTCAATTGGAAATGGTTTGATTGAGCTTAGGAATGCTTGGAAAAGTTTTTGGAACAATTTGGCAATGTCTCCCTAAGGTAATCTTTCTTTTTCTTCCTCTTTGGCCATGAATGAAGCTTAAATAGAGGAGCTTGGGTTCAAATTGGTCAAAGCATGGGGTTGGGCTTGGTTCACCTTTCTATGGTCTAATTTGGGTTGAGAAAAGCTCCCTTGGTTCAGCTTGATTAGTAGTGAGAGGTCACCATCCATGATGATGTGGCTAAGCATGGGTTAGAGTGAAGTATAAAAGGGCTAAAATACTTTAATCATGAGTTTGGAAAGAGGTCCCCTCCCTTGCCATTGATGGCTTGGTGAGGTGGAAAGGTCTTACATGGCTTCATGTGGCTTGTCATCAAGCTTCATGGCTTGCATTTGGCTTAGCTAGGCTTGGTCAATTTGCATGAGAAAGGTATTTTTGAATTCTTTGGTTATTTTGAGATGATTTGGCATGATACTCCATTTGGAATTATTTGATGATTTATTTGGAACTTAGGGAGTGAATTTGATTAAAGGGATAATAAAATGATAATTGGAATGTGGGCTTTTGAGTGGATTTGGGCTAATTGAAGTGATTTAGCTCATGGGCTTGATTTTGGGCCTTTAAATTTGGGGTAAACTTAGGCTTGTGTTTGGGTCAAAATTTGGGCAAAGTGAATGTTGAGTTTGGTTTAGGAAAGTGTTATGAAGAGTTTGGAAAATATTTGGAGTGATTTTGAATTGAATTGGATGATCAATTTGGTGGATTTGGACATAGGGTCGATTTTGAGCTTTAAAGGCCAATTTGAAATTTTTGATCAAATTGGGTTAAATTGACAAAATTGGGGTATGTGATAGTTGAACAAAATGATGTGGATAATATTTTGAAATTTTTCGGATTTTTTGAGATTTTTTGGAATTTTCAAAATTTTTAGCTATGAAGGGCATTTTGGTAATTTTGGGGAGTTTGGGGGTAAGTGGTCAAAAGGCTGAATTAAAGGCTCGAGTTGGTTTAGAAAAAAATTTAGAGTCAAACAAAAGTGTCCGGGGTCATTTTTGATTTATGTGGAATGTTTTATGAACCCCGGAGAGTTTTTTAAGTATCGACTATTTTGGCCGCGAGGGGCCCAAAGGTAGCTCGGAAGCATGACATGTTTACAATCAAACTTCTCAGTTTGACAAGAGGAACGCTCTGGAATGATTTTTTTAAAGGAGCCCGGGTGATTGCGTAGTTTTGAGTTTCGGGGCCCTTTTCAGGGGCAATTTGGTAATTTTTGAAGAGTTTAGGGGCCCCGGGGGTCAAAAATTGAAATTTGGGAAAAATGAAGATTGATTAGATGTGAGTAAAATGAAACTGTTTTGTTGAGCCATGAAGCCATGTTAAGCTCACAAGAGCCATGAGAGGACTCATTTTAGGCACTCAATATGTTGTTCCTAACCCTCTTAGCCAGGGGCTTAGGGGTTGAGGTCCATCCACATGAGTTTCCTACATGAGTCAGGAAGCCAAGTTGGGTAAGAGTGGTTTTAGGGTTCAGGCATGTGCAACAATGTGGTGTGTGCAAGCTAACCATCACCAGGACCAGACCACCCAGGGTTGTCCTAAGGCTTGACCATCCTGTAGGAACAAATCCTTGCACCTCCACACTTGACTTTCAACCTTCCAAAGGGGTTTGGAGGTTTATGGTCATCTGTGGGGTTCAAGAGGAGTTAAGAGGTGTCTGAATTTCTAAGTGGTGGGTTCTATTTCTAGTCCTCTAGGATAGTCAAGGAGAAGTCCTATGGCTAGATCCTAAGCACTAAGGAGAGAAAAGACCTCACCAAAAATGAGATCAACAACTTCATAAGATTGTAGATTTTATTATCTTAAAATTCACCAAACCAATCCATCTAGAAAGGGTTATCTTTAGAATTAATATTATCTTTTAGAAGTAGTTATTAGTTATTTTAAATATAAGACTTATTTTTAGGAGTATTTGTTAGAGAAACCACTTAAATTGACCTTCCAAACTAAAGTCTTATAATAGTAGACTAGAATTTGACTAAGGGTCTCTTACCTTACTTCCCTGTAGGATCGATAAACGAGACTCCACTAGAACCCTGT
This sequence comes from Papilionanthe hookeriana x Papilionanthe teres, assembly GCA_022702705.1. Classification (NCBI taxonomy): domain Eukaryota; kingdom Viridiplantae; phylum Streptophyta; class Magnoliopsida; order Asparagales; family Orchidaceae; genus Papilionanthe; species Papilionanthe hookeriana x Papilionanthe teres. Next base: position 62,965,664 of record CM040424.1, read on the forward strand.
ATTACTTGAACGATACCTATAATTGTGTAAAACCTCTAGTGTGTGCACATACATACAAAAATAAAAACAAGAAGAAAAATAGCACACACCAGGGGCACATCACCCATCCATGCAAGTACAGAATGGAACATAGAATCTGAGAGTCAAGTGCCTCGACATTAAATAATAGTAGGAGCATGTCTAGGACATTTGGCTTAACACTTTGCCATTGACATGATGATAGCCTCAATTTTTTTTCTAAATTTAACATTAAAACTTAACATAATTAGAGGAGTTCAAGCAACCATATTTAATAAATTTCTTAAGGCAAATGAAAAGAAAACTTAGATGGTCTAAAGGCAAGTATGTTGTTTCTCTTCTCGACATAAGTTGTAGAGCACTGTCAGGCTTCTTCAAGGTTCTTATGTAAGCAACCATTAAAAATGATTAAGAAGGTTTTAAGACAAAGAAGAAGATGAAGATCGTATGTATGCACTATTTGAAAGTTATTTGGTTTATTTTTATTATTCTTTCTTATAGGTTTTGTTGTAATAATGTTTAGTTTCATATATTATATTTATTTTTTGTTCTTAAGCATGAATTAAATACCTTTTATAATGATTAGATGCAGTCACGATGACTTGTGTTGGGTTTGAGTTTTAATTAAGTTTTGAAATTTTGTTAATTATAATTATCACACATTTAATTCTATGCTTAATGTCTACAAATTGATTATTCACTAATCAAGAATTTTAGGTGTCTATTTAAAATTGAACAAATAAATAATCATTTTTGATAGAATATTGGTGTATGGATGGTATGTTAGAAATAACTATGAAGAATTAATGTAGTCTATTTTAAAAATCAAAGAGAATCGATGATTTTTCATTACATTGAGCCTATCATTGAGAAATATTGCATACTGATTTTTCAAGTGGTAGATCTCTCTTTGATATATATATATATATATATATATATATATATATATATATATGTTAACTTATCCTAAGACATTCTAGTCATCATATAATTGACTATGTAATAGTCTTAATCTATTAAAAGAATAAATCCCTGATTTTGATCAAATGATAAGATTATTTATTAAATGATACGTTTATGCCCAACTTAAGCTACTTCATGAACTTATATTGAAATTATAATAAATATAAACGTGACATGATATACTATATCATTTTTAATACAAATAGTTTATAGAATTTTAATCAAAACAAATAAAAAATTTACAATACAAATATTTTGTTATGACATTGTGATTGAATATTGCACGGTTATGCATACTTTTTAGCTTATTGTCACGGGCTAACTTCACTCAAGTCATCCGTGCGGCTTTAGGGCTCATCCCCGGCACTAAATCAGCCTAACATTCACAATATTTGGACTTGTACACAAAAATGCTCAAAGGAGAAGAATAGAGAGAAATGAACACTTCCCACTTGAAAGAACACTTGATTTCTTATGAATGCTTAGGTGATTAAAAATGAGGGGAGGGGCACTTATTTATAGCCCCTTCAAGTGATGAGACTTTCTAGAGTATTCCATACAATTCTTACATAAATACACAATCCTAAATCCTTCTAGGTTCTTGAACTCTCCATACTCCACCCTTAAGTTCTTCATGGAGTATTGCTTTCCTCTGACCTCTAGAATTGGCTAGAAGTTTCTATAGTTGTGTGGAACTTTCTCATCCACCTTCTTGGCTCTAGAAGGTTCTTGTCATGCATGCCTCTTCTAGAGTTTTTCTTCACATGCTTGTCTTGCCATTTCCTTGAAGATTGCGGAGCGTGACACTCCACTCACTTAAACCCGCAATGTCCTCATTGTGACTTCCTCTGCAACTTTGAAACTGCCTCCTAGGTTTACCCCCAAATTTGATAGACTTTGGTTTATTCTTGGTGTCATGCAACAAGTCTTCCTAGCTGGAGGCTTACCCTTTTTCTCCAACCGTGTTGAACCATCTTTCTTCTTTCTTGGTGTTGGTTCATTAGGAATCTCCACCACTTTCCTTATCATCCCAACTCCTTGGGTCTTTTCTCCTTCATTGGTATCATGAAGGTTAGCCAATTTGTCCCCCTTGTCCAGAGCAATGCCATCCTTGAGCTGGATTATCAATAGTGTTTTGGATCCTTCCTTGCTTAACCTTATTATCTATACTGAGCAAGCTTAAATCCCTTCTGTGATGCACAGACTATTGGCGAATGGCATTGGGAATGCTCTTTCTTGCTTCAAGAAGTTTATTCCTAGAAAAACTTTGTAATCATCCAAAGGAATGACAGAAAAGTCTAGAGCACCTGACCAAGCCCCAATGCTAGTCTTGACTCCCTTAGTCAGTCCATCGATTGACGTCTCTACTAAGTTGACAAATTTAATGGAGCCCCCCTCCTTTAGTCATGTGCAACCCCAACCTCCTTGCTTCCTTACTGGAGATGAAGTTGTTGGAAGCACCCGTATCCACCATTGCTCTGGTGGTCTTCCCTTCTATTTCCATCTCCATAAAGAGTAACCCCTTCCCGTGTTAGGGTCGAAGCTTGCATCACATTCAACAGTCGAAGAGATCCCACATGTGCTTCCATGACATTGTCCCAATCACTTTCTTCTTCCTCCTGATGGCTTGAAAGGTGAGAGTTAAGAGCCTTTTTCTGAGGGCAATCCCTTGCCCAATGAGGTCCATCATAAAGAAAGCAACGATTTTGATATGGCTTGTTGTTAGTCTTCCCCTTGTTCCTTGCCTTTTGTTGGGGTTGATTTGCGACGTTTCTCCTCCTTATGTTTGCATTTGTCATCCCCACCTTTGACATCACAACTCTTCTTATATTCAGGATTTCTAGACTCCTTTGAATAATCAAACAAGTTTTCAGTATTAGCAATGGCAGTGGTAAGATCTTGTACTCCTAGCCTCCTAAGCTCGATCTTTGCCCAATGTTGGAGCCCATCCATAAAGTTGAAGAGAGCATCCTTGTCTGAAATATCGAGGATTTCAAGAACCGAGCTTGTAAACTTTTTAATGTAGTCTCAAATCAAATCCTCTTGCTTAAGCCTTCACAGCCTGACTCGAGCCTCATCCTCAACATTCTCGAGGTAGAACAGTCTCTTTAGCTCGCTCTTGAAGTCATTGAAAGTGGACATGGAGCACAAACATTTCTTTACATCTCTTTTTCTTCTTCTCCACCAAAGCATAGCGATGTCCAAGAGATAAAGAGAGACAAATTGTGTTTTTGCATCTTCATCAGTAATTCCCATCGCTTCGAAGTATTACTCTAGTCCCCATAGGAAGTTGCTACTTCCTTCACATTGCGAAGCACTCCAAAACTCATAGGTTTTGGAGCTTCAATCCTCTTGGCTTCGAAAGTGAGATGGCTTGTGGATTTCGCCAGTGCCTACTTGCACAATGAAAGGTCTCCAAGCATCTCCTCCAAGCTAGCACGCAAGTCGCTCATTTCCTCCTCATAGGCTCTTCGCGCCTCTTGGAGCTTTCCCAACAAATCCTCCTGTAACTTAGCCATATGACACATTAAGGTCTCCTCAAGTTGGTGCATCATATCTCTAATCGTTAAATGGATGATGACGTCCTCCTCTTCGATTCCATCAACTCTTTGCCCAAGATCGTCTACTTGGCCCTCCACACCATTCATTAACTCCTCCATCCGAGCAAGCCGCGAATCAAAGCCATGCATTATCTCCTTGGACCTCCCATGTGGCTTAGATGCAGCTGGATCTTGTTGCTCTTGACGACCTCACTCTTATTGAGATGATTCCACATTAGTGGCTTCAGAGTCCACTACGTTCTCTCTAACGCTCGTTTTCATACCTTCGAACTGAGGCTCTGATACCAACTGTCACAGACTAACTTCCCTAAAGTCATACGTGCGGCTTTAGGGTTCTTCTCTGACATTAAATTAATCTAACCTTCACAACACTTGAACTTGTACGCATAAATGCTCTAAGGAGAAGAGTAGAGAGAAATGAACACTTTACACTTGAAAGAACACTTGAATGCTTATGAATGCTTAGGTGATTACAAATGAGGGGACGGGCTCTTATTTATAGCCCCCTCCAAGCCATGAGACTATTCTAGAATTCCCTACTTTTTAGAGTATTCCATACAATTCTCATATAAATACATAATCCTAGATCCTTCTAGGTTCATCTTGAACTCTCCACTCTACCCTTGAGTTCTTCATGGAGTATTGCCTTCCTTTAACCTCAAGAATTGGGTAGAAATTTTTAGAGTTGTGTGGAACTTTCTCATCTACCTTCTTGGCTCTAGAAGGTTCATGCCATGCATGCCTCTTCTAGAGTTTTCCTTCACATGCTTGCCTTGTCATTTCCTTGAAGATGGCGGAGCGTGAAATTATGCTAGTATATTAGTTATATGTTCCTATAAGTATTATTTTCAAGAAAAGGTAAAAACTTCACCGAGGAGTAAATTTTTGTAGATTGTTCTAATCAATACGTACTATAATATATTTTGATTTTAATGTTGTACATATTAGTACGATAGGGGATGCATATTTTTTAGATTTTAATATAAAAGTTTCTCTTTTAAATTTTAGTGGTTTTACATATATGTAGATGACATGAATTCATGTTATTGATTATAAGATAATAGTAATGCTTTAGTTTTGACTTATAATACTATAGAAATATATTATAAAAATTTATGATATTACCAATGACAATATATCTAGTGTTGAACAATGGGTTGACATTTTAGTTTCTATTAGAATGGATAGATTTGTATATCATTCTAGATTTACATTACATGTATCAATGCATACTAAGATGTGAATAAAATCTAACTATGGAAGTATATGTGAAAGTTCCTGAATAAATTGAAAATGAGTACATTAAAAGTACATTTTAGGATTATTAATAATATATTCCAAAAGAATTTTTACTCAACCCAAGGTAGGTTGTGTTTATTTTATATGATAATATATGCACCCATTCTTATTGCTTAGGTAGTTAATGATGTTTAGGCCTAGGTGAGTACTAGAACTATAGCAAATATGGACAAGTAAATATGTTTAATTTAGAGTATGAAGTAGTCATTAATCAAAAACACATAATGAGTGTGAATTGGTTATGTTATAAGGCAAGTTTGAGGCAAGATAAGATAGCTACATTCTGTTTGGGACATCGACAACTTATTGAATAATTTGCTGATAAGCAGTTTTAAAATGGCCTAGATCTGCTCACAAGCAGTTTAAAAATAATATGGTAATAAGTTGGGTGCGGTGGCTATTACAAATTTTTATTTTTTAGAAAATCAGACCACAACCAGAAAACTGTCACCACATCTAGATAGGTGCGGTGCGAAAACGCTGTTTTCAACTTTTTGAAAACTCACAAGTTGTCAAAAACACTGTTTACCCAAGCAGACCTAGTGCGTTTTTAAAACGCCACCACACCAAATAAGCTGCCCCAAACGGGCCCTAAGTTTCTTATAATAGAAAGGATACTAGACAAGAACATAATAGCTAAAGAGTGCTTGGAGGTAAAAGCTTGGCCAGTACAAGAACGTGCATACGCTTTGATTCAATATTGTGATTGGAAGACTATATTTATACTTTAGGAGAATAAGAGGACAAACTCCATAGCGTCGAGAGGCAAAAGGAATCACTCCAGTAGAACGATTTTGTTAGCCGAACTGAAGTGGTTACCCAAATCATTGATGGATCACCCTCTAGCAGAACTGAATAATATCATCAACACCCTAAAATGCTAATTATGACAACAGAATAAACCAAAATTTGTGCAGAAAATTGCAAATTTGCTTTTAAACTTCATTAATTTTTTCCACTAATGAACAAAAGATCTGGTCAAAATTAAAATTTTAACGCTCTCAACAATTGATTTAGCCTTGTTCTTTAAAAAAAAATAGAATGCCTTGTATTGATTCAATTTAGCAGTACCATGCCTGCAACTAGAAAAGAGATTCAGCTATGAAATGCAACAAAATAAAACAAGAAAATAAATAATTTTAAATAGCAATTTTAAAAGAAAGCCAGACCCAAATCAATACTTTATAAATACGCTTGAAATATTGAAACTTCAAATTTTGAGGCATTTCAAAACTGATATTCTATCTTAAAAACTGTTCCGAAATTTGTTTTTAATTTCAATTTTGAAAAAAAAATTCAATCAAATATATGCTTCAACTTTAAATAACGCTTCCTTATTTTAAATGGCAAGAAAAATATTCAATCAGAACCTCCATCCCAATTTTTCAAGGGACCGGTCTAAATAAGCTTCTTGCTTCATGCGTATGTTAAAAAGAGATCAGCTATATATATATATATATATATATATATATATATATATATATATATATATATATATATATATATATGTATATTGTGCCCAAGCCTCGCCCTGTTGGTTGACGGGATTCACTGTAAGGGTTCAATCCTCCATGGTGTGGGGTTCTCAAATGATAGCACATGGCGTCAAGCTTCTATCAGGAGCCGTAGCGCAAAGGAAAATCAGTATTTAAGCACCCACCAGAGACAAAATACAGATTCATCTTTATTTATATATATATATATATATTAACGGAATGGCGAAAGGCTATAACATATGAGCCTCTAACCACCCCTATTGCACCTAACAATTCAAGTACCACCTCCTTAAAGTCAATTGTACCAGAGCGGATTCGAACCCCAAACTTGCGCGGACTTGTACAGTGGATGCCAACTAACAGGCAAGGATACACGACACAGAAGCGATCAGCTATATAAATTTAAAAGAAGATTTAATACATACCACTCAATTCTTATGTAATCATGTATCAAACACCTAAAATTTAATTTTTACATGAATACCAACTTACATATGCATTAACTGGTATATCCCAATAAAAGTTAAATTGTTGGTATTTTTTATGTAATATTAAAAATTTGGGTGGTATCAATATAAAAAGCAACCTTTAGGTGTTTGGTATATAAATACAAAAGAATTCTGTGGGATGTATGCAAATGCCCCAACTTTGCATTAGGAACTGCTCAAATACTCACAAAAGAGCCATAAACCTTTTATAGAAAAGAGCATATAACTAACATCCTTAAAATAACCATGCTATTCAAGGACAACAAAACAATAAAATCTGGGAAATATATAAAATAAAAAAAATGAAAAAAAGGAAAGCTACACATAATATACATTGATAGAAGTCGTCACAAATTGGACAGCGAAGGCACATAATACAGCCCTAACAAGTCTTCGAAACGCAACCAAATTGGTGAACAAAGAAGAGAAACCTTCAATCTCAATATATGTATATCACTTCATCTAGGACTGTTCCACGATGGGGACGAAGGATTATATGCAAATCCTTGAGATGATGAGATTCCATGGCTCAGTTCCAGATTATGCAGCTGCTCCAAAAGCTGAGACCTTCGTTCTTTGAAAAAGTCGAGACGAGTGGTCAGTTCCATCAAAGTCGAGGATGTTACCGCCGGCTGGTTCAGAGATTCGGCCGCCTAATTCACCAACAATTGAGCGGATTTTATCGTAAAAGCACATAGTTGTAATTTGGTGAATAAATTGGCTCACCTCGGATAATTTGGGAGGGTTGGGCATGGCATTGGTCTCAGAGGAGGACAAGCTTGAGGATGCTTCTACTCCTTTCGTATCACTTGGAACGCCTTCTAAAGATTTTTTGTAAGATGGCTGATAGTTGCTAGGGAACGAAAGCGCTTGGGGCATGATGCTTCTCCAATCTGATCCTGATATGTTCTGCAGATGATAATCGTCAAGAAAGATGAGAGATTATGTCAGGTGTGCTTTATTTCCTGCCTTACAATATTGCTGTAGAATTATTTTTTAATATTATTCTTGAGCGTATTTTCTTCAATAGAAAATAGACTCTAGGCTTATCAAATAGGTGATCAGATTGGTGAAAAACATATTGGTGTTGAAATATCAAATGACCGTCCCTTTGTCAGGCATATGTAATTGGGTAGAAATTTGATGTGACTATATATCAGGCCTGCCATTGCTCGCCTTTTGGTTTACATTCTCTAACAAATATTAACTGTAAATCACCAGCTTGGCATTATTTGTCATGGCGTCAACATCCTAATTGAGATTTCCCTACTGCATCATCTATAGGAGATGGAAGCTAGAACCCAATAAGAATCTATGACAAATGTAAGCTAGGAAACTACAAGTCTAGACAACATTTCTCGCCGTATTAAAAGTCTCATTCAACAGCGTAATGTTATTTGGCAAGGCATCAATAATTGTGATTTCAAAATCCTAACACGATACTTCCCTACTGCATTATCTTAAAGATCGAACCACATCCAAGAAGATTCTATGGCAAATGAATGATTGACGCTTGGAAACTAGGCCCAGAAAGCTGCATCTTGCTGTCAACTATCAGTCAATTGCATGGAGTCATTTGGCGATGCTCCTCATAGACGAGATTTCTCTACTGCATCATTTTATAAGGTTTTATGGCAAAATGATGATTTATCCTTCTAAAAAACATTATTTAGCTTGAAAATCTGTATTGAGTTTATGTTTAGGGAGAAATAGCAAGTGCTTGGGAACTATGCCTCCGATGCAAACCTATATCCCCTCTTCAACAAATATGAGTAAATTATCTTCACGTCATTTGAAACAGTGATATATTATGAGATTAAATCTTGTTGTTAACCGTATGATATGAATCACTTTTAATTTGCACTTGCATTTGTCTAATTTCTATTGTCAACATAAAACTTTGTTCACTTCATTATGTTTAGGTTGAAAACCCTGTTTAGTTTGTATATTTTCATTCTCTACTCTCTTAATTTATCATTTCATTACATATAAATAGTTGCATAAGACTGGGATTTCACAAAGGGAAAATTTATTTATACCCAAGGTTAATTCTTTATGATAAGACCAATATCTAATAAAAAATCTCTTAAGGTAGATCTTATCATTCTCTTAGTAACTTGGAATTATTATTTGACATTCACCATATGCATGCGTTTCTACAAAACATTGATTTAATGTTAGATTCTATGTTACTGAAAGCATTGCGTTATAATAACTATTTGGAGAAAACATGATTTAAAACTACATATTTATGAACTTGATTATGGCTTCCTTCATTAAAGCTTCCGCCCAATGATTCTTTTGAAAACAAAGATTAGCTGAATCAACCAACGAATTTGTCAAAAATACTATTGAGGAATCAGTTTGCATTCCTATAATTCATATCTTGAAGATAGTTATTATAGTTGCTTCAAACTTCTTAGGTATTTAGCATAAGTTCTAGAGCCTTTGGCTTATCAAATTGGCAATCATACTTTTCTCTAGAAAGCTTATTGGTCTTACTTCAATGCTCATGACGTGGACTTCCGAGCGGCATAGGTGCGGCCTCCGGGACCGGTTCAGTCCAAGCAGAGGGAATGACCGGTCAAGCAGAGAATTACCGCCCATGTGTAGTTGGGTCCACTCTTTTGTTAACCTAAGTCTATATATGTTATTTTTGTCATGTTTTAAATCAATTTTTTCATGAGTTTTGTTTGGGACGATGGCTGGTATCTCGAGTTTTCCCTTCTAGGATTGCATCCAAGAGTCGAGTGATGCTTCAGTTATATATTGTTCCCAAAGTGATGATTGTCCTTCCTCTACCCCTCTACATCCTTCCCACATCACTCCCCATCACCTGTCATTGTTGCAGCCGCCCTGAATAGCTGTTCCTAGTTGTTTCTCTGTAATTCCATGCACCGACATCAGCTTTCTCTCCCCCTTCTTCACTACCATCATTGTCCCAGCCCTCCATCTTTGCAACTGCCTGCTCCAACCTTCCACTTTGCTGCCATCATGTTTGAGCCCCTCTGCTGTTTTCTGCAGCCCGTCAACCTTCCCAACCTTCCCTTGCAATCTCATTTTGTTGTTGTCTTATTGTCCTAGCTGTCTTTACCTATTATTGCCCTCCCCTTATAGTTTCCTGCAGCCCGCAGCCTATCCAACCACCCCTACTCGTTGCAGCCCCACGCACTCTACAGAAACCCCTCAATGCGGCAACCACCACCCTCCAACACCCCACCCTACCCATTCTAACCACCTAACACCACTTTCAATCCACCCAACACCTTCCAACCACCACTCCTTTGGGAGACATTCCTAATTGAGTTTGTTTCGTGTTTGTCATTATTTCTTATTCCAGTTATCCGTTTGTAATTAGTTATTTGATCATAGTAATAATATTTATCTTCCCTATTATTTTTTTTTTGTTAAAAATGATTTCATTAGGTATGCCCCCAACTAACTCAATCTCCACCCGAAATTCCACACCCTTGTTGATTTTTCAAATCAACATCTCATCACCCCCACCCAAGAAAGGAAGAAGAAGAAGAACTTATTTCTTATTCTGTGCCATGGCATACACGTCTTCCGACCCCCTAAAGCTAAACCCTGGCAAAGCCAATAAGGAGACATCGGTAACCAGATCAGGAAAAAATGCCTCAATGCCGGTTATGAAAAATTCACAAATAGATATCCAAAAATTTTCTATAGAAAATATGTAGCGAGAAATTTTCCAACTACAACCGAGGCTTACTGCCTTGAAGAGGAGACAACTCGAAAGAGTCACTCGTAGCCAGAAAAACGATTAGCCAGATTGAAGGAATAAAGAAAATCCATTCCACCAGGCAGATTCTAGGGATGAATGACCACTACCCTAAAGATTTGAATATAAAAGCCAAGATGTTCAAATAAAGACGGATTTATCAAATTTTGACCGTTGCAGGGATCCATAAGAACTCACCGTGTAGCTCTAGGCAGTGAAATGTGTCTTCGAGTACGCGGACATCCCACTAGAAAAAATGGTAAAGCTGGCTACCACCAAGTTAAAAAAGAGCAAGTTGCTGTGGTGGGAAAATTTGAAGCACCTAAGCTAGCAAAAAGAAAAACAAAATCACTAACTATCCAAAAACAAATGAGAGATGTAGCGCAAGTACCTACCAGTTTATTATCGACAGGACATATTCTGGAGACATCACCATGTGACCACCACATATGACCGACAGATCTCAATCTCAAAATCAAGCAGTAAGTGTACACCTAACAGAACATCTTGGCCGACCCCACCTGAGGAGAAACTAGTTCAAAATAGAGAACTAGTAGAGCAAACCAACATTCCCAAATCCATCCCAGCCAGAAAGTGCGTAATGTGCAACAATTTTGAACACTACATCAGTTTGCCCAAACAAAAGTATGATCTCTTTCACTAAGCAGAGAGAACTCGAAGAAATTGATGAGGATACGGTAGGCACTGAAGATGGTGAGAATCCAAAAAAGTGCAAACTTTCAACTGATGAGGTAGATGCATGTCGTTCAAGTTGAGCCCATGAGAGGCTTCAACAAAAGTAATATTGATTGTCAAAGAGGATAATAAGCTTGAGAAACTGACACCAAACACTCGCAACTCTAGATAAGCCAATTTGTGAAATGCGGGGGCGGGCCTGTTCAAATTGAGCCCATGAGGGGGCGGGCCTATTGGATGACAGCTTCAGCGTAAGTCCCCTTTGTCCTGAGTTCAAATCCCATCTGGGTTGAATTAGCACATACCTTTCGGGGATGGGCATTTGAGGGACACCAACACAAATACCGATTCCTTTTTAATATATATATATATATATATATATATATATATATATATATATATATATATATATATATATATAACCTAGCTCCTAAGTTGTCTCTACCAAGTGAGGTTCACTCTGTCAGATAATAAACTTTTGAGATACTTATTAAAGACCACATGGACTCATTTGGGTATTAAATTCAGTTCAATAGTATACTCACTGATAGATGGTCAGATGGTGGGGGTGAACCACAACATTGGAGCTTTGCGGAAAAGAGCATCCTACAATGTGATCCAGGTTCATTCAAAGAAGAAGGGGCCCCTCTTAAGTTGTTGCTATTAAGAATTGTCCAACATGGCAAAGATTTCTTTCTTGAGTTAGTTCATCTTAACGAATTTGTTTATCAGATGTAGAAGGCCGTGTATGAGTGGAAGGGGTAAATTATAGAATTAATGGCTCGAGATTTATTGTTGAGGATATATAGCTACATGCAACTCCAACTCAAATTGTACCATAAGATGTATACTTATTCGAGTAGAATGTGCCTATATGATCGACTTACCAAAAAATTACAACATTTTTGCAACATTTAATACGTCTGATCTAATTTCATACTCGGAGACAGAAACTTCGATAAATGAAATTAAAGCTCAACTAATCTCGGGAGACTCATGCAAACGACTAGGCGCAATAGGCGCGACAAATTTTGTGTCTCCCATCTTGGACAAGTTCGGTCAAAGCAGAGGGGCCAACCGATCCTTCCAAGTAGAGATTTTCTGTCTATCGGGAGTGGGGTCCACTTCCTAGTTACCCTAAGTCTATATATGTTGCTTTCATCGAGTTTTAGGTCATTTTTTTGTGATTTTTGTTCGAAACAATTGCCGACATCTCAAGTTTTCCCTTTTTGGCTATAAGCAAGGGCCAAGTGGTGCCCTGGTTTTATCCGCTTCCGAGGTAATGATTATCCTTCCTCTACATACACACCCACGCAAGCTTACCACGTCATTCCACATCACTCTCATTGTTGTAGCCACCCTGAAAAGTTGTTCCTGGCTGTTTTATGCAGTTCCACCTATTGCAATCGCCTTCCCCTCCCTCTTCACTGCTATAGCTGTCCCAACCCTCCATGTTCGCAGTCGTTGCTGTTTCAACCCTTCCACTTTGTTACCATCGCTATTCCATCGTGGTTTTCTTATTCACTATGTTAAAAGCAATAGATGAGGAAAGTAAAAGACAGATAATATCTAAGGTTGTTCGATCCAACACTTCTCATTTATCCAGAGTCATCGATTCAGGCTTTTTGGCGATTTTTCAATGATAGACATAATTTGTTAAAAATCTTATAACTTTTTTTTTTAGAATACAAAGTTTAAACCATTGAACTTCACCTTGTACCTAGCTTTGTTAGCAATTGCTTCCACTAGAATCAAAGATCTATAAAAAACCTCTCTCTGATACTGCTTGTTGAGACAGAAAATCGGATTTGATCGATTCACAATCAAATCAGGCCACGAAAGAAGACATCAATTTGAGATATTCGAAACAAAAATTGAATAAAAATGCACAACACAAAATCAGGAAAATCCCACAAATTTAACGTGGAAAAATTCGAGAATAAGAAAAACCACAGAGCCCCACCACACCTAAGTGCAAATTGCAGAAGTCCAACACAGAGCTCGTTGCACCGCTCGATCTGTCTTGTTCCTATTACACGCATTGTCGAAATATGCCTTTTGTAATGTGTTGGAACTCCTATTTCAGTTACTGAGGGAAGGAAAAAAACAAAGTACACAGAGGAAGAGGATGTGAAGAGTCGGGAAACTGAAAAAAGAGAGAAAACCAAACAAGAGGCAGATGAAGCGAGAAGTCGAGAAATTGAAACAAGATCGGAAGCCTAGGCAACAAGTTTGCCTATAAAACGACAAGGCCAAGGCGAGATTCACTTAATTGAGAATCAAACGGTGTGCGAAACGTCGAGCGTATGCTGAGGATTTCGCCTGGTCAGCATCGGTGTCGAGTGTAGGAGTACAGCAGCGTCTATGTTGTGTTGAGGAAGAGGCAATGGGTTTGTGCAATCCCGTGTGTAGCGGAGAAGATGGCGTCGACTGGAGGAAGCTCGTGCGTGAACCAAGGAGCAGCGAACGAATTTCCTCTGCTACGTACCCTAGCAAGCCATCCCCTCGTGCAAGTTTGACAATAAGGGAGAGTTTTATAAAGGTGGTAATAATAATAATAATAATAATAATAATAAGGAGATATGTATATATATATTAAATAGAAATTAAGCTGGATTAGATATTGTAAATTTAATATTTAATTAATGAAAATGTATTAGTTTATAGAAAAAATGAATTAATTAAATTTTATACATGTTAATTTTAGGCTTTCAATTGTTAGAAGGGTCGACATCAAACAACAAAGACATTGAGGTGAGTACTCATGCTTCTAATGATATTTTATTTCTTTTAGACCAAATACATTTACAAGTATTATCATTTTTTTTAATTGAAATTACTGCAAACTTGAGATTTTAAATTCTAGTGAATTTTTGTACATATTATAGAAATGATATGTGCGCACAATATTATTTAAATGATTTATAAATATGTTATCTGATACACAAACAGGAATGAAATATATATTTAGTAAATAATGATTTTGATAGAATATTTATATGATGGAGTCACCCCTTTAGAGTACTAGTGGAGGATAATTAAGGTAGGTACCCATGCAAGTAAATGAAAAAGAATATTGACATTGAAGTACCTTAAGTGGTATAATTTTTAGACAGTACTCCTATGACAGTTGTACTGATATAAAATGATATTAGTATGTTATTGATATAGTAAGATTCATTTAAGAGCATCAAAGACTTATACTAATTTAATAAAAGCTTAATATGCATATTATTTTTACTTTCCCATCGTATTACTATAATTTAGAGATATGAGTATTCATTGGCTTGTTGAGCTCGCTATTATTTTTAAACTAACTTTTAATGTTAATTTAACTGATAAAATATGAGCGATGGAATGAATGATGTTTATAGAAGACGCGGACAATAATGAGTAAATATAAATATATTGCTTTAATTTAATTTGATTAGTGAATTTTTTATATGTTAAATTGTAGATTGATATAGAAAATTTAATTCTCACCGTCCGATCATCTATACCAATCATGATTAATTCCAAGTGCCAGGTCGAGTCGTGACACCTTCCTCGTATGGAAATCGAGGACTTAAATCCCGATCGTAAGAGAAACCGCTCTGGGCACTAAAGCGCAACTTCAAAGTGCTGCCTTTCCACGCACTCTGACTAGAGTCATTCTTCTGGGTGCTGGATTGCCTATCTCGAGCAACAAGTTTCCATTGTCTCTATTTCCGAACATGAAAATGAGCATACCACAGCGCAACTAGGACTTCCAATCACTCTGTCCAGATAAGGATTCAACACTGGGCTAGAGCACTTCCTAGGGCGTTGGGGCGCCTACCCTGATGTTCAGGCGTCATTTGCCAGGAGCAAGGGCACCCCACTTGGGTGCTAGATTCTGCTGCAGAACAATTCTTCAAGCCCAATCGGGCTCCACACACAACACATATTTCTTACATGCATCTCGAAAAGTTAGCAAAACAAGTTCCAACCCTTCCACCAACTCTAATATATCAAAGAATAGATTTTATATAATGAAGCCGCATCTCAGCTATGCATTACTGCCAATACTTTGTGAGTGACAGTAATGCTTCCATCCCATTTTGCTCGACGAGTACATTTATGGTATGTTTTATTTGCTGAAAAAAGGAATTAAGGGCAAAAAAAATACATAAAAAAGTGCATGTAGGGTGTTTAAAAGTAAATATTGTTTGGATAGATACAATATAAATGCATGAATTTGAATTTTTATGTTTGGGTGAGTTTACTAAGAATGTTGTATAAAACTCATGAGCGCTGCGAGCAGCGGATAACGGTCGCAGGGGATAGTGGCATTGGACGGCCGACAATAGAAAGGTAGAACGGCTGACGGCTGTGTTGGAGGAGACATGGGGCAGTCAAAAGTTAGCTACGGCAGTGGGCAACACTTCATAGAAGCAGTGTATTTAAAATTCACCTATATCCCATGAATTCCAAAAGCAATGAGATTGAACTAGAGTGTGATTTCTAAATACATTAAATTTTACATTGCATTTGATTCTTTTCTTTCGAGCAAATACTAGGATTTTTAAAACCCCTACGTTCTTTTTACAGTGGATTCCTTATTCCATTGATTAAATAGCAGCTTAGCAAATCTCTCTCTCTCTCTCTCTCTCTCTCTCTCTCTCTCTCTCTCTCTCTCTCTCTCACTTTCACGCACAGAACATGACCTAAGAGCTTATCATGAGAAATGAAGGGTATTAGATAACTCACTCCATCTCTGTGCCTCTTGCAGCTTTCTTCATGAATTACAAGCATTGAAGAACGATGAAAAAGAAATTCCCTATCCAAGCTCCACTCCAACACAACCCACTTGGACCTAGACTTCCATCGCCATAGAACCACCTCTTTATCATTCACACAAACCCTTGCCTCCTCCGCATTATTGACCATGCTTTTTGAATTTAGACAAGCATAAAAAACCTTTGAATGAAAAAATTATTTGCTAAAAAAATAAATAAATAAATAAAATGAACGTCAATCCAAATTCCTCTCACAACAAATAAACTTTGCAAAGCTGTGACATGAAATTGTGAGTATTGTGACTGTATCATGCTGACCAAGATTAAATACCATAGTAACTCGGCAAAAACGTAAGGTGCTTTATGTATGCTTATCGTCAAGAAGTACCTCATTTCTCTGTTTCTTCTCATGGCTGAGAAAAGCAAGGCTAGTGTCGAAGTCTTGTTGGACAACTTTCCTGTTGGGAAAAGACAATATTGCATGAAGAGTGCTAAAGTGGCACTAACATATTACCTCAAGGAAAAACCAAAAAAAAAAAGAAATGTAAAGGGAGACGTGGGTGATGCAGTTCCTATATCTGGCACGTACGTAGAATGGCATCAGTTTACTCTACTTTAGTAACAGCCTACAACTAACGCATGCACATAGGTTTTATAAAATAACTAAAATTCTAGTAAATGATAAAAGACCTTGCAGGTACTATGGATTTGCTTTGCAGTCAACATTGCAATAAGATGAAAACCAATAGAAAACAAAATATCTTCAAGAGGTGTAACGAAGAGAGAGAATATTGTTTTTCACAATTAAAAATGATCCTAAGAGAGTAACATGAATCAAATAAAGACAAAACACATTCATCAAAGAGAGTAACAACAATCAAATACAGAGTTAAAAATGATATATATTGACGTGGGCGCGTAAATAACGCTGCTGGCATGGTGTAGAGGGAGCCGCAGGTTCTCCCATGATGTCATTCGTCTAGACCAAACCGGTACAGACCCATGAGGGCCGATCGGCTCTCCCACAAGGGATTAGCGACTTTTTTCCATTGGGGGATCCAATCGTAGTTATCTAGTACTTAAATATGTGATTCCTGCTTTTAGGTATGCAAGCATTTGCTTGCGATTTCTATTAATACAGCCTCTGGCATCTCGTTGCCCCTCCTAGGGATGTATCCTACAGTGAGAAGGTGCTTCGGCCGGAACTTGTCTCCGAGGTGGTGTGTATCCGTCTTTGTTCTGATTGTTGCCAAGCCTTCCAACCCCTCTTCTGCCCGCTATTGCTGCCCTTGTTGTCCACCTGCTGCTTGCTGGCGCCCCTTCTAGTCCACTTGTTATTTTTTGTGATTCTTTTGAGTAAGGCTGTCAAAAAAGCTCGTTATTCGCGAACAGCTCGTATTCGACTTCTTAAGTAGCTAGTGTTCGGCTCGTTCGTTAAGTAAACGAGAGAACACAAACAAAATTTTTAAGCTCGAATTATAAATGAGCCGAACACGAACAACTTTTTGTTCTCTCGTGTTCAGCTCGTTTTAACTCGAAATAATAAAATCATATAATTAACTATATAATAATATATTATATATATTATTTATATAATAACATATTATATATATTTATATCTAAGTTTAAATCATAACAACTCGTGTGGTAATGTGGTTATGTGTCTTCTTTTACATTGATTTGGTCTAGGTTTAAATTAAATACTCTACACCTATTTTTTCCAATTAATTTTAACAAACCAATTTCAAATCGAACATAAAAAAATATTTAAATCGAGCTGAACATTAACATACTGTTCACGAGCTAATTTCGAACGAGCCGAACACGAGCCCAGCTTGAGTTTGCTCAAGCTCGGCTCGTTACAACCCTACCTTTGAGCCCTTTCCTTCCTTGCTACTGCCGGCTCGTTACAACCCTACCTTTGAGCCCTTTCCTTGCTTGCTACTGTCGGCTCGTTAAAACCCTACCTTTCAGCCCTTTCCTTGCTTGCTACTGCTCCTATCCACCCTCTTCTGATTGTTGACCAATGGCCATACAACCCTACATCCCTTACTCCCCTTGTTGTCGCCACCTTACAATCGCCTTTCCGGCTTCTCTGTAGCTATTCAGCTGCAGGCCAGCCTTCTATAGTTGTCTCAGACCACATTACCACCTACAGCTCTCAGTTTTCACCACCTTAAACATCAACCAACTTCCTTAGAACCCACCATAGTGGGTATTTTTGTTTGTGTCATTGTTATTCCTATTTAATATATCTTTGATTGTAATCCTATTTGCTTTTTAGTAATAAAATTTGATTTTCCCTTTTGTGATTTGGGTTAAATCCGATAGCATTTAGTATCAGAGCTAGTCTAATCCTAGTCCTAACTTAGGGTTCCTAGCGATCCTATAGTCCAAACCTACCTCCACCAAATAAAATCTTTATGTTGTCCATTCAAGTATCATGTTCCACAACCCCCAATCCAAACTTTACCATGCCACAAAGGAGACACATGTTGAACTTAACCGAGAAGAGAAACAACGAGGAATCCGTCAACTTAAGTAGAAACTTGCAGGAATTGTTGAAGGGACCCAGAGGAAATTACCAAAATCGTGACATGAAGAGTCAAACAAGAGAAAGATGAGAATTTTTACCCCTTACAAAGGGAGGAATTCAGTGTTGAGAAAAACAGACCAAGACACTTCGGATTTAATTATCATAGGATGCCAAGAGAAGAGGAGACGTATGAATTACAAGAGATTTCAGAATGAAAGTAAATATACCGGACTTCAAGCACGATGGATCCAGATGACTTCATCAAATAGTTACAGTCGATTGCTAGAACCTTCGAGTACGAAGGGGTGCCAAAAGAAAAAGGGGTAAAGTTTATGAACATCAAAATAAAAGGTACACTTCTTTGTGGTGGAAAAATTTGTAGAGGTAGAGAGAAAGAAATGACAAGATCTCCAGATGAGAAAAGAGGACGAAAGAGATGTAGATGTAATACTTACCTCCTCACTACCGTCAAGTTATGTTTCTGGGGCTTGATCACCTACAACGGAGAGACTTATCAGCAGACTTCATGACATAATTTGAGCAACTTCAGATAAAATGTGAGTTGTTCAAGTCAGAGAAACATATTATAGCCATATATACAGGAGGTTTGAAGCCAAGTATCAATAATGTTGTTCAACTATCAGAGTCATCCCTAGCCTTATTCTCTGCCATGGTTGAAAACAGAGAAAAGGATCAATATTGACAAGAGGTGTCTCGTGGAGTTTTCGGTTGAGCTGCAAAATAAGCTTTTGGTGTGATGTGTTGCCCATGGATGTCCGCCACCTTTTCCTGAGGAGATCATGGTAGTTTAATCTCAAGACTCAACATGATAGTATAGGAACACCTACACATTCACCAAAGATGACATGCGCATAACCTTCCTACTTTATGCAAAGTCTGAGATTATAAGTACCCTTGCTAGCACAGATGTATCAGAAGGATTAGTCTTGCTGATGATAGAGGACCACGAGAGAAAAGAGCCAGCATCAGACATAGGATAGACAATACATAAAGAGTTTCAAAACATCCTATATGCTAGCTTACCACCCTGGCCGCCACCATTTAGAGAGGTTCAGATCGTCTTTACCTCAAATCGGGCTAATCTATACTTGGGATTTTTTTAGAGAATTCAACAAATACACTGGGCACAAAATCCCAGTTCAGATCGATAGGGTATCCCCAGATGGTTGGGCCAATATGGATATTTGCTCCCAAGTGGAGTGCTTTAGGGGACAATGTAGTCGCAATGGGCTATAGCGCTTCTTGGACTGTAGTCGAAGACAGCTAAACCCCAGGTGATAACAACAGCTCTGCCACTTTTAACTTGCGGATAGAAGCTTCAACAAATAAGGTCAACGCTCCCCCAACCCTGGCTCACAAATAATGCCAACAGAGCAGCGCAGAGAGAGATGCGGGTTTCTTTCGCTATGTCCTTCACTAAACTAAACCAATCTAGACTCGGGAGAGCCGATCAACTCTCAAACAAGATATTGGGACCTCTTTTCCATATGGAGATCCAATCATAGTTATCTAAGGCTTATATATGTGATTCATGTTTTTAGGTTTGCAGGTTTTTGCATGAGATCTCTATCATGAAAGCCTTCGATGTCCCGTTTTCCCATCCTAGAGTTGCATCTGACAGCAAGAAGCTGTCATGGCTATAACTCTCTATTTCCTGTTGCATCATTCCTTCTTCTTGTTGACGCCCCTTCCAAACCCTCTATTTCCTGTTGCAAACCTTACCATCCACCAACTGTTTGCTGACACCCCTTTCAGCCCACTTATTGCTTGTTGTCGGCCCTTCCTTTTTGTCGTCCTTGTCCACCCTCTCCATCTTGTTGTCTAGCTGTCGGACAACCCTACACCCCAACTCTTACTGTCGCCACCTTCTCATTGTCCTTCCGCATCCCTGCATCTATCGAGCCAAAGGCCAGCCTTCCCTAGCTGCCCCTTAACGCCCCACCGCCCACAACTCTCAATTTCCACCACCTCGAGTAGCAGCCCACCATCTTCGAACCTCGCTCTAGTGGGTATTTGTATTTTTTTATTCTTTTCCTTATTTTAAGTTTCTTTGATTGTAACACTATTTACTTTGGAGATAATATTTGATTTTCTCCATTGTGGTTTGGGTTAACACATGTATTGTCTATTTTAGACAGCACACCAATAAGATCCCTGAACAGAAGTGTTAAAAAAGAGTGTTCGTAGAGAGCGAGTATTGTTAAAGAATCAACAAAAGGTATCTATAGAATGTATTAGTATAGTCTTGACACAATAACAATGAGCACATAAGACATTGGTGTAGACGTAGTTGGAAGATAAGGAAGATCACAAAAATATCTATGAGAAATTAAAGAGGCCAAGTGCCTTAGTGGTTAACAACAATTTGTATAGGTTGGTTAGCAACAAAGAGGCCAATATCGTGAATGGAGGTGAGTATGGACACCATACTAGAAATGTTAATTGCAAACTTTGCACACTAGAAATACGATGGCAAATAAATTAATGAGGTACAAAAGATGACAAATAATAATCTTCATCAGCAAAAAGACACATTCATAGAAAGGAAAATTGATGATTTGCATAGCTAAGGATAAGGAATAGTCAAGGGAAAAGCAATAGATTTTTAATTGCAAAGTATGTTATTGTACAAGTTGGAAGGATTTAAGATTAAGGCCACCATAGAGTTTAGAAGTGGAGCAGCCAAAAGGCAAGATTGATGAGCTACACCACAACAATGTCACAAGCAACATCAACTAGTGTTATCAAAGTGCAAAGCGCAGTGCGATGCACAATATATTATTCTTGCTTCAAAGCGCATAGCCCAAAGCAAAGTGGCACTTTTAATAACGAAAGTAATAATAGGTTGTCTAAAATTATAAATGTATAAATGCATTCATGAGCAATTATAAAAATAAAGTACGACCTAAAAAGTTCATATAAAATAGAAAAGTATGTGGCAAAATACCTAACTTAAAGATAAATATTGAGAGTGAACCTACAAATTTAAATTTCAAATAATTTCTAATAGTTTACAGTAATAATGGAAGATTAAAGCATTGCAAACCAATCTAATAACAACAAAATTTAAATTTTAAAGCATAAAAAACCTAGTAATATCTCAATTTTCATAAAACAAGGTAAGGTAAATCAGTAATTTTTATGATCTCTTTCATTCACATAATCTCTCTCTTATAGATAGAATCTCTTCATTTTCAATTTTCTCTTCCTCTTCATCTTCTTCTTGTGAATAAATTTCATCTTTTCTTTCTGGCATAGTGAAAACATATAATTTCCCCCTTTTATTTCAACCTAAATCTTACATACTATCTTCGATCAGAAGCCCTTCAATTTGTCTATAAGAAAGACATTCATCACCAACTTGTTGCTCACCAACATGCTCTATTTTTCCATTCAATCACTTAACTTTTATCAATGGAATCCAAGCTAATCAGATCAATACTATCTCTAAATTGAATCTTCTCCATGAAACTTGATTGTACTTGATGAAAACTAAATCATTTAAGGACTTTTGATCCAACCAATTTCTCTTTCTTCATATAAATCTATAAAAAAAGTAATAATAAAATAAATGCATAAAAAATATTTAAAATTTAAATATTAATAACCTGCTCGAACATACTCCAATTTATCTCACAGCCAGTAACTCTGCAAGTCAATCCTAATATTTTGATAGTCAATTTTTATAAAGTTGCAGTTGATGTATTATACATCTCCTGCCACTCAGATGTTATGAATATAATATCATATTAAACAAAAGTTATTTAATTAAAGACTGAAAAAAAACGTAAAAAATTTAATTAATCATACCTAAAGCTTTTTTTCTCTGTTGTGGATAGCGTAGTCAATTATAAAAAACACCACTAGTTTGATTATAAATAGAAATATCTTATTTAACATTCTCTTATTTTGACCTTATAGTAACCTGCTAATAACTACATATAAGTCTTTCATTAATTGTGTATCTGATTGTATATTAGAATTATTCTTATAAAAAAGAATTATGGATTAAGATAAAATATCCAATTTAAAATAATGGTTGTAGGAGTTGGCTCTTCCATCTATTATAAATAATACAAAAAGTTTGTTCGTACTTCTTTTTATCTCCTCTAAATGTAAAACTGATTGCGTCATTGATTTTGTTCATTTTATCATAAATAAAACTCACTGTAGATTGCTTGTCATTGTCTAATAATCTTAAAATCTTCATAGTTAGACTTGTAACCCTAAAAATGTATGACAACATTCCAAGAGCTAGATTTAACAATGATCTTCTTAGGCTTTTTTTTTCTATATAATTAACACTATATCTAGAATCATTCAAAAATTTTGAAATAAGCATAAGCTTTAAATTTTCTTTTTGTTTATATATGCTGACAAGAGTGAGAAATGAAGTTGTAAGATGAGTGATACATGATCCGACCAATTCTACACCACTAGTATAATTTATCATCATGTTAAGAAAAAGACCATGGTTGTATAAGTATCAAGTTAACTCTTAAGTACTTTCGATAATATTATTTTGCTTCACCCATCTTTACAATACCCTTCTATATAAAATCAATAAAATGTGTTGCACAATGTTTCCAATACATGCACGACCTTTAATCCATTAGAATTTTGACCAAATAAACAAAGAATGTATTTAGATTCTTTAATTTAAGAAAAATGAAATATATAATTATTTAACTGTAAATAAAATAAATTACGGATCTACAAAAACATAGCTGGAGTGATTATATATAACCACTTGGAGTACTTTCTTCTCTTTAATTTTTTTCTATTTATGCATCTAAAAGTTCAAAAACTTTCACTGCAATTTTTGCATTTTCAGATGCATCTATGAACTCCAAAAATAGCGTTTGAAGAAGAATTAACAAAAAAAATTAATTATGGATCGCACTCTACAATTAGTCCATTCATGAGACATGAGAGTACATCCCTTCTATTTTACGATTTTCATATCATTCTTAGTTGACTATAAGTCCTTTTTAAATATAGGAACACCTAACCATGATAAAAAAGTGGTCGAAGACCTAGTCCATATTATCCAATTGTCTCAACTATATGATTCAAATCTCTAAAACTTCTACTTGATAAAACCATCTAACAATATTTTGTATATTTTTTCTTTGATACTCTTATCCACATTTTCTTTAAGGCCCTGTTTGGGGCAGTTTATAAGTGCGGCGGCGTTTTGAAAACGCCGCCGCACTGTTTGGATTGCACTTATTGAGTGTGTTTTTGAAAAATGAGTTTTTATTTTGTGTTAGACGCGGCCCGCAGGAGGACCCCAACGGGCCGCTTTTTTCTTTGCGTTTTCCTTCACTAATTACCCCTGTGACCCTTCCGCTGCTACCCGATCGTTGCCCTAGGGAGGAAAGCGAAGCGCTCGCTGCTAGGAAGGGAAGCTGAAGAAAGAACCGCAGAAGCAGAGGCGAGCCAGAGAGCAGGTATCCACGTTCTTTGGCTGCGTGAATTGCCATGGATCCTGTTCGCAGAAGAGCTGCGGCCAACATTAGGCAGCTCACTGCGAGGAAACCCCTAGCTCATTTGTTTTATGAGACATGAATAATGGTTGGACCCTCGACTCTGCTGCTAGCCTTCTCCAAGGCAGCTTATTACTTCGAGTGTGCGCTCTTCCTCTCTCTTAAATTGAAGCCTCTAATTGGGAAAACGAAATTCATCCCGAAAGGCTATCTTAATCCGGTTTATGAATGCTTCCACACGGTGCTTCAGATATTGTAATGCTTTGCCGAAGCCACTTGGATGGCCCTCTCGTCTGAGGGAAACAGCTGTCTCCGTTAGTCGCTGGTTTAGAGAATGCTTCCACACGGTGCTTCAGATAAATTGGGTCCCTGATCTTCTGCTACCTACTCACGCCTTGCTTCTTCTCCGTTAATCTGCTTAGAATGGAGGCATCTATTCTCCAGCTGGAGAAACTGAGAATGGAGGCATCTATTCTCCAGTTTCTGGGGGAGTGTTCTAATCCGCAAATTCATGCCAAAAATGGAAATCTTGAACCTGTTTATGCTGCTATGGATTTAAAATCTAATTGTGCATATTCAAAGTTGGATCGTTAGTTGTCTGATTATAGATATTTTACTGTTTTGATGTAGATTACTTTTCTTCTTTTTTTTTCTTTGGTCGGGATCAATTTGTGTATTGCCTTGTGCAGAAAATTTTGAAGAATGAGACCGGGGACAGAATGGTCATTTATCCAGAAACAGCTGCAAATCAGCCAAAGATACTGCTGCTAATAAGTACGTTAATCTAGATAAGCTAGATAAGCTATAATTGCCCCGAACATAACCTAATTCTCATCTATTGCATATATATTTCCTTCTAACAATTTTCTTTCGGTTCTTTATATAGAAATTTATGCATTAAATTTCTCATTTAGATATAATATAAAAAAGGTTCAAATGTTCTTATACCACAGTGAAGAGTCATTGCATATTTATTCCTTCGATTATATCAATCACTTTCCCATTGTCTTTCATATACAAATTATGTGTGAATTCTTTACTCTTTGATTACCAATGAGCTCATTTCTTAGATCCAAAGATACTTTCTTACACTTAATAACATTACCTCTTATTAATGTATTGAAAGAATCAATCAGGTGTTCAGCTCGAGAAATACCTCAATTTGTCTCTTTACCACAATAATTTTGTATATTTCCTAAATTAGATGTTTCCTCTGTGTTTGAATCGATCATACTTATATTATTTTTTCGTACACAAGTAAATTATTAATTGCAATTTATAGATCTCTCCTGTTCAAATAATGATTTAAAACATTTGAACTTGAATATTAAAAAAGGCATGTAGAAATTATAACTATTTTTGTTTAAATATGATATGAAATATATGAATAAAAAAATTAAATAAGGCATTTACCTGCAAGCTGCTTGTGGGTTTGACAAAAGGGTGTGTTCCGTGAGGCAGCATAGGCAAGGCTCTCGGCGGCTTTCTCCCTTGCCGCCAAATAAAATTATTTTTTTTTCATAAAAACAGTTAGGGCATTTAATATAATTTTAATAAAATATCGATTGAATTTTAAGAATTATAACATTATCAAAGATTTCCAAGTAATTCATTAACGCCCCCTCTCCCCCGCCCCCCCCCCCCCAACCCCCCAAAAAAAAAAAAAAACAGAGATAAAAAACTAATATTTTACAAAATTATTTAAAATATTTGTTAGTTTTATTGATGAATTACTTGTCATTAAATATGCAGCATATTACGAGGATTACATTTCTTTTCATCTTTAAATTAAATCGAACTTCTAGATTTTATTTCCTCTTGCCCATGAATCGGACCGAGCCGCTCGCTTCAATGCACCGAAACATGCTTACGGTGTGAAGGAGGCATTGCAAATAAAGTGTGCCTTTAAAAACAATACATCAATTATAAGTATTTGTGTGGAGGAATTCGAGCACCAATACAAAGTCAATTGAATTCACACAATCTATGGTTGCAATGCAAAGACGTGATTGTTAAGGTATGTTTTGTCATTTTTCTTGTTGTTAACATAATTGGATGATGTAGTTAGGTACACGTAATAGAGGAAAAGGCACCAATGTTGAATTCTTAAGAGCATATAGCAATGGTGTTTATTGATGGAGAGTGGTAGTCCAAGGGGCTTGCGGAGGTGAGAGGTCACAAGAAAAGCAAATTCAAATGAGATTGGATGCAATTTAGGCAGACAAAGGCCTCATAATCAATAGGTTCTCATAACGAAGGGATAGAAAATTGTAAAGGACTGCAACTTCACCGAAATATCTTACCAGTACAAGCATTTGGATGTCTATATATAAGGAAAAGCTTAAAAAAAAAAAGGAAATTTAATAAAGGAGAATATCCTAAATATGGAAGAAATTACACTAGTAAAAAGCATATATTACCATAAATAAATTAGCATATGTAATAATTTATACAATGTGGCACCAACTCTTTGGGGAAATAGAAAACTCATCACGGA
Source organism: Papilionanthe hookeriana x Papilionanthe teres (assembly GCA_022702705.1). NCBI lineage: Eukaryota > Viridiplantae > Streptophyta > Magnoliopsida > Asparagales > Orchidaceae > Papilionanthe > Papilionanthe hookeriana x Papilionanthe teres. Next base: position 62,992,227 of record CM040424.1, read on the forward strand.
CACTCAAATTCATCAGTATTTAATGTCATCATGAATAATCAACAAGATATTAAAGCGACTAGAAAACTTACGGTTGACAAAGATGGGCCGGAAAATTTTGGTAGTGATCAATGTCATCAGCAACAAAGCTACAACGATGTTGGCGTTGTTGATTAAGCTGCAGATGCAGTTCAGCAACCTTCTTTTTCAATCTAGCAACATCTGCTTCAGCAAGTGCAATCTCCTCGAGTTCTGCCCTTGTCTTCAAATGGAGATATAACAATGAATTTTTATAAAATTTCAAATAAGAAGAAGACTCGGTAAAGTAGCATATAGAAAATTAGTACCTTAGAATCCATGCTTCGAGAACTAGAAAACTGCCCAGAAGACATGCTTAACCCAACCTCCAAGGCAGCCCTAAGATCCCTCTCAGTTTGTAGCTGCTCTTGCAACCTTGATACCTAAAAGATAATTGGAAAATGATATGAATCATAGTAACATTGAAAAAGAGATGTTCAGTTTCCAAATTAACTCAAGGCTTACAACAGAAATGAAATTGACAATACTAGCAAGCAAGACTTTCTTGTCATAATAACTTGAAAAATATGCAGTGGAAAGATTGATCACTTCTAAAACTTCAAATTCAGGTTTTCATTTAAATTCTAAGTGAGTTTTCTGCCAAAACTGCAGTAGCCCTATCTATTTAATGCATCTTCAAAATTCTATATAAGGAAGCAGCAGAACTTTTGATGGATTCAAAATCAGAAAAACCATAGAGCTGCTAATTCTTAGTACACACCGATCCACTAATCAATGTAAAAATTTAGAGTTTGCCAAGATTAACGTAACATATAAACAGCCAAAAGCCAACTTGATCATGCAAACAACCAATATAACCTAAAGATAGGTGATTTGGTTACTTTTTCTGTTTTTCTTTTTTTTTAAGAATCATCAGTTTATTTTATCATCGTATAATCTTCCCTTTTGAATAAATCTCTCTTTCAGATCCTATGGATGATCTAGAGATTGGAGGAATCGAAGGGCAAGGACAAACAACAAAGGAGACAAACAAAAGAAAGAACGTGGAGAGTATATGAGTGATAAACCTCGTGTGACAGGTCAAGAATGTACGTCAAAATAGAATCGGACAAAAAAAACTTGAGCCAAATATCCACGAAAGAGAACCTGCATTGGCTACCCAAACCAGAGAACCAAATTTAAGAGCGCTCCCAAAGAAACATATTCTATTTGGTTAATTACATCATGGGGGTTACCCAATAATACTCTCGATCACAGGATGATTGCAATTGAGTGACGACTAGCAAGGGTGTCACAAAGAATGGTTAATTTTATAGGAAATATCTCGATGGCTTTCTGAGCTCTCGCTAAGCCGCAGGACCTAGAGGAAGCCACTCAAAGTCTCAAATGGGTAGCGGCTCATAGGCTATCAATCCCGTGAAACAACCAGATCATTGGTAGGAAACATCTCACCGCTTCAAGGCCGGACTAGGCCGTAAAGGCAAAGACAAATTGCAGTATCCAAAAAGGGCAGTTACGAGTTAGCTAAGTGCGGCCCGTCAAATGACATCGACAAAAAGTTAAAAGAGCGACAGGGCCCAAAGAGGGAAATCAAAGGTAGGAGTGATTCCTAAACAGGTAGATGTAGCCGAGTTAGGGTACCACGGACTCGTCATCTCAGGTTACTAAGACCTTAAGTTTGTCCGGTCGTGATGGTAGTGGAACCAACACGTCTAGAGATACCCAGTCAATAATCCGTGAATTACATCATCCACAGGGACCTTAGCAACCCTAAAGTCAAAGAAAAGAAATTTTATTCTATGACTATCAAATGGAGCTCCAAGAGGTGGGACTTGTACCCGTTAAAATGGCGAGGATGCCGCTGAAAAGTTGAGAAAATGATGTTCAACTACAAAGCTGAAAACTCTCCACACAAAGAACTTTTACGCGGTTTAGATCAGGGATGTATCTAACATCCTAAGTGCACTAGAAAGTCACCTAAGTAAAAAAGAATATGTTGGGTCAGTCAGATTGGAGAACCAATGAGACTTCTCCTCGGCTACATGCAAATGATGCAGTTATCTAGAGCAGTTCTTAGATTTTGTGAAAGCCTATAAGACATGATGGGGTGTATAGCCATGTATGCAGCCCATTTTAAAAACCGGCCCGAAGGCCAGGATAAATAAAGTTAGTTTTCAATGACCCTGACATTTTTAATCCTAATCTTAATCTTTTACCATTATAATTAAAAAAAATATTATCATTTCTAGGTCCCAGAAAGCCTAAGTTATATTTAGTGATGCATCCTAAATAAACAAAAAATAAACAGGGAAAAAAATCCAAGCATGCAAACATGCAATAGAAATTAAAAGCACATTAGAATGTATAAAAAAATCAGAGTCGCTGGTTCGAGAACATATCCCAGAAAAAAAATGAAAAGTGGTCAAACACCACATAAACATACTAGTGCCTAATTATACAAGAATGTAAATTCAAAGATAAGGCAAGGGACACAAGTTTGCTGCTCCTGGTCCCTCATCACGTGACTCGATGCATCGAATGCCTCGGAGCTCGTGCCCGTACCTTAATTCTGATTGAGACTTAATGATAAAACGCTATCAAATTAATGATAAAATAAAAGACTCAAGCTGCACAAAACGGTTAGCACAGGTTAACATGCTAACACATGAGTCATGTCTGATGGGAGGAGCTAAGCAGTGCCTGCAAGAAAAGATTAGTATCAAAATCATTATGTGCTCCTCACTTATTAAACATATGTGTGTGCGTATTTAGGCGTGGCTCCCTGCAGAAGACCGACTTGTTATACTATTGTGCATGCATGAAGTAAACACACTAAAAGAACAAGTAAAGAAAAAGCACCTGGCTAGGTGACCATGCCAACAAAGAATAATAGTCAGGTGCCAAAAAATGCAGCTTAGCAACCTAGTCCTAGCTTAGCACATAAATATATCAACGAGTGTCCTAACCAGCATCTAAGTGCATAAGGTAGTCTTTGAGTACATATGACTTTGATGGAATAGCCCACCCCATCCTAAAGATTCAAGGGACCTAAAAGGTGCCACCCATGATGGATTTTGAAAAAAGGTTGGCCTTATCTATGGTCTAGCATGCTACATGCATAATTTTGAAACTATAGCAGATGTAATAAGTTGAAAAATATATGTTTTTTAATTTTTAAAATAATGATCATTAAATACAGACCTGTAACATCTAAGGTGACACGAGTTAGATCTCTTGGATCCTTAACACAATCACACTCGTGACAATTCTGATGCTTTGACTCGCAGTGCTCGTTGGAATAAACCCGACAAGCAATGCTCGTTAAGGCATCATGACCAACACGGGATCGCTCACTTATTAAGCCTAGCTCGCTATCCATGCACGCTTACAAATGCAAATGCAAACAATCATATGATAGAGGTGACGACGAGTGTCGTGGAGGCAGCAGCCTGAAGGAATGGGTGTGCATGAAGGCGGTGATCAGAAAGAGTGGGTGTAATGGAAGCAACAACCCAAGAATAGGTGTCGTGGAGGCAATGATCCAAAAAGGTGGGCATGTCATAGAGGCAGTAGCCCAAATGATGGGTGTTTCGTAGAGGCAGTCACCTGAAGCATTATTGTGCATGAGGTGCAGTGACTCAGAAGTGGGCATGCCATAGGAGAAGCGGCCCAAGAATAGGTGTATCGTGGAGGCACTGACCTGAAAGGGTAGGCGTGTTGTGGAGGTAATGACCTGAAAAGGCGGGCGGGTTGTGGAGGTAGTTACCCGAAGGAGGGGTTTTGTCGTGGAGGCAAAAGCCTAAAAGGGTGGGTGTGTCATGGAGGCAGTGACTCAAAAGGTTGGGCATGCCGTAGAGGCAACAACACAAGAATTGGTATGTTGTGGAGGTAGCGGCCCAAAGACTTAAGTGTGCACGGGATGCAATGACTCGAAAGTGGGCATGTCGTGGGGGCAGCGGCCGCCCAAGAATAGATGCGTCGTGGACGCAGACCCGAAAAGGTGGCCGTGTCGTGAAGGCAGTGGCCCAAAAGGGTGGGCATATCATGAAGACAGCAGCCCTAGAGATGTCGACTTCAGTTGGAAGGAATCACACATGTGGAGTGAGTGCGTAAATAAGTACTCAGATGCAATTCAAACATGTGACACATGATCACGCAAAAATATGCAAGTGTAGAGGTGCGCACCAAAGGAAATGATATGCTCATTACATGAAGATGTCATGAGCGAAAATGCAAAGTATCATGCTCGAGAAGCGTGACTTCTAGCCATGAGCGTGTGGGGACACGGACTCATGAGGTGCACAATGAATGTGCCGGACGTGAATATGTTGGTGTACGCAAATAATGTATGTAATACAAAACGAAAAACTATGCAAATGTCACACGAACAATGCTAATGCAAGACATACACCAAGCAAAAATACAAGGCTGACTCAGTCTAGGTGGCCAGTCAAACCAAAATGCAATGGTGACCAAGCTGGGGTGGCTGGTCGAACCACGAAGAAAGGTTGACCGGTGCTGGGGCAGCCGGTTGAACGACGGTGCAATATCGACCGGGTCGGGGCAGCCGATTGAGGCAAGGTGAAATGTCGATCGGGTCGGGGCGGCCAGTCGACGCAAGGTGCTAGAGCAACATGCTTCATGAGAAACACATATCGTGGCACAATACATCATGCAATGCAAACGATCACAATCAATAGCGAGCCACACTCATCTAATTATCTCACATAGCCACGTAAGGTATTTCCGCGTGGATATGCGGCATAGCTCCCTCCGACTGTAGCGAGCAAGTGTGGGGAATTTTCTCTCTCGATTGCTCAAAGGAACGATGCTCTGCCTCTTGCAAAACGAACTAGATACAAAGTTTTCCTATTTTACAAGTGCAATGTTCTGATCCCTCCGCAGAAGATTAGATATAACTATAACCGTGGGAAATTGGAATTCCAACCCACTAGGATTTTGGTTTAGGGCTTGCAACGGGAAGTCGCTCAGCTTCACACGAGATTGGCCATGAATGTGATTCCTAACCTAGAGCCTCTTTAGGAAACAATTGATCAATCAATAGGCATATGGCGGTGCCGACGAGTTCCGATCGGCTAACTTGCCTAGCGTAGGCTACCAAAAACCTATGGCGACATCACAAAGTTGGCCAATCAAAAAACATATGGCCATACCGACTAGTGTCGGCCGGCTAACTTGCCTCGTGTGGGTGACTAAAACCCACAACCTAGCAAAGTCAATTCCAAGGGCTGGCTAGAGAAGGAAATGCAAAATTTTAGAGTCTCAACAATGTTGTGGTTGAAGAAGTCCCTCATCATGTTGGCAAAGCTCTCCCAAGGGAGGAGAGAAGATCATCTCCTTCCTTTTTCACATGCCGAAGGAAGCTCTCCTTTTAGGGAGGGATGAAGTCTTCCTATAGTATGACAAGCTCTCCTTCACAATGAGGAGATGAGGCTGTCTCCAATGTAAGTTGAAGCTCTCCTTCCAAATGAGGAGACCTTGGTTCCAAGGAGCTCTTCTTCAAGAAAACCTCTCACTCTCACCTTCTCTTCTATGAGATTTAGTAGGGAAAAAAGAAGACAAAAGATGAAGAAGAGAAGAAAAGTGGATGAAAAAATGAGGGAAATGAGGAAGAAAGAAGGCTACCTTGCTCTCAACCTTCTCCCTTAAGCTCTAGATCAACTCTCCAACTGAAAAATACGAGCTCCCCTCCCCTATTTTCGGATTAGCCACTTATTACACTAAGAGGCCAATCAAATTGGAGGGAAATTTCCCTCCAATGCTTAAAATATGATGGAAATTCCACACGCCATTCACCCATAGGTTCCTTGGGAGGTGGATGCCACTTCACACTCCTATTTGACCTCCCAAACTTATGATGGCCAATAGGGAAGCAACCAAGAAAGGGGATGGAAAAAGTAAAAAAATTCAGTTGTTGGGCTATAGACTTGGCGTGACCACACCCAAAACTGGGGTGATCACAGTAGGCCAAAGGGTTCAAACCCTGATTTTCCTTAAGGCTAGCATGACCACGCCTTAAACCGGCATGGTCTCACCAGTGTACCGGCGTGGCTAAACCAGAGTAGCGGCATAGTTACGTCGTGCTCTCTGTCTTGAGCACGGTTTGGGGTTATTTTGGCGCGACCACACCAAAACTGAGCAAAGTCACACAAATTCAAACTTATGCTTTGATGCCCGGTGCACGGCGGAGGTTTCGGACGAGTTCCCTCAACCTCAAAAGATCCTAAAAAATTGGGAGATGATCTCTAACAACGTAAAAGGCCCACAAACGTGCTGTAACATCGGAAAACTCCTCAAAATAGCGAACATTCCAAGACGATGCAAAGTGTTCTGAAACCCTAATTCTCACCCTGAAATGCTAGATGGCTAGAGACGAGTCTGGATCAATGGGGTAAAGTTTCTAAACATCGAAGCCAAAGTCAACCTCATTCCATGGTGAGTTTACCCAGGTAGGGCAAAAAGTCGGTATTGAATCTGGCTCTATACTCATGACACGTACCAGGAGGTCAGAATGAGTATCTTGAGCCTTCGAATAGCATGAATGGACACCAAGTCATCCTAAGTCATTCAAGTGGTTACCCAACACGTGTGACATCAAATATTGATGCCCGCAGTAGGAAGTTTACCTTCCGTAGAATAGGTCTAATGTCAACCTTGAAATAGAAGGGCTTTAGCATATCTCAATGATCATAGGATATTTAAAACTCCTATGTGCATGTATTGATAGGATAGATCAAAATGAATTTTAGGTGATATTTACGTTATGTAAATTCCCAAGCCCCGATTTAAAAAATAAATTCCAGATAATAAATGACGTTGTCAAAAAGAAGGATCATAGTAGAAATTAGTTTATAAAGGTATTCTTAGTAAGAACTTCTAACATCCTTGACCTGGGATTCACTGCCTTCTATTGCTTGTCCTCTTCAACATTGATTTAAAGTGATTATCATCTATAATCATCTAGGAACATTAACATTGGAAAGTACAAATCCGCATTATAAAGGAACTTATTTTATTTCCTGAATATATTTCCCTGATTGTGTTTCCTTTACTAAATATTTCCTTTTTCTATTCTTTTTTCATTTTGGAGAAATTCCTATATGGTTTTTTTTCTTTATATATGTAGTAAGGTATAATGCATGAAGGTTAGCAAGAAATAAAATTTCTTCAAAATTCCTACTTAATATCAAAGGATTTCTCCACATACGAGAATTTGACTGATAAGTATCATGTCATTCACATAAGTTCTTTTGTGGATACTCAACAAAATGTTTCGCAAAAATATATATATATATAGACACTTGATGTGGCCCGTGCCATTATGATGCTTAACAATGTGCCTAGATATTTTGGGGGGGAAGTTATTCTTACAGTCACATATCTCAGCATTCGAATGTCAAGTTGAGTCCTAAATTTTTAAATTCCCCATAATGTTCTCATGAAATCTTACCCACATCTAATCCTTTTTTATTTTTTTGACTTGGCATTGAAGATTATTAGTTCTTTTATCTTTTTGTTCACATCCATCAAAAACACCACACCTTTTGATCCCAAGTCTCTGAGATGCATTTAACTTGGTTAGTCATCCAATAAAAAAGATACAAATGCTACTTTTCGACCACTAGGATAATACACAACTCCATGGACGTCACATTCCGTGAGAATGAATCTTATTTTCTCAAATATAAGAGTTCAGGAGACTTGAGGGAATATTATATTTGTGATCTCTTTTAAAGATACTCCAGCCAATTTTTCTTTAACTGAACCAAATCATGGAAAACCAAACTCTGTCATAGAAACTATCTCAATTGTTTCAAATCCACCTCAACATGACACTAATAATCAAGAATTTTGTATCTATATAAGAAAGACCACTGAGCATGTAGAGGACATTATGTAAACACGGAACGGTCAAGAGCTAGAACTAAATCCTCCTGATAATCATAATGATACGGATTCCTTGACTCGTGACTCACACCGATGGTTGATGACTATAATCAACCAATTGCAGAGATGAATGGTATTTGAGGGTGCACTGGCTATCCAATTGAAAGATATATAGCCTATCGAAAGTTGTTATCGCCTTACAAAACTTTTGTGAAAAATCTTGATAATGTCCAAGTTCTCAACTCTACCCAAGAGGCTCTAAAAGTTCCAACATGGAAATAGACAATTAAGGAATAAATTCAGGCTCTAAAAAACAACATCACAGACACTGAAAAGAATTTTATTACTTCTAAAAAGAAACCTTCATGCATATTTACATTAAGTAGCATTAAAGTATTGTATGTTTGAATTACATTAAGTAGAATTAAATTTTTACAATTAATGACAAATGTATTCATATAAACTTATAAAAAGATAGCAACGAAATACAAACATACAATAATTTAATGCTACTTAATGTAAAAAAAGTCTTGAGATGTATCATCGAATGACATTATAACTTGCTACTTTAGAGGGGTGCATTTCAAAAGAGCAAATTTTTTTTTTTTTTTTTTTTTTGCCTCTAAAGAGAAATTTCTTAAAATCGTATTAGTAGAAATGTCAAATTGTCGATCTATTGATTTGTGTGAGATAACTAAATACATCTAAGAATTAGAAGACTAGACGTTTTTAAGAAATCCTTGCTAGAAAAATGAAATATGCATGCTCGTGTATCATCTAAGCTATGTCAATGAAATAGAAATGGCATTTCTGATTCTATTTCTCCTGACTAGCCACCATGGGATCTTATTTACCTTAATTAGAATTAGTACTAGAGTTATTCTCAAGTTGAGTTTGTTTATAACAATCGTCTATCTAGTCTATAGGACACATCTTTTAAATTATATATGTCAACCCCCCCCCCCCAACAAATCAAGAAAAATTATGATCTTCATGAAAATTGGCATAGTGTGAATCAGACTGAAGGGGAGAGAGTTCCTGTATGTTTATTCGATAAACTTAAGCAATGTGCTAACGGTTCATTTAAATTTGTCAAGAGGATTAATCACAATGCAGGCGTCATCATATGTCCATCCCAAACTGACACAATTCGATTTTGTTTTTGCAGGCTAGTTTAGAAATTTCATACCCTAAGGGCCAGCTCGCCCCCTTAGTGTCATATTTAACATAATTAGAATTAGTATTAGGATTATTTTGCATTCAACTTATATATGTTGTTTTAGAACATGTTAGGAATTATTGTTTGTGATTTGTGTTGTTTGAAGATTGTTTTCCATTTTCCTCTCTATTCTGAGAGAAGTAGCCTTCTTCTCCTTCAAGCAGTGAGTCTAGATCAGGAATAGGTAATTGACATTTGTATAGGCTGACCTAGCCTACCGGGCTCTTCCACAATTTTGTTTTTCCCAAGGAAAACGGCAGCCACTCACTTTTCTCCAAACAACCTTGCTCCTCATATTTTTCTCCTTCATTTTCATCTAAAAACAACCCAACATCTTAATGAATCCATCAACACCATCTAAGAACCCTAGGTAAAAACAAAAAAAAATAAAAATAAAGCAAGTGAGGTAATGCATAAAGTTATCATCTAGGACCACCTTAATCCTCTTTCCCAGGATGAATTATAAATGGTGCTCTCTCTCTCTCTCTCTCTCTCTCTCTCTCTCTCTCTCTCTCTCTCTCTCTTATATATATATATATATATATATATATATATATATATATATATATATATATATATATATATATATGTATATATATATTTGTTGTTCAGTAACATATTTTCTAAATAAATTTAAGATCTACTATATTTAATTAGATACTTAGTTTTGTTATGTTACAACAAGAAAATTAATGTTATCGTGTACAGTAATTTTTTTGTAGTTGTGGATAAAACCAAATTATTTAGGATTACATGTACCTAAATTTTATAATATCTCAATAGGTACATTCCAATATTAAAATAAATGAAATAACATGCATAACATTTTAGTGAGCATTTATGACTGTAATTTGAATAATAAAAGATAACACAAGTTGTTCATCATTAAATTACAGGATTTATCTGGCCAATTAAAAAGGCAAGTCATTCTATATGATTCCTTAAAGACATGTCAATCTTTTGTAACATTGACTTTTGTGATTGTTCCAAGTGAATAGTGAGTTCTTCACTATGATTTATCATGATAACATGCATCTTTCGATAATATATCAGGATTAGATATTCATGGTGTCCATTTATTTAAATCTTAACATTATCAATCAATCAAATTAGAACTACATTGACAGTAGTTAAATTTCTACTCTAATGATGATAAAAAACTTAAACACATAGAACAAGGATTTGCACCATTCGATCAAGGCACACGATTCAAGGCTCTACATTACATTAAGACAGATGGATCGAGGCTTTATGGCACGTGGATCAAAGCTTTGATACTATGTAGGAAATAAGCAATACTCTAATCAAGTACTAGATTATTATACACTCATCTTATGAAGATCCAATAAATTTGGTACTGGGTGTATCTTCATCTCTTTCACACTTGGATGGCCATGATCAATTTCTCAAATAACACGATAGAAATGACCAAATGAGTTATATTCACCAAGAATTTCTCATCTAAATACAACATAAGAATATCCCAACTAAATATTCATAAATGTGGAATAAAAAATTAGCTAAATGAAAGGATTTACTCGTAAATTTCTTGAAGTATGATAGCCACTTTTTAATTCTAAAGAATAGTTTAGATTCCATGTTCTAATTAAAAAAAAAAAATCAAACATACAAAACATAAAATTAGAGACGATTTATATCGAAGGGAATTACAATGAAAATATTCATTTTTTGTTATCATATAACACAATTAAATGACAAAAAAATTGGGAGATATGAAGAAATAATATTTTGTTTTTTTCAAAATTGGCCCATAAATTACAAAAGCTATTGAAGAGCTTCTTAACATCCAAGCCAAAAGATATTATAAATTTTTACATGCAACTCAACAATTATTTAGAAAATCCCCCAACAACCAAAACAACACGACAGAGAACATAAACACAGTATTGGCACAACCTAGACTTACTTAAATGCCTTAGAGAGAGAACACCACCCAAAGATTTCACCCTCATTTAGCAAGGACTTTTTTATATGGAATTCGAGGTTTCTCATAGGTGCAAAAACCTATGGTTAATTACCCCTCCTGGTAACGTGAGAGCACTTTCGATTAAAGCTAGTCAGTAATAATTGAATATTTAACATAATACTAGTAGACTTAGGATTTAAGTTGTAGAATTCATCACTTGAAACTTAAAGAAGATAGTAGGGGAATGAAGATAAAACCTAATCAAGATCTCATGGTTTCATCGTTCAGGGTAGTCATGGTCATTGATCTACTTAGTCAGAGGAGGTAGTTCACCTAAAATGACAGAAAGATTCTTGTCAGCAGCCATGAGTTACATCGTCCAAGAAATTCTTATAAATTTGAGGTGGATATTTGTCTAAGGGGACAAATTTAAATTGACATTAGCCAACAGAAGTTTCATGTCAATCAATTGTACCTCTTATGAAAAATTCAAATCGTATAAAGTTGTTGGGGAACATAAGAGATGCGGACGTGACCATAATATAAAGACATCAATTAACTGCAACCACCTTGTCAAAGGTCTCTGATCATAACCACTATTTTGTGGTGTTAATTGGCGGCAGAACCACGTGGACAAAAGACTAGGGCCACGTCCTTACTAGCATACAATTTCTTTGATTGTAAATATATTGATAATTGATATGTCATTCACTCTTTGTGAGCTGAAGTCAATCAAAAATTTGTCACCCTCGACAAACTATCGCGAATGTGGGTAGAATTTTGTTTTTACCTTTTAAATGATTGAATTTTACTTATATATTAATTGATTATTTTGAAAAGCTAGATTTTAAAGATTAACCCCTCCAGTTGAAATCTTTAATCAATAAGGCTATCATCGGGGTCTTAAACATTTTAAAGTTGTTATATTTAAAGGGGGACATTTAGTTTTGTTAGTTTAAGCTTTTCAAATATAAGTCTTGTTAACTCATCCTTATATGTGGGAGGATCGGACATGTAAGGTGATGTGAACTTGTAAATTTCTATTTTAAATTTTGATGTTCATTTTCAAACTACTAGACTCGTTAACTTTAGTTCTTACTAGGAAAAGGATTGGACAAGTGGGTGGGACTTACAACCCTGCCCTATAGACAATGAGACCTGATTAGCATGCACAACATTCACAAACTCATTAGTTGAATATTCAACACATTGGTTAGAGCACATGCGGGTGTTTAACTTTATGTATAATTGATTTGTTTATATAGTCACCTTAAAGAATGCATAGCTCAAGAGTATCTCAAGTGGTACTCATCTAAGCTATAAAAGTATGACTCGTATTTCAAGATGTTGCATTTAACTTGAGAGATAACCACAAAGCTTATAAATTTTTAAGTTATTTAGAATTTAAAATATTTGCAAAAAAAGTTATGATTTTAGGCTTTGAATGCACAATCTTTTGTTTGCTTGTAAGTATGTTGGAATCCGGTGGCGGGATTGAACATATAAGTCGTAGTTTAATAGTTAAGAATGACATTCATCTTCGTGAATTCTAACTCTAATTTATGCATTCATATTTGAGTCAATTTGCCAGCCCTAATGCTTAATCCCGTCAAACTTTAGCCCCAATTTATAAAATTTGATATTAAATTTAAGTTTAGCCTCCCAATTTATGACATTTCATATTTTAATCAAGTTTATTGTCTTATCATCTCAAAATTATGATATTTTATTTAAATAAAGCTTACAATCTAGCCCCCAATTTATAATATTTCAAATTCAATTCATTTTGCAAGCACAAATATTTCAATTTTTAAGTTATTTACTACTCTAAAAGTATACATTTAAATTCATTGCAATTCCAAAGTACACATTTTTAAATTGCTTGCAAATTCAAATCATCCAAAATTTTTGCAACCTCCCAGCATTAGCCCCCGATTTGAGAACACGGGAGAATGTCAACCTTCTTAGCTATCTCAAAAGGCTATATGGTCAGTATCGTGAGACACTGCGGTCGGGGATCAAAAGAGAACTTAACCCGCGATCTCAAAAGATGCGACGGGCCTTCAATGTAACCGCTGAAATATTCAAATCACAACCAGACTTCCCCAAATTTTAGAAATAATTCTCCAGAAGAGTTTGCGATTTTCCCCCCTTAATGGATACTTTGCTCTCGAATGGAGATTTTTTTCCTCAAAAATTTACCGTTGCCCCAATATTGTACCTTTCCAAACGAAGCAGTATCATTGACGGTGGCAATAACAAGAGTGAAATTGTTGAAAGCTCACAATCCAAGCATAAAATCAGCCCATATAGCAGTCCAATTAGTTTCAGCTAATATGGACACCTTCTTCAAATCCATATGCATGGATCAAGACTAGTCCTCAAGGTTGGGAACCAAGACAGCAGAAAACCCTTGCAATGCCCTCAAAAGCCACATGAGAGCTTCATGTGAATGCACTTTGTTTAGCTTATTTAAAAGCCGCTTCAAATTTTCAGAAACACCTTCAAACCAATGTACTCGTAGAGGCTTACCAATCCGGTGACCATAAGTATTAGTAAGAAACAAAGATTGTCATTCCAAAGTGTCGATCCCTTCAAGATCCATCTTCTATACGATCCATTGCATCTACCATCTTGATAAACATTCCTTAAATGTCCCACTTATCATTCTTCGATGAATCGCTCCAGGATGTCTCATAAGAAACTAATGCCTTGCTCTAGTTCCTAGCAGTGACATCAAGAAGTTGTTCTGCAAATTAAATCTCTTCCAAAGTATATCTAATAAGCTTCAATTGTGTACTAGCATAAAGAATGAAATAATCATTCAACCCCTGGTCATAAGTTGTAGGCCAAAATCCAAAAGTTATATGGCTTCAGCGAGGATTGGAGAGGGTCGGAGGAGAAAAACAAGCTGAGGAGAAAAAAGTGACTCCTTTTTGTGGTTTTACTTCGATCCCACTATAGAAGTCCCGCATGGCTTCGTTTGGTGAGTTCTGAAGAGTAACCGTAATTGGAGCGAGACCAGTTATAAAGTATCATGTGTTGGAGTTTTACGGGAGCACGTACAGTTTCAATTATTTTTTATTTTTTATTTTAAAATTTTAGGGGTCAACAAGTATCATGCACAAGGTCAAGGATATAAAACTGCAAAAGGATACAAAATGCATTTAACCATCATCAAGATAATATTTAAACTATTTGGATCAGTTTATGAAAACTCCTTTACATTCATTCCAGCGAAGTGCTACTATATTCCATAATTTTTTTGCTCAACTTCCTTCTATAATATATTTAATCTACCAATTCCTTTTTGTAGCATTGTATAAACATTAAGTCCGATTTAATCAGCTAATTGATGGATATTTTAGCACCAGTTTATCCCCAACTCCCTTCAGCCTTTTTTTTTTAAATCAAACAATGTAGTCAATAAACATTAGTCTCATTATCACACTATTAATTTTCTTTTCGTTCTATCAATTCAACCTCCATTTATTGCATTTAAATCTCTATAATATTATTTTAACATTTAGTATTCATCAGAGAGGATTCATCGTTGTAACCACCTAGCTCTAGCTTCATAAGACAATACAATAAATGCCTTAGAAGTATCACGCATATAAATCACTTGATCTTCCAATAATATTGATAGAAATTTATCAATTTCCCATCAACTAAATTATACTCATCTAGCTAGTTTTTAATGTAATAATCACTTATTGCTTATTATATAAACTTTTTCTCAATTGCTCTAACTTTTTAATTCAAAAAAAGATTTCATCCATTAATACTATATGCCCGTCTATTACTTGGCATCCCAGTAAAAACTAAGCACGTATCCACTAAAATTATGTATCATATAACTATTTTTAATGTGCAAATCCTATATCTCTGATTATCTAAACATGCTCTTGATCGTTCTAACAATTTATTTTTATAGAACATGTAGCATCCATCAATACCGTGCACATGAACCGTCCTAACACGAATCATAAAAAGGTGAATAAAAAAGAGACAATAACAAGCAAAGAAGAGCACCCAAAGGAAGCTTCGTATCATCAAGGAAACTATAATAAGAAAATTTTTGATTATGAGAACCTCATTCACTTTGAAAAAAAATGAAATTAGGATGTAAAATATGATGCATCAGACTAACACAACATAAAAGAAAAAAAAATTAAATAACTTCAATAACTGAGCAAGAGAATGGTACATCTTGTTCCAGTGCTAAGCGACGATCATGCAATGCCTGCTTTCTTTTTTCCAAGCTAGCCTGCAAAATGGCATTGCCTTTGGCCTGAAAGGTGGATTCAAACTGCCCCAGTAAGAATGCATGCCTACTATTCCATCACATGCAATTAAGGCATAAATAATGTTTTCAAACCTCTTTTGCAATTCTCATGCGAAGGTCATTCTTTGTCATTTCAAGCCTCTGAATAGCAAGCCTAAGATAAGTGCAAGTTAACTTAGTCTACAGCAGTTGAACTGAATGGTATAGTTGCGTAATGAAAGAATCAGAACATCTATCCAGTTTGATATTGTATGATACAAATGATTCTAAGTAGCAGTTGTATATGGGGTCCAAATTAGTATATTCTAAGTTCGCTAAAAGTAGGTAAATTTTCAACTTCTAAATTGTTCTAAGGTTTCACAAGTATCCTCATATTATTCCTGATTTTTTTTTTTCAAAACAACAACTCTTTAATGCCTAAACATCATATGATAGAAATCTTTGAACTATAATAAAACCTAATGAATAAAGTTAATTATTTTAGAGAAAAATGAAATTATCCAGGTTTGAAGTATGAGCCTGACAGCTGAGTGAAAGGACCACGATAGCATAGTCTGAATTGATGTCATGTGACTTTAAATAAAAGTAAAAAAAGAGTATTTTAGATGTTCTTTATGTCAAAAAATTATGCAATTCTTCCATGATTTGAGTTTCATGTAGATTTTTTCTTGAAATTAACTTTTCTAATATTTTCCTGCTGTATATGCGTAAAGGTTAAAAACTGTTATTCAAACACTTACTCCTCTTCACCAGATGAATCAACAGAATCCATTGAATGAGTCTTCCTAGCCTAAAAAATGACAACACAGGTTAATCAGGAAACCATATATAAATACAATAAGAATGTTAAATCTGAAACCATTGTGAAATTTAAAAAGATAACATGTAAATATGCATGCATGTGTTCTTCACTTGAATTGGAGCAAAAGAACACTAATTCTAGTGTGTAAATAAAGTACACAAGCGTTAAGTCAACATCAATTGATATACATTAATGAACTCATACATACTAGGCATCCCCTTACTGGCAATCAACAAAATATAAAAGTTTCACTTACAAAGCTAGATGCCAACTATAACATTTCCTACAATATGTGCAGTAAAAATGTATAGAATAATAAATCATTACATACTCCAAAATAAGTGGAGTATCTTCAGTAATCTGGGTAACCATCTATAATTGAAAAATAATGACTTGGAATAGTATAATCTTCAAGATTGCAAAGCTAGAATTGAAAATAATTCAACGACTACGGGAAAGAAAGCCAAAACTTATTTTAATGCAATCAATCCATGCTGCTGAGTTCCCGACAAGAACTAGACTTCAATTTTTTATTTGATTTATGCTTAGTTGTTTCTCTTAAATATGACACTCAATAGAACACAATGGAGAAAAAGAATCCATGCAGCTGACCCTACTTAGTGGGATAAAGGCTTGTTGTTTTTGTTTTATGCTTGGTTGTTTCTCTATTCAGAAAAGATAACGCTGCATGAGATATAAAAATGGATCCTAATCTGACAATCGCATATCCCTCAACAAAGGAAGCATGGCATAACAAACTATAGCTCATCAAATCATAAATGAATAAGTAATCACAAGCAATCATCCAAAAAGTTTAAGAGCTTTTAAGTTTGAAAGGAACAAAAAAGTTTGAAAGATTTAACCGTAAATAATTAAGAGGGTACTATATCTTCAAATAGGAAATGCTCACATTGTTCCGACCCCAAAAATTGGTGGTCCTCTTTGCATGATTTTGTGAAACATTTAACTTGGACATGTGTTTATCCACACTATATTCAGCAGAATTAGAGGGGAAAAGAATGCCAGAATCTAATGATGACAAAATTTCCCCCATTGAAAGAGGAGTTTCACGGGAAGGCAACGCATTTGGGGAATCCTTTTTCGCCAAAGAGTCATCAAATTTTTGGTTTGTTGGACCATGCACATCATCATCTTGACAACCCCCAGGTGGTCTGGTCTTTGTTGCTGAATCCTTATTACCTGTAAGAGAATCAGCATCTGAATCATCGCCTGCAAACACCTGAAATAACAGAAAAGACTCTAAATTTAATGAACTTGAACATATTAAGAAAACTAAAAAAACAAACTACAACAAAAATTGAAACAAAAGCTCAACCAATGTATTTTTAAACAAAAAATTTGATCGTCACAAAACCTTCAAATAATGAAGCTAAGGAAATGAATAGGGTTGAATGTTTAGAGGCCATTGGTTATGTTATTTTTGTTTAAATTTTTTCCATTTATTTTGTTTATATTTCAATATGAAAAAAACAGATGTTAGAAATTTTAAATATAAGTTTTTTTTTTTTTAAATTGAATATTGCTTACGACAATTTATTTGTAATCTGGAAGCAGGCGGTGATATCACATTTGAAAATGCAACTAAACAAACAGCGGAGATGAAGCCCATTTTTGCATGGGTTCATCAGCAACCAGCGTGGGGCCGCCCAACAATGAGCATGGGGGTGACCAGCGTGGTGGGGAGGGTCAGATGGCCAGTGTCTCATATTTTGAATACAACTAAAACATCTAAAAATTATTTTGGGTGTTTTAAAAACAATTTGATCTGTTTTTAAAACACAAAATGCTTATAAAAAAGCCCCTACTAAACCTGTCTTGTTTAAAAAAAAATAACAAAATGATATCAAATAGGAACTTAGTATCTAACCAATAATCTTCATAATCCAAGTAGAAACCATATAACTTGTAAAGAGGAATAAGTAAGTCAAAAGATTTAGAATTAATGAAGCACGTGGAAGATTTATGTGATAAATTGAATGGGAGATGTTGTCATCAAGATGCAGAAGCACAAATTTGACTTCTTAGAAATTGTTACACCGACTTGTCAAGGAATATATACCTTGTGGCGAGATTAAATAAATTGCCTTAACAGAGAAAAACAAAATAAAGCAATATTTAGTAATATTATTAATTCAACCTATATTTTTAAGAAATAAAAAAATAATAATAATAGAAAAGATATTTTGTCTTCACATTTCTTATGTAGTGGCTATTTGATCAGTCTTTTTCCCAAGTCTGGACCATAAAATGAAAGAGAACAATGAATTATATCCATAATAATAACAATGCTAACAGCTTAGTACCAAAAGAGAACCAAATTGTTCTGCTGCAACTTCAAGACATTTAGTGTTTATATATAAGGGTGGTGTGCACATTTGATTTAAACTGAAAAATCAAACCGAACTGTGCATATTGGTTGATTTGGTTTAGTTTTGAAATCATGATTCGGATTTTGGTTTTAGATTAAAGATCATTTATATTGTGGTTATTAGTTCAGTTTGAAAGAAAAAGAATCAGTTTAACCACAAACTCAAATTATATCGTATTAAATCAAGTCCACTATTGTTGATTCCTTTGTCTTCATTTCCACTTTTCTTATGAGTTCCTCAAATTTAGTTATATATGTTATGATTATCACGCCCCATTTTGACGACTCTAAATCAATCATGAAATGTGATAAATGTGGATAATCTAGTCAAATAAAATTCCAACTAACATTAGTCCTAACTTCACTAATCAAAATCAAGAAAAAAACTAGTTTATATTAATCATCAAAAAATATATACTATACATCAATATCTTCTAATAGATCATCAAATAAACTTCATATGTAATTAATATATATTTAAAATCTTTAATTATATCAGAAAAACCTTTCTTCTATGATACATCCATAAAATATATTTTTCAAGGTCAAATCAATGCACTATTCTAATCTATTATTCTATTAAATTATTTGCATTATTTTCATTTTTCTTTAATTCTTACTAGTTATAATCATAAGTAGTTGGATGATGTTTATAAAATGTTTAGGCACATTTATGTCATTTGGCAGTCACCCAACTTATCGGCCATTATAATCACAGAAAAGGCTTGGACTTAATCAAACATGACAATCACCAACACCCACCTGCCGATTCAATACCAACTTTTCAATTTTGAGATCTGAGAATCAATTTTTAGTTCATATTAAGCCTAATCTCATCAGAACGTTTCTTATTCTGCACAGGTAATTATCATTTGTCAATTTATCTCACATAGTATAATATTTAAGAGACTTCTTATCCTTTTATCAAAATTATCTAAAAATTTCTAAATCTGATTTTGCTGTATCAATGTGCAACATTTGAAATAGCAATTCAAATATGCATGGTACATTATAAAATTTGCACACTATAAAAATAACATAAAATTATTTTTAACAAGAGAATAGAAGCACTGCATCAAACTTTTCAATAACAATATATATCATTAAAACGCTCAATATAAAGAAATTTTGGTCCACGTGCACCGATAGTCTAATATCATTGCAGAATTAAGCAATAATTTTAAAAAAGCTTTCACTGACAATACAATGTATTAACTCACCACAAATCATGGAGTAAGCTCATGACAAATTTCCTTACACCCCCCACATTGAAACTTCAATCTTTTGCATAAGATATATTAAAAATATGAAAATTTTAATTTAAAACCAATTCTTAACTTCTAACACAAAAAACATTGATTACCCTTGTGATGAATTTCCTTGAACCCATTGCCCTGAACTCAATTTTTTGTATATGATCCAAAAAAGCATTTAATTTTTAATTTGAAATCAATTCCAAATTCAAAATAACTATATACCAAATATCTTCAAAAAAACATTTTATCTCAAAATAATTTTACCGCATTTAGGCCTTCAAACCTATGAGAGCTCAAAATCAAATTAGATATTTGAGAGAACTGTGTGATATGCATGGGTGTTTGGGTGCGCACATGTGCCTATATATAATAATACAACCACAATCCTATTATTTCACACTACCGTTAAATTTTGTATCCACAACTGGATGCCCAACTAATTAGATTTGATAAGAGAATGAATGGTCATTAGTTAAGAAAATAGTAATGATAAGAGAATAAATATTACATTATTTAATTAATTGACAAAAATCAGAGCTAAAAAAAATCAAGCAAGGCATTTGGACAAACGATAAGTTAGAAATTCTAAATAATTTAAATATTAGTCTAATCTTCAATGTATCTTATTTGATTTATTTCATGAACATATTACTAATGTGTTTTATTATGCTC
Organism: Papilionanthe hookeriana x Papilionanthe teres; assembly: GCA_022702705.1. Classification (NCBI taxonomy): domain Eukaryota; kingdom Viridiplantae; phylum Streptophyta; class Magnoliopsida; order Asparagales; family Orchidaceae; genus Papilionanthe; species Papilionanthe hookeriana x Papilionanthe teres. Next base: position 63,012,706 of record CM040424.1, read on the forward strand.
TTTATATTTCTTTATGAATTTAGATCCAACATTTTAAAGAGCAATTCTACCTAACTTATTCTTGCAATTATACAACATTTTAATGGTGGACATCAACGTATCTTATGCACTGGCATGGCAAAACTAATTGTGATAATTCATTAATTATTTTGCAAGAAGAACAGTAGTTATGCCCAACTTTGAATAATGAATATTAAATGCTAACTTTTTAAAGGCATTATTTTTCCCAAATCAAGTAGATTTTATGAAAATCTACTTATTAACTTTCATAAAAATGCATGATCCGATTGCTATAACAAGCATAATGGTGTTTTGAGTTTGATTGAGTCTTGATTTTATTTATTTCTCACGCGCTATGACGACAATAATTATATTTGAGAACAAGACCTTAAAATACGATGACTAATTTTTTTACCGAAATCCTAACCACCAAACTCACACAAATTTAAAATTCACCATTATAATATTAACATATTACCTAACAACCACCAACTACCTAATAAATTTAAACTTGTAGCCTACTTCTTGTTAGCACTATCTAAGAAAATGGTTCCGCTGTGTGAATGCATTCCATAATCACAAGAAAATAGATAAAGTGGAGATGAGAGAAAAAAGAACATAAAAACTTGTAGCCTACTTCTTGTTAGCAATGACTTCTCCATGTTTGGCCCCCATTTTCATAACAAGCGGTTAACTTCCCTCAAACATTGAGATAGAGAATGCAATATTCTTATCTTTATCTACCTATATATAACTCTGAAGAAGGGGCAGGACTACCACCCCTCCTTGTGTGTTCTTCTCCTTTTGGAAAGCCTTTAATGGCTATTTTCTGGAGTCTTCCCATCCTTTCTTTTATGTGGGAGTTTCCATTCATATTTCTTTCATTTTCTCCTCTAATAAGAGTCAATATATTGTTGTTTTCAGATAACTAGGGGATAGTTATTTCTAGATTTCAGATTCCTATGTGATTTGTACTGCCTTATCTAGGGTTGTCTCCAAGTAGGTGGTGGTGCTCGGGTTATATCCTACTCCGAGGTGGTGTTGTATCTTCCATTTTACCCTTACCTAACCCTTTTACTCCCCTCTTCTCCGCCTCCGGCCTTCGGCCTCCCCATACTTCATCCTAACACCCAACCGCCCTTCCCTACAGCCTACTCTTGTTGTCCGATTTCCCAACCTGCAACCTCAATGCCACTCCCCCCCGCCCCAATTCCCTACAGACTACCCTTGTTGTACCCTCTCCTGGTTGTCCAACCCTACAACCAGCACCCGAGCCCACCTACCTGACCTTAAAACCCCTTACTTACCGACCTCAACTCCAAGAACCGCTTCCTCATATCCTCACTACGCTGCCGACACCACCCCCGCTCTTGACTCTCCACTTCCGGGCCCTAGTCAGAGATTGGTCTGCCATTGTTTTTCTCCTTTTCATTGTGTCTTGTTGTAACCCTATGGTTGGTTTTTCCTTTTCATTGTTTCATGTTGTAACCCTATTTATATATTAATAAAAGTATACCTTTTGTGTTCGGATGACTCGTGACTAGTTTCAATATCATTTGGTATCAAAGTTAGCTTAACCCTAGTCCTATCGTAAGGTTCCTAGCATCCGCCCTACCTAGCCACCTCCACCCTCCAATTCCTAACCCTAACCATCTCATTGCGGAGAGATACATCCGACTCAACTCGGGACGAGATTCAAAGAGAAATCAGTCATCTGCAACAGATACTATCCAAGCTGAATGGCAGGAAACACGAAAAGATTACCTTCGACTCTGAACGAGAGAGTCAAGGGGAAGACAGGGACGAGGATCTGAATACGTTCCGCGAAGAATATAACAATGATGAGGAATATCGACCACGTCGTTTTGATATCCAATACAAGAGGAGGCAGAGAGAAGAGGCCACCTATGAGGGTTAGCGTGGCTTTGGCATCAAGATGGACCTCTTAGAATTTGAGGGAAACATGGACCCCGATGAGTTTATCGACTGGCTGTAATCAGTGAAACGGATTTTTGAGTATAAAGGCGTATCAGAGGACAAACGGTCAAGTTAGCTGCCATTAAACTAAAGAAGAATGCCGCCTTATAGTGGGAAAACTTACAAAAACCAAGGAAAGGAGAAGACAGTGAGAAGATAACAAAGTATGAGAAGATGAAGAAGGCAATGCAGAAGAAATATCTCCCACCGTAGTATCTCCAAGATATGTGTTTAAAACTCCGCATCTTATAGTTATGTTTTTTGGGTTACATTGTATCTAGTGCAAGCATTTAGATGGATCCTACAAAGATAGAGGTTATTATCAGCTGCACTACGCCAAAGTCATTCACTGAGAGAGTTTTTTGGCTAGTATCATTCTAGTAGAGATTCATTAGAAACTTTAGCACCATCACCTCCCTTCTAACTGAACTTTTAGGAAGGATTTTGCTTGGACGGCAGCAACACATGACAACTCTGACACACTGAAGGAAAGGGTGACTTAGGCTCCTATGCTGGCATTACCAGACTTTAACCAATGTTTCAAGGTAAAATGTGATGCCTCCGGCGTAGGAATAAAAGCCGTGCTGAGCCAGGCAGGACATCCCATCATCTTTTTCATTGAAAAGATGAATGCGTCTGCGAGGAAATATTTGACTCGCGAGAAAGAATTTTGCGCCATCATAAGAGCTCTAGAGCACCGGAATCATTAACTTGAAAAACAACTTCATATTATTTACAAATCATGAGGCCGTGAAATTCATCAATAGCCAGAGCAAGCTGAAGGGCTGACACACCACCTGGGTAGAATTTCTAGCCTTATTTAGTTTGAGCTTAAACACAGGGCGGGAAGACAGAACCGCGTAGCAGTTGCAATGAGTTGTCGACATCTATTGATCACATCGATACAGATGCGAGTTGGGTGCTTCGAGGTCATGAGGGATCTATATGAAGTAGACGAAGATTTCAAAGACATCTGGGAAAAATATAAGGAGAAGCCAATGTGTCAGTATTATCGAATAAATGGATACTTGTTCCATCAGAATCAGTTTTGCATTTCCCCATGTTCACTAAGAGAAGTCATTGTCCACGAGGGCCACAGTGTAGGATTAGCACGTCACTTCAGTAGGGACAGGATTCTCACCCTCTTAAAAGAGTTTTTTTTTTTTACCCTAAATATCGAGAGATGTGGAGTGACATGTCAGGCAGTGCAAGACTTATCACCTGGCAAAGAAAAAGGCTCAAAACGCAAGATTATAAATGCCACTTCCAGTATCAAAGGCACTATGAGTGGACGTTAGTACGAATTTCATGGTGGCAATCCCAAGGACTCAGAGGAACAAGAACTCCGTAATTGTTGTGGTAGATAGATTCTCCTAAATAGCCCACTTCGGACCCTGTCACCAGACACTAGATGCCTCTCACATCGTCGATATGTAGTTCAGAAAGTTTGTAGGGTTGCATGGAATTCTCAGGAACATCACCTCCAACAGAGACGTTAAATTTCTAAGACACTTCTAGAGGACACTATGGGGAAAGCTTGGCACCAGCTCCAATTCAACTCAGCAGTTCATCCACATACAGATGGGCATATAGAGGTAGTAAAAGGGAGCCTCAAAAATCTTCTACGGCGCTTCATAGGGAAAAATATAAAGGAGTGGGATCTTATCTAGCCCAAGCTGAATTTGCTCATTAGATCCATAAGTCAGACTAATGGACACACTCCCTTTGAGATTGTGTACGGATGCAATACGCTCATCCCATTTGAGTTGGTATTGCTCCTGCCATCCCCAAAAATCAACGAGGATGCCACAGAATGGCTTCATGAGATTCAAAAGCTCAATGAAGACATTGGCAAGGAGATTGCTAAGCATAACCGCAAATATCAGGCACAGGCAAATAAATCCAAGAAAAAAGTAACATTCCAGAAAGGCAACCTCGTATAAATTTAGTTAAAGAAGGAAAGATCCCCCATTGTATCATCGGGAAGCTTAAGCTGAGAGCAGATAAACCTTTCAAAGTACTTCAGAAGCTAAATGACAATGCTTACAAGATCGACCTACCTTAAGACTACAACGTTTCAGCCACATTCAACGTCGCCGACCTGACACCGTACTTTGAAGAGCCCGGAGCTTCGACAAATGAGGTCGAAGCTTCCCTAACCCCGGAAGACTAATGTGGGGCGCTAAAAGGCGGCCCTAAGCGGTGCGCTGAAAGCAACCCTGACACGGGGTGCTAAAAAAAAAACCTGCCAGCTGGCTGAACTGGTTGGCAAGTTAGCTCACAAGCATGGACCGGTCCTGACAGAACATTCGTCGGTTGAGCTGGGATTCGAGAGCTTTGTAGAGTGGGCGAGACTACAGCCCCTCCTTGTGCGCTCTTCCCCTTTTGGAAAGCCTTTAATGGTTATTTCCTAGAGTATTCCTACCCTTCCTTTTGTGTGGGAGTTTCCTTTCTTATTTCTTTCATTTTCTCCCCCAATAGAAGTCTATATACTAATGTTTCCAGAGAATTAGGGGGCAATTCTTTGCAAATTTCATATTCCTATGCGGTTTATTCTCCCTTATCTAGGGTTGTATCCAATGAGGTGGTGGTGCACCGGCTGTATGCTACTCTGAAGTGATGTTGCATCTTCCCTTTTACCCTTAACTAACCTTTCTCCTTTTCTCCACTCCAACTTCGGCCTCCGCATACTTCATCCTAACACCTGGTCGCCCTTCCCTAAAGCCTACTCTTGCCGTTAAGTTTTTCGAATTGCACCTTAAAGCCCTGCCACCCCTTCCCTACAGCCTACCCGTACTGTTCTATCATCCGACCTACACCCTAACACCCTGCTGCCCCTTTTTAAGCAACCTATCTTGGTTTCCAACCCGCCAACCAGCACCCTAGCCCACTTACCTGACCACTGAAACCCTCTCCTAACAGACCCAACCACCACAAACCCTTAGCCATACCTCACTACATTGCTGACACCACCCCCGCTCTTGAATCTCCTCTTACGAGCCCTAGTCAGAGATTAGTCTGTCGTTGTTATTCTCCTTTTCATTATCGTGTTGTAACTCTATGTCTATATTAATAAAATTTTATTTTCTATGTTTTGATAACTCCCGACTAGTTTCAATATCAGATCCTTAGAAGCCTTAAGGGACGGTGCAGTCGCCAAAGGGATCGATGCATCTCAGACCACTGTCGAAAATCCTTCAACCTAGGAGATTAGGACAACTTTATCACTAGCAACGGGCCGACGAAAGCTTAGACGAATGAGGTCGAAGCTCCCCCAACCCTAGAAGCCTGATATGTGGCTCCTTAGGAGGGTTGAACTGGCTAGTTCAGAAGAACCGGCTTACCCAAGAAAGGAAGGGGCGGGGGGGGGGGGTGTGGGTGTGTGTGTGTGTGTGTGTGTGGGGGGGGGGGGATGCATTCATGTTTATGGGATAAGATTATAGCCCAAAGGGAGGGGCCTCCCCACATAAATATTAACTATATATAAAGATATATGTTTTTTTCTTTTGTTAGGGTTCAATTTTGATTGAGTTTTCTATGAAGATAGTTGTCGGTATCTGATTTCTCCATACCTACGGTTGTATCTGAGGACAGGGTTGTCTGATTCATGTTTATGGGCTAAGATTATAGTCCAAAGGGAGGGGCCTCCCCACATAAATATTAACTATATATAAAGATATATGTTTTTTTTCTTTTGTTAGGGTTCAGTTTTGATTGAGTTTTCTATGAAGATAGTTGTCGGTATCTGATTTCTCCATACCTACGGTTGTATCTGAGGACATGTTGTGCTCTAGTTGCATCCTGCTCAGAGGTGGTGGCTATCTCCCCGCACCATGCACTATTCCTTGGCCAAGCACTGCCCTTCCACCAGCAGCCAGCCTTTTTCCTGTTTTCCCTGCCATTAGCCTTAATCCTCTCTCTTCCCCTTCTGCTATCAACAATGTGGTGAAACTGCAGCCTGATTGGTCTTTGGGAGATATCCAGACATTAGCCCAAAAAGTCGAGAGACGGAAAAAAAAGAGCACGCAACCAACACCAATCTAGCAACCACCCGCATTTGGAGACATCAACAAGAGAACGCCTCACGGAGTGGAGAAACTGATTCAGATAAGGAGGAAGCCACCCCGAGTGACAAGCCCGAGAAAAGTTGCATGCCTACTACAGTCCACGCTAGAAATGCTTCAGATACCATGGATCGCATCTAGTTGTCCAACGAGCCGAGTTGTATCTTTTATAGAGCAAGGCAAAATAGAAGTTAGCAACGAGGAGGCAACTGCAAAACAGGGTGAACTGTATCATCTTCCAATGTATGAAGGTGTGATGCTCATGGCTTGACGATCCTACAGAAAGAGGATACAAGGGATCCACAGTCGCTTCACCACAAAAAATTCTACAATCATTAAACTGTAAACGGGAAGGTATGCAACTTCATCATCCATTGAGGGAGCAGCAAGAATGTGACATCTATGTAGATGGTACAGAAATTGAGCCTCGTGACTAAAAGGTATTCAGATATATACTCTAACGTGGCTAAACAAGAAGAACAAGTTCAGCACTGACCGGAGGTGACAAGTGGAGTTTTCAATTGGAAGTTAGCCACAGAATTAGGTGTGGCGTGACATGGTACCCACGGATGCCAGCCACCTTTGTTAAGGAGAACATGACCATTCCACCTTAGGACTCAACACGATAGATTCAGAAACACTTACTCTGTCATCAAATATAAAAAACACTGATAAGACTGAGACAACAATTTCAGAAAAGAGACAGCCACGACAGATCTTTTTAGGACATCATGATCGATACCTTATCACCATGGCCACCACTTTCGGGGAGGTTCAGGTTATCCTTTCTTTAGAGTATGGTGGATTACTTTAGAAGACTCTAGCAAAATAGTCGTGACACACAGGCTCAAGCCAAACCAATATTGAGCTCCCAAAAGATTGGATCAATATGGATGTTTGTTCGCAAGGAAATACTCTTAGGTTCCTTAGGAGACAATGCAGTCGCCAGTGGGATCTAGAAACTTCTTAGACAACTGTTGAAAAGCCTTCAGCCCTGGGAGGTTACAACTTCATCATCAGCAACGAACAGACAGAAGCTTCGACGAATGAGTTTGAAGCTTCCCAACCCTGGAAAACTGACGCTGGTTCCCTAGGGGGGGCTGAAACGGTTAGTTCAGCTAAACCAGTTCAACCAAGAGGGAAGCAAAGTTGGCCAATCCAAGTTTATAGGCTACGAATATCGTCGAAGGTGACAGGCTTGCCCCTCCATGTTATCTACTATATATATATATATATATATATATATATATATATATATATATATATATATATATATATATATAGAGAGAGACAGAGACAGAGACAGAGAGTTTTAAGTTTGGATTAGGTTTTCTACCAAGACTGTCATCAGCCTCCGGTTTTTCCCTACCTAGGTTTTTCCCTACCTAGAGTTGTATCTGAGGACGGGTAGTGCTCCGGCTATATTTTGTTCTGAGGTGGTGACTCCCTCCCCGCATCCCACACAATTCCTTGCCCAAATCACAACCGGTTCATTCCCTATTTTCCCTGCCACCAACCTTAATCCTCCATCTTGCGCTTGTCGCTGCCCCATACAATCACACCAACCTGCTGTCGAAACTCCCTTTCCTACCATCCTGCTTGGTACCGCGAACTCCCCACCATCTAGCCAGCGCACCCCCCCCCCCCTCTTTTCTTAGAAATTATTGCTGCCACCCCTCAACACATCTTCCATTGATGCCATCCTATTATTCCAGGAACCGCAGCCTCCAAACACCACTTATCTGTTGTCCAGCAGCCATATAGCCCTGTCGTCTTGGGCCCAGGGAGTTGTTGTTGTAACCTATTTAAATTTAAGCAATAATATTTGCATTTCATTGTGCTTTGGGTTAAATTCAGGTATCAGTATTTGTTCGGCATCTTCCTCATCTTCTTCCATTTGGTAATCATGTCACTTCGCTTCTTAGTCTCTACAACTTTTCCATCACAAGGAAGCATTCTTTTTCAATTTGATGGTCGTGTGCTTCACCCACCCTCTTGTCATTTGGCACCTCTTTATACTTGAAGTTTATCTCAACCAACTACAATCATTTGATGAAATCAACTAGATCCATCCCTACTTCGTGTCATGAAATAGCCCGAAAGGCTCAATTTCTCAATTTCAAGCAAGTGCAACAATTATAACATTTTGTTGGTTTAAAAGTGGCGCACGCATAGCGTGAGGTCTCACAGAATGTGAATTCTAGAGTGGGATGCATGGATCCATGCTTTTGCATTGCAGATTATATTCGGGAATTCAACTAATAACTTCATCATAGTAGAGGTAAACAAAGCATTGCTCCGAAGCCCACTCTCTGCCAAACAAAACATAAAGAAAAGCTTTCAAAACTCTAGTACTGATCTGTGTTTCCCTATACAAGAGAGGCAATCTTGATTAAAAAATCTTAACAGTCGAGAAAACCATCAAATCCAGAGAGCAAATTTCTCTGATAGCAAGGATTGGAGGTAAAGGAGAAAAATATAAAGCATTAAAGATTGTGACATATTTTTTGCTTCCAATAAGAGGTACTGGAACATTTTAGAATAGACTAAAATATAACAACGCAAGAGATGGGATATGAAATCAAGTCTACTGGTGTAGAAAGCTTAATAAAACATCTAGCAGAAATTTATCATCATAAGATTCAATAAAAAATTAAATAGAACCTTATAATCATAAAGGTCACTGCCTGCATAACCGCTGCTTTCACTCAGTTTTCCACTAAGCACACGTTCATGATCCACCACATTCATCTGTGAATCTTTATCCTTTTCAATACTGCAGTATCCAGTGTCCTTGACATCTATACTCTCATCTTCGTCAGAATCATCACTATCACTATCTTCACTATGAGAGCCGGGTGATAAAGAGCATCTTTGATAATTACAACCCTGTTCAAGAATCGATATACCGCATGAGTAGAAGCATACAGATACTTATATGAACAAGACGATACAATGATGGCATCAAGGGTGCCCACTAGGGAGAGAATATAAAAGATGTAAAAATTGTTGGCAACACCACAGAAAGCTGCAAAAGAAACCATCTAGAAAAATTGTAATATTCTTAGATGGCATTGTTAAAAAATCAAATTTTTCAAAAATTAAATGCAAATATAACGGCACTTCATACAATATATATTTTAAGTGCCCGAATTTCAGCCATTATAACATCTGCAACTAGTGACAAGCTGCACTGCAGTTTTTTATATCCGTAATGACATCCCTGCCCCACACAAGCCTGTATGCATTGTTATGACAAAAACTGATTGGTGCAGTATTAATGGCTATGTTACAAAAGTTTGTTGTAATTTCACAAGCAGCTCCTTTGAATTTGAATCCGGAAATGAGGAAGCCTCCCTAAAAGTGAGGTGTAGAGTACTTGGAGAGTTTTTGCCCCATTTTTTGAGTTAATAATGAAATTACACATGCTAAAATGGATGACACTATTAAGGGTTCTATTAATAGCGTAGTTCGTAAATAGAAAATGCATAAAGTTGCCAACATTTTTTTCCCTTCGATCATTTTACTTCTTTTTCATTATGGCAACCAACTAATAAATCACATTCAAAATTTATTATGCGTGATGAAAAATATGCGAGAACAAGTTTCTCTATTCTTCTAATAGAAGGTGTTGGATATGAAGAAACCATGAGTTTTATTGTTCATTTCTCTACGTTTTGATATATATGAAACTTAGGATAGCTTTATAGCAAAGTAGGGCTGAAATCCCCATCTCATCTAGTCACTGACTGAAATTAATAAGTACCAAACAAAAAATGTTTAAAAAAAACAAGTAAAAAATAAAATAAAAAAGATTTAAACTAGCTGTCCAAAATCTCTATTTATTCAAAACATAAAGTTCTTACCATATAAATAAATATTTTCAGATTCTTCCATATATGAAAGAGAGAGGTGAATATTAACACAAACTCTTAATTTGGATGCAAACATCAAACATTCTAAGGTTGGAGCTTAAGTTTTCAAAGTTTTGCACATTTAAGAACATTCATTGTTTGGAGATTTGTAAGCATATATAAGAGCTTCATGATTCCTTCCAATGGCTCCTCCTTCATGAAATGACAAAAGATTTTTTCATGTTTTTTTCGGTCTTAATAAACTTAATTCTTTACAATTCTCATAATAGCATTGTTATCACAGGGCATCTCATAGTTTCTCAGCTGACATTTTTAGCTCCTAAACTGCACACATTACTACTACTACTACTTGTCCCTTGCTCTGCAGAGTACCAAGTTCCCTAAAACATAAGTGTATCAGCCCAAAGTTTATCTTCAATTTTGTGTTGATTCAACCCAATCAGTATCAAAAAAAACTTCAACGTCTTTAGTCGAAGCCTTCCCAAAGTAAGTTTCCACATCCAAAATTTTTGTTAGGCATCGTGAAATTCAATATACAACACCCCAAATCTTATTATGTGGGCATTGTAAAATTCAATATACAACACACCAAATCTTCTTATGTGGGACTATTCATGAAATAACTCATCATACTTGTGAAGAAATTGATATCCATCAAATGTGAAAAAGGTAAATGAGCTTCCCAATCAATCTCTAAAATCTTCCTTTATCAAGAAGAGTGTCTTCTTTCTTAGCTCTCATCTTTGTTAGTTGATCCATAAAAGTGTGAAGCAATTCGTAAGCGACCAAACATATTTTTTCTTCTTTTTTTTTTTTTTTTTGTAGATCTAATAGATATGAATACTATTACTTGTAAGAATGGATCTAACAAAATACAAATTGATTATTTTCTTATGAGAAGAAGAGATCGTCAAGAATGTAAAGATAGTAAGCTCATTCCAAGTGAGGATTTAACCACTCAACATCGATTATTAGTTCTAGATTTTAAGATGAAGAGTTGTAAAATAAAGAATACTAAGAATCATCGTTTTAGAATTAGATGGGATTACCATAGAAAACACAAATAAAATTATTTTTATGAGTAAAATTCAAGATTTCAAAATTTGGGATGTTCATGAAGAAGCAAATTCTATGCGGGATAAAGTAACAAACACTATTAAAAAAGTGGCAAAAGCTATACTTGAACAATCAAAAGAAAAAGTTTCTATAAATAAAAATAGTTGGTGGTGTAATAATAATGTGCAAGAAAATATAAAATATAAGAAGTTATGTTATAAAAACTGGATTAAATATAAAATCTTAGAGAACTAAGAAAAAATATCAAATGGCCCGTTGGGATTCTAAGAGTGTTGTGATGCTAAAAATTATGTTTTTAGTGATCTTTGTGACAAATTAGATACTAAGGAGTGTAAAAAATATATATATAAACTAGCCAAACAAAAAGAAAAGAAAAGTAAAGATTTAAATCGAGTAAAGTGTATTAAAGAAGAAAATAAAAAAGTGTTTTTTTAAGAAAAAGATATTCAAAATAGGTGGGTGAATTATTTTGATAAACTTTTTAATGAAGTTTCGGAAAATATGATCAACCTTAGTGATCTTAATATCATTAATAATAATAAAATGTTTCATTTTTACCTTCGCATTAGTAAAAAAGAAGTTGAGGAGGCTTTAAAAAAAACCAAGGGTGGAAAGTCTGTAGGAGCAGATGATATCCCGATTGAAGTGTGGATATATTTAACAGATTTGAGAGTTTCTTGGCTTACTAAACTCTTTAATATTATTTTAAAAACTAAAAGGATGCCAGAGGAGTGGAGAAAGAGTATTTTAGTCCCCATTTTAAGAATAAAGGAGATGCACAAGAGTGTGCAAATTATAGAGGAATAAGTTGACGTGTCATACTTTAAAATTATAGGAGAGGCTAATTGAATATAAGTTATTATGTATTACAAAGATTTCTCATAATTAATTTAGATTTATGTCGAGCAGGTCTACTATAGAAACTATACATTTATTGAGAGGTTTGATGAACAAGTTCAAAGATGATAAGGAGGATCTACATATGATTTTTATTGATTTAGAAAAAGCTTACGATAAAGTTCCAAGAGATCTCCTTTGGAGTGTCCTTGAGAGGAAAGGTGTTGATATGACATATTCAAATCATTAAAGATATGCATACAAGAGTTGTTACTTGTATTCAAACAGAAAGAGGACAGACAAATATTTTCTTAATTTTGTTGGTTTACATCAGGGATCGGCTTTAAGCCCAAATCTTTTTGATTTAGTTATGGGTGGTCATACTGGACACTTACAGGAGGATGTACCTTGGTGTATGTTTTTTGTTGATGATATCCTTATTATGGATAAGACAAGAGAAAAAGTTCAAGAATAACTTGAATTATGGAGGTCTAAATTGGAGACTAAAAGCCTTCATTTGAGTAGAACTAAAACTGAATACATGAAATGTAATTTTAGTAGTATTTCTCTTGTTACAGAAATGTAACTATGGGTGATCAAATTATTAAAAGGTGCGAACGCTTTAGATATCTCGGATCTATTGTTCAAAGTGATGGTGATATTGATGGGGATGTTATTAGTAGAATTCAAGTTGGTTTATGTGAAAGAAAAGTACCACTTAGACTAAAAGTACCATTTAGACTAAAAAAAATTTTATAGGATGGTGGTGAGACCTGAAATGTTATATGGCTTTGAATGTTGGCCTTTAAAAGAGAAGCATAAAACTAAGTTGAGTGTTGTCGAGATGAGAATGATTAGGTGGATGAGTGGCTTTACACTTAAAGACAATATGCGAAATGAATATATATGTGATAGGGTTGGTGTAGCTCCAATGACGGACACAATTACAGAGAGTCGCCTTAGATATTTGGTCACATTAAACGTCGATCATCTGATGATCCGATTAGAAGAGTAGGTGTTTTAGATTTGTCTTATGTTAATAAAGGAAGAGGTAGACCTAGGACGACTTGGGCATATTGTATAAAAATGATCTTAATTTATTAGAATTAAATGAAAATATGACACTAAATAGGACGCAATGGAGAAAAAGGATTCATGTAGCCGACCCCAGTTAATGGGATAAAGGCTTTGTAGTTGTTGTAATAGATATGTTCATTGGCCAATGAAAACAAAAATTCCTTGAAAAGCTCTTCCATGCCAAAAAAAGACGTTTGAGTTGACCCAAGCCTTTAATCCTAAACTCAATATTAACACGGCTTTTCCATCTATTCATCGTTTGGATCAACACCAATGAAATCAATGTCATTGGTATATGCAACTACAATGGTCTTTTTTTCCTTCCGGATAAAAAAAAATAAAAATTGAAGAATAGTGTGATATGGTTAACATTATGTCATTACCATTTTTGTGAATTTATCAAACTATGCACATGGAGATTGCTTAAAGCCATGTATTTACTTTCGAAAGCTTGCAAATTTTATTAGCTCATTCTTAAGTTTCAACCTGGAGGATTTTCGTTCATTTTGAAAATCACCATTAAAGTACATTTTTTATCTCTAGTTGATGCAACGGTTAAAGTTGAGTTTTGTTATTGAGGACAAGATATATGTTTGTCTATTGAGAAAAGGATACTTTCATAATCAATTTCAAACGATGGAGCGAAACCTTTCACAATAAGTCGAGCGCTGAAATTGCCCACTTTATCCCATGCATTGTGCTTGATAATGAAAATCTACGTGCATCCCCACTAGACTTCTTCCTTTGGATGGATATGAGATTCCCCAAATTTTAGTTTGCTTTGGTGTTTTGATTTCATTAATAATAGCTATCTTCCACTTGTGTAACTGAGAGCTAATTGCATGCAATTTCAAATCTATAAATATATCATAGTGATGACAAAGAATCGTAAGTTGGGAGACAATCACTTCATAGAAAACAATGAAATATATTAAATGTGGAGTACGCGATCTTGCACCCTTTCTAACACCAATTGGTAATGAAGATCATTAGAAGGCCCGAAAGAAACAGATTTTATGTTAAGTGTTATCCAAGCAAGTTTTGAGGGTCTTTAGAGTTTATTATAATTCGATTTTAGTTCGTTTGAGTTTTCCACTTCCCTGCACAAAATCACTTCCTAGTTTGGCATTTCTTGTGTCCTTGAATTTGAGTGTTTAGTTGTGAGTGCAGTCGTAGTTCAGGATTGAGATTGAATGGTGATTGTTTGAGGTTGTTTGACATTCTTTATTTTCCTAAAACCAATATTCTTGTGAAATATTACTCTCCCCCTAAATTGAAATTTTAGGATGGTAGATTTGATTTTCAAAGAATTGCACATCCATGAAGTTGTAGAACATTCCTTTTATTGGTAACTAACCTTTCTAACTCAGAGAATATCTAAGGAATATGCATTTAAAAGATTTTGGTTCTAACTTGCTTTGACGTTTTCAACAATGTTTTCAAAACCGCGCTTCGAAGCGTGCTTCAAATGCAAAGCGAAACACGTTACATTCTGATATCGGAGTTAATTCAAACCACAATAGGGAAAGCAAGTATTATTACCAAAAGCAGGATTAAAATTAAAGATACTTGAAATAGGAAAAACAACACACAAATATTCCACTAGGGCGAGGGTTCAAAGGTGATGGGCTACGGTTCTAGTATGTGGAAACTTTGAGGTATATGGGGTTGGTTGTTCGAGAGTTAGCTAAGGTAAGTTTATGCAGCTCGACTGTGGCTGAGAAATCAAAAGGGAGGGGGGAAGGCGGCGACAACAAGCGGAGTAGGGGTGCAGAGCTGTCCGGTGCTTGGGCAACAAGCTAGTGGCAATGAGAAATTTAGGAATGGCGGCAGCAAGGTAGGGTGGTTGTAAGGATGGCTAGGAAGGTAGGGGTGCGCCACGCAGGATAGGGGCTAGGGGCAGTAGCAAGTAGGAGAGGAAGGGATACACACCACCTCCAAACGAGTTATAGTCGGAGCACCTCCCCATCAGATACAGCCCTAAGAAGAGAAGAGTGATGCGGACAATCGTCCTGACATGAATATGAAAGGAAAACCTGACTTAAAACACAATAAATAATGTATACATAATTATAAGGTAAAGAGAAGTGGGCCCCACGCCAATTAGGAGGGAAACCCAAGCTTGGATGGACCGGTTGGTCCTTCCCTTATTTGGATGAAATCGGTCCCAGACATACACAACATTTGCCGCACGATAGGGGCAGTGACGCCAAGTGTCATTCACCTAGGATTGGAGGAAGGTGTAGCAAGCAAGATAGGAGCTAGGACGACAACAAGGATAAGAGGGAAGGATACACACCAACTCGGGAAGAGTTACAACCAGAGCACCTTGTTGTCAAACACAACTCAAGGAAGAGAAGTAACGTCCACAGTTGTCCTGGCATAAACCTGAAAGCAAAAATCTGACTTAAAACACAAAAAATAACATATATATAGTTCTAGAATAAAGAGGAGTGGGTTTTGCTTTAAATAGGAAGGAAACCAAACTTGGAAGGACAAGTTGGTCCTTCCCCTAACAAGACCGAACTAGTCCGAGACATAAGCGACACTTGCAACGCGACAAAGGCAGTAACGCCTCGCGTCAATCTCCTGAGGATGGCAGAGCTTAAATCCCATATGTCGAAGCTTTTGTGTCCTTATATTATGGATACAAATATGCCACGTTGAAGGTAGTCCACATGTTGTAATCCCCTGGCAAATCAAGCTTGAGAATTATGAATGGTCTGTCTGCTATTGGAATGAGTTTTTCGAACAATCCCATGGGAAATCTCTCTTTCATCAACCCAATCTACACTAGCTCTCCTTCCAGAAATGTCACCTTCTTCCTTATTTTATTGGCTTGCGCTTGGTACTTATGGTTACGTTCGGTGATCTCCTTTCCCACCTTCTTGTGTAACATCTGAATCTCTTGTACTTAGCATCTGCACTAACCTCTAACGTAGGGAGCAGTGGTACTAACTCAAGCAGAGTTAGTGGGTTACGTCTATACACAACATAAAAAGGCATGTGTCCCATAGTCTAGTTTCCGGACAAGTTATAAGCAAATTCGGCATGGGAAAGGAATGGGTCTTACTACTTGATGTTCTTTCCTATGCCTAACGAGACTCTTGAGCTGAGTGAACATATAACCATCGTCTCATTAGCGCAAGGGTCTTGTCTCTACCAAAATGATCCACTAGTCATTTGTTGTGACTCTCCCGAATGATGGCTTCCCTCAACGAACATCTTAGCACACACAACCAGTTTTGATGGGACACTTAACCATCATCTACATAGTATGGCCCCTGTGTCCCTCCTGACACTCCTCCAAAAAATCCTTGAAATCCTCTTTTGTCTATACAACTTCACGACCTCAAATCTCACAAATTTGAATTGCATGGAGGTAAGCAGCAAATGGCAGTGAATCAAATCATCTGCTACCTGATTCTGACTTCCTACCTTATACTTAAGCACGAACTAGAATGATGACAAGAACTCAACCGAAGACACGTGCCTGCCTTTCAGCTTCCTCTGGCCATTCAAGGATCTCAGTGTCTCATGATCTGTGAATAAAGTGAGCTTACTCGTAAATAGGCAGTGGCTCCAATTTTGGAGAGCTCTCACGATGGTATAAAACTCCTTGTCATATATCGAATATTTTCTCCTAGACTCATTCACCTTCTCTCTGAAGAAGGCTATGGGGTTGCCTCTTTGCCTCAGTATTACTCTAATCCCTACATTTGAGACATCACAATCCACCTCGAACAACTAACTGAAGTCCAATAATGCCAATACAGGTGCATGAGTCACCTTCTCCTTCAGAGTATCAAAATTGGCCTCAGCTGCCTTTTGTTCATTGGAAGTACTCCTTTTACAAAATTTTTGTCAAGTTAGCCATGATGGCGTTGAAGCTACCTATAAAATGATTTCAACCCTAAAAACTGTCTCAACTTGGTAAAGGAATATGGGAGCGTCCAACTCAGGATAGCCTCAAACATTGCAAGATTCATTTGAATGCCTGCACAATATACAATATAGCACAAAAAACATACATCTATTGTCAGGAAGTGCCACTTCTTTGGGAGGGAATATGGTTACTCCGATTGCAAAAACTCGAAGACCGTCCTTAGATACTATAAGTGCTCCTCAGATCTGTTGTATACAAAACATTCACCAGCACGAACTTCGATGTGAGCCCAAAACATTTGATTCATCAACCTAATAAACATGTCGGGTGTATTGGACAACAAGAAAGGAATGACTGTCCACTTGTATAATCCGTTCCAGGTCTTGAAAGCGGTCTTCCACTAGTCCTTTGATATTCAACCTGATTTGGTGATATTCATTTCGTAATTCAGCCTTGGAAAAGATAATGACTTCATGTACTGATCCAGGAGGTCATCCAAACTAGGTGTGTAAACGAACCGAACATGAGCGAGCTCAGGCTCACCTCTTGTTCGGCTCATTTATATTTTGAGCTCAAAAAGTGTGTTTGTGTTCGGCTCGTTTACTTAGCGAGCCGAACACGAGCTGTTAACGAACAAATATTCGTTTTAACAACCCTAATTACAAAACCATAAGATGTTAAGGGTTGGGGTAAGATTTAAAAATTATTGTTTATATTAAAACATCACTTGAATTTAACTTAATATTTTTATTATATTTTCTTAATTAATACTTTTAATTGATTATAAATCTTTGTAGCCTTGTAGTCAATTAAATTTTTAAAAAATACTACTCATCAATATATATATATATATATATATATATATATATATATATATATATATTTGATGAATAATATTTCGAGCCAAAACGAGTCGAACATGAACGAACAAATCTTTGTTCGTGTTCGGCTCGTTAACTTAGCGAGCGAGCCGAACACGAGTTGTTCGCGAACAATGAGCCCTTTTGACAGCCTAATCCAAACAAGATATAGGAAACCTATATTTGATGGTGATTATGTAGATTGCTCGATTATCAATGCACATCACGATCCGTCTTTTAGGCACCATAAAGGCGGGGATAGCACACAAGTTGGTGCTCTCTCTAACCAAGCCTCTCATAACAAGCGCATGTACCTATCGTTATAATTCTTCATACTCTACAGGTCTACATTTAGAGGTGGATCTGTTTGGCAACACAGATCAAGAGATGAGATCTATGGCATGTTCAATATCCCTCAGTAGTGGCAAACAATTTGGAAAGCTGTCAATCATTACGTCTAGAGAGTCAACTAGTTTCGGTTATATAGGCTCTGGTATCTCAATCTCCTCCTCAGTTCCCTCTAGCATGCCTAAGTCATCCCACTAGAGCTACTTGTACTGACTGCATAAAGGTGGCTAGTGGGACTACAGTCTCCTATGTGATTTTTACTCCTCTCGAGTTCCTGATGAGCGAAAGAACTATAAGTCTTTCACCTTCCTTTAAAACTTAAGTGTTCTTGAACCAGTCGTGTTGGGCCTTGCAGTCGAATTGCCATGACCTCCCCAACAAAATATGGCAATTATTTATGAGTACCACATCGCAACACATGCTATTATAGTTGGTCTCCAATAGAAAACTCAACCATGCACTGTTGGTCCACACATTTCATTTCCTAATTTCAACCGAGAAAACAAATAAATTTGAGAGGATACTTCTGCGTGGCCAAATCTAGCTTCTTTACCATTAAGCTAGATACCATATTCTAAAAGCTCCCACCATCAATAATCATGTTGCAGGCCTTCCCTCTCACAGTACACATGGTGCAAAAATTGTTATGCCTTAGCCATGAATGATCCTTCCACGACTCAGTATGTAGGACCCTGCTTATAACTAGCATCTGTTGAGAATTGAATCTTATTTAGGGTCCTATTAGAAAAAAGACTATTTAAAAAGTATATGGGATTATTTGTAAAGCTTTGTAATACCCTATTAAAGTCCATATTATGAATATACAGATGAGTTTATTGAAGCAATTACTTCATTATGGTATCAGAGCCCTAGCTCTAGTCGTTGGTAGGGATCGGACGTATAGAGACCTGAAACTTCCTCTTCCTTCCTCTGTGTCTTCGCGAAACTGGACAAAGCAGCCAATTTTGGACAAAGCGACGGTGACTAGAGCTAATTGGGATGCTAACGACGGAATCACAGCTTGAAGCTTTGAAATACAGTCATGATTGGAGCTACTCAGGGAGGCCACAACGGGAACCAAGAAGGCAACAACGTGATCGCAACTTAAAGCTTTGCAATACAATCACAATTGGAGCTACCCAGAGGCCACTACGGTATCGCCGTGATACATTCATGATTAGAACTAACTGGGAAGCCAACAACAAGATCGCGTGATACAGATGCGAAGGATGTGTGATCTGATCTGGGCGATCTAGGCTTGCATCAATATGATTAAAAATACCAAAAGAAGGAGATAGCGCGGAAGGCAAAGAATTGGAGCTTCTAGGGAAGATAGCTCCCAAAATTCTGAAGATCTTGGTCAAGCTCATACAAGAGCTAGCGTCTCGATGGATCACTACCTCAGCACATGCTTCGACACGTGTAAGCTAGATCTCCCTTTTGTGGATCTAAAGCTTGATGGGTGAACCACATATTTGACTTGCTCGCGTCAGGTTGAGGCAGCTCGAGTAGAGAAGATACTAGAGGGATATTTGACCGAAGACGAACCAAAGAGTGACGGTGCTGATTATAATTGGAGGACCACACACGCCTTAAACTACACCTAATTGCTCAACTTCATAGTTCTATCAATTACATCCTCAATAGATGGCATTCAAAAGGTGAGGGGCATCTGGGCAATGCTGAAAAGATTAATGCAGAGTCATAGATTTATGTGGAACAAGAAAACCACATGAGGGTGTTCAAGATTTGGCGTGAGAAAGAAACGGTAGTACAGTGTGATAGATCGATTTAAGAATAAGACATAGATTTGGAGCGACTATGGGCAGATCTTGATCACTTCTCACTGATGTCGAGTTGTGGTGATCTGGGGTGCAAGAAAGAGAAGATTTTTACACAGGCGAGCACTATGTAGCTTCTGGCCCATCTGAATCGGACTTTTGATCAGAGGAGATCAGTCCTCCTAGCTCAGTGACTATCCCTTCACTGGATGAGGTCATTGCTGCAATAATACAGGAGAAGAGTCGCATGAAGCTACACTCTGAGCCGAGTGGACTTTCGAATGCATAATCAGCTTTAGCTGTCTCGAGCTCTAGTATGATATGTGTCTAGGGAAGATACGCAAGTGCTACAACTATGGTGAAGTCGGGCATCTAGGCAAGACCTGTCCTAAGGCACTTGAAGATAGAGAGATATAGGTGGATGTAGATGGGGTGGAGGACATGGTCGTGGTTGGGGTGATCGAAAAAATGGAAAAGGTGGTTACGGGGCAAATCTGATAAAAGCATATAAGGGAGAGACAACGGTGATTTTTACCAATGAGAATCATGAGTGTTTGGAGTGTTGAAGAGGAAGCAAAAAGCAACGGGATATGGGGCTAAGGATACTTCCAACTAGTCGTTATCAAAGGGTAACATTGCAACTTATGCTTACCCTCATAAAGATACTTCTGGTACACATGCTCTTGCCTCTATTTCCACCACAGAATCATCAAAATGGATCGTAGATTTTGGTGCATCTCGATATGTGATAGATACAGCTAAAGAATTTTTTTCCTATACACCCTTAACAGTATCAGAGAGGATCCAAATTGCTGATAGTACAATATAGTTTGTAGTAAGGTACAGTGAAGGCTATCAATTATAAAACTTTGTTCAGTGTTTTGTATGCTCCTCCTTTTCCAATGAACCTTTTATCCATTTGTGTCATTATTCTACAACTAAAATGTGTTGCTTCATTTGATATTCTAAAATGTGTTGTTTATTCCAAAGGTGATAATGATATTCCAAGAGAAAGGAACAAGTCAAGCACTAGGGACTGAATCGTAACATAGTGGACTCTGGTACTTGGAATAAGAGGGGATGTACCCAGCTTTGACATCCAAGGTATAGAGTGCTAGAGTATGAGAATCTGTGAGGAGTGTGGAAGATGTGTTGTTATATCACAGATGCATGGGACACTCTTGTATTAGTTTATGAGTCAGTTTTATCCTTATTTATATCAAAAGGCAAATAAACAAATGCTTGTTTGTGATGCTTGTGAGTTAGGCAAGCTTATTAGAAACTCTTATATCAGTTCTGGAAATAGGAGTTCCAGTGTTTTTGAATTGATTCATATTTGGTGTTTGGGGACCTAGTTATACATCTTTTGTGAATGGCTATCGATATTTTAAGACCTTTATTGATTGTTTTCTCATGTTACATAGATATATTTTACAAAAAATAATGGTGATGTACTTATTTGCTTTAAATCCTTTCACGAGTCAATACATACTCAATATGGTGCAATAGAGAAGATATTGAGGTCTGATAATGGGACAAAATAAACCAACAAAGCATTTGGGGAATACTTGTCCGCCCAAAAGATACAGCATCAAACCATATGTCACACACACCAGCACAAAATAATGTAGTAAAGAAAAAGAATAAATATCTTTTAGAGATAGCCCAAAGCATGATGATTGCAATAAATGTTCCAAAACACTCATGGGACAAGTAGTTTAGACAATTCCTCAATTGATCAATACGATGTCCTCGATACTTTTTGATTGAAAGTCTCATTGTCAGATGTTGATAGGAGAAAATAGTGGGATCCACTCATTGAAGGTGTTTGGATGTGTGTTTTGTGCTAGAAAACAAACCATCATTAGGGAAGCTGAATCCCATAGTTGTGAAATGTGTTCCCCTGTTATTTTGTTAAATAGATTGGGTGTATCTGTTAGAGCCCAGTAGAGATGTGTCATTAGAGTATTTGAACCGATCTATACTGAAGAGGTGACCTCATCCATCGGTAACTCGACAGATATTGGATATATGAGGCAAGGAAGATTGAGTGGAAATTGTGAGAGAGTGGTACACGTGTGAACATTGTCTTGTCCTGTGATGTAGGATGAATCAGTTGACAGAAAAATGAGAGACTCAAAGGTGGGGGGATTCAGGCTAAAGGTGAGCTAAAGGTATATATACGAAGGAAACAAAATGAGAGAATGATGCCTGCAGTGCTATTTGTGTCAGCTAGTCCCTAGTCCCTGTCTTTTCTAACTCTTAAGACACCTATATCATCCACTTTCGACTAAGAACTACCATGTGATATGATTCCTCCTTCCCCTAACCACACAACTTTAAGGAGGAACTCTCTCAACAATGCAGGACAACGTCCCGATTGTTTTGGGTAAGAATATGACATTGATAACTTTGTTTCATATTGTAACATATCAACTTTACATGTAGCATTCCTTGCAACTTTAGACATTATATTTATACCCAAGTGTTTGCAGGTTGCTAAGGAGGATCCCAAGTGGAAAACGGCTAGAGCATGAAGAGCTTAGGGCTCTCAATTAAAACCGGACATGGGAGTGTCATTATCAGCAGGAAAAAAAAGCGATTG
The DNA here is from genome assembly GCA_022702705.1 of Papilionanthe hookeriana x Papilionanthe teres. Lineage (NCBI taxonomy): Eukaryota > Viridiplantae > Streptophyta > Magnoliopsida > Asparagales > Orchidaceae > Papilionanthe > Papilionanthe hookeriana x Papilionanthe teres. The sequence goes on from CM040424.1 coordinate 63,035,093, forward strand.
GGTGTATGTGAATCTACACAATGAAGCAAACTCCATAAGGGAAGGTAGAGCGGTACAAAGCAAAACAAGTGGCAAAAGAGTACAGTAAGACATGAAATTCACTATGATGAAACATTTGCACCAGTAGGAAAGATAAGCACAGTGATGACACTAATTTCTCTACAGTGAATGGAAGGGTGGAGGTTACACCAACTTAATGTGGAGAATGCATTTCTTCATGGCAGGTTACTGGAGAAAGTATATATTGAGATACCACTAGGGTTCGGTACAAGTACAGATAATGGGCAAAGTGTGTAGGCTAAAAAAGTCACTGCAAGGCTTGAAACAGTCTCCACGAGCCTAGAAAGACTGTGATGGGCATGGGATATCATAATATAAATGTCGATTGTACGGTAGTCTTTCGATAACTTAAATGTCACACCACTATACTTACTGTGTATGTTGATGACGTCATTGTCACTAGCGGTCATGAGGCAAAGATTACCCAACTAAAAGTAAGATTGGGCAATGAATTAGAGGTGAAAGAACTTAAACAGCTCAGATACTTTCTTTGGATTGAAGTGGCTCGTAGAGTTGAAGGGGTGGTCTTGTCTCGGAGAAAATATGCACTAAATCTCCTCACAAAAACAAGCCTGCTATGATGCAAATTTGCAGTCTCTCCAATTGACCAAAAGATCAAGCTGAGTGCAGATGCAGGAGACCAGCTGATTGTGAGAGGTACCAAAGATTGGTGGGTCGTTTGATCGATCTGTATCACACCCGACCTGACATCTCTTTTTCAGTGAGCATGGTGAGCCGCTACATGCATGATTCAAGAAAGGGTCATATGGATGTAGTGTATCAGATTCTAATGTACCTGAAGAGTGTACCAAGGAAGGGGTTGCTCTTCAAGAAGAATGGACATGTAGATATTGAGAGTTCTTGTGACACTAACTGAACAAGTATTGCAGATGGCAGAAGATCCACATCAAGATATTGCATGTTCATAAGGGGCAACTTGGTCACTTGAAAAAGCAAGAAATAGTCTATAGTAGTGAGTTCAATAGAAGAGGTAGAGTACATGGCTATAACCTTAGGAGTTGTGACGATATGGTTGAGAGATCTGTTGGTCGAGCTCAAGGTGGACCAAATAACTCAAATGAAGTAGTGCGACAACAAGTCAACAATCAACATTGCAAGCAACCCGCTGCAACATGATAGAACCAAACATGTGGATATTGATAAATTCTTCATCAAGGAAAAGCTAACGAGATACTGAAGCCAAGTCATGAAGCAAATGAAAACAAAGTGGATGACTGCCTCACTAAAGAACTTAATTCATTTGATTTATCTAGGTCATGTGACAAAATGAGCTTAGTGAATATATTTTGCCCATCTTGAGATGGAGTGTTGAGAATTGGAGAATATATAAGAATTCTAGGGGTTTAAATGTAATACATTATAATACCCTATTTAAGCTCATGTTATTAACGTATAATGAGTTTTTTGGAGCGGTTATTTCATTAGCATCACTCCCTCATCTCCCGGGAGTTAATGTTCTCATCTTGAGCCTCTAATGTTTCCTCCCCACTCACTTCCTCGATGGCACATTGCTCAGTGAAAGAAACAACTCGGCTTGTAGGGTAGTTGGAGGCTATGTCCGTAGTCATGCCACATAAAACATTTCTAGATGGGAGTGTTACTCTTCTTGAGCTTCTTTCCGCTCAGAACTATATTGTAATTCTCTTGTCCAGTCTTTGCAATTCCTCTAGATGTAAACTTGTTGATAGTTTCAGCTGTAGATGGTCTGTATGAGGGCAAATGTCTGCTTTGTTTCAATTCTCTCCACTTTCAAAGCAAAAATCTAAAGATCTCCCAATGACCAATATGGAGTTACTGATAACTAGCTTAAGACCTCCCAAATACTTGGCTATTGTATGTTCCTCTCGATCGACCAATTCACATTTCATCTGAAGCTGCTCAAACTGTCGTGAACTCCTCCACTAATAGGCCTCTTTGTTGTAGGTGATGGAACCTCAGATACATATTCTGACAAATGTGAGAAAATGAGAATTTCCTCTACACCTTCATCTTCTCCCATTTGGTAATCTTATCGCTTCTTTCTTTCTTTGCCTCTACAAATCTTCCCACCACAAATAAGCACTCATTGTCCAATTTGATGGTCCCGAGCTTCACCCTCATGTCTTCTGGCATCTCCTGTACCAAAAGATTCCCTCAACAAACAGCAACCATCGAGAAAATCATCTCGGTCCCTCCCTCCTTCGAACACTAATTGATCCACTTTTACTCTATGTGTTCTATACGTCACCTCTTCTCTTTGCCTCCTTTGATAATGAATTCTAAAGCTTCGTGGTCTGTCCTCTTCTTCACTGAAGTTCTCCCTATGAAAGGGTTTCAAATTCTCGTCTCTCTCTCTTCTTCAAATAAGAGTATATTAATAGAATATAATTTTCTCCTGGGTCCATTCATCAATCTCCGCAAGCCTCTGCTGATGTCCACAGATCTCTCATTGTATTTATTCCAAGGTAAGTTTCAGTATATGTCTCTTTGGTGGCATGATTAGGGGTTTTGGATTGGTGGGAGTAGAAATGGATATTAAAATGGGGAACATAAAAAATTTTAAAGATGGTGGATGTAGGTTAGGGGTATTGTGGATGCTAGGAACCCAAAGAGAGAAATAGCATTAGGTAGCTCTAATATCAAATGATATCGAAGTAAACCTAAACAATAACAGAGAAACCAAATATTATTACTCAAAGTAAAATAGGGTTACAATAAAAAACATTTGAAATAAGCAAAACTACACAAAAACAAATACCCCACTATGGCGAGGTTCAAAGGTGGTGGGTTGGGGCTCAAGGAGGTGAAAACTGCAATGTATATGTGGTTTGATTGGTCGGAAGGCAGGCCTGCAGCTGAACACTGGTGAAAAAACCGAAAGGTGGGTAGGAAGGTGGCGGTAGCAAAGGGAGTAGCGGTGCAAGGCTGTCAAAAGGTTGGACAACAAGCTATGCAATGGTGAGGAAGTTTGGGAAGGGAGGCAACCAAGTTAGGGTGGCTACAAGAATGGTTGGGAAGGCAGGGGAGCAACAAGCAAGACTGAGGCAGCAGCAAGCAGAAGAGGAAGGATACACACCACTGCAGAACGCGTTACAACCGGACCACCTTCTCATCGTCACATATAGCCTTAGGAAAGGAAAAGGGGATGGAAATCTAAAAGCAAAAAATGACCTAAAACATAGTCCTAGCATAAACAGTGGGCCCCACTCCAAACACGAGAGAAAACCAAGTTTAAAATGATACTTGTAAAACATGTAGCGGTGAAACCACTGTTGATCCCTCGTAGCCTCAGTCTATATGATCCGTCAAACCACGAACATCTCGATCTCATTCGATGGCAGCTGGTACTCCGTACCCTCATCCGGGGGCAGTTAGTACTCCTCGCCCCTGCTCTTCAGCTGCCTCTTCGTCGCTCACATCCTCCACTTTACCTTGCTTGGTAAAAAACAACTCGACTCATCGGGCAATTGGAAGCAAATTGTCCAAAATCATGACACCTTAAGCATTTCCTAGTTGGGACTATAATGGGCGTGTTGCTTTCCTCAAATGTCTTCTCACTTTGGGAACCTTTATCATTTTCCTGACCAAACTTCTCTGTTGCCTTAGCTGCACTCCTACTTATGCTTATAACTACTGGTGGTCGTATGAATGCCAAATCGGATTTTTTTTGTCTCTCCACCTTCAGTGTTAAGGTCCAAATGTCACCCAAATACAGTAAGTTTGTAGTTGAGCCATGTTTCTGATGATGAGCTTCATGCCTCCCAAATATTTGGCTATCATATGCTCCTTTGGCTCCGTAAAATCGTATTTCAGCTTAGGCCGCATAAAATTTGTTGTGTACTCATCCATTGATACGTCCCTTTGCTACATTTGGTGTAACTTCAAGAAAAAAATCCTAACAGTAGTGTGGGGGCAGGTAATGTCACTGCAACTCCCTCTTCATCTTGTCTCGGGCAGTAATATTACTCCGTCCTCTATTTATCTCCCTCTTCAGATTCTCCCAGCACAAATAGACACTCTTTTTTAGCTTGAAAACAACAAGCTTCACTTTTAGATCACCTGGCATTTCATTGTAATCAAAAACCCTCGCAGCGGTCTACAATCACTCTATAAAATCATCCATATTCATCCCACCCTTGAAATCTGATATGTCCACTTCATTCACCTTGTGCCTCTATATACTCTAACAACCGCTTCATCTTTGTATCCTCTAATACGCACTTCTTATATATATCCTCTAACAGGCACTTTATCTCTATATCCTCCAACAGGCCCTTCATCTCTTGGCTTCCTATGATATTGACATATTGTATCTCAAAATGTCATGATCTGTCTTCTTTTCCACTATAATCATCGTTACAAATAGGATTTAGGATTTCCTCTCTCTCTCCTCTTTGGATCTCACTATCACGCTCGATTATGACCCCTTGGGTCCTTTTCTCATGCTCGACGAGCTGTCATAGCACTCAGCGAAATTTCCTCTACATCTCGTCCATTATAAACTACAAATCAAGTTCCACCGATTGCCTCGGCAGCATGATTATGATTTGGGTGTGCGTAGGTGAGATAAGGAGCATGGGTGTGATGTAAGGTAGGAAGAAACAAAATTTTTTGCTCAGGATGTGGGGGATTTAGGTGACTAGGGATAGGCTAGCTCTAATACCAAATGATACCGGAGTTAACCAAAACACCAACGAGAATTGTAAATTTTATTAATGAAATCAATTGGAGATTATAACCAACACACTTGAAAATAGAAAACAACAAAAGGAGACGACACTAACTCAAATTAGGGTGTAGAATAAGGGTGGTGATGTTGCAGTTTAAGAAGAAATAATGGTAAGGTTGGCTAGCTAGTGAAGGCAGCAAATTGGGGAAATGGTTGATGGTGTGGAAAAATGGATGTGAGTAGAAAAGGGAAGTGGCAACAAAAGGGTCGGCTAAAGTTGCAAGGACGCCGCAAACGGTAGTTGTGGAAAGGGTGGAGGGCTACGGTTGCAGGGGACAACATGGAGGAAGCCGCGACAAGGTTGGGAAGGCGCGGTTGCAGGGGGACAATAGGGCAAAGGTTGCGACATATTTGGCGGATTCTAGTTGCAGGAAGATAGCAAGTAGTATCCCAAAAATCCTGCAACAAGAGATGGTATGACGGCAACGGCGTGGGGGTTGAGAAGGACAGAAGATTCAAGGATAACCACCACCTTAGAACAAGCGATAACAAGAGCGACACTCGCCCTTGGATAAAGCCCTGAAAGAAAGAACTTGAGAAGTCGACAGTTGTCGTGTCAGAAACACAATCAAAATTAGCATATATAGGCCTAGGGTAACTAAAAAAGATATCAATGTAGTCAGGTGATAATCCCACACAAAAGGATTAACAGACCCTCAGAATTATTGTGTTGAACCGATCCATGCAAGAACAAGTTGAACTGATCGAGTCTCGCATTGTGCCCTCAGAATTATTGTACTAAACCGATTTATGCAAAGGACAAATTGAACTAATCGTGTCTCCCGTTGATATCGCATCCCGCACAATAACGTGAGATAAACATATCTCGCGCGACCGCAAGAGATGCCCTGCATTACTAGATACAAGTTGAACCGATCACGTCTCTCCTTAGCTCGATCCAATCAACAATGAAGCACGAGTGAGAAATGTAAGCATGGAAACATGATGCATAAAGGAAAGTGTAGGTTGCTTCAAGCTGACTTTATAAGAGATGGAATGCAAAGAAAATTAATCAAATTTAGTGCTTAGATACCAAATTGAATACTTTTCATACATAAACCTCTGGGGACTTTATAACAAGAGAATCAAAGTCCCTATCATGCATTCATCGATTGCAATTAAAATCTACCCAAAAAAAAACAATAAGAAAAAAATAAAGAAAAACAAGATTCAAACCATTTGTACGTAATCTCTCTTTATTCAAAATATAAAATAAATTCTATATAATAAAATATCATATTTTTTCATCAATGAAAGAGGGGTGATAGGTCTCTCGATTATATAAATTGATAAAAAATGATCTCTTGTTGATTAAATGGAGATCAATTTGCAAGGTCAAGGAACTATATTTGAGTTAATTTTGTATCACAATTTCTACTTGAGGGACGATTATGGATCAATTTTGCATATTGGAACGAATAAATTGGAGATATCTAGCATACTTTACAATGGCATTGGTCACACAAGCATAATTGGGGGATTGTTTCAGGATTAATCTGTAATAATTGTTTAAAAAAAGAATAATAATAAATATATAAATAAATAATAATGATTTACTGATAGGAGCGTCTTTTGGAGATGTATTGTTTGGAAGAATTTAAACAAGCATTTATCCTCTCATTTGCATACAAAAACTGAACGAGATAGAAGCTGGGGACGAATCGAAGCAAGAGATCAAAACAACGAAGGAGAAGCAGCAACGGTAAAAGGAGAAGAGGAAGATTTACCTATGAGAAGGAAGCATGTGCTTTAGTCGTAAGTGAAGGATGAGGGACGACACTCCTTGGGCTTCGATGAAGAAGATGAGTGCTTGTGTGAAGAGAAACAACGCTGCAGACAAGGCAAGAAAAAGACAGGAAGAAGTGAAGTAGAGGCTTCATGTGTGTGAGGAAGTGGAGTCGGCGAAAAAGCAACGACGCTCAATGCAGGCCCATAGCGCAGAAGAAGAGGACGAGAAGAAGGAAGCAGCGACTTGTGCTTAGGTTTAGTTTCATCCTGTGCTTCCTTAGCCAATCGAAGGAGAAGAATTCGGAGGAGAAAGAAGTGTGCAACCCTAAAGATAAGGAGAAGAGAGAAGGAAGAAGATCACAGGTGTTGGTGTTGGAGTCAAGCCACGCTCGAAGGAAAAGGAGCTTTGAGAGTGCAAGGTGAGTTGCAGACCAAAGGTCAAATTACGTAAGATTTTAATTTAGTTAGTTAAGATATATATATATATATATATATATATATATATATATATATATATATATATACATATATATATATATATACATATATATATATATATACATATATATATATATATACATATATATATATATATATAACTGTAAGTTTATTTAATTAAAATTAATAGAAAGTTTATTTGTATTAGGATCAAAACTATTAAGTCCCGAATTTGAGGGAGTAAGGTGAGGCGAACTTCCAAAAGAAGTGAATGAATCGCAGGCATAAAGTGGAGAGTTGAAGCTTATTGAGACTCTATGTTGCGAGTTAAGGTAATTTTTTATATTATAATTATTTATTAAAATTTTATAAACATTAAATTTATATATATTCAAATTATTAATATGAAATTAGGTTAGTTGAGGTCAAGGAAGCTAGTGAGAGAATTTTGTGTGCAAGAGAGGAGATCGATCTAAAAGCTTACAAGCTAAACGTTAAAGCTTAAATTATTATTAGAATTAATAATATAATTAATTAAATTAATATTCTTAAAAAAGTTATTAATTTAGAAATTGTGGAAGGAGGCTATTCAGAATTGAGATTGGTAAAAGATTGACAATACAGTAAATTGGAGGATTAAGTAAATAAAAAGATCTCCTCAAGATTAAGTTGAGTAATTCCATTTTTAAATTTCGTTAATTAGCTTTATTTTAAAATGTATGTTTGATTTTATTGATCCTTCATTTTATGCTTTATTTCAATGAGATTTAGATTATATCCGTTTCTTCATATTGGTAGATAGTAAAATGTGCATGTTAAATAGTTACACAATGAATTTCCTATAAGGTTATTAGATCATTGAATATTAGAAGTGCATACATATTAGGTTAATGCAAATATGTCGCTTCAAGTAGAAATCATATAGCATATGATTACATGACATTTAGAAAACAATCATTCGCAATCAAGAACATAATGATTTATCTATGAAGTTATTAGACTAGTGCATATCATTTTGATGCTAGTAAAAGTGCACTTACTCATTACTAGATACATGTAAAGTATTTCATATGAAAAGGAGCATGACGAAAAAATAAAATAGCTTATAAATGAATGCTTGTATGTGCATGTCCAAAGAAAGAGTTCAACCCATAATTGTACACGCAGTGGACGCTAGTGTACCACCCCAAACATTTGTGATAGTTAATTCACTAACCACTATGCTGACGGGATAATATCAACCAAAAGCGAGTAGACAGAGCATGCCACCCCAGACAATTGTGATTTAGATCGCTAGCCACTATGCCAACGGGATAATATCGGCTAAAGGCGGATAAGGGCCTTTTCACCCCAGCAATTGTGATATTTACATCACTAATTGTTGTGCTTACGAGAGCCGAGGAGACAATATTGGCCAAGGGTGTGTTAGGTTATTTTGACAGTAATCTTCAAAGCAGACAGATATGTATGTAAACAATATAAAGAAAAAGTAAAGTTCAAGAAAATGCATATAGAAGATTTGAAAATTTTCATTTTATAAAATATCATTAATACATGCATAAGCATATATAAGATTTCTTATGAAAATATGAAAGATTAACATATTCCTAATTTTTTTTATAAGATAAGATAAACCAGCAAGCATATTTAATTGTTTTCCTTAGGTTATTATAGTTTAGAAGTGTGATTGCTCATCTGTTATCTTTAAATAACTCATTATGTTGTTTTACCATTTTTTTTCAAGTTTAAACTTTTGATAGGATAAATAGAAGTGGATCGAATGTGTACAAGGTCCGAGATCAGCAATCAGAAATGTACAAATTTCTAATTGTCATTAAATCAGCTTTCTCTAGAGACTCATTCATGAATATTTGAATATTTAATTGTTAGTAATATAAATAGAAACAGAGAACTTATTTTCACTATCCGACCGTCCATTCCCTTCTTGTTTAACTTCAAGCCCCATATCGGGTCATGACGACCATTTTGCATGACTTCAACAACAATAGACTTGTTGCTCATGCTAATTATCCTTCTTAAAAAAAAAACTATGGTTTATGCTTTTCACAACTAAACTTCGTGAAAGACATGTTGCTTCGTTATAGACTTTAATTTATGAAGGATTTTATAATGAATCCTAGTCTGCATACATTATATCAGTTAAATGGGTATTTCATCAGTTGCAAAGCACTCTTCTATTTGACAGCACTTGCAAAGAGCCATAAATTTAGGCTCCATAAATGTTCTCAAAAAATTCTTGAAGGTGCCTTTTATTAAGTACATTTGGGTGGGCCCTACTCACCTGCAAAAGCTTCTATATTAAAATAGTTGTCTATCCATCATTGCCTGATTTGAGAATCCAATTCTTCCATACAAACTGGTGTTTGCCTATAAGATAATATCCTATTGTGTGCAATATACCCCATCCTCTCCTAATCATTCATTAGGCAAAAAATTTTACCACAAACTCCGATAGAAAATAACAAAATGAGAAACTTTTTATGTGCAGCAAAAAGATTAACATGCATAAAAGCAGACCACAGAAGCAAAGCACCCGTCCACTTACTCGTTTTCTACTTCCAAACAGGCTTTTATTTAATAGAACTCTAGCAATAAATCCATTCAGGTATAGGTTAACATAATACATATTGCATAACACAATTAATAAAAGTACTCACCAGTAGCAGTGCTCATTTAATGTTCCACAGTCGCAATTGAGACAAAACTGAAACTGAGATTTTGACCAACAAATTAACAAAAAATGGGGAATTTACATACATGGCACACAAAACATAAAAATTTACATGTATCACACAAAAACTTCATTATTTAAGCATAAAGCATTCAAAATATCAAAATTTAATAAAAAAATAACACCTAGAGTGAACTTCCATCACAACGGCGAATCCTTTCACAAAATCCAAATCCCATATTATCATTTCGCTGCCCCAGCTCATCTTCCTTCTTCCATTGTGTGCCAATCCTCTCCCATTTCATCCTTTTCTCGCTCGCCATGGCGAAAATTTCGAGTCTCTATTCTCTTCATTCTTACCCAAATTACCTCAGCTTCCCTTCCTCCCAAACTTCCATGGCTTCGCCACTTCCAGCCGCGCTGCCCAATGCAGCATTCGTTGATCGATCTCCGCCAAGGAGTTCCATTTGAAAACCAGCAACCTAACAAAATATTTCACAGGGCTGCGAGATTGAGTCTCTCGAAAGCGCCTTTATGCAGTGGCAGTGGCTTTCTGAATTGGGCCTTCGTCCCCATAAGATGGACATCCGGCAAGTTGCGTTGGCAGGCATGGCCTCCAATGTAACCGCTGTCCTCCCACTTGTTCACAGAATTAACGGAGTCCAAAATATGTAAATAATGAAGTTTGGGTGTGAGATATTTAAATCGTTATGTTTTGTGTGCTGTGTAAGTAAATCCCCCTAAAGAAAAACAGTAGAGCCTTACATCAAAAATAGTATCATATTCCTCTAGTAGAGTGGTGACGATGGCCTGAGCATTGTTTGCAGCATTTGCAGCAGCCAAAAGCTGAGCAGAACTGCCTCCATTTGCATCAAAGTCATCCTCTAATTCACATTCACCAGCAAGAAGTGGACGCAGCAACAAAGGTGCCATACAAGCAGCAACAGCAGATGGAGTCATCCGATTCTCAGTAGTATGCAAAGCAATTGTGTGCATCATTTTCAATACCCTTGATCAAAAATAATAAGTAATTTGAGCTTGTGGCTCGAGAAATTTACTATCATGAATATATCAGGTCAAAATATTTAAGTAAAAGATGGAAAGAGAACTACCTAAAATAGAAACTAAAATCTAATGACGGCAAATATATATTAAGCAAATAACCAATACAGATCTGAAAAACGTTTTCATAGGCTGATATATCATCAAGTCATCATAAGAAAAAGTATATTCCAAAATTACGCATCAACTGCCCTACAAAAAGAAAAAATAAATGTCTCAAATATCCTAAATCAGTTAAGAAAGCTTAGCCATTGTAATCTATAAAACAAGCCAATTTTTTCCATAATATGTTTAATTTAGAAATATTGGAGTCACTCAGCTCAGATTACAATAGAATTGAGAGCAACTGAATTTTGAGAAAATCCAAGAACCAAAAAAGTCTCAAATATCCAAAATCAGTTAAAAAAGTGTGCCCATTGTATTCTGAAAAATATGCCAATGTTTTCCTAATTTTATTTTAGAAAAATTGGTGCCACTCCAATAAGATAAAAATAGGATTGAGAACAGTTCAAAGACAAGGGTGGCTTGAAATCAAATAGAATGAAATAAAAGTGCATCGAAGTCAAATTGCTGATTGATTGTACTTCATTATGAGCCAGCATGAATCAAATTAGATCAAACGCAAGCTGGCTAATTTTGATTTCATATTATCTCAAAATTAATTAATTTCTTTTATTTTAAAAGACTCAAAATACTATTGAAATGTAATCAGAAATAGTAAAAATAATTTATGATGGCGAATTACTGAAATCAATAAACAAAAAAATATGTAAACTGAGATGTTTACAAAAAATTAAATAGATACTTAACTAAATTAATGTCCTTATACAATCAAACCTCTTAATATAATCAATCTCAATCTACAATACATTTTCCGTCTAATCATACAGCATAAATCTACAAAAGCAGCAAACTACTACTTTTTAGATAAAGTTTGTACTTTCTTTCTTCCAATTTTGATGTCAGATCAGAAGGCTCCCGTTCATATGAAATCTCAAAAGCCAGAGAAACAACAATCTTAAAATAATGAAGCCATTTAAATTTAAAAAAAAAATTATTACATAAAGCATAACTTTTTAGTTCTATAATCAATAAAAAAAGTCATTTTGGCAATGATATTTCTAATTTTGTGATCATAACAACTGAGACATAAAAAAAAACATTAATTAAATTTTCTTAATCTCATCAGCAATTGGATCAAACAATATTTGCTTTTCCCCTATCCTCTGGTTTCATGCAATGATTAGTCTTAAAATACCTACAAATATGAGCTATGTTTTAATGTTTTTTATGGCTTAACACATAAATTACATTTCATTCTCAATAGTTATTTTATCTTTTATTGTCACGATAATTGATTAAAATACATCCAAATATTTGATCCATAACTTTTGCCCTTCTTCTCCTCAAAAAATGAAACACTTTCTATCAGATTCGACTTATTGTCAACTGGAAGATGACATGAACTGTAACCAAATTGACGTGCCGAACGGCTGGACACTGTATCTACGAGAAATTGTATAATTCAAGTTACTGATGCCTGAAGAATTAAAAATAACAGTAAGTTGAAGGACTGCAATATGCAGTAAATTCATGCCTCATATGAGGAATTTAAGACAACAGGAAATAGAACGAATTCTCATGACAAATATAATGATTCAGGAAAATGCAAATACTCCAAGCTTCCAAAATAGACGCTAAGCACTGTGAAAGATAACAATAATCATAACAAACTTGCATCTCAAACAGCCAGCAGTCATACTTCCCATAATGTATGTTAGTCTCAGGCTATCAAATATTCAAATAGGCGACATATCTCAAGAATATTAATCATTAATTCATTATGGCAAAATAAAGAATCACTTTGTATCAATTAATTTACAAAATAGATATAACAGAACAAGGCAGTCAGAAAGGAAAGAACTTATCGAAGAATTTTTTAATACAAAACAAGGCAAAGAATAACGCCCTTCTAAGGTTAGTCATCACCACTGGGAGATGAATAGAAGAGAGCAGAAATGAAAAAACAGTGGCCATAGTCAACAACACTACCAACGAATAGAGAAGTCTAGAAGAGGGAAAGGACAAAAAGAGGAGGGACTTAGGGTTAGGGCTTGCGCTTCTCAGTGTCAAAAAGAGAATCGAAGCGAGAAAAGAAATGAATGGGGTGGGTACTGCTAGCTCTTCGATCTTTATGATATAATATGGGGCAGTTTTACTCCGGTTCATTCAAATTTAATCAAAAGGCTCAAAAAAATATATAATTTTAAGTACATACGCAAAATAGACCATGTGGCCAAAGAAACTTTCTTACACGAATATAACAAAACTAAATCATATAAAATGTTACACGATTATATTTTAAATTTATTTTATTGATTGTTTCTCCACCTTCGATCAAACTTGGATAAAAAATTATGACCACTTATATGCTTTGAGCCAAGCAAAATTTCAACAAAAAAACAAATCAATTTTTGACCAATCTATGGATTTTGAGCCAAACTCTCAGACAAAAAAAAAATAATTGAAGACATTAAAGCAGGGCTGCAGGAAGCCAAAACACAAAACAAAGCAAAATTACAGATTAAAGTTCAACTCCAAACTATTCACCTTGTTTCTTAAGATACCACCAATTTAATTGCAAAACAAAAATGTCCCGTAGATTTCTTTACTAACTATATTGCAAATATACTCCATAACTAAGGTTTGTGCTTAGGTCTAGGGTAGTATCCCTCAAGAAAACATCCCAAGGAACATATTTTCAATCCAATCCAATACCGATGAGCATATTGGCATTCGCTTGCCATTATTTTAGCATCTATAATAGACAATTGTGATGGAAAACTTCAAGATCAAGCTGTATTTTTGGCGTTAAAGAGTAATAACTGAAGGCTATACTGATATCTTTATGCAAGTCAGGTCAATGATTAACCAATATAACAAGAGGTTACCTCGCTCATCAATAGCAAAAATTTTTGTTTTCAATCAAAATATTAGGAAAATGTTCATATTCAAAATGAAAGAATTCATCCAATAATATAAAAAGAGTTATAGTTGGTTCGGGCATGCATTTAGATCATTCATGTATTTTAAATTTGTTAGCTGAAAAAAATAAATGAATGAATGCAAAGCAAATGCAGATTTTTTGTTATAAAACAAATAAAAAGTAAAAATTAAAACAACTATACAAAATAAGGTCTTAGAGGACGTAATAAAGTCCAAATACATCATACCAAGAAAAAATTGAACAGGAAGTACCTCTGCAATAGCTTACGATTTGGTTCTGGAAATGTGTTCACTATTGCAGAACGTATTTCTTTCAAACGATCTTCCTTAAGTTCGAATCCTAGATAATAAGGAAAAATAATAATAATTAGTCGCAAAATAGTTCAACATCACAGCTTGCATGAAGGCAATTTGTTATTGTAGAAGAGAAATATTATAAGAACATAAATCTGTTTTTTTTTTATGTTCCATTTTGTCATTCCAAGAAAGAACAAATACCAATTTAAATCTTTTTTTTTTAGGTTCCATTTTGTCATTTCAAGAAAGAACAAATACCAATTTAAATCTGTTTTTTTTTATTATTTTTATTTTTTTATTATTTTTTTTAATGTTCCATTTTGTCATTCCAAGAAAGAACAAATACCAATCTAAATATGAGAAGGTAAACAGCAGGCTGCCTCTTGGCTTATTCATCATATGGTTATTTCAGTACAATTTAACAAACATTCCCTAGAAACTCTAGAGCACATGCATAACTTTTTCAAAAGAGTTTACATATAACAAACATGCCATCAATAATAAGAAAGAAATGCAACTGCAAAATTTAAAGAGAACAGCTCAATATGAAGGATCTGAGAATACAAAAAGTTGCCCTATATGCCAACATAAATATGCATATAAAAAACAAAAGTAAAGTGAATATATCATTAGAATACACATACGTGCAGATATGTGTGTGTGTGCGTGAGCGTAATTCAACAATGAGTTCACTACTCAGAAATAGATATACACAAAACCTCCACAAAATAGCAAAAGCATATATTGCAAATAAAAAGTTTAAATAGAACTTATGGAATGATAACCTGCTATCCATATTCTCAGTGTATTATGAAAGAATGCAAGTAACAGAAAATTTTGGTAAGTTCACAAATACAAATTCATGGTAATTTAAGCATGTTAGGTCATATCAGAGAAGATAATCATATGGTTACTTCAGTACAATTTAACAAACATTCCCTAGAAACTCTAGAACACAAGCATAACTTTTTCCAAAGAGTCTACATATAACAAACATGCCACAAAAATAAGAAAAAATGCAACTGCAAAATTTAAATAGAACAGCTCAATGAGAAGGATCTGAGAATACAAAAAGTTGCCTTATATGCCAACATAAATATGCATATAAAAAAAAGCAAAGTGAATATATCATTAGAAAACACATAAGCACAGATGTGTGTGTGTGCGCGCGTAATTCAACAATGAGTTCACTACTCAAATAGATATACACAAAACCTCCACAAATAGCAAAAGCATATATTGCAAATAAAATGTTTAAATAGAACTTATGGAATGATAACCTGCCATCCTTCTTCTCAGTGCATTATGAAAGAATGCAAGTAACAGAAATTTTTGGTAAGTTCACAAATACAAATTCTCAGTGTATTATGAAATGAGAACCTGCCATCCGTATTCTCAGTGTACTATGAAAGAATGCAAGTAACAGAAAATTTTGGTAAGTTCACAAATACAACTTCATGGTAATTTAAGCATGTTAGATCATATCAGAGAAGATAATCAGTATTACTGGTGAATTATAACTACTTGGGTGGTTAGTGTTAGTCACTCTGTGATAACATATAGTTAGCATGATACTATAGCTTGGGAGTTGAAACATTTTAAAGACAGACGAATTTGCGGACTCCTGCTGATCAAAAGCTATTAGACGTTCAGTAAAAACTTTATTATTAATTTGCAACCCAGGATTTCAAATAAGTATCTAATTATTTGTTTAGGTCACTAGTCCATTTGTAAAATTATTTTAGTGCTAACGTGCTCAAAGGTTCTTCGAAAAAAAAAAAGAACATTTAAAAACAGGTTTATTATCGAATGAAAGATGTTTCTTGCCTACGAATAAATTCCATCCCTCTATATGTTTACAATCCCTTCCCATTGTATGATAATAATTTAGCATTAATTTAGATGCTTTGAAGATTCAATAGTAACAACTTGAGGAATTAGTGAAAATTTCTACCCAATTTGGTCCTTCACAGTTCTCGGTCAAGAAGACAAAAATAAATTATCATGTTTCTTGTAAGTCAAAAATAGATGAATGAGTCAAGGGCCTGCATCCACTAAAAAGAACAACTGATTTAAGGGCGCACATGGATTTAGAGCAGCAAGACCATTACTTATAAACCCTGGGTTTTCTCCATGAATCCAAGCTTTTGTAGTAGTTGATTGAGCTACGTGGTTCTACCTCAAGTTGGTATCAATGCACAGGTCACAGAATAGAATCCCAGGTTCAATAATTGCAAATCCGGAGAGAATATGACAGGAATCTAGCAGGAGTAGGGCTGTCAAAATGGCTCGTTGTTCGTGAACAGTTCGTGTTCGGCTTGTTAAGAAACTCTTGTTCGGCGAACGAGCCGAACTCGAACAAAGATTTGTTCGTTCATGTTCGGATCATTTTGCTCGAAATACTATTCATCAATTATATATATATGTATATATATATATATATATATATATATATTGATGATTAGTATTTTTAAAAAATTTATTTGACTACAAGGCTACAAAAATTTATAATCAATTAACAATATTAATTAATTAAATAAAAAAAAATTATTAAATTAGATTCAAATGATGTTTTAAAATAAACATTAATTTTTAAATCTTACCCCAACTCTTAACATCTTATGGTTGCGTGATTAGGGTTGTCAAAATGACTCTTTGTTCGTGAACAGCTCGTGTTTGGCTCGCTAAGCAACGAGCCGAACACGAACACACTTTTTGAGCTCGAAATATAAACGAGCCGAACACGAGCTAAGCCGTGTTCGGGCTGGGCCTAGGCTCGCTCGTGTTCGGCTCGTTTACACCCCTAAGCAGGAGTGCCAGGGATATGAGAAACCTGTTGTCATATCTTTTGCAAGATCACGATGAAGACTTATTCATCGAACTAAACTTGATGAATATGCGATTGAGTCATTGTAGTGCATCCATGGAGCTTGGAAAACTAAACCATTTTCTATAAAGCCTTACTTGTGCCTATGTAATAGGTCCAAACTTGTCGAATAATTGGTTGCACTTGGTGGTCCTACCTCACCCTCTTCTCTCCCCTCTTTGTTCACCAATAGATTCATTGATTTGATGAACATTTTGAACTAATGTGATATTAAGATGAATTTCCCAAACTCTACAATCAATCTGATGGTATGATCTCCTTAATTTTATTCTTTCACCTATATTGAGTTAATTATTAACTCTTTCCATCATCAACATTAAGTTGTAACAAACCAACCTGCAATCCCTTCACCCCAAACCGTCTCTTTCCATTTAAAAAAATTGGGTTTTTTATTCTTAAGCAAAACTTGAAACAAAGCCTTAACCCAAGATTAACATGATTACCAATGAATCTCCAACATTATGGCCACATAGACCAATATTTTCCTATAATTCTCAATCTATATTAACAATCTGCCACCCTCCACCCTTCTCTTTCATTCATTAAGAATTCCAACAAATATACTCCCAACCTATTCTCGTTCAAATTTGAATCCAACATTAAATTTTGCAACCACCAAACTAATATCTAAAAGCCTCAAAACTTGACAACCTAATCCAAATTCATACCATCTCACTCTCGAACCCAAACTACAAGCTAAAAAACCTCCACCTCATAATATCCAATTGATCTTACATTTCTGGTTGATTGTTCCCACAGCTCTTCATGCATTTAAATCAATAAAAATGCCTATCACAAGTCTCGCTATTTAAAAATCAAGAATCTTTTGTCGTATGTGACTTAAGATGTGTTTTACCTTTGTGATGGTTGGTTGAGAATGCAGTGCGCATGATAGACGTATTTTTGCTTATGCGATCAGAAATCGAAGACATGACTTCCCTCACCCACCTCCAGGTTCGTTAAGCTATATATCACATCCATTATTTTCAAAAGTTTGTTACTAAAGATTTTTGGGGCAGGTAAATATTACCATTTCCAAATATGAAATATCACATTCCAGATATTGAGAGATCCAGCGGGGGTCCTTCGTGACAAGAAGACTGTATACTTCAATTTTCTTGCATTTTTTTTTTTTTGGAATTTCATCTTCTGTCATGACTAATGTGTTCTCTCTTGTTTCTCTCAAGGAATATGAGCTCCAAGATTTCAGGGACCTCCTGACGTGTGCTATGTCACTGCGGACTACAAACTTCCCTACTGATGCATGCCTGCGGTGGCACATACCTACTGAAGATAATTCACTGTGTGTCTACTGGAGCATCACGCAGAAGTGTGCACCTCTTCATGGGCGAGATGGTCCAGCGATTCAACTGCCAATAGTGATCGAAATTGGATGTTATTCTTGGAGGACGATGTAGCTCGTGACATACGCCGTCTGGATTTTAAAATTAATATTATCATATTTTTAATTGTAATTTTAATAGTCTTTTTCTTTTTCTTAGTACACTTGATACTCACTATTAAGTGAGGTGTGTATCTTAGGATCCGTTTGATTCGGCGGGGTAAGCGCCGCGCGGGGAGGACTGCGAATCGTGGCATTTAATATGGTCGGAGGAACGACGGAAGGATGTTTTGGTGAAAAGCGGGCCGCGGATCGAATCTCATGGCCCGTGTTCGAGCGTGCATCTTTACCCGTGTTACCCCTCTAGGTGAGCATTTTCTCCCACGAAACCAGCTTCTTCAGCGAGAAGCGGTGAATCACGGCGGGAGATCGTCGACAAAGGCATCGACTGGATCGCGAAGCACTTGCCTTCCTCCTCCATCTTCCTTCGTGAGCTCGTACTCACTGTTTCGGTACGCCAAACCCTCGGATTTACTAGAAGATGTAGTGATCTTCTGAAGGCATTGACCATAAATGTAATATTTTTTTCCGAAACGAAAGAAGTCGTATAGTATTCTTCCGACGCTCGAGCAGAATACTCGTCTTATTTGTTACCTTCGAAATGAAAAAAGCCAAATTCTCATCTTATTTGTTGTTGGTCTTGATCGATAAAGTTGTCTTCCTATTTTTTTTACGCAATGGTTCTTATAGGTAATTTGGGTGAATTAATGGTGTTTTAATTGGCATCTTTACCCGCGTTACCCCTCTGCGCGAGCATTTTCTCCCACGAAACCAACTTCTCCAGCAAGAAGAAGCGATGAATCACGGCGGGAGATTGCCGACAAAGGCATCGATTAGATCGCGAAGCACTTGACTTCCTCTTCCATCTTCCTTCGTGAGCTCCTACTCGCTGTTTTGGTACGCCAAACTCTCGAATTTACTAAAAGGTGTAGTGATCTTCCGAAGGCATCGACCCTAAATGTAATATTTTTTTTTTCCAAAATGAAAGAGGTCGTGTAGTATTCTTCCGACGCTCGAGCATATTGTCCTCATTTTTAGTGAGGTCTTAGCTTCTTTCACATTAGACCCTAGGATCTAGCTTTAGGAGTTCCTTATTGACCATCCTAGCGGACTAATCATGAAGCCCACCGCACATAGAGCTTCGAACCACTTCTGAATCCATTTTTTTTAAGACTCGCATGAAGTACTCCCAAGACTCGACTTCTAGCTGCAGTGGCTAAGAACTAATATGTAGAGGGCCCGAAAATGAGTTCTCATAGGATCAAACGGCCTTAGGTGAACCCTTCATGACTCGAATTCGCGCACACCATAATTTGACACTTTTTTGGTTCGACCGTCGGCGAACTTGTCCGGACGACCCCGGATAATGAAACAGACCACACGGATGAGTCTGGGACGTTGACTTTAGCTAGGAAGGACACCCATATTATTATGGTTCCGCGTGCGTGAAGTTGGCACGAAAATCGATGCACATTTTTTATATTTGCGGAACGCGTGTTCAGGCTCAACCCAGGCTCAATTCGGGTTCGAGCAGGGTTGAATTTGGGCTAATCACATTAGCTCTCCTGATTTCAAATTTCAAATTTCAAATATGAAATAAATCACTTAATCTCATCTTAATTGCATATAATTAAAATTCCAGTTAAATCTTTGGATAATTGGAAGGCATTTATTTCCCCGCTAAACCCAGCATAACGGGTCTTTGGGAATTTTGCAGGATACAAATCTCGCCCAACTCCACCTTCTTGAGAGATTTTCAAGATAACCCCTGCTCGACCCGCTCGTCGCCTCCTCGCGCAGAAGCCCTCGCCTGCTTCGACTTCCCCCTCGCCATCTCTCGTCTGAAGGTTGGATCTGGCTCCCTCCTCTGCTCGACAGAACATCTCCCTCACGCAGAAATCCTCGCCTGTCTTTCACCTCCATCCTCCCGCTCTTCCCGTGTCTCCTCTCTTCCTCGCTCATCCAGAAGGCCTCGCCTCCCTCGCTCGACCCCGCCCTCCTCTCTGTGACTGAAACCCTCGCCTACTTCTCTCTCTCGTTCGATCAAACAGCTGAAGGTCCCCCCCATCTGCTCCCCTCAATCGTGCCTCCTAGCTCCCCGCAACCCGAAGCTGCTCGCCTCTGCCTGCTCCGCTCGATTTCATTCGCCTCTTCTTCACGCAGAAGAAGCACCTGCTTCGCCTCCCGCCCTTGTGAGCTCCTTCTTCCCCATGCACAAGAAGTGTCGCAACTTACCTACTCGTATCCTCCTCTCCTCGCACAGCTGCAGCTCCTTTCCTAGGATTTCTTCTATCTGGTATGTAAAACTTCACTGCCATTTTTTTTTTTCTTTCTTCTGTTCTTTCTTTAAAAAAAAATTCTATCATTCAAAAGAAAATAGTCGATGCCTTGTTTATTTTGTTATATTTAGTTATGAGTCCGCAGCACAAGCGATTTGAAGAGAGTTATGATAAGTAAGTTATTTATGTTGATGTCTCATAAAGCAGAAGGTATGGGATTGAATTTGATTGCAATTTCTAATTTGCTTGTTACAACAATCCCTTTTGTTTGGTATAAATTTTAGGAAGATTTACATGCCAACTTCTATATATATCCACATGTCTTGCATGAGAATCTCATTTTTTTTTACATAAATACCATCCCATTCTCATGAGTTTATATGCATGCTACCAACACTCATACACTAACACAATACAAAGGGAATAACATCAAAATGCATGTTACAACTCTTATGGATTTATACACACCATCTCAGCTCAAGCCTTTACATAAATACTACTCGATTTTTTATGTTATTTGTTTACATGTCTAAATGAAAATGTCTATACATGGAATAAGTTGTTTGGGCTTTCCTCCTAAACGGTTTGGTTTTCCTCGATGATAGCGGTCACATTTGTTTCTTTTTGGGTTGATTAAGTGCTATTTTGAACCTTATGAAATTACTTGAAATATGTGTTGTTCTAAGAGCTTTCGATATTGATTTTGAGCTGCATCTTATCGCTGTTTTGGAAGCATTAGAAATATCGTTTGCGATTGTAGAAAGCTGCTGTAGAAGCTATAGGAGTGTTGTCTAGTGGTTTGGAGATGCTCCAAAACTGTTAAGTGCTCTTTGGAGCCTAAAAGTGATGTTTCGCACCAAATAATTGTTGTGGGCTAATAAAGTGTTGTTTAGTGCTGTTCGGAGGTTTAGAAGTTATGTAGGAAGCTTTTAAGTGCTGTTAGCTGCGGTCTGGGCTTTAAAATTGCCTTTTGGGGAGTTGTTTGAAGCATAGGATGGCTGAGGTTTGTTGTAGAAGCTATAAGAGTGCTGCCTAGTATTTGGAGTTGTAGAAGGCTATTAAGTGTTGTAGGAGGGCTGTTTGAAGCGTAGGAAAGCTGCGGTTCGCTGTCTAGCTACTGTAAGGTGCAGCCCATTACTGGATAAGTGTTGTTTGGATCCTTTAGGTGCTGCCTAATGCTGTCCATTGCTGTATAAGTGTTGTTTGGAGCCTTTAGGTGCTGCATAGTGCTATAGGAAGCCATAGGAAAGCTGTAGGATGATGTTGGAAGGTTAGAAAGTGTTGTTTGATGCTTGAGAACCCTGTAGAAAGGGTAGAATTGTTGTCTAGTTGTTTGGAGGTGTTGTTAGGGAGCTTTTTGAGCTTTATTATTGCTGTTGGGAGATATAGAAAAGCTGTAGGATGATGTTGGAAGGTTAGAAAGTGTTGTTTGATGTTTGGGAACCCTATAAGAAGGGTAGAAAGTGCTGTCTAGAGTTTGGGTGAGCTGTTGGAAGCTGTAAGAGGCTTAGAAACTGCTGTCCGGAGTGTCTAGCCGCTACTCGAACTTGTAGGAAGCCTTAGAATTGTTGTTCAAAGTTCCTTGCCGCTACCCGGACTCGTAGGAGGTCGTAGAATCGCCGCATAGGCTTGCCAGTTCCTGCCCGAGTCATTGAAGGCCTTAGGATCGCGATTTAGGCCCGATTCACTTGCATTTTCTCTCCCTCTTGGCTTTTGCTAGCTTTGGAAGTGAGCCAGTTTCTTCCGTTTTTTGTCTTTTTTTTCTTATTTTATTATTATTTAGAACAGTTAGGTCAAAAAACAGGGAATTTCTGATTTAATATTTAAGATATATTTGAGGTCTAGTTAGAAAACACTTAAGTGAGTTTAAAACACCTTAAATCACTCAATGCACGAGTCACAGTGTAGACTTCCTAGACCTTAGGAGCACACCATAGGTGAAAATTCATCCACCCAATCTTCAGCAGTAGTTCTTAGATGTGAGAGCACACCATGCGCGAATCCGTCAACCTAACCCACAGGCAGAGTTCCCTGATTTTAGCAGCACACTTGTGCGAGAAATCATCTACCTAACCCACAACAGAGAGCTTCTTTAACCCAGAGAGCACACCCTATGTGAGAGTCTATTCACCTAATCCTCGAATGCACGGTGAAACTAGGTACCTGACCCTAATTCACAAATTGATAGAGACACTAGACACAAAGATGCACCGAAGCGTGGTTCACTCTTTCTTAATTAAATCAAATAATGGAATTTCCCAAAATGACTTAACCGATAATGAAACTCATTGCACTGAGATTTGAGTTTGAACATTACACTCAAATCCTCCTGGTAATTGGGATTACTCTTTTTTAATGTCACATATGGATCATCCGACTGCAGTAAGTCTGGCGTCTTAGGTAATGGAGATACGATAAAAATGCTAACGTGCGTGAAACGAGGGATACGAAGTCGGAATTTTAAGAATAAGATCTCCTACCTCAAAGACATTCGATAAAGGAGATGAAAGGATCGATCGATGTTATTCGCCGACTTCTGCGAGATCGTTTCCCGACGATCTTAGTCGTTAAGAGTCCCAAGACGATTAGAGAATACTACCGTTGACTCTATTACTTTACAAAGTACTTACAAAAATAAAACAAAAAAAAATCTCTTTTGCTTGTTAACAAAAATTTTGCATAAAAACTTAAACAATTTTTGCATAAACATCAAAGAATTCTTCTTATATTATAAAGTTCATGCATATTGCTGGATTGAGGTGAATGATCGCTTCCAGAATCGGTCCTACTATAACTTTGTCTCAAGTCGGCAAAGATACAGCTTCAGCCTTCCGAGCTCCCCACCTTTACTGACGTCTCACACCTAGTTCCGGTTTTCCATACGCGACTACAAGTTTTACTTGTGATTTCTACGACTCATTTTTTTTTCTAACTTTCGTGCTAGGTTCTCTCGTTTTAATTAATTCTCCTGCAATTTTATTTAAATTTCCTGCGAATCAGACTACGTTTGCAATACAAATCAGACGACAGTAGCAGATGCCCAGGTACGCTTTTACAATTTATTTACTGCAATTTACTTTACTGCAATTTACTTTTCAAGTATCTTTTATATACCTGCAATTTGTCTATTCTACATGCAAAACCAGAACTGAAATCGAAACCAAAACAAAAAGAAAAAAACAAAACCAAACTTTGACACCAAAACATTGAAACACATTTGACAAAACCATTTGAACCTTAGAGATTAGTGTCGCTACTTCAGTAGAGTTTCGAGCCGACTCCGCCGGCAAGACAAATATGAGCTTTGATCGAGCAACAACGAGAATCTTCTTCACGAAAACTCTCCCTTACTTTAAATTACAACCTATATGACTTCGAGGTTCACTTCGGCTCTCGGCCTATGCAAGCTCACACCGAGCAGTATATAGCCCTAACTCGACCTGTAGATTCGAGGTTGTCTAGACGCACGACGTAAACCCTCCTATCTCTGCGGGCTACTGCAGATAATCGCATACATGCGAGTTGTGAGCCTCAAATAATAAAATTGGCAAGATTGAAATACATAATAAACATCTCTCCAAAACGCAGCCACACAATAGGATAATTTGGGAAGTCACTAATGGTCTTCCTCATGATCTGTGACGTTCCCTACTTTTTCTTTCCTTTGGACTCCTGAAAAATAACTGTTCTCATTTGAACCGCTCTCACTTGCTTTTTCACTTCCTACTGTGAAAACCTAAACTTTGAAATTCTTGAAGACAGAACCACCGATCATTATCGAGAGTTTTCTTAAGTGGCTCATTCGAACGTAATTAACTATAGATGTTATTTCATAAGTGAACTCGAACCTGCGTAAAATAAAGCCTACCTACATCTTATACTGCAGTAGTGAATTGTCGATCACATATAAAAAGGTTCGCAGGCCAAACGGATGTTACAAATCTTTTTGTTCATATGATTAGGTCCACCACAGCGGGATACACTCATCTTTCGAGAATGTGTATCACCTGTGGTATCGGGCACGATTATACAAATTATTGGGTAAATAAGATCTAAACGGTTTCATGTTTTAAACTTAAAATACATTATTTTCAAAATTATTTTAAAAAATTATATACTTTTATACACTAAATTAAATCATTAATTTCATTATCTTTCAAAAATCTGGCCAACAGAGCAGAATACTCGTCTTATTTGTTGCCTTCGAAATGAAAAATGCCAAATTCTCATCTTATTTGTTGTTGCTCTTGATCGATAAAGTTGTCTTCCTATTTCTTTTACGTCAATGGTTCTTATGGCTAATTTGGGTGAATTAATGGCGTTTTAATTGGCATCGGTTTTGATCGGTCTTCTCGCTCAATTTATTTTGTAGATTTTTGGGATGAGCATTCACATTTTCAATTTCTTCGTCAATGAATTGTTTGTCTTAAGTGTTCCTCGGTGTTTCAGTTATGTTTATTGAATTTGATTGTTCTTGTGAAGAAAATCTTGTTCAATACACTCAATCAAGTCTGTCTTATAAGCATCTTCTCATTTTTTTTTTTTAAGGGAGTATTAATCCTTTTTTTGTTTTTATAAATCTGTTTTCTGTTTGGTTTGTCTCTATTGTGGTTTATTAGCTTTGATATATTTTGATTTATTTTCTTCTTTAGATCAGGTCTACGTCACACTCTAAAATTCTCTTTTTTATCTATGACATTGTTTGGCTATCAGTGTTTCTGGTGGATCTACAAGTAGCAATTTGGCAGTGCATTACAAATTTTCTAGATAGATACTAGTAGTATCAAAATATCTGTCATTGGAATGGCAACAATGGTTACCCGGGGATGCAGTTCATTGGCATCTTCTATCTCTTTGCGTGAGAAGGGTAACAGAAACAAAAGGAAGTTCAGAGCAGATCCACCCTTAGCTGACTCAAATATTCTAAATCCCCTTCCTCATGCTGATTACATCAACTATGACTTCTTTCATATGGAAGAAGTTTCTGACAATCCCGATTTGTAGCAACATACCAGTTTCTGTGATGTATGCAGGACCCTCCCTAGTGATTCAAAGGAGGAGCTAGGTTTGGAAGCACTCCATGAAGTGGACTGGAGCAACCCGGCAGTGAACCAACTTGAAAAGGTT
Source organism: Papilionanthe hookeriana x Papilionanthe teres (assembly GCA_022702705.1). Classification (NCBI taxonomy): domain Eukaryota; kingdom Viridiplantae; phylum Streptophyta; class Magnoliopsida; order Asparagales; family Orchidaceae; genus Papilionanthe; species Papilionanthe hookeriana x Papilionanthe teres. Next base: position 63,060,800 of record CM040424.1, read on the forward strand.
ATCCTTTGCAATTTAAATGAAGCGTTCAATGGAGCTATTAAAACCATTGTCTCTTACGCGTATACCGATGATGTTGCGACCAATGTTATATTAAGCTATGGGATATGCTATAGATGCAAGTATACAGTTTCTGATATTGTGGATAATGCTCTATCACTGTTGAGAAGCGGGAGGAAAGTAGACTTATCAGCTAGAGAGAATGTTGTCGGGGAGCTAGAAAGGCTGGCCACGAGTGTGTTGGCTGACATGGTGAATGTGCTTAGGGCTGTTAGACCGTTTTTCAGCGTAGGGGATGCAATGTGGTGCTTGCTGATCTGTGACTTGAATATTTCCCATGCCTATGCTGTTGAGCGTGATGTTTTGAGCACTACATGTTATGATTAGAAATCAAGTATTTGCCATTGCCTTCGTTGATATTGGTCGGTGGATCTGTCTGCGTTATTAACTGGTTAATTTCTTTGTTAAATTATGCATTGATGTATATATTTTAGCAATGGTAAGTTTAACTAGATAATTAAAATCTAACTGTTTTAGATCTATTTTGTAAATTGTGTTTGTGTGTTGAACAGAAGTAATGAGATTTGTAATTTTTTTTTTCATATAAAATTTTAGGTGATATGTTGCCGAGATGAGAATGATTAGGTGGATGAGTGGCTTTACACTTAGAGACAAAATGCGAAATGAATATATCCATAATAGGGTTGGTGTTGCACCAGTGACGGATAAAATTAGAGAGTCGCCTTAGATGGTTTGGTCACATTAAACGTCGACCACTCGATGATTCGATTAGAGAGTAGATGTTTTAGATACAACTTATGTTAAGAAATGCGAGAGGTAGACCTAGGAAAACCTAGGCTTATTGCATAAAAAATGATCTTAATTTATTAGAATTAAACGAAAATTTGACACTAAATAGGACGCAATGGAGAAAAAGGATTCATGTAGCCGACCCCACTTAGTGGGATTAAGGCATTGTTGATGTTGTTGTTGAAAATTTTAAAGTCTTTCGCTATGCTCTGCATATATATAACCACCCATTGATTACTCACTCTCCTTCTCCGCGTCATTTGCTTCTCTCCCTCCAATCATTCATTAAAAAGCCATTTGGCTACATTGTTAAAAAATCGAGACTAATCTGAAAAAGACGTGTATCTGAATGTTTTTATTGTTCTGAAGTGCATTTCTGCTTTTGAAGTATCAAATATATGACTGTCAATATTCTGTTACAAACAACATTGCTTAAGTATAGCAGAATAGTCATTTATTAAACAATCATCATACAAATTGTTTTTAAACTACTGTAATTAAATACCTATAACAAACAACTAAACTAACTTCCCCGCAACAACTTCCCGGATAATATAAGTTACAGAATTGAAAATCGAGAAGTTCACAATGCCTCAAATATAACCTTATTTTTCATACTGTTCTGATGCAATTTTTTGTTTCTCAAGTATCAAATATATCATACTGACAATTATACAGAATAAAGATATCACGACAGAGCAGAATTGGTCATTTATCCATAAACAACTAAAAATCAGTTGTTTTCAAACAGCACAAACCAAACAACTAGTCAGCTTATATTGATAAGCTGTTGATCAACATTTTATCTAAAGTCCCACATCGCTAGTGCAGGTAGCAAAAGTTAGCGATTTAAGCTCCGAAATGCTCACTCTCTTAGAGCTCATTTGAGAGCGCGACGCTGTCGTATCAAAGAGGGATCTGGCTCGCGGTGTGACTCTCCATGGTCACATGAGACCTCGATGGAGCTCGATCTCGCGACGAGGCGTCGTGTGACGGCGTGGAGGAGAACGTCACTGAAAAAAGCTCCACATCGGCAGTAGCAGTAATGAAAAGCAGCATTTAAATCCCGTGCTACTCCGCTCTCTTAAGAAATTTCTGGACGTGACAGCCGCATGTATGGCGATTATTCAATAATCTGTAGGCTACCCCAAACAGACCCCAAGTGTCGCATGAAGTGTTGAACATATGTTTTTGCAAACTTTTTTATGGCGTAATTTCCAAAGTTACCTTGGGACTGCCCATTTTTTCCCAAATTTCTCAGCTTAATTTTATCTACAAGTCGAATCGATGTATCACCTAATTTTCGTTATATATGGCCAAACAAACCTCTTTTTTTTTTACTATTTTATATTACTCCAAACATCCCTCTAATAAAATCGTTTTCAATCTAGCATTTCTGATGTTTCCAGACAAACATCTTAAGACTCATTTCTACCTAACTTAGATATCAAATATTTTCATTTCTAACTAATATACATATCAAGTATTTTCATTTACAACTGACTTATATCTCCATCACTTCTTTATTTCCGCTGGTCATATTATAAAAAAAAAATTGAAGTCTCAATGATACCTCTTATTAGATAGTACACAAGAGGCATTTTCTCATTTTAACCACCGACTTTAACTTAGCGTAACTTCTCTATTTTAAAAATATTAGAGCATCAAGTATAAATACTTCATTCATAGAGAATAAGAAAATATGTTCAAAAGAGACTTTACTATATGCTTCCAGCAGTGCATTACAGCAGGATGCAGGAACCGGAGATGATGGTAGCTCCCGAAGAACATGCTGCAGAGCAACATTCCAAAATAGTCAGTACCAAAAAGTGGTTAAAAATGAGTTATGACGAGCAAACTTAATTTATTCTTATTCTAATTAGAGCTAAGTGACAAAAATTAGAAGTATACTTTAACACAATCACCAATGACATGTGCATCCTCCTCTGAAGTAAACTCTGTCCTCCCTGATAAGAAAACAACCATCAGATTAAAAAGCAAATTGTGAATAACATGTAATAGCAATTGAGCCAATAAACTCATTATCGTTAGTTAAATATATTGTGAGACAAGTCAAAATTGTTCAACTGACCCTGCTCATATTCTTGAACTCTGCGCTCAACCTCCTCAACATCAGCAGACTGCCTCAAAATCCCTTCTACTTTGGTTCCTACAGATTACGTACAATGTTGACTAACTTAGCTACAAAAATAACATGATCAAATCAAGTCTTGATGGCAATAAGGAAAAAAGGAAGAAAAATAGAACAAGAGATTAAAATAAAGTTAAAACAAGATTTAAGTGGATAGTTACAAATAGTCTAAGGAATTCTTTTAGCAATCATTAAAAGTGGAATCAAAATAAAAAGACTGCACAAGGTAAACAAAGCAACTAAGAGCGAAAAAGATGATCGAGCCGGGAGACAAAACATTAACAACAGGGATGCATCATGATATCAAATGGTTAATAAGTGCATGAGGAAATCACTGCACCTGGATGTTAGGAAATCACAAAATGACTTATTACACATAATAGATAAAACTGCCCACGCTCTATCTGTTTCTCGCATGTTGTTCTTGTTAGATGACTTATTACACAAATTGTGCAAAATCTACCAGCTGATCAATTATTGCATCACACAACAACAATGATTAACTAAAATTAGGCATGTTACTAATGCATTCAATAGCATATTTTGCAATTGTAAGTTACCGTGATTCTCTAAAAATTGTAGAGCTTTTTCTAGAAAGGAAGGTCCCCCGTCTATGTCTTCTAGTGCAAGTAAAATAGGTCTCCCAACAACCAATGATTTAATTGGCCGCTTATCTCTCCCTGTGCAAATAAAAAGTACACGAAGATATTGATGTAGTAATCTGTTGGCACAGTAGCAAATAAAAATAAGCTATAACATATAAACTGACAATAGCAAGATATTAAAGTTGAATTAACACATACAATATTGAATAGATCCTTCAAATGCGTCAGTATTATCATTACGAAATATTCCATTGTGCCCCGTAACAAGGGCGGCATTTGGAGCTTGTGCCAGGGCTTGTTCCAAAGCAGTTTTCCAGTCAAATAAATCCTCCATTGTCTCTGCCTAGTGCCACAATAAAACATATTACGATATATTGCAGGTTCTAAAACAAAATAATGAGCTGATCTAAAATGCTAAAAGTACAACAAAGAATGATATTCAATGAGTATCTATATAAAACATAAATGCAGTGATCAGCATATCAAAAACCTTAAGGGTAAATGCTCTTCCATCACGACCATCAGGAAATAAGACGGTCAGCAATTTTTTGTCTTCCCTCACAACCACACTGCAAATAGGCATTCAGCAGGTATTTCATAACTTTTTTTCTCTTACAGGTGATAATGCCAAGCATAAGCATAAGGTGCATACCTTCCAGAATTATTCAGGTCTATACCACCAAGGGTGATATTAACCTCACCTCCTCTCTGAGGCAATGCACTCTGCAAGGAACCAAAAAGCAACAATAAGTATATCCGCTAAAGCCCTTGAGATGAACAAGAATTTTCTCTCTTCTTTGGCTTCATCATTTAAGTAGTAAGAACTCAAACACGAAATAGTTAAAAGGTTCATGCATGATTTATTTCCCAAGCTTGTGTATAATAATTGCTTAGCACAAACTATATGCTTCCTTGTATGTTATTATGGAATTCATAGCTGAGCTACTTTTCAGTATATGACCAAATATATGAAGTGCTACAGAAAAAAATAAAAATAAAAATAACAATTTCTAAGCTTTTGAACTGGGACAACCAAGTCATACATATCAATGAGAACAGCTCTCAAATATGCTACAAGAAACACTGTCACCACATATACAATGATCATTAATTCTATTTCCTTGCAAATGTTCTTAAAGCAATTTTAATGACCAAAACTGCATTGAGAATCACATCAGAATAAAGTTCCAGAGGGTACTACATTGAGTATCACATCAGAATGAAGTTCCAGAGGGTACTACAATACATGATAATAAAACAAAATACCAGGAATGGAGTTTAGCAGATGAAATCAAATAAACGGACATATGGCTAGAAGAATACTGACAGGGTCACTTTTGAAGAAAACTAGAGAAGTTCGTGTAAGGATAAACCAACGCTTCTTCCAAGATTTCCAACCAATTCCTGCATATGGTAAACAATCATGGTTTAAGACTAGTACTACAAAAAAAAAAGGCATTAATTATAGTAATAGGCTCACTTCAGTACGCAATGTTGGAACTAAGGGTATAAAAAGAACAAGAAAATAGGGGTGTGAACTATTCTAAGTTCACTGCTTAGCTGTGCCGTGATATATAAAATAAAAAGACATAAAACTGTAAAGTGAACTTATTTATTTTTTTAGTTTTGTAGAACAGAGCTTGTGCTATAGCAAACATCTGGCAAAAACTGTTAACAGAACTCATTGAAGGCATGCAATTAAAGAAAAGGGACAAAATTCTGATATTTTGCATGTGGTTGTGTGACTTCTGGGCTATAAAACAAGACAGAATTAATTCAAGTTGGCAGAAATAAGTGACAAAAGCAGTATTAAAATTACGAGACCGGTTTAAGATAGTACATGTTGACATGGAGTTCAATCCTAGACTAAGCATTTAGGGTCTGTTTGGGGCCGCTTTTTTCGAGCGGCGCGGCCCCAAACCGCGAAGCAATTTTTTATTTTTTCGTTTGGATTTCAACTTCGCGGCCGCACACCATTAAAGCCGGCGAAAAGCGAGCCGTGGGATTGACCCCATGGCCCCGCGTTCGCGCCGCTAAAATTACCTCTTGCCCCGCGCTCCTACGGTCTCGCGAACGCTCTCGCGAATTCATTGCCTGCCCTACCGTCCCGCCTGTTGCTTGAGAGCTTCTCGCGAAGCCCCCTACGCCTTCTTCCTCAACCAAGAACGAAGCCCAAACCAGGTAATCGTTAACCCTCTTCTTCGCCGGCTTTCAACCTCTTCTCAGCGGCAATAGCTGATTTTTATGAGCGTCTTTTCAACAATCTTTCGGCTTGTTGATGAAGAGGGGGGTGGAGCATCTGCCCCGGAAGGACTACGCCAAGAGGCTGATGAGTGAGTGTTGCAACTTCAAGATCTGTGCATTACAATCCTTTAAAGAGATCACCACAAAAAAATTTGAGACTGTCTCTGTGCAGATGAGAGTTTAATAGCTTCGATTTTTATTGCAATCGTTATGATTAATCATACAAGGCATTCATTTTGGGCAAACAGGATTTTGGGTATTGTTTGATTTCTGAAAGCACTTGAATGTTCCATATATCGATAGCAAATGATGATATAAATCTGAAGCCCTTGACTTGTTTAAATGCATGGGTAATTGAATATGACGGGAATTCTTTTCAATAGCAATTTTTGGGTAAAATATTTTTTATTGTTTGCCTTTTAAGTTGTAAGCGGGCAAGCCTAAAATAAATAATCATTAATGGTATCCTCCCCAGCAATGCCATGCTCTGTAGTGATAATTTTTAGGTGTTATGCATGTAAATTCTTATGGAAATCAACTGTCATTTTCTATTTTAGCCAGATACCCTTACGTACATATTGGTTACAAGCAGATGAAAACTTATATATTAGAAAATGTCATGCTAGTCATTACTTTTACTAGAATGATTTGTAATGTTGTTCAATTAAGTATTCTTGCCTTTATGAGTGGATTTTCTTCTTGTCTTGAGCTTTTCCCTTCCCCTGTTTACTCATTTCATATAATAAGCTTCTTACTTCTATGATAAGTGTATTGCAAGATAACAGTCCCTTGTCAGTTGATGGCCTAAAATGCATATTCAGTCCTATTTCCCTTTAGTTTGGGGCAAGTTATTGACCCAAGTTATTTACCGTAGTGTCATAAACCCTTGGTTAATTTAGCTCATTGACTCAAGTTATTGTTGTTTTATCCTGTGTAGCTCTAATAAAAATTTGAATTGAAATATATTGTCTATGTTTTATTATTTTTTATTTTTGGACATTCTTGCTTAGGTAGGTGTTTATTTATTTTCTATGAGAAAGCCATGGATCACCTCTCCCTCTTTTTGAGGGCTATGAATGTAATAATAATTGTATTTTGGCTTGCTCGAGTCCTCTCCTACGATAATAGTGATGAATTCAGGATTTATTGGAGCTCTTCCAACAACCCTTCCACATTCTTTATTTCTGAAGTTTATTCTTACAAGTTGGTCTATGTAAATATATATGAATTATAGTGTAAATTCCTTTTTTTTAATATCCTTCTCATAGAGGTTGTGATAATAATGATGATGTTTGAATATTTTAAACATAAAATTTAAAAAAAAATTGCATTTGCAAATCCTGTATATCATATAAATAAATCGAAAATTTAAAACAGTTTTAATAAACGAGGCGATGCTGTCATTTTTACGTAAAAGTCGTCCCGTACTGCTTTTCCACGATTCAGTAACCAAGCAGACAACCAAGCTTTCCCGCGAATATAGCTTGTAGTACAAGTAAGTCAGTACTCAGCAATACTGAAATTGCAACTAACCAAATGTACCTTTAAATTCTAAAGTGATGTAGCAATAAGGATTTATGGAGTGTTTGTTCTTCTGTTCCCAACTTTTGGATGGAACTTTTAGGTGAATGGGTCAAGCTATGCCTCCTTGGTTGGAGTTTGCATTGAAATTTTGGCCGGAGATCGGTTTGCATATAGAACAAGCTTTAGTAAGTTTTTTCTTTTTTTTTTCTTTTTATGCTTCCATCATGAGCTTAGAGAAGTTTTGATAAATAGTGCTTTTCTTAGGATTAATTTGTGCTTTAATATGCTAGATAATGTTTTGATAATAACGAAATTTTATTGAAGTCATCTAATGATTAGGGAAAATTTGAAGATTTTACTATAGAAACTGTATTGAAGTTGTTATTCCTTGGAGAAAAACTCAAAAGTATGATTCAATCAAGATTGAAGAGGTACAAAGAGATTTCAAGCATAAGCGCTAAAAGTTTAGACGCCTACGAATCACAGCATTACTAGAGTAGGGTTAAAAAATGTCATTTGCTAAAAGAAATTATGAACACAAACTAAGGCAATTTAAAGCATTTTAAATATAGGTACGCGTACTCAACGTCAATTAACATTTATATTTTTTTAATTATAACAATCAACCCTTCTTTCATTGGTTCCATAGCATGCATGCTTAAGCATGGTCTGAAAAATACCCATGCATTGCTTGTCGGCAAAACACCATTTTGCAATTAGGTGATGCATGTCCATATCCAAAGCAATGCATGCCCATGTGCCAAGCTACATGCGACCCATGACCCACACAGCAATGACTAGTTGCGTTAACAAAAAGTTGATATTTAGGCCTTCAGGGAAGCCAAGTAATGAGGACTTTTGTCCACTTCCTACACCCTTTCCGATCCAAAAGGTCCAATTTCAGACATTAAAAGTTCATGGAAGCAGAGAAAAGGGTGCTTTATTATTCTATCCATAGGAGTGCTTTATGCATTCATGGTTGAGCTTTTGTTGATCCATCAGTCAAATCCCTTCTACTTTAATCCAACTTTTTCTTGTTGTAATTTTCCAGCAATCTTTTAGAGGATTTAGTGTTTTCTTTTATGTTTCACTAAAGCCTTGTACTCACCGAAAGCTAGGAAGGATTTGGAATGACGCCCCTCCTAAAAATCAAGGAATGGATTATCATAGCCTTAAGCATAAAAAAGAACAGTTCTACTTGCTGAGTGTGGGAAAGTAAGGATTATACAAGGTTTTCCGCTAATATTGGCAAAGGAGATAGGATGAATTTCCCAAGGGAGATGAGATTTAGGCAGTTGGTTTCAAACGATATAAAAATCATGACTTGCATGAACACTACCTTTCACATGCATTTAGTTTATTATCTTTCACATTCAAGTATATTAATACAATTTGGCATAATTTTCCAGGCAAACACATTTTATTGCAAAAACATTAAACATTCAACACGAATACAAAGATAAACACTGACAATTCGAGAGGTAGGAGATCTCTACCAAATCCTATAATTCGAAAGGTAGGAAATCTCTCCCAAACCGTAAACCTAAGACTCCAAACACGATCTCATGCATTCCCCTAACCCAAGACAAATTAGCCCTATTTATACTAAACAATAATAAATGACAAGAATAAATTGCCCTTAGGCGCACAAAAGATAAAATTTCCCTTAGGCTATACGCCGCCGTAGCAATACTCTTCTCCCAAAAGACGCATTATCCTCAAGCTGTAAAAAAGAGAGGCCATTCCTCTACCACAGCTGTCTTTGTTTATTCATCATCCACCTCCTTGTACACGCTGTGAAAATATATAATGTTTGATCCTTCAAATGGTGTCCCTGAAATGTTTGCATGTTAGCATTCAAAAGCAAATGGGCCAAGAGGGCAAGCAATATTATCCCCTTGAGCATTACAAGTATGGACTCTATCAAACTCTAAAAAAAAAAAGGAGCATGTGACTCGTGCGCATGAGAAAGAAAAAAGCTATGATTCAAGGCTTGTTGTGGACAAAAATAAGTAGCCTTATTACAACGAGGGACAAAAAAAAAAACTGTCGAAACTCCAAAAAGAAAGCTATGTTAGGGCTATCAAGTGGACGTTAGTTCCATCCATGATGATCCATACAAAATCTCTAAGGAAATTAATATTGTTTCTACTGCCTCCTTCAATAATGAGGCCCGAGCTTCAAACATTCAAGGTTAAATTAAGCTTTTTATAGTAAGTGTCGCCTCAAGCTCCGCCGCAATATTGTCCAAGTGTTCTCATTTTCTTCTAGACACCGCTAAGTAGTGACCCATATTATCTCGAACAACCAAACCAATTCCCGCCACATATGAAGAAAGCAAGGACTCGTAAGTGTTCACCTTGAAATGATGTCATGTGACAACTCATCAAACCAAAAACATAATCTCTTGGCTTGCTTCTCCTACATCTCTGGTTTTGTAAGCTGCATGGGTGCGCTCCCGAACATTACGCATGATTCTTGTTTTAAAAGCCTCTCTTTGAACTTCAACTATTTAAGCTTTTGGTAGTCGTAGTTTCTTCGGTAAGGCGCTCCAGCTATGTTGCTCATATTAGTTTGTTCCATTGCATTTTGATTTTCAACCAACCATACTCATTTCATAGTTAATTTTTTCCAAGTCTCGCAGTCTTAGCGGCCAAAGTGTTGCACGTTTGTTGGGCTTCGACCCTTCACAATGCTTCCCTCCAACACTGTTTTAGAAGTTCCACACAGCTATCCTGACAAGAACTACCCTTCATGATGCTTCCCTCAAATATTGTTTTAGAAGTTCCACCCAGCTATCCCTGACAATAGCTTGAATCTCTCCTAATACTCCATGACAATCCCTTCTTGAGTCAATGAAATGAATTGTTCGTGTACGTCTACTTCCCAAATAACTTGAAATGTTCCAACAAGTAATCCTTAAATTCCTCTCACGAGCGGATCGGGTATCTAAGCTCTCTCCAATAAAAACATGAAAGGGTTTTCAACTCCAAATATAACCCTACCGTCATGAGCTTCTCCTCCTCATTTAGCTCATTCACCGTAAAATATTGCTCCACCTGGTACACCCATTCATGTGCATCTTCCCTCTCGAAGATCGGCATTTTCAATTTCCTAACCCTAACATCTCTTACCCAAACTTCCTCTACTCCGTTATTTTCGATACCGGAGGAGAGCGCAAACCACAAAAGAAACAAAAATATTATTATTGAATTTGACATCGGTTACAACGACTCTTCCAACATGAAATAAATGACAAACAAACACAAAGACACAAGCCAACACCTCGAAAGCATATCACAAGAGAGGTAAAGGTTGGCCCAGTGGATCCGAAGGCTTGGGACAGCAAGTGTGAATGCGGGTGAGGAGTCAGCAGGGGTGTGAAGGTGAACTAGACGAGGGAGGCAGCAGGTTAAGGTGGCGAAATGGTTTGTTGGGTTGCTAGGAGGTAAGTTAGAAGTTGGGTAGCAAGTTGGGAAGGTGGGGCAGCAGCGGGGAGGACTCGTCAGCACTTTCGGAGGGTGGACAACGAGCAAGGAAGCACGGGTGGCAATGAGAAAGGCCTGGACAGTAAAGTAGACTGCTGGAAGTGAGTCGGCTGAGTGCTGGGAGGAATTCTGGGCAAGTGGACAACAAGATTGAGTTGTTCAGGAAAGGCGGCTGAGTGCTAGGATGGAGCATGAGGAGCTGCGGCCTTGTTGGGAGAAGGCTACAGCAGGATGGAGGGAGGACAGCAGCTGGCGATTGATGGAGAAAAGGTGCAGGGCATGTTGTAAGGCTGGGAGCGGGTGGACGGCAGCAGGAAGGGTGAAAGGATAGATAAATATCTCGTCGGGGTCGAGCTACACCCGGAATACAAGCCGAATCCGTGGAGATGATCACCACCTCATATGAGGGATAGCCAGAGCACTACCTTAACATCGAATACAGCCCTCGAAGAGAAAAATACCAAAGCTAAAACTTAATTTCATATATCAAAAACAAGACCCCCTAACTTTAAGCACATCACCTCCTATTTATAAAGTGGCTTGACCTATGTTAGGAAAGATTTCAGATTTTGGAAAGATTTTCAAAATGAGAAAGGAGAATAAAAAGAATTTCAGAATTTTGGAAAGACTTTTAAAATAAGCAGGAGAATAAAAGAGATTCAGATTTTACGAAAGGCTTCTAAAATAAGCAAGGAGAATATAAAGAGATTTCAAAGTTTAGGAATGAGTTATAAAATAAGGAAGAATAAATTAGAATTTCAGGTTTTAGGAAAGGATTTAAAATAGAAAAATGCTTTGGAAAGAAAGATGAGGGTGAGAGAAAGGAAAGATGAGGCAGGAAAGGGGAGCAAGCAAAGGTGAGGGGGACAGAAAGGAAAGATGAGGCAGGAAAGGGGAGCAAGGGGGAGAAAGGAGGAGAAAGGAGGAGAGGAAGGAAAAAAGTAGAGAAAGGAAAGGAAGAAAGGGAGGGAGGGAGCAGCAGTCCCCCTCCCCCTCACCCATGAGGACCAGTCAGTCCTCCCTCGAGCCACGCTTCATTTTTCTCCCATGCATTGAAGGTAAAACTCTATCCTTTGATCATAGCCATACCCCATCCCTACTTCCCTCATTTCTTCGTGCACTCCATACCACTTCCAAAACCTCTTCTCCAAGCTTAAGCTCAATTGCCTCGATTGAAAATCTCTAATCCACCCCCAATCAGAGCCCTGGAAGGGGGTTCTTAATGTGAGATGATTTCCTCTTCGTGTTTCTCTCGTTTGATATCTTTCCCTTTAGATTTAGCCAATAATTCTCCGGTTAACCCTTGGTTAAGGTTTTCAAACAAAACTGCAGGCGGGATCTTGGATTTCATCCCAATAAATTTCCTCATAATCTCCTAGAAGCGCTCGAATCTGCCTTGAATTCGATTTTTCAAGGAAGAAAACTTATCTTCTATTGAGAAAAACTTATGGTAGAGAACTTTTCCTTTATTCTGAATTTAAATTGACTCATCTCTTCCTCCAATTTCTTCTTCAAATCTTCTACTTTTTTTGTTATCTCTCGCAATATAATTTTTCTGATCGTGAAGGCGGAATCTTATACTCTGAAATCCAATTGTCGCTTCCCACCTAGTTTGAATCACGACTGCTTCATGAGATCACGAAGGCTACTGTAGGGCCTCGGTACTTGTCTTTGAGCTAGATCTTACCACGATTGCATCCCTCTATGACCGTTGGACTAGGTCACAACGGCGGTTGTTATGTGTCGCTATCTCGTCAGCCTTCCTTGTACCCCGCGATCTGGTTGTTGCTTCCCCTAGGTCGCCAATCAAATCACTATTATCTTCGGCTTTCTAGCTGGATGGAAGGCACGATTCGTCTATTTCCCAGTGTGAGGCTCTAATACCACTTGATTTGATTTGGCACAATTTTTCATAGAAATTGAGGCATATATTTTATTGCAAGAACATCAAACATTAATACAAATACAAAAATAAGCACCAACAATTCGAGAGGCAAGTGATCTCTCCCAAATCCTCTAATTCGAGAGATAGAAAATCTCTCTCAAACCCTAAACCTAAGACTCCATGAACAATCTCATGCACCCCCCGAAACATATTAGGGTTAGGCTAGGCACCAGCGTAACATATACCTTGGTGATTATGTACATAAAATACTAGAGTAGTTGAGTGAATCTACATCCTGAGCTTTAACTTTAATCACTTTTTAGTGAAGCATTGTATCATTCATCATCACTAAATTCATGCAATGTTCAGTTGTTAGCTTATCCATTGTGCTTGTACTGCTTAGGAGAATTAAAAGTCCTTACAATAACTAAGGGTGACAAAAAGTAAGAGCTCTTGATTTTCTGCTTAAGATCCTTATGTAGATCTTAATGGCACAAGCGTCTTATAATACATTTTTGTGAAAGGGCAATCTATCATACAACCCCACCTTTTAAAAATATTAAATTTGATTTTTGGAATGTGGCGGATGATGTTGAATTGGTATTTCCCGCCTACCAAACTGATCAATGGTGTTGCTATTGAGCATCCCTTTAAGGAAAAGATTGGTTGAAATCAGCATGTCTTAACTCATTACCATTAATGCATGGTACAAATGAAGTAAAAAATTCTCATATTAATATGCTTATGTAAAATTATGAATTACTTTTTTATGAACTCCAATGAAAGTATATCTGATATATTTTAAAGAATTACTAAAATGTCAATGCTCCAGGAGCACATGGAAAAACATACACCAAGATCAAGTTACAAATTACTTGACAGAATATTTAAGGAGTGAGATCCTAAGGCCGGCATGACATCAACGGCTAATAATCTGTGTCAACACTTAAAGTTCTCATGTGGGTTCACTTGTTGCACATAAACAAAGTTAAGAGAAAGAGAATATAAGTAGCTTCAAAGAAAAGATAATTAGATATTGCTTGATATTCTTATTTATATCTTATTAAGAAAAATCATTGAATTTACCAAAGTATTCAAGAGGATTAAAGAAATTTCTGAGGAGATTAAACAACAACAACAACAAAGTCTTAATCCCACTAGAGTGGGTCGGCTACATGAATCTTTTTTCGCCATTGCGTCCTATTTAGTGACATATTTTCATTTAATTCTAATAAATTAAGATCATTTTTTATACAATAAACCCAAGTCTTCCTAGGTCTACCTTTGCTTTTCGTAACATAAGTCGAATCTAGAACATCTACTCTCCTAATCGGAATATCAGATGGTCGACGTTTAATGTGACCAAACCATCTAAGGCGACTCTCTCTAATTTTTCCGTCACTGGAGCTGCACCAACCCTATCACGGATATATTCATTTCGCATTTTGTCTCTAAGTGTAAAGCCACTCATCCACCTAATCATTCTCATCTCGGCAACATTTACCTTAGTATTATGCTCTCTTTTAAAGGCCAACATTCAGCACCATAGAGCATTGCAGGTCTCACCACCATCTTATAAAATTTTCCTTTTGTCTAAGCGGTACTTTTCTATCACAGAATAGGTCTGAAGCATTCATTCACTTCAACCAACCAACTTGAATTTTACTATTAACATCCCCATCTATATCAACATCGCTTTGAACAATAGACCCGAGATTAAAAAGAAGGAAAAAATTTTCTCGCTCCAAAAAAGGATGATACATCAAATCCCATTTGGATCTGTCAAAATAAATATGAAGGCAACATGCACTGACTTTAATGTGGTCATCTCAAATGAAGACCAAGAAAGACTAGACGACAGGGGGAGGAACGCGGGGCACAGAAAAAGGCAGAACTGGCCAATCGAGGCTTGGGGGGAATGGCTGAACCGTCCAAGTGGTTCGGCCCAGAGTATTTTGGTCCAGCCAGTCTTTCGCTCCTAAGGGGCGGGAAGTACCACCAAAGCTTCCCTATTGCCCTGTTTGCTGCTTCTTCCTCCTTTCTTTCTAGTTGCCTACCAAAGGGGAAACCTCCCTTTCCTAATTTATTTATTAGCTATTATAAACATGTGTGTTTGCTTGCTTAGGGTTAACATTTGATTAATTTCATATTTCAGATTTCTGTCAGGACAACTGCCAGCATCCATTTTCCTCTTCGAGAGCTGTATCCAAGGGATTGGGTGGTGCTCCGACTGTATCCCTCTCCTGAGGTGGGGATTGGTTTGTTGTTTCTGTAGTTTTTTGCCTGCTAGCCACCATCCCCTTCCTTCTGACATTGTTGTTGCCCAAACCGCACCTCCTCCCCGTTGTCTCAGCCTTCCCACTGCACCACTACTACCCAGTACACCCAGGAAACACCTCCTTCATGTTGTCTCGTCACTATCCACCATCACTCCTCGCTGCCATAACCTAGGACAGCCTCAATACTTGTTATCTCTACATTTCTGCACTCCCCCCTCACGGCCACAAGCATTCCTTTGTTGTCGCCATCCCCACCAAACATCCCGGATCCACCTAGCTGACCTCAACCACCCTGGGACACTCTTCAGAAGTGCTTGCTTATGTCATTTTATGTTTGTTATCATTTATTTCTTGTTTGAGAAGTCATCGTTGTAACCAACTTAAATTCAACAATAAAATTTCTATTTTTATTATGACATGAGTTAATTTCGGTATCATTTGGTATCAGAGCTAACCTAACTCTAGTCTAATCCTAAAATTTCCTAGCATCCGCCATAAACCAAAAATATTTCTTTCATATCACCAAATACCACTTTCCACCTCTGCAAAAAACCAAACCTTAACCATGCCACCTAGGAGATAAATGTTCGAGCCTACCCGGGAAGAGAGACAGCGAGAGATCTGCCGACTTCAGTGGAGATTGGCAAACATTGAGAATACCCCGGAGAGACTTACTCTCGATGGTGACAGGAAAAGTCAGAAAAGTGAAAGAGAAGAGAATTTCAACCCCTTTTGTTGGGAGAATTTCAGTAATTAAGAATAAAGGCCACAGCGTTTCGGAATCTAGCATCAGAATATGCCTAGAGAGGAGACATCATTTGGAGGACACAGAGACTTTGGAATAAAGCTGGATATACTAGAGCTCAATGTTGATATGGATCCATACGATTTTATTTGAAGGCTACAATTGGTTGAGAATATCTTTATACAAAAAGGTGTCAAGATAGAAGGATAAAGCTTGCAGCTATCAAATTGAAAAAGAGCACCACCTTGTGGTGGGACAACTTGCAGATGCAAAAGAAAAGAGAAGGCAGTGATAAGATCACCAAGTAAGAAAAGATGAAGCAATGCAAAGGAAATACCTCCCACCCTATTACCGCCAGGATATATTTCTGAGACTCTTAACCCACACAGCACACAGTAGAGGCGTTCACGACGCAGCTTTATCTGTTGCAGATGATTATGCGATTTGGTCGCGCCAGACGAGCAAATCATATGCCATTATCTGGGAGGCCAGAAGCCACTACTAACAACATGGTGCAGATGCAGCCTTATTCGTCACTTAGAGATGTCCAAATATTAGCATTGAAAGTGGAGAGGCAGTAGAAAGATAGCAGGCAACCACCACCAACCAAGCAACAACCCACAGTTGGAGACACCAGCAGGAGCAAGCCTCGGGAGTTGAGAAAATCGATTAGGATAGGGATAGAGCCAACCCTAGAGAAAAAAAACTGAGAAGGGTAGCACATCTGCTATAGTCCCAGCCAGAAATTGCTTCAAATGCCACGAACTTAGGCACATCACCTTCAGCTGTCCAACGAGTCGAGTTGTGTTTTTTACCCAAACAGGGCATCGTGGAGGAGGTTAGGGACGAGGACAAAACTGAGGAACAGAATGAGGTGTATCATATGCCACCAGATTAAGTAGAGATACTTCTGGTTCGACGAATACTACAGGTTGAGAATACGAGGGATCTGCAGTGGCTTTGCCATAATATCTTCTACACCCACTGCATGGTAACAGAAAAGTATGCAGTCTTACATCAATACGGGAGCAATAAGAATGTGGCATCTACGTAGATGGTAGCAAAGTTGGGTTTCATGACGCAGAGGCACTCCCAGCCATATTCTCTGATGTGGCTAAAAGAGAACAATCAGCATTAACCGGAGATGCCTAGTAGACTTTTCAATTAGGAGATAGTCACAAGATCAGGTGTAGTACGATGTGGTCCCTATGAATGCCCGTCACCTTTTGTTAGGGAGACCGTGGCAATTTGACAGAAGAACTTAGCACGACATATTCAGAAACACACATTCCTTCACCAAGGATAGGAAACGCATCATTCTACTTTCTTCGGCGGAGCCCACAATCAAAGGAGCACTTACCATCTATGCAGCATATGTAGGACCAGATTTTGTGACGACAAGGGATGATATGATTGAGACACCAACTCCAGACACGGGACTTGCACGATATAGGACATTTTCGGATGTCAGTCGATATCTTACCATTAGCACCACCACCATGCAAAAAGGTTCAGGTTACCCCCACTTTGGTTAATCTGACCGGAGAGTACTTTCGGAATATTCAGCAGCAAAGGCAATACATGCAGATTCAAATCATTTTAGTGGGAGACTCCCACAAGACCCAACCGATGGGTATGTTTTCTCGTAAGTTGAGAAGGACTCACAGGTATTTGGAGGACGGTGCAGTCGTAAGTGGGATTCAGATGCTGTTAGAATTGTAGACGAAGAACCGGAAGTTTCGACAAATAAAGTTGAAGCTCTCCAAACCCAAGGGGACTAATGCAGGGCTTGGAGGAATGCAGGGCTCAGAGAAAAGGCAAAACCGGCCAGCCAATCCGAGCTTGGTGGGAAGGTTGAACCAGTCAATTGGTTCAGCCTGGAGTATTTAGGTCCAGCAGGAGGCTAGACCCGCCCGTATTCTATTTCCAATGGGCAAGAAGTACCGCCAAAGCTTCCCTATTCCCATGTTTGTCGCTTCTTCTTCTTCCTTCCTTTCTAGTTGTCGCCCAAAGGGTAAGCCTCCCCAATTCATTTTAGTAGCAAACTCCCAGATGACTGGATAAATGGGGATGTTTGCTCGTAAGTTGGGAAAGGCTCCCAGATACCTTGGAGTACGGTACAGTCGTCAGTAGTATCCAAGTGCTGCAGGATTGCACACAAGAAGCTCAAAGTTTTGATGAATGAATTTGAAGTTCTCCTAACCCCAAGAGACTGATACAGGGCTGGAGGAATGCGGGGCTCGAGGGAAAAGCGGAATGAGCCAGTCGGGGCTTGGGGGTATGGTTGAACCAGCCATTTGGTACAGCCTGGAGTATTTCGGCCTAGCTGGAGGCTAGACCGGCGCATCTTTTGCTCTCAAGGGGCAGCAAGTACAGCCAAAGCTTCTCTATTTCCCTGTTTGTCGCTTCTTTCTTCTTCCTTTATGGTTGTTGCACAAAGGGGAAGCCTCCCCTTCCTATTTATCTATTAGATAATATATGTGTTTTTGCATGCTTACGGTTAGCTTTTGATTAATTCCATATTTTAAATTATTATTAGGACAACCTTCGACGTTCGTTTTCATCTTTAATGATTGTATCTGAGGAATTGGGTGGTGTTGTTGTTGCATCCCTCTCCTGAGCTGGTGATTATCTTTTGACTTTTTCCTTCCGCAGCCTCCCATGTCGCACCCTGCCGTCGTACGTCGCTGCAGCCACCAGCAACAGCCCTTGGGTTGTTGTTTAATACAGTTCTACGCCTACCAGCCCAACCATCTTCCCGTCTCTTCTAGCATTGATGTCACCTATACCGGACCTCCCTATTGTCCTAGCCTTACAATTGCGCCATTGCTGCCCAGGACAGCCAGGGAATACCTCCTTCCTACAGTTTGATCGCCATCCACCACCACTCCTCGTTGCCATAACCTAGGACAGCTTCAATGCATTGTCTTTGCATTTATGCACTTCTGCCTCGTTGCCACCATTATTCTTTTGTTGTCTTTGTCCCCGCCAACCATCCTGATCCACCAAGCCAACCTCCACCACCTTGGGAAACACTTTAGGGGTGTTTGCTTGTGTCGTTTTATGTTTTGTATCATTTATTTCCTGTTTGAAGAGTCGTCGGTGTAACTCTACTTGAATTTAACAAAAATATTTTTATTTCTATTGTGGCTTGGGTTAACTCCTGTATCAAGACTGCATCATGCATCTTCCTCATGACACAAGTTGAAGATGAAGTGCAAAACATCAATGATTTCATAAGAGGAACTATCATTTGAAGACTTACCTATTACTTACCATGATAATACTCATGAATTTAACATTTTGTAAACAAAATATACTTCATTAAAGAAAAACATGTTATTCAATTCTATAGTTGATATTCTAAAAGACGATAATGATTCTCTTTAAGAAGATATAAACAAATTGCATGAGAAAATTAAGTAATAGTCTAAGTTAGAAGAAAATAAAGATGAGCATAAAGCTAATGTATTATCCACCATTACATCAACTAGCACATACTCATACATGCAAGTTGCACATGCTTCATGTTGCACAACTACTACGCATACTACAGTTCCTATAAACAAAGATAGAAAACTAATTAAATCATTTATTGATGTTTTTGTCAAAAATTATTTGTAAGTATTGCAATAAACAAGCATATTTTTATGTATATGCATTCCATAATCTATGAACCAGCTAGAAAATCATATATTTGGATTATGTAAGACACTGCAGTTTGCTTGCCATCACCGACACATGTTATTAATGCCCTTTGAAAAAATATTGTGTGGGTACCATGATCAAAGATTTAAGTATTCAGTGCAAGTGTACATGTATTCATGGAGAACTAGTCAAAGCATGGGATTTTTGGTTAGGAATACTCGTTGTAATGAATGAAGACAATTTGAGATGTGTTTCTTTTACGGAAGTTAACCCAAACTACAATAGAAATGCAAATATTATTGCTGAAATTCAAAAGACTCTTGACAATCGGGAAATAACAACACCAAACATAAAAAGACACTCTAGGGAGATGTTGAAGGTGGGAATGGCAGTTGGACAGCAGGTAGAGGCGTTGGTTGGGGTTTGCAAGCTCAGCTAGAGGCCTAGAATGGTGTGGCTGTAGGACTAGGCGACAAGGATGAAGGGCAGCAGCAGCACTACAGCAGGAAAGTGGGTGGCAGCAGGGGCTAGGAGGCTGAAGGACTTGTAACAGCAGACTGGAAGGGAGGGGATGCCTTGCTGCAGCGGGTGTGGGTGCTGTAAGAGGGGTGGTGGCAGCAGGAAATGGGGAAAAGGGATGGATGGAAAGAAACAGGGGAAGGGGGACTGTTGAAGGGATTTGTGAAAGATAATTATTGCTGCGGAATTGAGTTACAGCCAGAGCAAATCTCGAACCATTGGAAATCACTATATCAAGCAACATACAGCCTGAGCACCTCCTTGCCTTCAGATACATCCTTACAAGCGAAAATAGCCACAGCAGCTGCTTTGGATATAAATCTGAAATCTTAAATTAATCAAAGCTAACCCTAAGCAAGCAAAACAACTATATGATTGCTAGGAGATAAAATAGGAAGGGGAGGCTTCCCCTTTGGGCAGCAACCACAAAAGGAAGGGGGAAGAAGTGGCAAGCAAAAAGGCACGAGAGGCCTTTGGCAGTACTTTCCGCCACCCTATGTGTGGGAAACAGGCTGGTCCAATCTTCCGCTGAACCGGGACCCTGTTCAACCAATTGGCCGGTTCAGCCAGGCCCCCAAGTCCCACATCAATTTCCAAAGCAAATGTTTGGAAAGCATGGTTAAGAAAAACTATTGGAAAATTCCCTCCCAATTTATAATGGTCCTTAGATTGGCTTAAATTTTCATCTATGATTAACTGAGCTATATCATGATTTCCTATTGTTTCATGTTTTAAATATAGATTTTATAGAATGATAAAGGCACAGGGTCAAACAATTTAATGCATGCTTAAATTTTTTAAATCATACTTGAGTTCTCGTATGTTTTATGATTACAGTATGACTACCCATGCTTAAAAATAAATAAATTTATAATTTGAGAACAAGATAAAAATTTAAAGGCCAAGTGCATTACTTGAAGAGTATTCACGACATTGCAACTCAGTTTGACCATGAGCATCTCTACATAGCTTGGTAAAGATAACAATAAATGATATATAATTATCAGCAAATTAATTAGAAGCATGATAGTTTAATCTTAAGCAATAAACATTTTAATTGGCATCTGTCTTCTATCTATACTTTGACTACAGCTTGTTTCCAAATTAACTAGAATTTAGTCATCATGATACCAAATAATTTTCATTTTTTAAAATTAAGAATAACATCTTGGCATTATGATCTTTTGAATGTGTAGTTTAAAATGGGTTTATTTTCAAGCAAAATATTTTTTATCAATCCCCTTAGTATATGTGTTATTTGACATTGATATCTCTCTTCAAAAACTAGATTACAATAAAAAATTTGTTTTCATATCCAAAAAATTAGTTGACTAGCAACTAGTATATGCATTAATGCCCAGTAGTAAATGTTTGCATATGTTTTGCTATTTTATTTTTTATAGATTCAAACTATTGTAATCCATATTTGTTGAAGCAATTTTTATTTCGTCAAAAAGTGGGAGATTGTTGATGAATTTTGTGCATATTATATTTTAAGAGCAAATTTAGTGTGTTTGTAGATGCATGGTCATTAAGGGAAAAGCATTCACATGCTTTTTTATGTTTTTATAGAAGAATAATGTAAGGAGTCTTGCCCTATTCTTAAGCTTCATCCACTTCATGTTTTCTCCATTGTAAGGCACTAAGAAAGTAGGGTAAGGATCAACATTATACTATCTTAAGCCAACAAGTGGTGAATCCTGATCCACGGCCATGTAGACCATCTACTTAGGTCATATGAGTATCATAGGATATGTCTAACTAATTTAGCTCTTTGGAGCTACATTGACTAAGCCATATTTCTTCACAATGAGGTATCCTTTTCTTGGATGTGAAACACTTGAATCTAACCAACTACGAAGCTTGAAGGAAATGATGGAACTTTCAATTCTCTCCACTTTTTTATTCTAAGTTGAGTTGTGTGGAATGGTGATCTTCAGCATGGCCATCACAAGAATCCACATCTGACATTGGGACATAGAAATATTAGGATAATGATAAACTCCTACTACTCATTTAAAGTTAAGGTTCCTCCGCCTATTTATACAGTAGATCATGATAAACTATGTCCTTATTTTGTAGGTTCTAACTTTTCAATTGATAAACATGCTTTAAAAGGACTCATATGTAGATCTAAACCCAAGCATGCATCAATGATATGAACTAAATGTAAGTCGTGATTTCTTACAATGTAATTTAATATTCTCACAAACTTGCAGATCATCTGGATCTTTAGGGTTGTTTGTAATCCTCTTGTCCAGGAGAATGAGACACTCTAGTATCAAAGTAACAAATAGAAAAATGCACATGAATGTTCAAAAGAAGTACAATAACTAGTACACTTCAGTTAAAGCATGACCAAAAATAAGCAGCATACAAAATTTAAACTGTAAGGCACATGAAAAGCAGAGAATTGAGAATATTCTATCCATAACAAAATTGGAAGCCATCAAGATCAAATGGCTCATGCTTGATGCCTTAAAGATTTTTTAAAGGCTCCAAAATGTGTGAGGGATGGATTTAGAAAAATTCTCAAATCAACAATAGAAATAAGAAACCGCTACAAATGTTTGATAGCCTGCGAAAACAACATCAAAACACCCATGCATAGAACAATTGATATTGCATCTGTTTTAAACACAATTAAAAAAGGAGCACACGTTAACATCAGCATAGTTTGCAATTACTTTACCAGAAAATACAATTGCGAAAGTCGAAATTCAGAAAGCAGAAAACATTCCTATGGATGACCCAAAAGCCGAATAATGCGCTTTAAAAATGGTACAATCTGTATTAGCATCATGTTATTCTGTGCTACCAGCCTCAGCTTTGAATCTTAAAGTCGGAGTCTTAAAAGTTAATAAGGTTGAATCTTCAACAGTGCTAATAAACAAGTGTCCACAAGAATACTGTTTAAAGGGAAGGTAGAGCAGATCTAGACAACTGGCCAAAGCAAGGACATGTCACATTGCACACCTTTTAAATGACCATCCACCCATACCACATGAAGCGGTAAGACGAGTGCCTAACCTTGATTGTCAAGATGAGAGTAATACTACAAAGGATGAAGATGAATCAAATTTTTTACGACAATTTTAGCATGATAAAAATTAAAAAAAGAGGGAATAATATTGGTTGAAGATGAGGAATGCCCTTGATCAAGCATCCTCTGAAAGACTGAATAGAATCACTAATTGAACTGCGAAGGTACTAGGTAATAGGAGAAATAAAGATGTGAAATAGAAAACAAGTTGATATGTAAGAGCATGAGATTTAAGTAATGAGAAAATAAATAATAAAAAGAGGATAAAAGAAAATGAAAAGATGGAGGACTACAAATTTAATATAAGAATTGAAAAGAATTGATGATGATGATGGCATAGGTAGTAGTAAAAATTAGATTATTCCTAGATTATCCATGCCTCAAAAATTAAGTAAATTAACTCCTTAAATATTTTTTTGGGTATTGTCTTCGAGATAATTCATTTTGCAAGATTTTAGAATTTAGAATGTATAAAAAAGTTTTCAGGCTTACTACTTTTGCCTAAGATAGCTCTAGTTGCAATGTTTCCAAGGGTGGAATACAATGTAAAATTTTAAGTAGTTTACCAATGTTAAGTTTTAAAGATGTAATTTGAATAGCTCAAAAAAAAATCTAATTTGCAAGATTTGGAACTTGGAGTACACAAAAAAAAAAAGTTATATTTATTATTGTACCTAGCATAGCTTAATGCAATTCTTATAATTTTATACCACACAAAATATTCTCCATAATTGAAACAAGCCTATTTACAAAGGAAAATATTTTTTTTCACTGCCACATGCAGCTAAGAGGAGTACCTAGGGCAAAGCCTAGTGCCCCAGACACTATGTAGTCATATCTCCTTGAGGGAGCCAACAAGCTTCTAATGAAACAATAAACTAATTAGTTTTTCAAATAATAACATCTTCATTGTGAAATCATAGAGCCTTCGCCATGAAACGAGTTTCAAAAATCATCGGGTTGTTATCAAATCCTATCAAAGAGAGAATAATAGCGAAAAAAAATTGAACTCATCGTTTTCAAATGCTCTAAAGCTTGAGTTTCAACAACAGCATAAAACAAAATTGCAATAAAAATTAATCATATTGACACAAAAGGGAAAAAGAAAAACCAACCTTTGGATGATATGAACAGTGGTCCGCTCTTGAACACCTGCAAGTTCACATGAAAGGTTGCCAAAAAAAAAACAAGTAAACATCCTGACAATATATTTCACAACAAAAAAGAAAATGCAAAATTAGTTTTTGTGAGATTTTAAAATCCAATTTAATGTATAACTCTTTTTAAAAAACTATGTTGATAGATTTTTATTAATTTCGACATTTTTAATGCTAGCTTTGGTTTCACTTATCATTTGTTGTTAAAAAGAAATAGGAATTTGTTTTTAAATATTATCTTTAAAACATTATTTGGAAATATATAGACATGGCACACAATTCTTATGTATTTACATATCTCACACATGAAACATCCATATTTACATACATCGCATTTTGGTGATTTAAACCTATGCATGAAAAGGTACATTTGACTTTTAAAAAGTGACAATAGTGTTATTTTTATGTGATATTAAAGAATTGAAAGCTATGTGTGTAAAAATGGAAGTTTAGGTGTGAGATATGTAAATACATAACAATTGTAGGCTATGTATATAAATGCCCCAACAATATTTTCAATAAATTATAAAATTAAAAACTTATATTAAACATAAGAAAGAAAGATTCCAATTGTCCAATGATTAATGACAAAACACTAGAATCTCATACAATTAAAAATATAACATACTCAAAAAATTTTATTAAATATAAATTTAAGCTTTGTTTTTATATTAATTATCACTGATTTCATAATTTATTATTTACAAACCATCTAAACAAAAAGTAATTACTAAATTGAGTATCAAAAGATGTCAGTTTAAGTTGCTTTTTATCTTAACAAAGCAACATACTCAAAAAGTAATGCAGGTGCAGTTACAATTTCAAATAATAAAATAATAAAGATAACTAGCTCACCAATGACGAGTGCAAAGGTATGGATTTCGAGCACCATTCCCACATCATTCAAGCTATTCTTTAATTTTTAATTATCATTAATTTCATAACAAAATAATTAACAAAACCATTCAAGTTTACACTAGTTTTTATTTAAGAAGATAAAGATGAAAAAATCAACATTTAAGAATCTGAAGAAAGTTAATCCGGGCACAATTCAAATCTCAATTTTGCATTTATTATTCTGATTTACAACTAAATATTAAGACATTTTATGACTGAATTTTCATCTCAAAATAAACCTAAACCATATGTTTCAGAAAAAAACTATAAAAAAAAAACTAATTATGTTCCGGATAATCTCAAAACAAAAATGAAATAAACAATGATTTTAAGACCATGACCAAGCTTGTCCGTTCTATTGATCCGAACATGAACCAACCCTCAAATCAGTTGGGTCCAGTTCCAAAACTACTTCCACAAAAAGCCAAACAAAGCCATAAATTGAATAGGTGAAAAAATTAACCATACCAATTTTTTATGAATCAGCTGATTCAAAAATTAATCAATTTTTCGCTCCTTAATTTAAATCGGATGGCTAAAATTAAAAAAATTTAGATTCAAAATAGAGAAGATATTTGAAATATCATATTTGAAAATTTTATTTAAAATTATATTCAAAAAATTCAATTGTAAAGTGTTTTAAATAAAGATTTTATTTATTAAATTAGAAAAAAAAATATTTATTAAATTAGCAAAAACATATCATTATTGAATCATTACTAAAATAATTTGAATATTTATTATACATCTGGTTCAACCCCGGTGGTTGAATCATTGAACATTCAACCTTTTCTTTTTTCGGTTCAATATATGGCACACTTTTCATAACTTTGAAAAAAACATATTCATCAAATTTTGGATGATACAAAAAAGCATGGTTATATGAATTCTTTAATCAAA
This sequence comes from Papilionanthe hookeriana x Papilionanthe teres, assembly GCA_022702705.1. NCBI lineage: Eukaryota > Viridiplantae > Streptophyta > Magnoliopsida > Asparagales > Orchidaceae > Papilionanthe > Papilionanthe hookeriana x Papilionanthe teres. The sequence goes on from CM040424.1 coordinate 63,086,693, forward strand.
TAATCCAACTTTGAACAAAATTAAGGACTACTGGCCAGGGTATGTGTGTGAATTCAATGAATATTTAGGTTCATGTCAATTTCTTGCACTTCCATGTCCATGTTTGAAGTACCATAAGGAACAAGGTGGTGGTCACAATGGAGACTTACATGAATAACTAAACAATAAGGAGAATAAGTTCAATAACATGGCACAAGATTTCGCTACACCTTTGAGCACTTCATTCAAGCATGAAATTTTATTTCTACTCAATGAGTTATAGATAGGACAGAGTAATATTTAAATAAATACTTTTTCTTTAATTGCACTTTGCATCCAACTTCGCCTTAGTAGAAGTAAATTGTTCAACAACTATCCTAGTAGATAGAAATAGCCCCAATTCCAAAACCTAACACTTAAAATGATGTCCTTGAGTAACCAGTTTTATTGGGAAAATAAGCACATGAATCCATCCCATGAATACGCTCCGATGATTATGTAATTTGCATTTATAAATTTCAATCTTCGGGCGAGGAATATGGATAAGTACTCCTATATCATGCCAAGGGAATCACAAGACATCATCGTCATTTACCTTGTATAACTACTTTAGGTTGGCTATATGAATGTTCCTATTATGTTCATTCAAGTTGAGTCAACATGATGTGTTTACGATGTTTTGCACAAACCTTTTTTGCTCTAGTTTTTTTGTTAACTCTAGCCCATGCATTTTCCCTCCAAAACCTTCCCATTAATTATGTCTATCCACCTAGTGAGTGCATCTTTTGCCCTTTCCCGTAGATATCAAAATCAGCTAAATTTATTCCACTACTCTGCCTTCAACATGTTTTTTTCCTATTTTAGTCCACCTTGTGTGTTCCTCCCACTATTTCTCCATGCTATTTTTTTCCTATTTTACATGGTATCACAAAATAGTATCCACCAAGGTACCTCCTTATTAAATGAGAATTTTCAAAGCCAATAAAAGAGAATACTCATTTATGTTTTATTTGATAATAGTTAAGTAGTTGTGATATAATCAATAGGTATATGTGGAGACTCATTGGACTAGGAGAGGCGCCCAATACCAAGGAGGTGCCCTGGTGCCTGGAAGCAGGAACCCGACGCCAATGTGGGCGCCAAGGCCTCTAGGAACAATGCTCGAAAAAGCCCAGCGCCCAGGAGGGGTGCTGCTATGCTCGGAATGTTCCCTAAAACAGTGCACCCAGAAACCTACTGCTCAGGAGTGGCGTCTAGGCTACTGGAACCGATTTTCTGTAGTTCGGTACTTTAAGATTTTGTCTTTAAGAGCGAAGGGCCTGTGCATTTGAAGGAAGGATTTGTGATTTTTCTTATGCAAAAGAAAGAGAGGAGCGACCCGAGTGCTATAAGTTGTAGAGAGGCTTGATTGTGGTGTAATCTGTACATTTCACATCATTTCTTCATAATGGATTTTTGGTATGGTGATGCTCTGTGATTTTTTTTCCATTCTCAAATGTTTTTTTATGTTAAATCTTGGTGTTCTTGTATTTTCTTATGTTTTCTTACTTTGTATGCTTCTAAACTAAGTTTTGTTTCGAATCTCTCGAATCAATGTTCCGCATTTTCGCGTATATTTATTTTTCGCATCAATTGAAATCAGAGCGAAGATTTTTATGAAGATTTTTGGTTTGAGTGGAAGCAATGGTCGATGAAGTGGCGTACAAGGTGGAGAAGTTCAATGGTTCGAACTACGCTTTCCGGAAAATGCAAACTAAAAATTTATTATATCAAAAGAAACTATACTTGTCACGGGAAGAAATCAAAAAGCAGCCATAATCGATTACTCTAGAAGAGCGGGAAATGATTGATAGAATAGCACTAAGTTTGAACCAACTTTCACTTTATTCATCTGTTGCTTTCAACATTGTGAATGAGAAGACTATAGTTGATCTCGTGACTATACTAAAAAGGATGTATGAGAAGCCCTTGAATTCAAATATAATTTTTCTGATGAAGAGACTATTCAATATGAAGATGGTGGACAGTAGTTAAATGGATAAGCACCTGAATAATTTCAACGTTGTCATTAATATGATGTGTTTTGTTAGCATCATGTTTGATGACGGGGTCCGGGAACTATTCATCCTATCTTTATTGTCAAATAGTTGGGATGAATTAGTTACTGCAATGAGTAACTTTTCGAGTAACATGAAGTTAAACTTTGATGACCCCGCTGAATGAAAAAGTTCAAAAGAAGGCGAGCGGTGAAACATGAAATTCTACTCTGAATGTTAAAAATAGAAGAATGAATATGAATAGAAACGCAAGCAGAGAATTATTCAAGTCCAGTAGAGGAAAGTACAAGTCAAGGAGGAAAAAAATACAGGTGAATTTGGAACTGTAAAAAGAAATGTTATTTTAAGAAAGACTATAAATCTTCTAAGAATATTAGTGGTGGAGATTTGGATAAAAAGCTCTCTATAAATGTCTCCATAGATGAAATTTAATGTGACTCCCTTATTTTGTCCCTAGATAGTACTGAATCACGGATAGCTCTTGTCATGTTTGCCCCAACAAAGATATGTTTAAGAACTACAATCAAGATCATTTAGAAAAAGTATATTTGGGAGACAACGAGAACTACAGTACTGCTGGAAACAGTAATATTAACATCAACTTGTCAAATCAGTCAGTTAGAAAGCTAAATGAAGTTAGATATGTTTCATATTTAAAGAGAAATTTAATTTATGTGAGTCAGCTTGCAAGTTCAAGATGTGTGACTGCTTTCATCGGTGATTTGTAGAAGGTGATCAAAAGGGCAAATGGTGTTGGCTTGAGATAACATTGAAACCATTGGTGTTGTGGAACAAAAAGAGATAAAGCCCTACGGCACTATCAGCTTGGTCATATCAGTGAGAAAGATATAAATTTCATCATTTCTAAAATCAAATTTTATGATTTAAAATCTATAGATCTAGAATTTTGTGATTTTGTTTATGTCAAGCAAAAGAAAGTTGTTTTCTATAAAAGTGGATCAAAAATGAAGTCCAAAAAATTGAAGTTAGTGCATACTGACGAATGGGGTCCACATGCAACTCAATTCATTAGAGATTCTCAATACTTCGTCACTTTCATTGATGACCACACCATAAAAGTATTGGTGCACTTCTTGAAACATAAATCTGATATATTTGAAATGCTTAAGAAATGGAAAGTCATGGTTGAGAATGAGGCGATTGAATTTGAAGGTGTTTCAGATCTGATAATGATGGCAAGTATTATGATTAGAGGTTCAGGAGTTATTGTGCTTCAAGGAGAATGAGGCAAGAGTTCACTATTCAAAGGACAGCACGGCAAAATGGTGTCGCAGAACGCATGAAAAAAAAACCATCACAAAGCATATCAGGAGCATGAGCTTGCATGCAGGATTATCAAAACAATTTTAAACTATAACAGTAAGCACTGCAGTTTATCTAATCAATTGTGGTGGGTTAGTACTTTTGAATAAAAGCTTACCTGAAAAAATTTGGAGCAACAGAAATAAATATATTTTACCTGAAAGTATTTGGTTGTTCATCATATATTCATGTTGATGTGGGATATAGGAGTAAAATTGATTTAAAATATGTAAAGTGCACTTTCATTAGGTAATGCTCAGATAATATAGATACACATTTTGTGACTATCAAAATCAAAAATTCATTAAGATACTTTCAATGAAATAGAGATATACATGGGCAAAAAAATAACTCAGGAATGTCCATCAATTACTTCTGAAAACTCCTCCAATTATGCTGAGATAGAAGTTAATGGTGATCAAGAAGATGGAGAAAATAAATAGTCAATCTAATAAAGCGTAGAAAGTTCCTCAAACACCTGCTACAAAGGTTAGAAGGTTCAACAGATTCACATAATTGATATAAAGGCATTGTCCATCTTTGTAGTACATATTGCTGGCATGATAAACAAAAGCTATAATGAGGGCAATCAAATTGAAGACTCAAAGGAGTGAGAGTTTGTCATAGATGACGAGATATAGTCATTAAGGTCAAATCAGACATGAAATTTGGCAAAATTATCATATGGCAGAATTATCATATGGCAAAAAAAGATTACACAACAAGTGGATTTAGAGGTTGAAAGAATTGTCAGATGATAGCAAGCGCAGCAATGAGAGACTTATTATGAAGGTGTTTCATCACAATGAATAGCTGGACTACACTAAGATATTTTCTCTTATAGTGAAGATGACAACTATCACAGTTATAATGAGCTTGGTTGCAGAAAAAGATCTACATCTTAGACAGATGAACGTAAAGGCAGTCTTTGTACATTGTGACTTAAGAGAATTGTATATTGTGCAACCATAGGAATACGAAGTTTCAAGAAAAAAAATATGGTATGTAGACTGAAGAAGAATATTTATGGGTTGAAGCAAACACCAAGACTGTGATCCAGGAGATTTAACAGGTTTATGTCAGACAAAATGTACACACAAGTGTACAGCAGATCATTGTGGTTTCAATAAACAATTTAATAATTTTTCTATTGTGTCTCTCTTGTACGTGAATAACATGTTGATTGCAGAAGTTGATTTGTAAAAGATCATGAAATTAAAGGAGCAGTTATCAAGGGAATTTAAAATGAAAATTTTGGGCCAAACCATGAAAACCCTCAATATGAGAATCAGCAAGGACAGGAGTGCATGTACTTTAAAATTCTCTCGAGCATACTATGTAGAGAATGTCCTACATAGGTTCAAGATGAGTGAGACAAAACCGATTTATACCCCCTTACGTAATCATTTTAAGCTATCTAAAACATAACCGTCTAATTCTATAGTAAACACATATGAGAATAACTCTGCATGCTTCAACAATCGAAAGTTTAATTTAAACAATAATATATACAATATGAAATATTACACATGCAGTGGGAGTGCTCAGCAAGTCCATGAGTAATACAGACAATCATTACTCGGATGCGGTGAAGTGAATTCTCGAATACTTGAGAGAAACAATCAACAAGGCACTTTGCTTTGGAAGTGCGGGGATTAATCTATAAGGATATGTAAATGCAGATCTAGCAGTAGATAATAATAGTAAAAAAATGCAATAGGTTATATCTTCACTTTAGCAAACATAGCAGTGAATTAGATTTCCAAGCTGCAGAAGAAGTTGCATGATCAACTACAAAAGTTGAGTATATTGGTATCACTGGGGCTAGCAAGAATGTAACTTAACAATAGAGCTTTATAGCAAAACAAGACAAAGAGCAACAGAATAGAAAACTACATAATGTCAGTATAAGTGTCATTCACCTAGCTAAGAATGTTGTTATTCATGTCAAGACAAAGCACATTCAGCTAAGATATCGCTTCATTCATCCACTCTTAGAAGATGTAAATTATCTTTGGAGAAGATACACATAACTCAAAATCCTACAGATATATTGATTAAGGTTATTACAATTGAGAAACAAAAGCTATGCATGGCTCAGTTTGAGTGCATTAAGGTTAAGACCAAACTTGAACCACACTACAATACAGTACAGTGAAGATAGTACAAATATGGAGGAGAAGAATTGGTTGAAATCAACCTCCAAGCAAGAGATTATTATACGTGGAGCTTGCTTAGGCTGGGAAGGGAACTCAGCACCCAGTGAGGCGCCCTGGTGCCTCACAGCAAGATCCCAACGCTAGGGGAGGTGCCTAGGCGCCCAAGAATGGTAAGCCGAGAAACCCGATGCGTGTAAGGGGAGTTGTTGCACCCGGAATGTTTCCTGAAAGAGTGCAACCGAAAAACCAACGCCCAGAGGTGGCGCCTAAGCACCTGTAACCAATTTTTTGCAGTGCAAGGCTATATTTCATCTTTTGCTGCAAGAAAGGTAAGTGTGAGTGTCTGTGCATTTGAAGAAATGATTTTGCAATTTCTCTTATACGAAAGAATAAAAGGAGCAGCCTGAGTGTTCCAAGTTATAGATAGGCTTAATTGGGGTGAAATCTGTATATTTCTCCTCATTTCTTCATAGTGAATTTCTTGGTGTGGTGTTGTGTGGCTCCGTAATTTTTTCTCGTTCTCAGATTTTTCTACATTAAATCTTGGAGTTCTTGGATTTTCTTTTGTTTACTTACTTTGTGTATTGTTGTTCTAAGCTTTGCTTTGGTCTCTCGAACCAGTGTTCCGCATTTATGCATATTATTTTTTTCAACGTCCATAAATAAAGTTGTAGTTACTTTCACAAAGATGAGTAAGCCGCCCTATTAAATTTATAACAATTTGTCAAATTAAAAAGTGAAATCATGAAAAAATGTGATATCATACCCTATTTCTGTAATCCCAGATTTTGACCTCATCTTACAGTGATTTGCAAGTAATCTAGCACATTATAAGCTTACAGAAATTTGAATGGAATGCATGGTGTCTACCTCATTGTCCATGCTGCTTAACGATTCAAATATGATTCCAAAACTAAAACTATGGTACAAAGGAAAGTAGAAGTAATTTTCTACAAATACTAACACAGTAATGGTATTACCCCTGCAATCCACACTTTCATATGCTATAAATTTGTAAGATGAATAAAGCATATGATCACTGGTTCAGTATTCCACATGTGAGATAGCATCGAAAGTATGGATGATTGGATGAAACAAAGTAATTGTTATATTCTGTTCAATTTAGTTTGTCAGCACCCAACAAAAGCAAGACTGATAAGGTGATATCAAAGTAAGGATGCATTTAGCTTTTGATGTAAATTTTAAGAAAAGAACCATGCAAGATATCCAATAATCAAACCAACTTGGAGAAGACACAATAGGGTTGAATTAAGACGAACAGCAAGGTTATAACCATTGCCTTTTTTCTTTTCCTTTATCTTTCGGAAAATGTTTAAGATGATGAATTTGCTGTGGAGGATAAGAGCATCCCTAGCTAGTTTTACTTCATATCCTAATCATGGCATGCTCCGGATGAGAGAAAGGAAAAAAGATCCTTGAAAATCGTGCCTAACCTGCTGGAAAAGTATATGATCACTGCAATTTCAAGTATTAACTTAGCATTTAGCTCTCAACTGACTAAAATGATGCAATTTTCATTGCCTATGATAGCCTTCCAATAAATAAATATGAAACTCATCAACATAATTGAATGATTTGAGTTCTTCACAAAGGCCTTTCAATTAATTAGGATCTACTCTATCAGGACACTTCCTCATTGTGAAATTCTCATGCATTTGCATCTTTCTTCAGCAAATCTGCCAGGTCTCTAAGAGGCTGAAGATATCTTCCATATAAGCATGTAGAATCCGTCTTACATTTCTTCACCACCCAACAGACTCGGTGATTCAAATCTCTCGTTACTAGCTAGTACAAAAATTAGAGGTTAGCAGATTCCTGTGGAAAAGCCACAAGTATCGAGACCTACCCGCTCAACATGTTTCACATTAACGACTTGTATACATAATCTCTAAATAATGTTAACTTATGAGGACATAATAGCCCATATAGTCATAAAAAAAGCTACATTGTAACGCAGGCCAGTGCTTCCTAAAGCTTCTCAATCAATCCGTCTCTGTACATGAAAATCTTACATCACAGCTTCAGCATGCAAACATTGTAAAACCTAAGCATCGGGAATAATAATAGCAAACAAAAATCTACCTACAGCCTAAAGTACACAGCTCACACAAGGATTTGAAATCTGAGGAAATGTCGGGGACGGAAAACGAAATAAAGAGAGTCACTACAACTACTCGTTCCTATATTTAGCACAGAAACTCATTATTAACTGCCCTTTAAAAATATCCCAGGAAAAAAAAAGAGTGAGGGTCATACCGTGTTGGATGCCACAAGTCTATGGCGGTCAAACATCGAAGCCGCCGCCGGAGCCGACGTCATCTTCGTGAATTCAGCGGATACAGAATCTTGTACATCAGATCACATTCCCAGATCTCAAAGGAAACGCCATTTTTCATCAACCCAATCAACAACGAAGACCCATTCGCCGGAACCGATAACTTCTGGTGTAAAAAAATGCTAGACATGCAGCGATTGTGCGATCGGCGGATCTTGTCAACAAAAGTACTTTCGAGTATCGGGAAAGTTACAGCAGCTTTTCGAGATGTGGAGGAGTCAAGGGAAAGGGAAGGAAAGAGAAGGCTTGATGGATGTAGAGAGATGAGGAGAAGAAGCAGTGATTGGAAAAAGACACGCTTTTGCGGTCTCTCTCCCCACTCTCCTGGTCTTGCGCCCACCTGTCGTCGCTGAACACAGAACAGCAGAGTTATCTATCACTCTGCTGGGGTAAGCTTTGGTAGGAGGGGGCGATGGCATTTAGGTGAACTGTAGAGCCTTCAAGTGGGATTAGGAAATTGTTGCTGTGATAAATAATTATTTCATTATATTCGTTTAGTTGTAAAGTATACTTTTAGATATCTCTCTAAGAATGTATCGATGATATATTGATTATGAAGGTGGGTATGTGATATTGTATCTATATATTAATGTTAGCTTCTGATTTATCATTTGTGAATCACTCTATGAGAGTTAGAGTTGAGTAAAGAAAATGTAGCAGAGTGAGTAGAATGAGCATGAGATCTGTGTATGGAGAATCCAGGGAAAGGTCCATTTATTCGTATGTTTGCCCCGTACTTATAGAGGCGTGTTTTGTACAATTACAAAAAGGAGGGAGCGGTTATGGAAATAGTTTTTAATGTCTTTACGATTCTAATTAATTTTATAGACAATATGGCATATTTTTATTACAATTTAAATTTCAACATTGGCGATAATTGACTAGTTGGCTAACTTGAAGTCGATCGACTGAGGCGACCGGCCGAGTGGCAGCTCTACCCTCGGGAGTACTCATTGGTCGATCGAGGTTTTCGGTCGTATGACAACTTGTTCAGTGTCTTTTGGCACGGTCGACTAGAGCGGTTGGTTGTGAGGTGGTCGTTCGGTCCGAATGCGGGGTTGGTCGGTCGAATGTGATCAGTCGGCTTTTTTGTAGTGAGTCGTGGCTCATTTTCCAATCATCTCGAGTCTTACAGGGCTCGTGTCTCGCATGTCTGGTTGGTTCGTCGACTTGGTCATATCTACCAATCTTACAAGGTCTTGAGTGAATCTTGTCACAGCCCACGCGAGGTATCTGACGAGACTCCCTGTCGGGATGATTCACGCCTCACTTTCGGTGGGCCTTACCGCTACCGAGCAGGGAACCATCTCCCGAGCTTGAACCTATCCCAAGTTTGGAGACATGACTTCATGCTCGGGCTTGGATCGTTGGTTGATTGCTTACCTCGATAGGAGACCCTTTCACCTAGCTCATTAGTTCTCTTTGAGATTCATGTTGGTATTTATTTATATATACATATTAGTTCCCTAAGTTTTCTTGCTTCTTAGTAGTAACAACTACAATAAGGATAGAAAAAACTAATAAATAATCGTTAGCAATAAATTTGATAATTTATTGAACACGTAACTTCCCTTAGGAGTTCATGCCTTGTGTGTTTTATAAATAGATATGAACTGAGTCTTATATTATTTGTCATCAATTTCTCTTTTCACAACTGAGGATAGTTATGGTTGACAAATTGAATTGGATCGTAGTGGATCCTGAGAGGCTCGCGAGGGCAGGGTTTCGAATTTCCACTTATGTAAAGAAGAAGAAGGTGGTGACGAAGGAAAAATGGGTGAGGCTCGAATCTGACCTGGTTGATGTAGTCGACTCATCTAACGATGTGGATGGTCAGTAGCTGAAGTGGCCTCACGGAGGAGCCTGGGAGTCTAGTTAGGGTGTGGGTGTTAAGGGCCAACAGGACCTTCTGACTTCGATGAGTGATAAGGAGCTAAGGGGGATTTGCTATCACAACCCTCCTGCAATCGCTATCGTAGGAAAGTGGGGGTGTCACTTCGTCAGATAGAGTGGAAGCTTTTAAGACTGTCTCCTTCATGGATAAATTTATGGATGAATTGGCTATGTCGAAGGAACACTAGGATGCCAGGTTGTCAAAGAGTACTATGGAGTCCACCCCTACCGCGGTGGTCATTATGCAAGTTGGAGATGTGCGGCTCCCGCAACTGTCGTCCCTGCCAATTCATCAGCCGCCCAACCCATCATTTGTGATAGATCTCTAACTGGGGGATCTTCATGGCGGTCGCAATCTCTCGAGATCATAGAGCAGAGAGAGGGTGAGAGATCATAGAGCAGAGAGAGGGTGAGACTGGATCATTAGCAGAGTCGGTTGGTTTTTTTTAGGGACTCACTGGGGTTTCGGTTGTGGATCTTTTGCTTAAGTTTTTTGCTCGCCTGGATGATGAAGTAGCAGTTCTACATACGCAGCTCATCTCTCTCCGTGAGATGTCTAATCTGGCTTGAGGGAAAAAAAGCAAAATAAAAGAAAAGACAAAAGCAAAAGCAAAAGAAAAAGAAAAGAAAAGAGAAGTGAGGAGAAGCTTGAGAAGATGCCTAATCAAAAATTGGCTTCACTTGGACCTACCTAAAGGGAAAAAAACTTAATTACTATCCTGAACTTATATGTATGGATTAGCATCTTTACTAGTAGTTTTCTCATAAACTTCTTTTCATGTAATCCTTTTAAGCGCCTTAATAAAACAATCTACAGTCATTTTTGAAATGAATAGAAAGCTATAACTCTTAAACTTGATTACTATATATTCTTACACCTGCAGAATTTACTTGAATTATTCAAATATCTTTCTGAAAATTTTATTATTCTACTTATCTAAATCAAAATTATGGTATTCTAGGAAGAAAGTTCATTGCAGTGGATCATAATTTTATGTATTAACTAGAATTACTTGAGGACAAGTAATAGTTAAGTTTGGGGATCTTGATCCACTGAAAATTTGATAGCTTTTTACTATTCATTTCATACCTGTTTTTGATGATATTACACTTTAAAGGAAGGTATTTTTGATGATTTCATGCATGTACAATGTTTTTAGGGTTTTGGAGCAAAGGAAGCGAAAAGGAGCAAATTTGGAGTGAAAAAGGACAAAAGTGCATTTTATTGAACTAGCATGTGAAGGAAAAGTAATTGATTGGGCGATGGAAATAGATAGGGAAATATGCATTGGTAGATTCAAATTGGGGTTTAAGGAATTAAAAACAGTTTAAATAAACTACTTTATGCACTCAAGAGAGGGTAAAGAAAAGAACTGCACATATTTGTCACTTACCACATTTATAATTTGAAGTATCTATTTCTACAAAATCACTTATATGATCACAAGAGAGAGATTACTTTATATCTTGATAATCACCTATCCAATTAAATTTGGTAGGTTTTAACATTAGAATTAATTGAATTAGTTTAGGAGTAGTTAGTAGAAAAGCACAAGACCAAACTAAGTCCTAAAAGTAATAGACTATAACTTTTCTAAGAGAATTCATTACTACATTCTTTGTGGGATCGACAATCTGGACTAAATAGAGCCTTATATTACTGAAATGGTATGTATATTTGTGTGCAAGAACACTTAATTTTAAAAATTTAATTAAGTTGCGAAGAAGACAATCTGTTTCTGGTGTTATTTTCAGGGACTTACATTATTGTGAAAGTTTTATAGCGTTGTTGTAAGAGAGCGATAGTAAAGAACTTCAAGAGGATTTCAGTTGAACCTAGAAGACTTAGATTTAGAAAATCATATTATAGTTTTATTTTTTAAGTGTTTATTTGTTTGAAAAATAAAAGAAAAGGTTAATTTTGAGTGTTTGTCAAGTGTGATTGTGCTAAACTAACTAGTTGAATCTTTAGTTGTGTATGCATAGTGTAGGATCTGCAGGACTTGTACCCTATGATTCAAAACTAAAGAGGACGTTAGAAAAATATGAAAATATCAAAGACTTCATGAACATGTAGAAGAAATGTTGAATATTGAACAGAACAATTTAGATAAACAAATACCAATTAATGAACAACATAACGAGCATAGACCATTAAAAAATTATGCTAATCCTACGATAGATGAAATTCACTTAAGTATTCAAACTCCTGCCATAGAAGCTAACACTTTTGTATTGAAACCTGCTATTATCCAAATGGTGTGGAACAACAAGTTTGGGGAAAACCTTGTCTAAGGATCCAAATTTACACTTAGCAATTTTTTAGAGCTTTGTGCCACGTTTCATTATATCGACATGTCAAATAACGTTGTTAGACTTCAGTTTTTTCCCTTTTCCTTGAGGGATAAGGCTATAATGTGGTTGAACTCATTAGTACAAAGATCAATTAGGACTTGAGGTTACTTAGCCCAAAAATTCTTAGCTAAGTATTTACCACCTTCAAAAACTGCAAAATTTGAAATGATATTACTTCATTTTGTTAGTATGAATGTGATTCAATATATGAACCGTGGGATAGATTTAAATTTTTTTTTAAGAAATGCCCACATAACGCTCCGCCTAATTAGTTAATTAGTCAAACCTTTTACAATGGTTTAGTAGGATTCCTTTGATCTATTATTGATGATGCCTTTGGTGGTTCAGTCATGTCATAGCCATCTGATGAGGCGTACCCTTTGATTGAAGAGATGGATAAAAGTAAATTTCAATGATCTTCTGAAAGGGTAAATTATAGAAAGGTAGCTAGTGTGCATGATGCTGGTGTTCTTTCAATTCTTACTTCTCAAGTAGCTGTAATTTCAAAGAAGCTAGATCAATATAAAATGAACCAACCTCAAGCACCTCTAGTAATTTAGGAAATTTTGTTTGTACAAATGGTTGAGTCTAGTACTTCATCATTTAAGACTTTAAATGCAATTAACAATAGACCTAACAACCCTTATTCCAAGCTAGGTTGGACAAACCATCCTAATTTTAATTGGAATAACAATTCTAGTGGGGGAAACCAACATTGGGGTAGTAATCAGGCAAATCCTTTAGGAAATTAGAATAACCAGGGTAATACTAACTATAAACCTTCTTTTCCTCCAAGCTTTAACAATAATCCAAAATTTAAGGAGAAGTTGTCTTTGGAGGAGGTCATACTGCAAATGGAGAATCAAATACAAAATCAAGGTGCAATAATAAGGAATATAGAGAACTGATTGGGATAAATTGCTAATTCACATAGCAATCAGCCCCAAGGAACTCTTTTTAGCAATATTGAGATAAATCCTAAGGAGAAGATAATGAGCATGTTAAAGCTGTCCAACTAAGAAGTGGAAGAGAGTTGGAGGATGTAGTTCGAAAAGAGATTGAGGATGGAAAGGAGAATGTGGAAAATGATCTGAGGAAAATATTTCCAATGAATTAGAAAAACACATCCATTTCCTCAGAGATAGCGACAATATAAGCTGGATCAAAACTTTTCAAAATTTTTAGAAGTATTTAAAACGTTAACTATCAACATTACTTTTGTTGAAGCTCTGGAGAAAATGCCCAATCATGCAAAGTTCATGAAGAACATTCTTAACAAGAAGGGGAAGTATGGATATCATGAGACAGTTGCACTTAGTGAGAAGTGCAGAGCTATATTTCAGAAGAACCTTCCTAAAAACTTAAGGCTCCTAGGATTTTTACTAGTCCCAATACAATGGAAGAAAGATTTTTTGGAAATGCTTTATGTGATCTTAGAGCAAGTATAAACCTTATGTCACTGTCTATTTTCAGAAGGTTAGGATTAGGAGGACTGTCTCCTACTATTGTAACCCTTCAATTAGTTGATCGGTCAATGAGGTTATAGAATATGTTATAGTTAAAATTGATAAATTCACCTTCCTTGTTGATTTCATTATGTTAGATATAGAGGAAGATAAATAAATTGCAATAGTTTTAAGTAGATCTTTTCTTGCTAATAGACGAGCTATAATAGATGTGCAAAATGTGAATTAACTATGAGAATATATAATCAGGAAGTAACATTTAATGTCATAAAATCTATGAAATATTCTTATAAAGAAAATGAAGACACGTGCTTTTGGATGGACTTAATTGGTTATTGGTGTAGTAACCATTTCTGAAAAAGTTATGAAGTTAAATCAATAGAGCCAGAGTTAGATAACAAGAAAGACACTGAATTTTTTAAGATGGGTTGGACCTATTGATTACTGAAGAGTCAAAAATTGTTCAAGACAGATTTGAGATTCAATATACGACATATAATAGTAAACGTCTTATTCCTTCTATTGAGGATCCACTAAACTTGAGATGAAGGTGCTTCCTACATACATAAAATATGCTTACTTAGGGAAGTCTTCTACATTATAGTTATCATATCCTTAGATTTGACTCATTTGCAAGAAGAAAAATTAATGAAAATTGAGGAATTATAAGAAAGCTTTTGAATGAACTTTAGTTGATATTAAGGGAATTATTCCCTCTATTTGTATGCACAAAATCCTGATAAAAGATAATCATAAACCTCAGGTAGAACATTAAATTCAATTAGGAAAGATGTTGTCAAAATAGAAATATTGAAGTGGCTAGATGCGGGTTTTATTTATATTATATCAGATAGTGCTTGGGTTAGTCATATTCACGTTAGATGGGGGTATTATTTATATTATATCAGACAGTGCTCGGGTTAGTCATATTCAAAAAAAGGGGAAGTGACAATATCTGTAAATGAATAGAATGAACGGCGAATTTGTATTAACCAGTGACAATTGAATTCAACCACTATGAAAGGTCACATTCCTTTACCATTTTTTGGATCAAAAGTTGGATAGGATAGCTTGTCACCGATAGTTTTGTTCAAGATGGATATTCTGGATATCATCAAATATAAAAGAGTACATTCACAAGTCTTTATGTGACTTTTGCTTTTAGAACAGTATCGTTTGGGTTATGTACCACACCTGCAACTTTTCAGAGGTGCATGATGCCAATTTTCTGCAACTTGATTGAGAAGGGGATATAAGTTTTCATAGACAATTTCTCAGTGTTTGGAACTTCATTTATTCATGTTTAGATCGTTTAGTAAAGGTGCTAAAATGCTGTGAAGAGACTAACCTTGTTCTCAATTGGGAGAAATGTCAATTCATGATTACAAGAGGCATTGTTTTGGGACATAAAATATTTGAAAAAAGGCATGGAAACAGACCCAACAAAGATTCAAGCAATTAAAAAATTGCCTCCATCTACTACTGTGAGGGGAGTTAAAAGTTTCCTGGGACATGTTGGATTCTATAGATAATATATAAAGTATTTCTCTGAAATCTCCATGCCTCTATGCCATATTTTAGAAAAATACATCTTATTTAACGTTGATTAAGTTGTCTTCAATATATTGAACGAATAATTAGTCTCTGGTCCTATTATTGTCTCATCTGACTAGGGGAGACCATTTAAGTTGATGTGTGATGCTAGTGATTATGCCATCAGGATAGTTTTAAGACCAAAACATGATAAAACTTTTAAAGTTATATATTATGTCAGTAAACCCATAATGAAATCTAAATCAATTATATTATTATTGAGAAGGAATTATTGGCTATAACAAATACTTTTTATAAATTAATAACTTATTTAATTGGAACTAAATATATTGTTCATACCGATCATTCAGTTATTAGATATCTTATGTCAAAGAAAGACTCTAAACTAATTTTGATTAGATGGGTCCTTTTAATGTAGGAGTTGAATATCAAAGTAGTGGATATGAAAGGATCTTATGAAGATGAAATTAATGAGATTTTTTCTAACGAGCAACTATTTGTTATTACTGATTGGCGCATTCTATGGTATGCTAATATAGTAAATTTTATTGTTAATCATATCATGCCTTATGGATTAGCATACCACCAATAAAAAAGTTCATACATGATGCTAGATCTTACTTTTGGGATGACCCATATTTATGTAAAAAGTGTAAGGATCAAATCATTATAAGATATGTACTCTTAGAAGAAACCCAAGAAATTGTTAAGAAAATGACATGACTCTGAATTTAGGAGACATTTTTAGTGTTGATAGAACTGCATTTAAGATTTCGTAATATGGATTGTATTGGCCTACCGATCCACTTAAAAAGTACCTATTTATATGCCTTATTTATGATTCAATTTTTAAGGATATTATGCTTTAATGAAAGGTATTTTTATGATTTTGGATGTAGGTGATAAAAAAAAGAGTTCAAGAAGGAAAAAAGAGCAAAAATGAGCAAAATAGAGCTAAAAAGCAAAGTTGCCAAAATTATAGGTCTGGCGCCTAGGGGCCAGAATCCGGCGCCTAGGCGCCAGAATCCGGCGCCCAGGCGCCAGTTCGATATTGAAGCAGTTAAGATTTTTGACAACTTTGGGCAGTTATTTTGACGGTGTAAAGCTGTTATTAGACCTTCTAGAAGACTGGAAGTTACTCCTGATACATAGGACATATGATACAATGCATCTGGACACAGGAAAATAATTTTAATCGCGAAGAGGTGCGATCCAAAGTGAATGGGTGTGAAGATATGGTCATGGAGTCCGGCGCCTAGGCGCCAGATCCCGACACCTAAGCACCACAGTTACTTTCTAGAATATTCATTGAATTTGGACAAATTTTGAAGAGGTGTCTTAAGCAACCCTTGGTCATTTTTGAAGCCTATAAATAGGAGATATTTCTACAGAAAAGAGAGCTCTCTCCCGCGCCCGGAAATAGTTCTAAAGAGCCACCAAATACTTTTCTTAAGTATTTAGTGAGTTTATTTTAGTTACTTTGAGTGTTAATACTCAATTCCTTGAGTAGTAAGTTAGAGTTTGTAAGAGTTGGTGTTGTTGAAGTCTTGTACTTTGCATTGGAGTCGGTAGGAGTCAAAGGATCACTTGAAAGAATATTCAGATAAGTATTTGTAACTTGGTTCAAAGTTTTATAAATATGTTTTATTGTGTGAATTCAACGTGTTCTGAGTAGTTACTTTTCTTTCTCCTTTCAACCATGAAAAGATAATAAAGATAATTTGATTTCATTGGAGAACTTAAACTTAATTTTAAAAATTATTGTGATGATATTCATACCTGTCTTAATTTACTTTTTAAACTGGCCATTTGAATTATTAAAATCTGTTGAAGAATTTTGAGACCTATCAGGAGATGAGTTCTTAACTAGTAGATATCACATGAATCCATGGGTAATCGAAGGCCATGTGCAGGTTATTCAAGGTAAAGTGCAAATAAATAGGAAAATATTATTTATTGGGTGTAGAATTAATTCGTTTTTAGAGTGACAGACTAAATTCTATTAATTTGGTTAATAGAAAGGAAACAGGTCATTAGTAGGGCCTACCATAACCATCCTTGGATATTTAGAAGTGTGAGTCTAGATTAACCCATTCTACTAATAATACATCCTAAACCAATATATAGATTAACCAATATTTTTTATACTATCGAGCAAAGGTAAAGAATATGAATGCTTCTATTTGGCACAATACCATACTTTCAAGTTCTCTACGAATGATAGTTTTTCTGAAAAATCTTGATTAGTTGAAAAGGAGAAAGTTGTTTTATTTATACTTGCATCAACCTTTACTTTATTGCTACTTTACTTACATCCAGTAGAAATTTCATAAAACTTAAAATTTGATTTTTGAAAAGAAATAAAAATTATAATTACTTTTAATTTGAAAATCTATTAATTTCTAAAATTAATCTTCCCTATGGGATTGATAACTAAGACTCTAATAGAGCCCTGTCTTACTGGATACGATACGTATACTTGCGTAGTACCTCTGGTGTGCATAATATTTTCAAAAAATTATATATTTATTTTTGCATACTACCCTTTGAAATATAAATTAAAGGATAAATTGTAGGCATAGTTACGGTCGAGGTCATCACAGTTTTTGGCGCCGTTGCCGGGAAAGTGAAAGACAATTTTTAGATTTTTCAAATTAAAAATATTTTATATACACTTTTATTTCTTTAAAAATACAAAAATATTTACAAAAACAAAAATACCAAAAAGATTTTATTTTATTTTATTTTCAAATCCTTTTATTTAATTTTTATGCGTAGTTCTGGATCTGAAGGATTATTACCTTTTGATTCTGAATTAGAAAGGACTATTTAAAGAATTAGAAAAGTAAAACAAATTCAAAAATATTAAGAAATGGCTAACTTACATAACAATAATGAAAATACAGTAGAAATTAATGAACAAAATGTTTATAAACCATTAAGGGATTATGCAAACCCTACAACTGATGAATTTCATATTAGTATTCAAATGCCTACTGTAGATGCTAATTCTTTTGAGCTTAAACCTTTTATTATTCAAATGGTTCAAAATAATCAATTTGGAGGAACACCAAATGAGGATCCAAACTTACATCTTGCTAGTTTCTTAGAACTTTGTGCTACCTTTAAATATAATAATGTTTCTGATGATGTTGTTAGCCTTAGACTCTTTCCTTTTTCCTTAAAAGATAATGCAAAGATGTGGCTGAAGTCATTAGCAACTGGTTCTATTAAAACTTGGGTAGATATGACACAAAAATTCCTTGCTAAATATTTTCCTCCTTCTAAAACTGCTAAATTAAGAAATTATATTACTTCATTTTTTCAATTTGATGGAGAGACAATTTATGAAACATGGGAAAGATTTAAAGAACTATTAAGAAAATGTCCTCATCATGTTTTACCAGATTGGTTAATTATTCAAACATTTTGTAACAAATTTATTGGATTACTTAGGTCTATTATAGATGCTTATGCTAGAGGTTCTTTAATGGCTAAGACATTTGATGAAGCTTATACCTTAATTGAAGAAATGAATAACAATAATTTTCAATGGCCTTCTGAAAGGGTTAATCCTAAAAGAGTGAAAAGTATTCAAGATAATGAAGTCTTTTCTATTTTAGCTTCACAAGTGGCTGCGATATCTAAGAAATTGGATAATTTTGCTATTAACGTATCGCATGTAAGTAATGCCAATTCTGCAAATATTGATGATTCTCAAATAATGGAGACATTGCTAGTAAAACTAATAACCCTTATTCGAATTATTATAATCCAGGTTGGAAAAATTACCCTAATTTTAATTGGAATAATGGACATCAACAATGGGGTAATAATCAAGTTAATCCAACTGGGAATTTGAACAATCAAGGAAGTTCAAACTTTAGACTTACTTATCCTCCTGGTTTTAACAATCAACAGAAAAAATTATCTTTAGAAGAATTGATCTTGCAACTAGGTAATCAATTACAAAGTCAAAACACTGTTATTCGAAATATTGAGAATTAGATGGGACAAATTGCTAATTTAATTAATTATAGACCTCAAGGAACACTTCCTAGCAATGTCCAAATTAATCCAAAAGAAATTGGAAAAGACCATGAACAAGAAAAAGCAGTACAACTTAGAAGTGGAAAGGAATTAAAAGAGAAAATTCAGAATGAAATTGAAAAAGACAGAGAGATTGAAGAGATTGAAAAACCTAAAGAAACTCTTTCTCCAAGTAAAGATCAGGCTGTAATTCCTATTGAAGTGGAAGTTGAAAGACCACCACCACCTTTTCCTCAAAGACTAAAATAGCAGAAGTTTGACCATCAATTTTCTAAGTTCTTTGAGATTTTTAAG
Organism: Papilionanthe hookeriana x Papilionanthe teres; assembly: GCA_022702705.1. Classification (NCBI taxonomy): domain Eukaryota; kingdom Viridiplantae; phylum Streptophyta; class Magnoliopsida; order Asparagales; family Orchidaceae; genus Papilionanthe; species Papilionanthe hookeriana x Papilionanthe teres. The sequence continues at coordinate 63,106,179 of CM040424.1, forward strand.
AAACTTACCATCAACATTCTTTTTGCTGAAGCTTTGGAAAACAAATGCTGAGTTATGCAAAATTTATGAAGGACATTTTAAGCAAGAAACAAAAATTTGAAGCTTATGAAACTATTGCATTAAGTGAAGAATGTAGTGCAATAATTCAAAAGAAAATACCTCAGAAGCTTAAAGATCCTGGAAGTTTCACTATACCATGTGCTATCGGAGAAAAATTTTGTGGAAAAACCATATGTGATTTAGGAGAAAGTATTAATCTCATGCCATTTTCTATCTTTCGAAGGTTAGATTTAGGAGAGATTTCTCCCACCACTGTAACCCTTCAGTTAGCTAATCGATCTATTACTTATCCTAAAGGAATTATAGAGGATGTCCTTGGTAAAGTGGATAAATTTATCTTCCATGTGAATTTCATTATACTAGATATGGAAGAAGATAAAGAAATACCTATTATTTTAGGGAGACCTTTTCTAGCTACCGGACGTGCTATGATTGATGTGCAAAAAGGCAAATTAACAATGAGAGTTAATGATCAAGAGATAACATTTAATGTTCTGAAATCAATGAGGTATCCTGACAAAGAACAATGCTATCAGATGGATATTATTGATTATATAATTGAAAAGCATTATCAAGAAAAATATAAATTCATTTTTGAAGAAAAAATGATGAATCTATGTTATATAATGAGTCATTAACTAAAGAAATTGAAGCAGTTAATGAAGAAAATTTATTTGAAGAAACTCATTATATTCATGATAATTAGGAAATTATTGACATGACTAAAAATGATATACTTTTACCCTCAGTTGAAAAAGCCCCTGAATTGGAATTAAAAATGTTACCTGCACATTTAAAGTATGCATTTCTTGGAAATTCATTAACTTTACCTGTGATTATATCTTTAGAACTAAGCAAAGATCAAGAAGAAAAATTAATATGAGTTCTAAAGAACTATAAGAAAGCTTTTGGTTGGACTATTGCAGATATAAAAGGAATAAGCTCTTCAATCTGTTTGCATAGGATTTTAATGGAAGAAAATTGTAAACCTAATATTGAACCTCAAAGAAGATTGAATTCAATTATGAAATTGATTATTAAAAAAGAGATTTTAAAATGGTTAGATGCTGGAATTATTTATCCTATTTTGGATAGTCAATGGGTAAGTCCTATTCATTGTGTTCCGACGAAAGGAGGAGTAACTTTCATTGTTAATGATAAAAATGAATTAATCCCTACAAAACAAGTTACTGGATGACGAATTTGCATCAATTATAAAAAATTAAACAATGCCACTATAAAGGATCATTTTCCTTTACCTTTCTTGGATCAGATGCTGGATAAATTAGTTGGACACTCATATTTTTGTTTTTTTATGGATATTCTGGATATCATCAATTACCCGTTGCTCCTGAGGACCTAGAGAAAACAACATTTACAAGTCCTTATGAAACATTTACCTTTAGAAGAATGCCTTTCGGTTTATGTAATGCACCTGTAACTTTTCAGAGATGTATGATGTCAATATTTTGTGATCCAATTGAGAAAGGAATTAAAGTATATATGAACAATTTTGCAGTATTTGTAACTTCTTTTGAGTCTTGCTTGGAAAATATAACAAAAGTTCTGAAAAGATGTGAAGAAACAAATTTAGTTCTAAACTGGGAAAAATGTCAGTTTATGGTCACAGAAAGAATTGTACTTGGACATAAAATTTCACAAAAAGGGATGGAAGTTGATTAGGCAAAAGTGAAAATTATTGCTGAACTTCAATCACCTACTACTGTTACTTATGTGAAAAGTTTTCTGGGTCATGCTGGATTTTATAGAAGATATATAAAGGATTTTTCTAAGATTGTTAAACCTCTTTGTCATTTATTAGAAAAAAAAGCTAAGTTTAAATTTAATGAAGATTGTCTGAATTCTTTCAATATTCTAAAAGAGAAATTAATCACTGCACCTGTCATTGTCACACCTAATTAGAGTAAACCTTTTGAATTAATGTGTGATGCAAGTGATTATGCAATTAGAGCTGTATTGGGACAAAAATATGGGAAAATTTTCAAAGTTATATATTATGCTAGCAAAACTCTTAATGAAACTCAAATAAATTAGATTACTACTGAGAAAGAGCTTTTAGCAATAGTATATGCCTTTGATAAATTTAGACCTTATCTTCTTGGGACCAAATGTATCGTACATACTGATCATTCCGTTATTAAGTAATTAATGTCTAAAAAGGATGCTAAACCAAGATTAATAAGATGGGTTCTACTTTTACAAGAATTTGATTTTCAAATAGTGGACAAAAAAGGAGCTGACAGCCAAATTGCTGATCATTTATCTAGAATTAAAAATGATAGTGAGAAGATTACTGAAGAAAACATAAATGAGAAATTCCCTGATGAACAGTTATATGTTATTCAAGGATTACAAACGTCTTGGTATGCAAATATAGTTAACTATTTGGTTAGCAATATTTTACCGTATGGATTGAATAACAAATATATTAAGAAATTCAAGAATGATTCTAAATCATATATTTGGAAAGATCCTGTGATTCGAAGATGTGTACCTTATGAAGAAACTTTTGCAATTATTCAAAAATGTTACGATTCTGAATTTGGAGGACACTTTAGATGAATAAAACTGCGTTTAAAATTTTAAATTCTGGATTTTATTGGCCTACATTATTCAAAGATGTTGAACATTATGTGAAAACTTGTGATCGATGTCGAAGAATGGGGAATATATCCAGAAAAGATGAAATGCCTCTAAGCTATATATTAGAAATTGAGATTTTTGATGTGTGGTGTTTAGACTTTATGGGACCTTTTATACCATCATCTGGAAAGATTTATATTTTATTAGCAGTTGATTATGTTTCAAAGTGGATTGAAGCTGTAGTTTTACCTAACTGTGATTCCAAAAGTGTTTCAAAATTTTTAAAGAAAATGATTTTTACAAGATTTGGAATGTCGAGGGTAATTATCACAGATGGGAGAAGTCATTTCAGAAATGTAAGAATTTAATCATTACTGGAAAAATTCGGAATTAAACATAGAATTGCATGTGCTTATCACCCACAAACAAGTGGAATGGCTAAAATATCAAACAGAGAAATAAAAAGAATATTAGAGAAAACTGTTAATCCTAAAAGAACTGACTGGTTTGATAGACTTGATTCTGCATTATGGGTTTATAGAACAGCTTATAAGACACCTATCGGAATGTCACCTTATCAGTTAGTTTATGGTAAACATTGTCACTTACCTGTTGAACTGGAACATAAAGCTTACTGGGCGATAAAGGAGTTCAATTATGATTTTAATGCTGAGGAGAGAAACGACTGTTACAACTAAATGAAATGGAAGAGATAAGAAATGAGTCCTATGAAAATGCAAAGATTTATAAGGAAAAAATGAAGAAATGTCATGATGAAAAGATTTCAAGAAAAACATTTGAGCCTGGACAAGAAGTATTATTATTTAATACTCGTTTAAGACTTTTTCCTGAAAAATGAAGATCTAAATGGATGGAACCATTTATAATTGAGAAAGTATACCCTTATGGAGCTGTGGATATTAAAGATCCCAATACAAGGAAAATATTTAAAGTCAACGGATTAAGACTGAAGCCTTATATGGAAAAAATGAAACTGATTTACAAGGAGGCTTACAAGCTGATTCTACCCGATTAAAATAACTGATTAGGTCGGGCTGACGACGTTAAACCAAGCGCTTTGTGGGGGGCAACCCATATATTATCATTGTGATTGTTTGTGAATTGAATTTATCTCAATCAATACGTGTGTGTTGATCACACCATTTTAATAGACCTATTTTAAGACTGAAACATTGTAAATTTGACGATAAACAAAACAGAGTCGAACATAGTTCTGATGCCTAGGTGCCCAAACTTGCCTCCTAAGCGCCAGCATAACCTGTGTACCGATGGTCCGGCGCCTAGGAGCCAGATTTTGGTGCCTAAGCGTCCCAATTACAGGTTCGTGCAAAAATAAAAAATCTTCAGTTTTCACATGAATTCTTCCTATAAACTACCATATCTTCGTCCCCAATCCCTAAGCAACCCTAATTACATCCAACACAACTCATTTTGGAAAAGAAAAGAGAAGTTTAGAAGTAATGGAGAGAAGACATCATGACAATGAGTTAAGAGATAAGTCTTCTAAAGATCCTCAACCTTATTTCAATGGTTATATTGCAGTAAGTTTGGAGAAATTATTTAGTCGTCTAGATAAGATTGAGGCGAAATTGCTAAGTGTTGGAAATCGTCTACATGAGATGTATCACCAAATCGAGCACTTGAAATGACAGATGAAACTTCAATTCGATCATATCGCGGCCTCTCAAGATTCTCAAGTGACGATGTATGCGAAGAACAAATAGATTGACGAGAAGACGACTTTAGAATTTCCATGGGCGTTAGTTTTCTACCCATGCGGGCCTAGCAATCTTCATTGCGAGAGGGATGGAAATTCAAAGTTTAGAGAAGAATACATCGTTGGTGCGTTCTTGGTGTGATCGAGTCATGTTTTAGTGAGTCAAATATTTAGTTTGTTTGTTTGCTTTCAATGTTCAAAGTGTGTTGTTTGATTATGAATTTGCTTTGAAATAGTGATGTTTGTGTTGTTTATTAAGAGTTGAACCTTGTTATAGTACTTTTCTGTAATTTCTTGAGCTTGGAATGGAAAATTTTGAAATGGAATTGGAAGAGTTTGATTATATCTTGTGTTTTTTGGATCTATTTTATCATTTAAATTGTTTGTGGAAATGTTTGGAAGTTAGAAATTGGAGTAATACTCTCATGTGAGTAATTAGAAGTCGAATTTGTTAAGTTTTGGTGGAAAATACAATTTTTAAATCAAATTTTTGGGAAGGCGAGTCTGGCGCCTAGGCGCCGGTTCGGCCTGAACCCGAAATTCAGGCTTTTAAACCCACCGATGCCATTAACGACGCCTAGGCTCCTTCTTCCTCCATTTTTCGTGAAATACATACATAGGGATCCATTTTTAGGTCGATTTTTTTGAGTTTTTGAGCTTGGAATCACTCGATTTCTTCATCTCGAGGTCAGATCTACCTTCTAATCCATTTATTTTTTATTTTCACCATGGATTTTTCAACTTTTGAGCAAAACAAAAAATTTTGATTTTTGGAGTTTAATCCATGGATTTGAAGCTTTGTTTAAGTTTTTTTAGCTTAAATAAGTTTATTCTTTTGATCCTTTAATTTATTTTGCGTTTTCTTTCTCTTACGTTTAGATGGCTCCGAAATATAAGCGAGGGAAAGAACGAGAAAATTTTGATCGTAGCAAATTCGCTACTGCCGCAGCGCATTTTTGTTACAATGAATTTGCTACGACGAGAAAATTTATCTCGGAGAGGAGTTTCTACAATCCTGGTGGAATGATTGAAGATAAGATTGTTACACTGAACTGGCAACGGTTTTTCTACTTTATTGCTATTGCTGTGATCCCTGTCGTCAGGGAATTTTATGCTAATTTTATGGATGCCGAAGATTACGAGATCTTCGTAAGTAGGATTTACTCCTGAAAGAATCAACATTTTCTACGGCGTGCCACTGATCATTGAGTGCTACTATTCTGGATTATCTCCATCTGAGGGAGCTTTGGAGATGATTATTGCACATTTGACTGATTGTACTGGAGCTTGGAAGATCCAGAACGAGAAATGGGTAAATTTTTCATCTTCTAAGTTAAATGGTGTTTCTAAGGCCTCACATTACTTTATTTCTGCTTGCCTCCTTCCATCCAACCATTTGAGTGAGGTCACAAAGGACAGAGCTATCCTCAACTACTGCATACAGGAGATGAAGCTAATTGATGTCGAGAGTATTATTTATGATTCTGTGGAGGCTACTGCTCGTTCCAGAACTTCTGTGGGATTGGGATTCCCATCTCTGATTTATTCTCTATGCGAAAGTGCTGGAGTTTTTGCTGAGCTTTCAAAGGAGAAGCTCAATTCTACCAAGCCCATTGGATGGGAAAGTGTTAGTATTTATGATCGACTTCGAGGTAAGAGTTCTACCGCACCCTCTAGTTCATTACCTACTTCAGGTAGACCATCTACTTCTCGACGCTCTACTTCTGCTGCTGAGCCACCAGCTAGTTTTTAGGAAAATATGCATGATAAATTTATAGACCAACAGAATATGTTACTTTTAACCCATTGTAGAGTGGGTACAATAGATAAGAAAGTGGATCACCTTTCTGTGTACACCCAGAGGAAGAGTGGTTTTGATGCAGAGTATTCTGAGACTCTTGTTAGATTCCTTAAGGGTGATCATTCTGTTTAGTTCCCTACCTGCCCTCGATTCTCCCCATATGATGATCGCCAGAATAAGAATGTAGATTTTCCTTTTGATGATGATGAGGATGAGGAGACAGCTAGTGATGAGTAGATTTCTAGGATTGAGTAGTTGTGTTATTTATGTTATGTTATGTTAGTGTGTTAGTTTTGGATGTATGTGATGATTTGTTTTTATGTTTGATGCACTGTTAATGTTAGTGTACTTTTGATGTTTAGAGTGTATTGATTCGAGACACTTATTGTTGTACTGATGATTGTTGGATTGTTAGAGTTTATTTTTGTAATGAGATGTTTTGTTTCTGTTTTAGTACAATGATCAATACACCTATTTAGTTTAGTTATTTTTGTTTAAAATTTAAAACAAAAATTGTAGAAATTGATCCTGCTTATTAAAATTTTTCTATATATGCTTAAAAATTTCTTTTATATTCATAAAAAGAATGTGTAGAAATAAAGTTTTCCTTTCTAGATTATTTTTCATATACTTAGAAAATTTCCTGGTGGAAATATGCTGTTCTTTCTCTCATGCTTTAGAAATTTTCATGATTCATGTTTATACCAAAACTGAAATTTGGGGCAAGGGAAAATACTTTAAAATTTAAATATTATTTGTCCTTAATTACTAATATTTTCTTTAAAAATATTAACATAACATAAGGAATGAAAATTTATTTAAGATTACTTAAATTTTTGAATTTATAAATAATTTAGTAAACTTAACTAAAACTTTAATAATTTTGATTGATTTTAAGAATAGAATTATTTAACTTAAAGAATAATAAAATTAAAAATTTTTCTATTTATAGTAAAGAGAATTGCATTTTTGAAATACTAAGGAATCAAAATTATTACTTGAAAAAGAAAAGATTGAAATAATTTTTGAAAAATACTTATTAAGAATGTCATATTTATTAATTGAAAATGTATAAGTTTTTAAATATAAGTTACGGATAGTGAAGTTCAAAATCATTAACGAAGCTATCCAGATATAGTAATCCACACAAATTATAAAAAAGGGGGGAGGGGGTTTAAAATATTATTAAAAAAAAAGAAGAAAAAAAGGAAGAAAAGAGCAAAAAAGAAATGTGAGGAGAAGCTTGAGAAGATGCCTAATCAAAAATTGGCTTCACTTGAATTATCTTATAGGAAGAAAACTAATTACATTTTTAACTTAATTTTTATGTAGAAGCATCCTTACTAGAAAAGTTTTCATGAAAGTCTTTTTCTTGTAAATTATCTATGTGACCTTAATATGATAAATTAGAATTATTCTTGAAATAAATGAAAATTTTAATGTCTTATGATTTGGTAGTTAAGTATTCTTTAAATTCTTAAAATTAACCTTAATTAGTGAAATTTGGTTAATGATTTACTAGAGCATTTACAAAACCCAAAATTACAAGGAATCTTAAATATTTAAACTTCATTCCAGATGTTATACATTTTAAGTAATAAAAAGGGTTACTTGAGGACAAGTAACATTTAAGTTTGGAGGAATTTGCTTAAAAGTACATATTTTTATGTCTTATTTATGATTCAACTTTTAAGGTTATTATGCTTTAATGAAAGGTATTTTTATGTTTTTGGATATAGGTGATGAAAAAAAGAGTTCAAAAAGGAAAAAAGAGCAAAAAGGAGCAAAAATAGAGCTAAAAAGGAAAGTTGCCAAAATTATAGGTCTGGCGCCTAGCGCCAGTATTCGGCGCCTAGGCGCCAGTTCGATACTGAAGCAGTTAAGATTTTTATCAACTTTGGGCAATTATTTTGATAGTGTTAAGCGGTTATCAGACCTTCTAGAAGACTAGAAGTTACTCCTGATACATAAGACATGTGATACAATGCATCTTGACACAGAAAAATGGTTTTAATCATGAAGAGGTGCGATCCCAAGTGAAGGGTGCGAAGATCTGGTCACGGAGTCCAGCGCCTAGGCGCCACAGTTACTTTCTAGAAGATTCATTGAATTTGGACGAATTTTGAAGAGGTGCCTTAAGAAACCCCTGGTAATTTTTGAAGCTCTATAAATATGAGACATTTCTACAGAAAAGAGAGCTCTCTCCCATGCTCGGAAATAGTTCTAGAGAGCCACCAAATACTTTTCTTAAGTATTTAGTGAGTTTATTTTAGTTTATTTTAGTTACTTTAAGTGTTACTAATCAATTCCTTGAGTAGTAAGTGAGAGTTTGTAAGAGTTGGTGTTATTGAAGTCTTGTACTTTGCATTGGAGTCAGTAGGAGTCAAAGGATCACTTGAAGGAACATTTCAGATAAGTATTTATAACTTGGTTCAAAATTTTATAAATATGTTTTGTTGTGTGAATTCAATGTGTTCTGAGTAGTTACTTTTCTTTCTCCTTTCAACCATGAAAAGATAATAAAGATAATTTGATTTCTTTTGAGAACTTAAACTTAATTTTAAAAATTATTGTGATAATATTCATACCTGATCTTAATTTACTTTTTAAACTGGCCATTTGAATTGTTAAAATCTGTTGAAGAATTCTGAGACCTATCCGGAGATGAGTTCTTAACTAGTAAATATCACATGAATCCTTGGGTAATCGAAGGTCATGTGCGGGTTATTCAAGGTGTTGTGCAAATAAAGAGGAAAATATTATTTATTGGGCGTAGAATTAATTAGTTTTTAGAGTGACAGACTAAATTCTATTAATTTGGTTTATAGAAAGGGAACGAGTTACTAGTAGGGCCTACAATAGCCACCCTTGGACATCTAGAAGTGTGAGTCTAGATTAACCCATTCTTCTAATAATACATCCTGAACTAATCTATAGATTAGCCGATGTTCTTTATACTACCGAGCAAAGGTAAAGAATATGAATGCTTCAATTTGGCGCAATAACATACTTTCAATTTCTCCACGAATGATTGTTTTTCTGAATAATCTTGGATTAGTTGAAAAGGAGAAAGTTGTTTAATTTATACTTGCATCAACCTTTACTTTATTGCTACTTTACTTACATCTAGTAGAAATTTCATAAAACATAAAATATGATTTCTGAAAAGAAATAAAAATTATAATTAATTTTAATTTGAAAATCTATTAATTTCAAAAATTAATCTTCCCTGTGGGATCGATAACCAGAACTCCAATAGAGCCATGTATTGTTGGATATGATACGTATACTTGCGTAGTACCTCTGGTGTGCAAAATATTTTCTAAAAATTATATATTTATTTTTGCATACTACCCTTTGAAAATTATAGGATAAATTGTAGGCATAGTTACGGGTTGATCACTGAAAATTTTATTAAGAAATTCATACCTATTTTTGATGAAATTGCACTTTAAAGAAATGTATTTTCTTTATTTTGTTGCAGGAATGGAGAATTTAGGTGATAAAAGCAAAAATTATTAAAAGGAGCGGATTTGGAGCAAAAAGGAAGAAAATAATGCAATTTAGTCTTGAGCCGCCGACGGCGAGATCGAGCTCGCCGACGGCGAGGGTACGAGGAAGAAATTCTAAAGGATTTATAACTGTCTCGCTGACAGCGAGCCCGAGCCCGCCGACAGCGAGATAGCGCAGTTCAAAGACTTTCTAGAAGCCTCGCCGACAGCGAGGTAGTTCGTCGCCGACGGCGAGCTAGTTCAAATGGAACAAATACATTGAACCTGGACACCTTTTGAAGAGAAGCTTACACACCTCTTGGACCTTTGCTTACCTCTATATATAGAGGCCAAAAATCAATCTTTTGTGTGTCTTGTGTGTGTCTTTTGTGTGTTCTAAGTAGTCTTTAGAATCTTAATTAGTGCAATTAGTGAGTCTTTAGTGAGTTTAGTGAGTAATTAGTGAGTCGTCTTGTATCTTGGAAGGAAGAGTCAAAGGAACTACGAGGAGTCTGCTTAGGGATAAATCAAGATAAGTATTTGTATTTATTGTTTTTAACTTTAAATGAAATCCATGCTTAGTTTAGTTCCCATGCATTCTGAGTAGTTTATTAGTCTTTCTCCCTGTTATGAAATTAAGTGACTTGATGAACTAAAAATAGAAGTATTTTTATATATATTAATAAATTGTGATAATTTTTACTTAAAACTTAATTTACTTTTCAAACTGACCATTTGATTTGTTAAAATATGTTGATTTACAACTATAGTAAAAATTACATCCGATATTCGGAGAGTTCAAAAGCCTTGGAAGGAAGGTGCAAATAAATAGGAAATAATATCATCGGGCGTAGAATTGAGCATTTTAGTGTGACGACTAAAATATTCAATTCGGTCCTATTGTTTGAGGGTCGAAGTGTAGATGTTAGCCCTCGGGCGAGGGAATGTGGGAGCTACGAAGTGGCGGTCGGTATCCTCCCGGCCTAGCCGCAGATTCAGTAATCAAACATAGGATTAGTCAATATTCTTTACACCTGGACCAAAGGGTAAAGAATAGGAATGCTCCTATTTGTCACAAGACCTTAACATTATCTATTTAAATTCATCAATCACTTAAATTTCTAAACAAGGGGAAAGATACTTTTTCTGAATAGTTAAGACTTATTTAGCAATTAGTTTAATTTCCTGCACTTTCAATACGTATTAATTTTCTACTTAGTTAAGTTACCTAATTAAAATACTTTGTTTACTTTATTGCGCTTAAATTTAGAATTCCAAATTTTCGTATACTATTTTAAAATTATTATTATTTTAAAATTAGTTGTTATTTAATTTTCTCTTTCCCTGTGGGATTGATAACCAGGACTCCACTAGAGCCTCGTATTACTTGATACGATACGTATCCTTGCGTAGCATCCACAACATAAATAATTACAATTCCATACATATAATATAGCGGGGTCAAGTTTTTGGCGTCGTTGCAATTAAATTAAAAATATCATAATATAAAATTGTGGGTCACAGGTCGAGGTCATCACATACTCTATTTAAGTATGTTAATATATATATATATATAAACTTGTGATATATGTCATAGAGTTGGTAATATATCTAAGAGAGATGATATGCCCCTAAATTTTTTTTGGAGATTGAGATTTTTAATATTTTGGGTTTAGATTGTATGGGAAAATTTGTACTATCTTTTGAAAATTTATATATTTTGATAGTTGTGGACAATGTCTCAAAATAGATTGAGGCAGTAGCTCTTCCAAAATGTGATACTCAAAGTGTAGCTAAATTTTTAAAGAAGAATACCTTCAGTAGATTTGGCAGGTTTATAGTGATCAATTGTGATGCAGGAAGTCATTTTAAGAATAGAAAAATGAGACACTAGTTGCTAAATATGGAATTAAACATAAAATAGTCATAGTGTATCATCCTCGAATAAATGGTTTAGCAGAAGTGTCTAATAGATAAATTAGGAGGATTTTAGAAAAGTCTACCAATGATAGTAGGATTGATCTTTAAGATTAAATGAATGCAATGTGGGCTTATAGGACTACATACAAAGCTCCTTTTCCTCATATGTGTTTTGGAAAATATGATTTTATCTTGTCATTGAGAGGTCTTATGCATTGCTACAATTGTGGCTATCGTTTCTATAGTTAGGGATTTCTACGCTGACCTCCCTAAAGCCTCTCCTGATTCGGTCTATATGAGGGAGAAGCGAGTGGCTATCACACTTTCGCGTATTAATGCATTGTTTTTGCTTAAAAATGTCCATGGGAGTTTTTACTCTAGCTTTGTGCCCTTTGACTCTGAGCTTGATGAGATTATCAGATTTTCAACCAATGGGGAAGGAGTGTGGAAGGTGGAAAATGACTATAAGGGAAATTTTTTCCATGCAAACTCAATGCACCTTCCAAAGCTTTGTATACTTCAACTCGGTCAAGCTCCTTCCTTCTACCAATCTGAGTGAGGTGACACGTGAGAGGGCTGCTCTAAACAACTTTATTCAAACTATGAAAAATATAGACATTGGTTCTCTTATTTATCATTTTATTACCAATGTTGCAATGGGAGGATCAACATTAAGGTTAGGACACCTATCTACTAATTTTGCCCTTTGTCAGCAAAGTGGGTTTGGTTTTGAGAAATGGGAGGAGTTACTTCATCCATTAAAGCCCATTAGCAATGCTAATGTGATTTAGTATAATAAACTTGCTGTTTTTGGGCACGGAGCGAGTTCTTCTCAGGCTCCTTCTTCATTTCGGCCATCTACTACATATTCTCAATCTCGGCCTTCCATGAGAATGGCTTCAATGTATTAGCATTTAAAGATTATAGAGGATGATATTACCATTGCTCAAGCCCATGTTTATAATAATACATACTATTGGTGCTTTTAAATTGGTTGAATAAAAGTCAAAGTGATAATGAAACTTGTGTTTATGCAGCTCAAATAGAAATGTATAGATAGAATCAGTGGATTGGGGTGAAAAAATAGTGGATTTCCCTACGTATCTTCCTTTCCAATTATATAAGTAGAGCGGGGTAATGGACCTAGATTCAGATGAGGAAGTTCATGTTGAGGCTGGTGGTAATGTTGATGATGACAATGAGGATGAGTAGATTTTTATTTTGATGTGATGTACTGATGTATTTATTTTCTCTGCTGCATTATTGTTGTATTTACTCTTATTTTGTAGTAATGGACATTTTTTCTTGCTGTTGATGTTATATAAATACTGGATTAGTATTTATTGTTGCTCTTGATTATATGTGAACTTCTCTCTTGAAATATTGTAGTTATTTTTAATGCAGATTCCATGATAAACCAGTTGAAATGAGATTGACTTACTACTGCATACTTGTCTTTTCTGTTTGTACATGTATATTTTTTATGACAGCCTCATGTGGTAGAAAGTAACTCACTTCTATTTTCTCCTTACTTATATTTTTGTTTTAAATGTAATAAATGCTAAAAAAATTAAGTTTGGGCGGGGAGGGGGGGGGGGATTTTTAAAATCTTAAACCTGCACTTAAAATTGTTATGGTTTTAAAAGGGCTTGAGCTATGTGTTTTTAACTTTAGATTACTTCAATTTTGATCATAGGAATGATATAGTAAATTTTATGTAAATAAGACTATTCTAGAGTTAAGTTATCTTTTAGAAAACATGTAGAAAAATGATTTTACTATTCGTTGGAGAAGAGAGTTGTAAATTTGAAGAACTAGGAGTCCTTAGACTTAGTTTTTTTGAGAATTGAGCCTCTATGAAAACCTTATTTCAACTAATACTTTCAATTTTTAAAAATTTTTAGAAGTAAAGGAAAGAATAGATTTTACTTTAAGAAGATGACAGTGAAATTCAAAAGTATTAGTAGTCTATCTATATATAATAATCCTCCTATAGATGTGGTAAGGACTGAAAAAGGTCCTAAAGAAAAGAGGGTAAAAGAAGAAAGAGAGAAAAATATATTAAGCGAGGGGAAGCTTAATGAGAAGTCTAATAAAAAACTGATTTCACTTGAATATTTTTAAAGCAAAAGACTTTATTAAAATACTACTTGTTTATATTTAAAAAATTATTAGTCAGTCTTTATAAATTGTGCTTTAATTCTATTTTTTATACTTCCTATGGATCATATGTTTGAATATATCATTGACATTCAAAGCAAAATCAAGATTTTAAAGTTAAATACAACGTTTTTTAATACCCTAGTTTCGGTTGATTTACTGAATTTTTTCTTAAGTTACACTATGACATTTCTGACGCAACATTGTTGATACTTTTAATCAAACCCACTTTCTGAAATTAATAAAATTAATTTTAAAAATATTAGTGTTATTTGAGGAAAAGTAACATGTAACATTTAAGTTGAGGGATTTTGATGTGTCCTAAAGCATGCTTATTTTCCTTTATATTTTGCACTTGTTTATGGAAGAAATTTCACTCTAAAGAACGATATATTTGTGTTTTGCTTGCAGGTATAATAAGTAGGACACATGGAGAAAAACAGAGCTGAAATGGAGTGAAACAAAGGCAAAATGAAGCATATTGGAGACCAGCAAATTGGCGCATAAGTGTTAGCCTTTGGGTGGCAAGATGCTCCACCCAAGCGCCTTGGCGCTAGCTTACTAGACGCCAGAACCCACCCAGGCAAACTGAGAGGCCGATGCCAGCCCTGTGGCTCCAAAGCGCTGACAAGTTTCTGGGTAGTTTTCTACAGTTACTTCAAAATAACTTGAGGAGTCAATTTAAGCAGTTTGAGAGAAAACTAAAGAGTATTTTGAAGCCTTAGGAAGTACAAGAAGGTAGAGGAGTTGTAGTATAAAGTTAGAGTTTTGTATTTTCCAATTTCTTAGAGATATTGGAGAGTACTAAGCATTGCAGGAAGCATTTGAAAACCTCTTGGGAAGGAATTTTCATCCCTTTTCTCAGGGAAACAACTTAGTATTGTGTTCAATATTGTCTTGTATTGTTTGTAAACACAATTCTAGTGGAATTGCTTTGTTATAAGATGATGATTTGTGATGTTTACTTCATGCATTGTGAGTAGATCTTTCTTGTCTTTCTCTTGTGATGAATAAGTTAAATGTGTAGGATGTTGGGATGCTTATAGAATTGATCTTTAAACACTAATTGATGAATATTCTTCAAAAATTAATTTATTTTTCATACTGACCATATGAACTGTTAAAATTTATTGTGATCCATTATAACTCGAAAAGCAATGGAGGAACGATTAGAGTATTCACATCAAACTAGTGGGTGAAGGAAAAGTAGTCCATAGAGTGATGCAAATATATAGGGAAATGGGCTTTAATGAGTTCAATTTGCGGTTTAAGGAATTAAAACCATTTTAACCAAACTACTTTATGCATTTGAGAGAGGGTAAAGTGGAGAATTGCTCTCCTATTTTTCACTAATTAGATTTGCAATTTGAAGTATATATTCCAACACAATCACTTACATCATCACAAAAGAGAGTTTGTTTTTGTATCTTGATAATCAACGATCCAGTTATGTTAGGTAGGTTTTAACATTAGTGTTAATTGAATTAGTTTAGGAATATTTGGAAGAACTTTCACTTAATCACAATTCCAAACTAAGACCTAAAAATAGTAAACTAGATTTTTTCTCAAAGGATTCATTACCTCATTCTCTGTGGGAGCGACAATCCAGACTCAATAGAGCCCCATATTACTGAAATGATACATACACTTGCGTGAGAAACCCCAGTGTGTAAGAACACCTAATTTTAAAGATTTAATTATGTTTCTAATGAGCGGATCAAGTTTCTGGCGTAGCATTCAGGGACTTATATTATTTTGATAATAACTGGGGTGGATTTGTTGCACAAATGTATGGTCTTGACAAGAGCATTGATCTTTGAAAGTTGCCCGGATCAGCGTGAGTGACGTATCCTCTAGGAAAAAGACCCGATCTTTTATCAAGACCAGTTCAAGTATGGCCTCTAGTTGCCCTTGTACTAGAAGCTTTGGGGCATCTTCAACAACTATGGGGTTATTCCAGAGCAAGTGATGCCAAACTCTATAGCCACAATCCTGAATTTCTTCTTTTTATGGCAGTAAGAGAATCTTTCTTGGTCGATCGAACTCTCCAAATGCTTATTTTTGTTCAAGGTCAATAGGGAGGGCTACACTATAATCTTAGTGGTCAAGGATCTCCACTTAGTAGGAGTGGAGAATAAGATAAAGGACTAGAAGAAGTAGTTCTAGTCCAACTCTTATTTTGTGCCTTAAGAATCCGAATCAAGTTGTCTGGGTGTAAGATGTCCAAGTTAAGGAATCTTCCAAAGAGCATGACCATTTCCCTAGGGATTTTGTGTAACCGTCCTATCTTGGTTTCTTAATATGCTGCTAAGGCAATAATAACCTGTTTGTTGGCAGGTAAAATGACGGAGGAGCAATGACAACTCAAACATTATAGAGGAGGTTGAGCAAAGGCTATGAACGAAAAGTTAGATGCAAAAAGTTAGAAGCAGAAGTGCCTCTCAGTATTATGTAACCTAGTAAGAGATGAGTACTAGCTCTTTCATAGCGTGTCCTCGAGATACTGTTTTTGTGACTATTTATAGTGTTTTTGTTTAAATCAAGTTGAATGGTAAGGTCACTGCTATTGCCCAAAAATGTGCTTCTCATATTGTTGATGTAGGATAAGGTGACGAGAGGGAGTTGGCTTCAGAAGGGACTCCAGACAGAACTGTGCTCATTGGTCCTTCATTTTCTACAACATGCACCTTGCAGAAGTGCCATTGACTACTATTGCTTCACCGGATTCTTAGGCTGGAGGTCCTTCCTTTGTCTCCATGTCATAGAGGATTAAGACGAGCCAGGCTAGCCCTTCAATCACATTTGATTCTTCATAGGGGGAGTTGAATTCCTCACCTAAAAGAAAGGTCCCACACACAGGGGGGTCGACAAGCGAAAGAGCTAGTGGAGGATGAAGACGTTCCACCCCCTCCCTCCTTAAATGGGGATGACGAAGGCCTCCGAGAGGGAGTTGATGCACCAAAATTAAATTGGATTTTTCATATATATTTTATACTCATTTTTTGTGATATTGCACTTTAAAGGAAGGCATTTTTCATGTTTTATTGCAAGTATGATGATTTTAGGCATTTGGAGCAAGACGAAACGAAAATGAATGAATTTGGAGTGAAAAAAAGGCAAAAACTGGAAACTTGTATTCTGGCACCAGCAGCGCCCAATTCTAAAGAGCTCTATAAATTAAAGCGCGATGTGCTCCGATGACATCCAGAAACGGTGCCGACAGTGCCCAATGTCGGTGGTGGCCAGATACAATGTGTTTGGAGGACTTTTGGAGGGATTTAATGTATTTGGAGGCCAGATTCAATGTCTATTGGGAAATGTTTTCCTATGCTATTTTAAAGTGAATTTGGTGCCAGAAAAAAGTAGTAGATTAGTATGTGAGTGCTTTATGAGTAGATAAAAAGTGTGTAGAGAGCTTACAGTCTAAGGTTTGGTGTGAAAAGTGTTGTTTTGTGAGTTATTCTTCTCTAAAGAGTTGTAGGAGGAAAATGAAAGTGAGATTGCTTCTTCCTTACTATTCTAAGAGGGAATTGTGTGTCATTGTGAAGAGGGAAAGAGATTCAAAGGAACATGAAGGATTTGCTTGGGGAAGAAATTGAGATAAATTGTATTTACTTATTATTATTTGTATGACTTTGCTTTTATATATAAAATCCTTGTTTTGTCGTATTTTCCTCATGAATTCTGAGTAGATTTCTTTGTCTTTCTCCTTACAATGATAAAGGATGAAGTGATGATTTAGATTGAATGTGCCATATGAATGTTAAGAAATTATGATGATTTTTCACTTCGTACTTCATTTACTTTTCGATCTGGCCAATTGAATTGTTAAAATATATTGTGAAACATACAATTTTAAAGGACTATGTGTTCTAGAGCAAAATTGAAGATTACATTCAATGTCCATGAATAAGTGATGTAGTTCATGGGGGTTCAGTACAAATAAATAGGGAAATATGATTTATTGGGCGTAGAATTGGAGATTTTAGGGTGATTATCCCCATTTTTGTCGTAGTGTTTAAAAATTAAAGCTAGAGTTAGCTTTCAGGTGAAGGGAAGTGGGAGCTCTGGAGTAAGCGTTAGTATCCTCCCAAGCTAACAATAGATTTAGGGACTAAACCTAGGATTAACCAATGTCCTTTATGGCACTTAAAAGAGGGTAAATAATATGTATGCTCCTATTTGGCACAATACAAGATTTTCGCTAATTTTTATCATTCACTCATCATAACATCATTGTAAGGAGGAGACACTTTCTCCAAATTCAATCCTTTTAATACAAAACTTAGTGTATTAGTAGTTAACTTTAATTTGAAGTTTAGAAAGTATTTTAGTGATCTTAAAATCTCTAGCATCTTTAAACTTTAGCAACATTAGTATTTGCTTTACGTGCATTGTAATTTGAATATTGGATTTCTGTGCTACGCTTTAAAGATTTGCTACCTCCCTGCGGGATCGTTAACCAAGACTCCACTAAAGCCCTGTATTACTTAAGTGATACGTATACTTGCGTATAGATTGGATGCTTTCTTATTTGATTGATTATAGTTTGCGACTGAACTGAAAATATTTGTAAATACTTATTTAATTCAGCTGCGATTAAGTTTTTGGCGCCATTGTCGGGGATGGAACAATAAATTTAGTAGTTACCGAAACCCTTTTTTTCTTAATTTGCAATTGTGTGTATTTACTTGCTTTTAAGTGTGCTTACTATAATAGTGTATGTGTAGTATTAGATATGAAGGTTTTGTACCTTACAATTTAGAGTTAGAACGTACTATTAGAAAAAAACAAAAATAAAAAAAATTTCTTAAAATTTGAACAAAAAGGTGAACAATTTAGATAATAAAAAAATGAAAATGAACATCAAACTAGACCCTTAAGAGATTATGCTAACCCTACAACAGATGAAATTCACTTAAACTATTCAAAATCTTGATGTTGCTGCTAATTCATTTGAAGTTAAATCTGCTATTATCCAAATGGTACAAATAAATAATTTAGTGGACCACCGAATGAAGATCCTAACTTACATCTTGCTAGTATTTTAAAATTGTCTGCTGCATTTAAATATGATAGAATATCGAACGACACTGTCAGACTTAGACTTTTTCCTTGTTCATTGAGGGATAAAGCTAAGGCGTGGTTAGATTCGTTAGCATCTGGATCTATCAGAACTTGGGGAGAACCATCAAAAATTTTTTTTGTCAAAATATTTCCCTCCATTAAAAACTATTAAGCTTAGAAATGATATTACCTCTTTCTATCAGTTTGAAGAGGAATCAATATATGAAGCTTGAGAAAGATTTAAAGTTCTCCTTAGGAAGTTTCCACATCATGCTTTACCAAATTGGTTGATAGTTCAAACCTTTCATAATGGATTAGTGGGATATCTTAGATCGATTATAGACTTTGCTGTTGGTGGACCATTAATGTCAAAAACTTTTGATGAGGCATATTCTTTAATAGAAGAGATGACTACTAATAGTTTTCAATGACCCTCTGAACAGGTAAATCCAAAAAAAGTAGCCAGTATTCATGATTCTGATGCAATATCTATGTTGGCTTCTCAAATTGCTGCTTTTTCAATGAAAATAGATCAATTTAAAATGAACTATTATCAAACGCCTCAGGCGTTAGAGGAAAATTCATTGGGACAAATAGTAGAATCTCAATCTTCCGATGAGAGTTTAAATGCTATAAATAATAAACCCAATAACACTTATTCGAATTATTATAATCCTGGTTAGAAAACCACCTAAACTTAAACTAGAATAATAACACTGCTGCTGTTAATCCGCATTGGGAGAACAATTCTGTGAACCCATTAGGAAATTCAAACAACCAGGGAAACACTAACTATAGACCTTCTTATCCTCTAGTTTTCAATATTTATCCGCAACTTAAGGAAAATTTTATATGGAAGAATTAATATTAAACATGGGTAATCAATTACAGAGTTAAGGGAATCAATTACAGAGTCAAGTGGTGTGACTTTTTAATTTGAAAATTTTTGAACTCAGATTTATCTATATATATTGATTTAAGTTTCTATTGAGTCACACAATTAAACGCAAGTATACGTATTGCTCAAGTAATACAGAGCTCTAGTGGAGTCCTAGATATCGATCCCACAGGGAGGCTTTAATTTTATAATGTAGCACAGAAATCACTCATCGAATCACAACACAATTGCAAGCAATTTCAATTCTTAAAATAAAGACAACAATTGCAGTTACTATTTCTACCAATGTACGTTCTAAAGTTCTAACAAGTTAAACTAACACAAGACTAAATTTATAACAAAGTTTAGTTGTAAGAAAGAATCTTACTCCTCTCCAATTATAATATGATGATTTTTACGACATAGATCAGTGATGCAAATGTATTGTACCAAATAGGAGCATTCCTATTCTTTACCCTTTTCCAAGCGCATAAAGAACATTGGCTAATCCTAAGTTCAGTCCCCAAATCCGTAGTTAGGGTGGGATGATACTGGTTCTCACTTCAGAGTTCTCACTTCCCTTCCTCTGAAGGCTAACTCTCACTTTAGTTTCCAAATATTATGACCAAATTGAGGATTTCAGCCTGTCACTCTGAAATCTCCAATTCTACGCCCATCAAAGTATATTTCCCCATTTATTTGCACCTAACCTCCATGAACTACTTCTCTCATTCATGGACATTGAATGTGACCGTCACTTTTATTGTGGAACTCATAATCCTTTTAGAACATATGTTTCCCAACTAGTTTTAACAATTTAATTGGCCAGATAAAAAAGTAAATGAAGTTCGAAGTGAAACGATCATCACAAATTCTCCATAATAAATCAACACATTATTTTAATATCACAACATCAACACATCACATGAAAAGGAGGAAGACAAAGAAATGTACTCAAGACTCATGAGGAAAGAATGACAAAACATGGATTATATATAAAAAAGCAGTGTCATACAAACATAACAAAGAAAAAACAACTTATCTCAAACTCTTCCCCAAGCCAATCTCAAGGAATTCCTTTGACTCCTCTTCTTTCTTCTCAATAACGCACAATTCTCTCTTTAGATAAGTAAGGAAGAAGAAATCTCTCACTTTCCCGCTCCTCTTACACTTCTTAGAAGAGAACACAATAACCTAGATTTCCTAAACAAAAATGAAAAGACACTCACTCTCATTCTCTCTCCCTCTCTAAATTTGGCTCCAAAGCAGTTTAAATTCAGTCATAACTGATTTCCTAAGAGTTTCTTCAAGCAACCCTCCAAAATCTGGCCAAATACATTGAATCTAGTTTGAAATCGGGGTAGGGCGCGGTCCGACGCAGGATAGGGTGTTGTTCGGCGCATTTTTCTGCCTTCTGGTCAAAACTCTCTGTAATTTGGTGCGGTCTGGCACTGGTGATAGCGTCGTTCAGCGCTAGTTCAATAAAATGCACTTTTACCCCATTTTGCTCCAAATTTGCTCCTTTTCGCTTCCTTTTGCTCCAAAGGCCTAAAATCATTGTACCTGCATGAAATCTTGAAAAATACATTTCTTTAAAGTGAAATATCATAAAAAAAAGTATGAAATGGGTCGTAAAAAGCTATCAAATTTTCAATGGGTTATCAAGGTAACCAATTACAATGTCAGGGAGCTGCTATTGAAAATATTGGAAATCAATTTGCAGACATTGCTACAGCATTAGTAATAGACCTTCAGGAACTTTCCTTAATAATATTGAAGTTAGCCCAAAGGATTAAAGTAAAGAATAAATTAAGGCTATACAGTTAAGAAGTGGAAAAGGATTGTAATTCAGAGTGCAAAAAGATGTTGAATTTGAAAAAGATTAGGTGGAAACTGAAAAAAGTAATGATAGTATATATCCAGATTTATAATATCTGCTTGAACCGATGAAAATCACTGTAGAAAGACTACCACATCTGTTTCCTCAAATATTGAAACAACAAAAGAGAGATAAATATTCTCAAAACTCTTATAAATCCTTAAAATATTAACAATAAACATTCCCTTCATTGAAGCCTTAGAACACAAACCAAACTATGTGAAGTTTATGAAGGATATACTAAATAAGAAAAGGAAGTTTACAAATACGAGACTGTTGCACTCAATGAATAATGTAGCACAATTACTTAGAAAATGCTTCTTAAAAATCTCAAAGATCTTAGTAGCTTCACTATTTTTTTGCTATTGGAGAAAAAAATTTTGGAAGAGCCTTATGTGATATGGGAGCCAGTATTAATCTCATACATCATCAACTTTTAAAAGGTTGGAAATAGGAGAAATTTCCCCTACTTCAGTAACTCTTTAGTTAGTTGATCTTGTCGGCGTATTTTAATTTAATTTAAATAAATAATTTGAAAAGTAGTATTTGCTTTTGAAAATAATTTTAAATTTGAAAATTTTTAAGATATGAAATCAAACTAATTTCACATCCCCAATAGTTTATATAAACGAGCGCCGCACTACAAACCGTGTATCTATCCTGAAGAATAGACATACTGCTTGATAATGAGGCTCGATTAAATAAACTAGAAAGGTTTGTGACATCTGTTTGGTCTGCGAACCAATTTTATAAGCCGACAAATTCTCCTGTTTAATATGAAAACATTAAACAGGGTTTATATTACCCGGGTTCTTAAAATTCCCTATAAGGGCAAGCCCCTATAGTTAATTACATCTTAAGTGACGGGAATCATCTAAGAAAACTCTCGATAATAATCAGTAGTTCTGCTCTCAAGAATTTCAAGGTTTAAGTTTTCAATGGATTGAGTTTTGGAATCTCAATCGGGAATGGATCAAGTTTGGAACATTTTGTTTGGGAATCCAAAGGAAGAAAGGTAGGAGAAATCACAGATTCGAAGCGAACTTCGGTAATTTCCCGACTATCCTATTTGTTTGGCTTGAATTTAGGAAAGTCCTAATGTTTATTTAATATTTTGATCTTGCCAATTTTAATTAGTTAGGACTTATATTTGTATAATAAAATCATACAAATAGCCTCGAAGATGTGAGGGTTTATGTCGTATCGGACGACTACCTCGGAGTCCTAAGACCGGTTAGGGCTTAATTTACATGACATGATCATGCAAATGCCTAACGAAGAGTTGAGGATTTATGTTGCACTAGGCAAACTACCTCGAAGTCCTATGGCTTGGTTATTTAATTCTAAGGAAGTTTTGCTGAAGTAGACTCAGGTTTTGCTGATGACGATGGTCGTGCTGCCCACCATGCTTCGAGCTCCTTGTTGTTGCAGGGGTTTAGTTGTAGAAGGTGATAAATCAAGAGATGAGGGAAGTGTTTTGGTTTTAGAGAAAGTCTTAATTTCCATGTGTCTTTAATGTTTTAACTAAAACAGGTCTTAGAGTTAATTAAACAGAACCGATTAAGATCCCACGGTTCCGTCATCCCGGCACCATTATTTTCATCAAATTCACTTAGTCCAGATGAATTTGCTAAACTCAACTAAATGAGTTCCGCACTTTCATTTAGACCGTGGGAAATCCCGTTAGCAACACGTGGGTTACATCATCCGAGGTATTCCCGATCATTCAATGAGACGTTTTAATTTAGTTGTAGTTGTAGTTTTGTTGTTCGTTTGTGATTAAATTTTGAGTTGTTTTATATTTTGAATGTTGTGGCGGTGAATTTTATCTTGTAGTGTCTTTTAATTTAGTTATGGGTTTCAGTTTTGGTTTTGTCCTAAAGGTGTAGGTTTTCATACAACTGTTGTTTATCATGCAAGAAAGGTAAAGTGCAACACGAATAAATGAATTGCAGTAAGATAAATTGCAATAAAATAAAAGCGTACTCGGAGGGTCTTCCCGTCATCCCAAACCGCACTTAAAATACAATTTAGAGCATTTAAGCATTTATAGCAATTTCTAGGTAAAGCTAAGGGAAGGGTTATGGTTTTCTACCAAAATCCTAATCCTATAGCTAGTCACTCCTATGACGTCTAGGTCTTCAATTTTGGTTTTAAGGATGATTTTCTTCACCAAAGAACAACTAAGCTCAATTTGTTCTTAAGGACATTCCATCATATTGAGGAAGTGTTTAAGACGAATCTTAAACATCTTTTCAATATTTCGGGAATTGTCCTAAGTCCAAATGAATTCTATCGTGCGAGTGAATTAATCATCCAGGGTGTTTAAGTTAAGTTTTATTTCTTGCTCGAGTGAATTAGGATGTTTGAATATCCTTATGAGTGAAGTGACATTTCACTTGATACTCCATTTAGGAGTTATAATAGTAAAAGCTCCTAAGGGCAAAATGATATTTAATGATTTGTGATTCAAATTTAAGTTCAAATTAATGATTTAAGTTTGGAATAGTGTTCAAGTTATTTTAGATTTATTTTGAATTCTTTATGACTTAGGTGATGCTATATTTAATTTAATTCAATTTAACTTAACTTAATTTAATTTAATGTGGTTTAATTTAATTTCATTTAATTTTAAGTTAATTTAATATAATATGATTTAGCTTAATTTAATTTAATTTAATTTAATTTAATTTGATTTAGTTTCAATTTAATTTAATTTAATTTAATTTAATTTAATTTAATTTAATTTAATTTAATTTAATTTAATTTAATTTAATTTAATTTAATTTAATATTTTATTTTAAAAGGGTTTCGCTTTAAATAATTTAACCTTAACTTAATTTAATGATTAAGTCTTTTAGCATTTTAAACCTTAAACTTGGATTATCATTTTAATTAGGAATTAAATATTATTGGGATGATTAATTTAGGGATTCTTAAATTAAAGAACAAATTTCTTCCTAATAACATCTCTATTTTAATAACTCCAATTTTACTATTCTTCCAATTTTAATTAATTATTTAACTAAAGTTCATTTCAATTATTGTTGAATTGTTTAATAGGTTTCTACCCTTTAATTATTTAAATTTCAATCATCCAAATCAGATTAGGATCAAATATTTTACTCTTTAATTTTATTAAGCCTAAAGTTTTAATTAAGGGTTAAAATTTTAATTACCATTTTGCCCTTCAAGCTTAATAATTTCATAACTCACTAAATTGAGCTCAAATGAATTTGATATTTTTATGTGACCTCACTCATATGTCAATAAAGACATTAGAGGAGAAAATGTGATTTTTCTGTATTTAATTTATTTATGTAATTATTTTTGGTGGAAAATAAGGATTTCCAAGGAAAATTTAATAATATGACCAAGGGAAAGTTTCTGTCCTTAAGAAAATTATGGGACATTCCTAATGACCAGAGGACCACTTGGACCAATTTTTGTGATTTTTTGAATTATATTTTATTTATTAAAATTATTTTAAGTTCTGGAGTTTTAATTAATTTAAAAATAGAATATAAGTTGAAAAATGAATTTTATAATTTTTAAAATTCTCTCTGATATAAAGGATTCCAGAGAACCAAATTTTATAATTTTCTGATTTTTCCTTAATTTATTGGAATTATTTTAGTGGAAATGCTAGAAAATGTATTTTTTAATTTTTAAAAATTACCCCAAGGCTTTAAAATTTAATATCTCAACCTAGAGACATAGGAAAAATATGGGGTTTGTTCCTAAGTAGTTAGAATTCAAAATGTGACATTTTGGTGAATTTTATTATTTTTGTAATTTTTATTATTTTTTAATTATTAAAATATTAAAATAATGATAAAAAATCAACTTTTTTAGAAAATTGCAATTTTAATTTTCTTGAATTCCCCTGTTATCATAGAGGCTTCAAAACCAATTTGGTGAATTTTTTAAAAGTATTTTGAAAGTTATGAAATTTTAAAGTTTAATTTTGGCTAAGTGGCTTAATCAACCCATTTGATGGGGCTAACCAAGTCCAATTGACTTGAAATTTTTTATGGTGGATTCCTCTGATCCTAAAGGTTAGTAGGGAATTGATTTCAAGTCAATTTGATCTATGGTTAACTCTAATTAATTAAAGTTCAATTTTGGGTATTTAGGCCAATTAGGGTTAATCTGAGTGAATTAACTCAAGTCCTATTTTTCCTAGGGTTCTCTGGTCATAAGGAACATCACCAAATTTTCCTAGAATTTATTTCACAACATGCTAATTTTTGGAATTAAAATACTCAAAACAGCAACATGCATTTGAAAAATCAATAACTTTTCACGAGGATGGCCTCCGACCTTGGAAAATTCGGGGAATGTTCCCAAGTTCGGAGGCTTCAAAAGCCCTATGGTCTCATGCCATGGTGAATTGTATGAATGCATGGAGAATTAAAACAATGCAGGGAGTAAATAATTAATTAAAAATAAAGTACTGGACAAAATTAATTAATTTCTTTTCC
Source organism: Papilionanthe hookeriana x Papilionanthe teres (assembly GCA_022702705.1). Classification (NCBI taxonomy): domain Eukaryota; kingdom Viridiplantae; phylum Streptophyta; class Magnoliopsida; order Asparagales; family Orchidaceae; genus Papilionanthe; species Papilionanthe hookeriana x Papilionanthe teres. Next base: position 63,132,260 of record CM040424.1, read on the forward strand.
ACATTATTCTCCTCCGTTCACCGAGCAAGAGGGTATTTTTATTTTATTTTTGTGATTTTTCTACACAATGATATGGATTTTTGAAGTTCCGGTATTTAAATAAATCAGAAAATACCTAATTTTCTACTTATCCACATCGGCGCCGCGTCAACCTCAGCGTCTCCGAACAGCCACGCGGCGCGCTCCCATTCGACGCCGCCTTCCGAGTCAGCGCCACGTGGCCCGCGGTTCACGTACCGTTTGCCGATCCGACGCCATCTGAGCCGTCCGTCCGCGCGTGTATTGAATGAACGGCATCCGTTCATCGTCCCCGAGCGTCCTAACCCGAGAGCCTTCTACCTTCTAGCCCTAAGATCTCACTCGATTCTCCATGGATTTTTATGTTCTTATGCTCTATGGATTCGTCTTGAAGAGACGAACACATCTATACGGCTAATGTTCATTGAAATCGACTCATTTAAAATGGAGAATGTTCAGAAGCTCGGGATGAAGAATTGATCCATACCTTGGCTCTAAGAGGTGAAGCCTCGATCAGAGATGCTCGGCAAGTTCGTTGGAGCTGCAGGAGGCTAGGGATGAAGCCTGAGGATATGGTGAATTGCCTAGGTGTGATTTCCACCAAGGCCGATTCCAACCTTTGGAGTCTGGAGCAACTGGATGGCCTGGAGAGGGGGCTTTCACTGGAAAACTCCTTCTCTTGGTCCCGTGCGAGTGTAGAGCCAATCAATTTGGGGATTGCCTCACTCGTGGTGAAGTGTCCCGTTTTTAGGTGGAATTTCAACTACGAAATTGAGCTCACAGAGAAGAAATGACAGGGGAATTGCAGTGGGGATCAAGTGCACTGGGTGTAGAGGAGAGTCTGGGATGATTTTGGCAGAGTTTCTGTATGGTTGGTTCAGCACCTCCTTTGGCCGAGAGGGTGAGGGGTTTAAATAGGAGAGGCTGGAGGGCCTCCTAGGGGGAGTTGAGGGCTGGGATCAGCTGCTCTGGTGAGGAGAAGAACAGCCGCAATGGCCATTTGGAGTGAGGCGGCTCGACAAGGTAGAATTCCAAAGCTTGGCCTCTCCCAAGGTCTCGGGCATGGTGTTTTCCGGCGATCGGGTGGCCGGCCGGCCGAGCATGGGTCACCCTCAAGGTCGGGTGGGTCGTGGTCGGGACTTGGTGCAAGCGATCGGCAATTGCCATGTGTAAAGGGGCCGAATTAAAATGGAATGGGGAAGGGGTCATTTTGGCTTCAATTTGGTCAACCCATTGGTTTGGGTTGGGTGCACCTCCCCATGGCCTCGATTTTGGGCTGAGAGGATCGGTTGGGTCGGCCAAGAGAGGATGGTGTGGTCTCTATCCATGATGAGGTGGCTAAACATGGTTTAGTGTGTGTCATGAATAAGGTTAAAAAGGCTTAATGAAAGATTAGGAAAGGAGCCCCTCCTTTTACCATTAATGGCATGGTCACATGCCAAACTTTCATGGCTTCATATGGCTTGTGAATGGCTCATGCATGGCTCCATGTGGCTTAGGGAAAAGTTGGTTCAATTTCATGGAAATGGATTTTGTGACTTTTGGCATTTTGGTGAGAGTTGTCATGAGGTTTAATTTTGGAATAATCCAATGATGAATTTAGGATTTAGGTATTGAGTTTAATTGAAAGTATGATGAGGGGAAATGTCATATGGGCTTTGGGACCAATTTTGGGCCTTTGGATGTGGTAAAAGATGGGCTTTTAAAACGGTTTAAGGAATGGGCCTTTAAGTTTAAAAATGAATTTATGGATGGGAATTTTGTAAAGAGGTTGGGCCAAATAATTGTTGAGTTTGGTTTAGGGATGTGTCATGAGTGGTTTGAAACAAGTGTGGGGTGATTTGGGTTTGGATTGGGTTGAATTTGGGCTTTTTGGTAAAGAGGCTAAGGTGGGCCAAAATGGGCTACCATGGGCCAAAGTTGGGCTAAAGTTGAAATTGATGTAAAATTAATGTTGAGAAGGGCTTGTGGGGCTGTTTTAAAGAAGTTTCAATTTTTGGTTGGGTTTGGATTTTGGGACTTGGGCCTATTTGGGTTGGGTTTGGGTGTAGGCCCATTTAAGGAATTTTGGTTTTGGGTTAAATTTGAATAGGGTTTGGGTCAAAATCTTGGGCAAATCATGTTAGTGTTTTGTTTATGGGGATGTTAAGGAAGGTTTCGAAAAGATTTGGGGTTAATTGGAGTTGAATTGGGTAAGTTTGGGCTAAGTTTGGGTCATGGGTCCAAATTGGGCTTTAAGGCCAAAAGTGAAATTGGATCCCAATGCCAATCAAATTGGGCTTGGATTTGGTCTAGATTGGTGTTGGGGATGTTGAATTGAAGTTTAGAACTGAATTGGACCAGAATTTGGGTCAATTGGGTAGGTTTGGTTTGACATTGGGTTCACTTTGGGTTAAAATGGGTCAAATTGGGGGTTTTGATAAAAGTGGGGTAAATTGACAAAATTGGCCCATGATGTAGTTGAACAAAATGAAATTGGGAATATTTGGGATTTTCTGGAATTTTCTGGGAATTTTCTGAATTTTTGGATTTTTTGGCTAAGAGGGGCATTTAGGGTATTTGGAGGGTATTGGGAGGTATTTTTGGAATTTTTGGTATTTTTGGCTATGAATGATCAATTTGAGTGATGTGGGAATGTTTGGGATTGGTCTTGAGGATTTTTGGGTGATTTGGAGATTTTAGAAAATTTGGATAATTTCAAGGGTTTTTTGGGTAGGCTAGGTGGGTGTAGGGTCCCAGGGGTCAAAAATTAAAAATTTGTAAAATTGAAGACTGGGTGAATGTAAGTGGAATGAAATCATTTTGGTTGAGCCATGAAGCCACATCAAGCCCACATGAGCCATGAAGGGATTCATTTGAGGCACCCACTATGTTGTTCCTAACCCTCTTAGCCAAGGGCTTAGGGGTTAAGGACCATCCATGTGAATCACCTGCATGAGTCAGGAGGTTAAATTGGGTATGGTTGTGTTTTTAGGAGGGGTGTGAAAGTGTAGTGTATAGGTGTAGTGTGTGTGTAAGTCAGCCCCCTTCACCAGACCAGGCCACCCAGGGCAGTCCTAAGGCCAAAGAATCCTATAGGAACTCATCCTTTAAACTTCCACATTTAATTTCAACCCTCTAGGTGATTAGGGGTCTACAATCAATTTTGTGGAGTTTGCAGGGAGTTAAGAAGTGGTTTGAATTTCTAAGTGGTGGGTCCCAATTCTAATCCTCTAGGATAGTCAAAGGAAAAGCCTAAGGCTAAATCCTAAGTACTAAAGAGAGAAGGGAAGACCTCATCAAAAATGAGGTCAACAGATCTTTCTATTACTTATTCTAAAGAAGTTGTAGAAGAAGTTTTAGTAAATGTTGATAAATTTATCTTTCATATGGATTTTACTGTTTTAGATATGGAGAAAGATAAATAAATTCCTATCATTTTGGGAAGACCATTGCTTGCAACTGTAAGAGATATGATAGATGTTCAAAAAGGAGAACTAACTATGAGAGTAAATGATCAAGAGGTAACATTTAACATTTCAAAATTAATGAAATACCATGCAATAGAAAAAGATGATGAATGCTTTCGAATGAAATTTGTAATTATTTAAAAGATAAACTTTTTAAGGAAATGTTTGAAGAATTGGATTATGTTCCCGAATGATTTAAGATTTCGGATTTTACAGACAATGATAATAAAAATCTAATTGCATATATCATAAAACCTCTTGAACTTGAGATGAAAATACTTGCTAACCATTTAAAGTATGTGTACATAGGAGAATTATCTACATTATCAGTTATTGTATCCTTAGATTTAAATGATTTACCAGAACAACAATTATTAGATACATTAAAAAGATCCAAAAAGGCTTTTGGTTGAACTTTAGCTGATATTAAAGGAATCATTCCTTCAATCTGTATGCATAGAATTCTATTGGATGAACAACATAAATTTAAAGCTAACCGCAAAGGAGATTAAATTCATTGATGAAGGAAGTAGTAAAGAAAGATATTTTAAAATGGTTGAATGTTGGAATTATATATCCTATTTCAGATAGTTCGTGGGTAAGTCCAATTCATTGTGTTCCTAAGAAATGAGGAGTGACAGTTGATACGAATGAAATAAATGAATTGATAACCACGAGACAAGTAACTGGTTGGCAAATCTGTATTGATTATATAAAATTAAATGTCACCACAAGGAAAGATCACTTTACTTTACCTTTTCTAGACTAATTGTTGGATATGCTTGCTGGGCACAAATATTTTTGCTTTTTAGATGGATATACCAGCTATCATCAAATACCAATTGATCTTGAGGATCAAGAAAATACCACATTTACTAGTCTTTATGGAATATTTTCTTTTCAACGAATTCACTTTGGATTATGTAACGCACCTGCAACATTTCAAAGATGTATGATGTCAATTTTTAGTAATATGATTGATAATGGAATAGAAGTTTTATGGACGATTTTTCTTTATTTGGAACTTCATTTGATGCTTGTTTAAATAATTTAGAATATGTTTTAGAGTTATACAAAAATACTAATTTAGTTTTAAATTGGGAGAAATGTCAATTTATGGTTGTAGGAGGAATTGTTCTTGGGCATAAAGTTTCTGAACATGGCATGGAAGTAGAACCCTGCAAAAATTTAAATCATCACAAAATTACCACTTCCTACTATTGTGAGAGGGGTAGAAGTTTCCTAGGAAATGCTAGTTTACAGGCGATATATTAAAGATTTGTCAAAAATTACTAAGCCTTTGTGCTAACTTTTAGAACAAGATAAGAAATTTGATTTTAATGAAAAATGTTTAAATGCCTTTGAATTATTGAAAGAAAAATTAATCACTGCCCCTATAATAGTGTCACCTGATTGGGAGAAACCATTTGAACTAATGTGTGATGTCAGTGATTATGCAATTGGAGCTGTTCTAGGACAAAGATATAATAAAATTTTTAAAGTTATATACTATGCTAGTAAGACTCTTTATGAGGCACTAATTAATTATACCACTACTGAAAGGTAGTTATTAGATATTGTATATGATTTTGAAAAATTTAGGTCTTATTTAATTGAGACTAAATGCATAGTGCATACAGACCATTCTGTTATTAAATATTTAATGCAAAACAAAGATGTTAAACCAAGATTAATCAGATAGGTACTTCTAATGTAAGAATTTGACTTCATGATAGTGGATAGAAAAGTAAATTACAATCAAATAGCTGATCATTTATCTAGGCTGGAAAAACATCAATTATCTAATTTTAAAAATGAAATTACAGAAACTTTTCCTGATGAACAACTCTATAATATTGAGGAGTGAAATTTACCGTGGTATGCCGATATTGTGAATTATATTATGAGTGATATTTTACCACTTAAATTAACAAAGCAACAATAGAAGAGATTTATGTAGGATACCAAATTTTACTTTTGGGATGACCCATATTTAGAATCACAATGCAAGGATCTAGTTATTAGAATATGTGCACCTTATGAAAAAATTGAACTAATTATTCAGATATGCCATGATTCTGAATTTGGATAACATTTTGGAACTGACAAAACAACACATAAGATTTTACGATCTGGATTCTATTAGCCTACAATTTTTAGAGACGTTAATAGATATATTAAAACATGTGATCAATGTCAGCGAGTAGGTAATATTTCTACAAGAAATGGAATGCCCCTTGATTTTACATTATAAGTTGAGATCTTTGATGTTTGGGGATTAGATTTTATGGGATCATTTATTCCTTCATTTTGGAATATATATATTGATTATAGTGGACTGTGTATCAAAATGAATTGAAGAAATAACTTTACCCAGATGCGATGCTCAAAATGTTTCAAAATTTTTAATGAAAAATATTTCTACAAGATATGAAATGCCGAGAGTAATCATTGCTGGTGGTATAACTCATTTTAGAAATAATCTGATTCAAAGATTGTCTAAAAAATATAATATTATGCATAGAATCTACATCGCTTATCATCCTTAAACTAGTGGTTTAGCTGAAGTATCTAATCGTGAAATTAAATGAATTTTGTAGAAATCTGTAAAAACCCATAAATTTGATTGGTCTGCTAGATTAGATACTGCATTATTGACATATATGACTGTTTATAAAACTCTTATAGGAATGTCTCCTTATAGGCTCATTTTGGGAAAGATTTGCCATTTACGAGTAGAATTGGAACATAAAACATATTGGGTGATAAAAGTGTTTAATTTCAATTTAAAGGTTGATGGTGAGAAAAGATTATTACAACTTAATGAGTTGGAAGACTCTAGAAATGAATCTTACGATAATGATATATTTTATAAGGAGAAATTGAAGATATGATATGATTAGATGATTATAAGGAAGAAATTTGAACCTCGACATGAAGTTTTTTTTATATAATACAAATTTGAGATTATTTTATGGAAAACTAAAGTCTAGATGGATTGGACCTTTCATTGTTATAAAGCTTACCAATTTGGAGATGTTAATATTGAAGATCCTAAAAATGAAAGAATATTTAAGTTAAAGGGCATTGATTAAAACCATATTTTGAGGGGTCACAACCAAATTTTAAAGAGGTTTTAAAGTTAATTCATCCTGAATAAAATTATTGTTTGTCGAGCTGATGACGTTAAACCACGCGCATTATGAGAGACAACCCATAGTTATCTTTGTTGTTTAGTTTGCTTGAGTTGGCTATAGTTAATATTATTATTAGTTAATTTTATATTTGAGTCCTAATCACTCATAAATGTCATAAATGATGATAATTATTAGTTTATATCAAAGATTTAGAATTTATTTGAACCAAAACAAATTTTGGAGCAAAGTTGTGTTCTGGCATCAACGGTGCCAGAATGGGTGCCGACGGCTCCCTTTTATAGAGAGCATTGCCATTTTTGAAGTGCAGGCATGACAAATCCCTATCCAGCGCCGTTAGCACTAACAGAACGAGTTACGATTTTTGGAGTTTCAAATGGCTGATTTTAGAGTTTTGAGCGAGAGTTTCACCCCAATAACACCCCAAACTCATTTTAAAGCCCATGAACACCAGAGAAACGAAAATTTAGTTTCAAAATTTGCATCCCAAGGCTTCCCACTCCTTAGAATCACCAAAATTTAGAGTTTTCAACAGGATAAAGTTCAGCGATTTTGAGGCGCAGTGACTTTGCGACAAAGTTCTTATAAAGATAAGGCTAATCAATGAACGAGGCTTTGTCAATCAAGGTTTGAATGCTCCTAGTACTCGAGTAGAAGAAATTATTTGAGAGGCATTTGGGAAGTGTTTTGCTACACTACTGCCACAGTAGTCATTCCTGTGGTGAAGAGATTTTATGCAAATCTTTATGGAATCAGCAAGGAGTCGTCAATGTGCGAGGTAGGTGGGTACCATTCACTCCTATAAAAATTAAAGAACTTTTCATGATATAAAATGTGCCAATCTATCATTACACAAATTTTGCCCCCACGAGAGACAACATGAATGAAATCTATCGATATTTGATGGATGAAGGTGAAGATTGAGAGATAAGACACAATGGGTATGTAAATTTCTCTACTACCGACATGTCTTTTATATCTTCGAAATTACTCCCACCCATAAAAATTAGTAAAGTGATGAAAGAAAGTGCAATACTGAAAAATTGTATTCAAATTGGAAGGTCTGTTGATATTTGCACAATAATTGTGAAATATGTTTTGGGATTGATTGTACATGGATCAAATTATGGTTTGGGACATCCTTCCATTATATTTTTTCTCTGTAGGCAGTCACAAGTGCCATATGAAAGCTGGGAAAAAGTGCTTCTCCCTTAGAAGTACATGGACCCAACTAACATTTATGACTGTCAAGCAACTGAGGATGAAAATGATCTGAGCATAATTGTTAACCAACCTTCTCAGAGTTCACTACCTATTCAACCTCACCTTCCTGAAAGTTCACAGTTGTTTCTAAAGAAGATTAAGAAACTGGAGAAAGAGGTACAAAATCTTATGAATGCGATTAATAATATTTTTTAATTATTTGTTCATGTGGACTGGAGGATGAAGGAACAATTTAATCATATTGGGCGTATTGAAGAAGGCTTTATATGTTTGATGATAAAAAGGCTTGGATTAAACAGAATTCGACTGATGAATTTCTGTATCAGCCCTTCTGAAATTTGTTCGTGCATCACCAATTCATGGGAGATATTATAGGAGATAGCATTGACATTGATGAGGAGTAGTGATTCTTTATCTTATCTAGTATTTGGTGTTTGAACTTTATTATGCTTAGATGTGTTTAGTATTTGGCTTTTTTTAATTTATGATTTCAAACTTATTATGCTTGGGATTTGATTCTATGTTTAATTTTCAGCGTTTGAGTGTTGTGGTTTAATTGCGATGTTGAATTATTATGTGGTAGAATGATTTATATGTGAATGTTTGTAATAGTGGATTTTATATTTAAAAGTGATGTTTTGTGTTGTTTGTGTAAAATTTTTATTAGTTGATCACTTATATGTTAAAATATATGCTTAAAAAGGGCTAATTAGATGTTGATGTAACTTAGAAATGATTAAAATCGCAATAAAATTTGGAACCAGAAAATCGGTCTAGCATTGGCAGAATCCAAGACCCGAAACTTCCTATATTTTCTTAAAACCACAAATTTAAGCAGTTGACCTCACTTTAACCATCTTCAACCTCTTACTAAGGCCAAAAACTGCACCTGGGGCTTGCTTGCATTTGGTTATAGGTGATTTCAAGGATTTTAGAGGTTAGACCTCATCTTCTCTTGGTAAGAGCCTTATTTTGAACTAAAATTTTCTGATTTTCACCATGGAAATCTCCTACATTGAAGAAATCTGAAAATTTGGGGCTTTTGAAGAAAACTTTGAGATAACTCATGGTGTGAAGTTCTTACCTGTTAGATTTGTCTTTGAAGTTTACTACATTACAATTTAAGAATTTATTTGGATTTATTTTCACATTTTCTAGAAATTTTGAAATGGCTCTAAGGATGAGTGTGGAGAAGCGGAAGTTTGATTTTGATGAAAAGAAGTTTGTAATTATTAAAAAATAATACCGTTTCAACTCTAGTCTCCGAAGTAAAAAGTGTATACAATATTAAGCGTTCAAAAATTTGAGCGGAGTTGTGGAGAAGATAATTGCGGCTTGACACTGGGAAATATTCTGTTATTTTTCTATCATTGTAATTTTGGTTGTGGTACGTGAATTCTATGCTAATCAGTAGTGGATTGAAGTTGATTATGTGCTTGTTCGAGGAAAAATGGTAAAATTTACTCTTGAATGAATCAATGCTTTCTACCAATTGAGGGATACTTCATTCTGTGAGTATGAATCCTTTGGTACTATGGACGCTGATTTAAATGAGGTAATTACTTTTCTTACCGATGGAAAAGGGGAATGGATAATGAAGCAAAGGAAAAAGATAAATTTTTCTGCTTATATGTTAAACGTTACATCTAAAGCCTGACAATATTATATTTTTGCAAGATTACTAGATACCTATCATCATAGTGAAGTTACTAGAGATAGAGCTACTTTGAATTATTGTATTCAAAATATGAAAATGATTAATATTGGTGCTATTATTTATATGAGTATCCAAACTATATCTAAAGGAGAAACCGCTGGAGGATTAGGACATTCTGCCTTAATTTACACATTAGGTGTACAATCAGGAGTTGAGGTTGATAATAGTGAAGAGGTTGTCCATCCTTTAAAGCCTATCAGTAAGGCCAACATTCATACTTATGAATCTCATGTAGGATGGAGAGCTGGAATTAAGAGTAGTGATGTTCCCTCTACTAGTCATGATATACCTTCTACCTTCAGAACTCCTACTCTTTCTGATGTTATGGAGTAGTTGATGATACAACAGGCTGATATTGTTAGGCTCCATCACAAAATTGGTGGATTAGAAACAAGGAATAACATTAATGATGATTATCAGAAGAGAAGAGTTGAGTATGATATAGCTTACCGTGATGCTCATATTATATTCATTAAGGGGGAATCTGGAGTGATATTTCCTACTTGCCCCCATTATATTCCATACCAGCTTGAAGTGGAAGAAGAAGCATAAGAAGAAGGAGAGGATATATGGTATAGTAGTGTTCTTTTAGTTTATTATTGATGTCTAAACTTATGTGTTTGTTATTTGAATTAATGAGATTGATGTGTGAGGTGATTATACTCTGTTATGTTAGTTAAGTTGTAATGAAACTTGTGTTGTTTTGTTTATTAGTTGCATTAAAATTGTAATGGATGTATGTTTGTATTAGATATTTAAAGTTTATGTTTTTAAATTTTCTTCACCTTGAAAATTTTTAATATATTATGTGAAACAAAGATTCTAACTGTTTTATGTCTGCTAGCTTAAATTTTTTATTAATACCTTCATAGATTTAGAACTATCAAAAGCCCGACACAAAAAAGTTAGTTTTCTTTTTATTTTTCTCTCTAATTTACTAATTTGATATACACTGAAAAACTTAATTTTGGGGAAGGAAAGATAAAGTATTATTTATTCTCAATTAAAATATATTTTCAAAATAACTTTAACATCACTTCAGGTAGTTGATCTTAACCTTAGATAACTAAATTTCTGATGTTATTTAAATATCATAGTGAGATTAAAATGAAAATTGTATAGTAGTGAAGGTTAACTTTATGGGCTAAGATATTTAATATAAGAGGATTAGACTATAGTTAACTATTTAAAGTAAAGAAAACTATATTTTTGAAATGTTAGGAGCCTTAGAATTTTATGTGAGAGGAAAAGTTTGGGACTCTATGATGAATCATTTAAAAGCTAATATATATCTATAAGTAAGGAGATGTTACAAGTTCAAACTTTAAGGGGAGGAGAGTGAAGTTCAAAATTATTAAAGGCTATCCGGATATAGTAATCGTCACTTAAGAAAAAAAGAAAAAAAAGAAAAGAAAGAGGAGAAAGAAAAGAAAGGATTGAAAAGAAATCCATACATTGAAAAGAAAAAGATAATACGTGTGAGGAGAAACTTGAGGAGACGCCTAATCAAAAATTGGCTTCACTTGAATTAACTTAATGGAAGAGCTTAATTGCATTTCTAAATTTATATTTAAATATTAACATCCTTAGTAATAGAGTTCTCATGAGTTTCTTTTTCATATGATCCTTCAAAGCACCCTTAATGTGATAAATTATGGTTATTCTTGAAATGAATAGGAGATTAGAACTCCTATACTTGATGACTAAATGTTCTTACACCTATAGTTTTGACCTAAGTTACTGAAAATCTTTCTAAAAATCTTGCTATTATATTCATTTAAATAAAAAATCATGGTATTCTTTAAGTAAAGTTCACTACTATGAGTCATATTTTTATGTAGTAAAAGGATTACTTGATGACAAGTAATAGTTAAGTTTGGGGATTTTGATACACCAAAAATATGTTAGATTTTTCATATATATTTGTACTCATTTTTGGTGATATTACACTTTAAATAAATGTACTTTTCATGTTTTGTTGCAGGTATGATGATTTCAACATTTGGAGCAAAAAAAAAGCAAAAACCAGAAACCTATATTCCGGCACCGGTGGCGTTAGAATGGGCACCGATGACATTCAATTCCAGAGAGCTCCATAAATTAAAGTGCGATGTGCGCCGATAGAGCCCAGAAATGGCGCTGAAGGTGCCTAATTTTGGTGGAGGCCAGATTCACTGTATTAAGACGACTTTTGGGGGGATTCTTGAGGCATCTGTTTGGGAATTAGTCCCTAGGCTATTTCAAAGCAAATTTAGCACCATAAAATAATAGTAGATTTGTGGGTTACTGCTTTGTGAGTAGAGAAAAGTGTGTAGAGAGTTTAGAGTCTAGGGTTTGGTGTGAAAAGTGTTGTTTTGTTTGAGATTCTTCTCTAAAGAGTTCTAGGATGATAAGGAAAGTGAGAGATTGTTTCTTTCTTACTGTTCTGAGAGAGAATTGTGTGTCATTGAGCAAAGGGAAAGAGATTCAAAGGAACTTGAAAGATTTGCATGGGGAAGAAATTAAGATAAGTTGTATTTACTTCTTATTGTTTGTATGATTTTGCTTTTATATATAAAATCCTTGTTTGTTATATATTTGTCATGAATTCTGAGTAGATTTCTTTGTCTTTCTCTTACAATGATAAATGGTGAAGTGATGATTTAGATTGGATGTGCCATATGAATATTAAAAAATTGTGATGATTTTTCACTTTGTACTTCATTTACTTTTTGATCCAGCTAATTGAATTATTAAAATATGTTGTGAAACACACGATCCAAAAGGACTATGTGTTCTACAACAAAAGTAAATATTACATTTAATGTCCATGAATGAGTGATATAATCATAGGAGTTTGGTGCAGATAAATAGGGAAATATGATTTATTGGGCGTAGAATTAGAGATTTTAGGGTGAGAGACTAAAATCCCCAATTTGATCCTAGTGTTTGGAAATGAAAGTGAGAATTAGCCTTTAGACGAAGGGAAGTGGGAGCTCTGGAGTGAGATCCAGTATCCTCCCAACCTAACCACGGATTTAGGGACTAAACCTAGGATTAGAGCCAATGTTCTTTATAGCACTCGGAAGAGGGTAAATAATAGGTATGCTCCTATTTGGCACAATACAAGATTTTCACTAATCAATATCATTTACTCATCATAACATCATTGTAAATGGGAGGATACTTTCTCCAAATTTGAACTTTTCAAAATAAAACTTAGTGTAATGGTAGTTAACTTTAATTCAAAGTTTAGAAAGTATGTTAGTGATCTTAAAATCTCTAGCATATTTTAACTTTACCAACTTTAGTATTTACGTTACGTGCATTGTAATTTGAATATTGGATTTTTGTGCTACGATTTAAAGATTTGCTTCCTCCCTGTGTGATCGATAACTAGGACTCCACTAGAGCCCTGTATTACTTGAGGGATACATATACTTGCGTACAAATTGCTTGCTTTCTCATTTGACTGATTATACTTTATGACTGAACTGAAAATACTTATAAATACTTATTTAAGACAGCCGCAATCAAGATTATGTGCTCAGAAGTACTGGGAGTTTATGGGAGGAGGGCAGCAAGTGATTCAACTTGTTGGATCAGTATCTAGACTGGTATCCACAGTTAGAAGGCAACAGAAAGTTGCCCTCGACATTGATAGCTTTTTTGCGGTTCAGAAGGTTTGACCACGCATTAAGGGCTTTGGCCACCAAAAACTTCTCTGGAACGTGGCCCTGCGACATTTAATGGTAGCACAAAGTGCCTAGTTTCAAGGGCTAGCCTTGATCTAGGTAGAGCAGTAGCTGAAAAAAGCTTAAAAGAAGGAAGCCTTGCTGGAGGCCAACCAGATTTGGCTTCAAGACAATCGAAACCTCTTGCAGGTAAGGCTCAAAGGATCTGAGAAGGTCAAACGGGAATCCCTTAGTACCATAGCGGCTTGGAGAAGAAGTTTGTTGAGTTGTAGGAGAAGGTTTCCTCATCAATATCTTGGGAGGAGTATGAGAATAATTTGGCAGGCAAGTTCAGATCCAGCTGAGACTATGCCACCCATCGACACGTTCAGCACAGCCTGATAAACCCCAAGTACTCCAACCCATATGAGTTATCAAACCTGATCTTTGACAAATTAGATGAAGCCACCGATGGAGAGTGTGGTTCCATTAATGGAGAGGAGTTGGCAATTGGTTGAAGTCCCTGTAATTGAAAGAGAATCCTTCTTTTTTTCATGTTCTGAAAGTTTGTCTGTGTCATACGAAAAGACTTGTAATTTTTTACAAATTAATGAAAATTAAAGTTTTGCCTAGGAATTTGGCCCTTAAAGTTGTTATTTTTCAAGCTAGCCTTATAGGCTCTCGTGATGCGTTGTCTGATCGAGTGGGAATTAGTCCTTGTCTGTCGTGTTTCTAGTGCGGATCACGTCTCTACATGAGAGTGGTCACAAAGATTTTTGGGGAGGTCTTCATTGTCCTTTTTACGGATTTTATTGCTAAGGACAGAGGTTTACTCCTAAAGACTTTGTTGTTCGGACTTTGCATTGGTTTGCATCTGAGGGATCTTCCTATTTTTGCTTGCTTCGTAAGTTGAAGCCAATCGATTGTGTATTCCGATGATTGGCTTGTCGGTTGGGTCCTCTAGAACTAATGGGATTTGGTATTTCGCATGTTCACTTAGACCTCCTAGTGATTTGATATTAATCAACATGTAGGTCTTTAAGATTTCTTGTGGCTTCTATGGAGTGCATTTCTCAAAGTGCATCTTGGATTTCATCATTCCTTAAGCATCCCTGATATACCGAGGTAACAGAGCTCTTGAATAACTATCCGTTGATTAATAGACGTAGAGCATCTTTGATTCAGGATCATCTTTGATCTTTGATACTCTCATCTTTTTTACTAGTTTCTAAATAACGGATATATGGATCCACCCACCTCTTATTCTTGTATGTGTCTAACTCCATGGCTTCCGGCTCATCGATTGTCGGCAAAGTGAGTTTTCTCAGTATGCCTCCCAAATAGATGCATTTGGAGAGAATGTCGACTACTTGATTGTTCTCCTGCCATACATGCTTGATGCTAAAACTCTTAAATATTTTGATTTCCTTCTTCATCTTATCAAGGTGTCTGGACATCATCCCGTTCCTGGCTTTGAATTCTTCGTTAACTTGACCGACAATTAGTAGGGATTTAGACTACACCACAAGGTCTCAAGTGCCTATTTCATAGGTCAATTCTTAAGCAGTAAGCAGTAAAGTAAAGTAAGCAGTAATTAAAATTTAATGCAAGTATAAAAATTTAATTTAATGCAAGTATAAAAGATAATTATAGAGTAATTATCTTTTGTAGGGAATTAAGATTATGGTATTGTGCCAAATAGAAGCATTCCTGTTCTTTACCTTTTGGTCTAGGTGCAAAGAACATTGACTAATCTATAGATAGGCTCAGGATGTTTTATTATTATAATGGGTTAATCTAGGCTTACACTACTAGATGTCCAAGGGTGGCTATGGTCGGCCCTACCAGTGACCCGTTATCTTTCTATAAACCAAATTATTAGAATTTAGTCTGTCACTCTAAAAATTATTTAATTTTACGCCCAATAAATATTATCTTCCTATTTATTTGCACTTCACCTTAAATAATCCGCGTATAGCCTGCGATTACCTAAGGATTCATGTGATATCTACTAGTTAAGAATTTATCTCCGGATAGGTCTCAAAATTCTTCAACGAGTTCTAAAAAATTAAATGACCAATTTAAAAAGTAAACTAAGATCAGGTATTAATATCATCACAATGTTTTAAATATTTTATATTTAATTCTCCTACAAAATTTATTTATTTTATAATCTTTTCATAGTTGAAAGGAGAAAGATAACTAACTACTCAGAACACATTGAAATAACACAACACAACATATTTATAAAACTTTGAACCAAAGTACAAATACTTATCTGAAGTGTTCCTTCAAGTGATCCGCTGACTTCTAATGACTCCAAAGCAATGATAAAAGACTCCAACAGCAATAACACACAATAAACACTCAAAATAAACTCACTAGATACAAAATAAAGTGACACCCTAAAAATGGAAGAGACTAAATAAAACTAAGATGAGAGAGAAGATGCTAAAATGGGTATGTGTACTAAGAGGGGGGGTTTTGGTGCAATTTTCTATGTAGAATGGACTCCTATTTATAGAGCTCTAAATTTGACCAGGGGTTGCCTAAGGCACCCCTTCAAAATTCGTCCAAATTTAATGTATCTTCTAGATGGTAACTGTCACGCCTAGGCGCCGGGATCTAGCGCCTAGGCGCCGAACTCCGTGACCAAGTCTTTCACACATCTTCACTTTTGGTCGCACCTCTTCGCGATCCAGACTGTTTCTTTGTGTCCAAATACATTGTATCACATGTCCTATATATTAGGAGTAACTTCTAGTCTTCTAGAAGCTCCAATAACTGCTTAACACCGTCAAAATAGCTGCCTAAAGTCATCAAAAAAACTTGACAGCGTATGTATCAAACTGGCGCTTATTTTGCTCCATAAGCTCCATTTTTGCTCCTTTTTGCTCCTTTTCCTTCTTTTTCATTCTTGGACTCTTTTTAAATCATTTACATCCAAAAACATAAAAATACCTTTCATTAAAGCTTAATATCCTTAGAAATTGAATCATAAATAAGGCATAAAAATGAGTATTTTTTAAGTAGATTAAATTTCCCCAAACTTAAATGTTAATTGTCCTCAAGTAACCCTTTTAATTACATAAACTAGATAAAATTTGGAATGAAGTAAAAATATTTAAGATTCCTTGTAATTTTTGGTTTTATAAATGCTTTAGCAAATCATTAACCAAATTTCACTAATTAAGTTTAATTTCAAGAATTTAAGAATATTTAACTACCAAATCATAAGACTTCCAATTTTTCATTTATTTCAAGAATAATTGTAGTTTATCATATCAAGGTCTCATAGAATATTTATAAGAAAAAGATTTTCATGAAATATATTTCCAGTAAAAAATATATGTACATAGAAATTAAGTTAAAAATGTAATCAGTTTTCTCCTTATAAGATAATTCAAGCAAAGCCAATTTTTGATTAGGCATTTCCTCAAGCTTCTCCTCACTTTATTTTCTTTATTTTTTTTCTCTTCTTCTTTTTTCTTAATTTTTGCTATTTTTGGATATCCTGTTAATGATTTTGAACTTCACAATCCTTAACTTATTTTCAAAAACTTATACATTTTTATTTAATGAATATGACATTAATAATTTATTATTTTTCAAAATTTATTTCAATCTTTTCTTTTTCAAGCAATAATCTTGATTCCTTAGTATTTCAAAAATACAATTCTCTTTACTATAAATAGAAAAATTTTGATCTTATTATTCTTTAAGCTAAATAATTCTATTCTTAAAATCAACCAAATTTTTTGAAGTTTTAGTTAAGTTTACTAAATTATTTATAAATTCAAAAATTTAGGTAATCTTAAACAGATTTTTCATTTCGTATGTTATGTTAGTATATTTTTAAAGAAAATATTAGTTCTTTAAGGACAAATAATATTTAAATTTGATACATGTTTTCCTTTCCCCCAAACTTCAGCTTTAGTATAAATATGAATCATGAAATTTTCTAAAGCATGGGAAAAGGAAATAAACATGAATTAATCTAAGTACAATAATGATGTAGTAAGGAAAAACTAATTTCTACTTCTACACATGCTTCAATATGAAAATAACAAAATTGATTAAGCATATATAAAAAAGTTTTGCAGAGCAGGAGTTAATTTCTAAAAAAAAAATCTCTTTTTTTTGTTTTTGAACATGCTAATTTACTAACTATTCATGAACACTAAACAGTAGGCTGAAACAGAAATAAACTTTTATAGAAATTCATTCACATTTCAATCTTAAACACACATCAGATCATCTAAAAACATTTTTAACATAAAAAGTTCACATAAACACTAACAAATAACATCACAATAAACAACACAAGAAACAAGAAAACATACTAAAAACAGAATCAACAATCTCTAGAGATAAGTCAAGCTACTAGCCACTGTCTGTAGCTTCATCATTGTCATCACCGAAAGAAAACTCCTTATCCTTTGGATCAACATAATGTGAAAATCTGGGACGAGTAGGGAACTGAACATCGTGCTCACCCTTTAGAAATCTCACTAAAGACTCTGAATACTCAGCATCGTAATCGCTCTTTCTTTGTGTATACTCAAAAAGAAGATAAATCTTCTTATCTATCGTATCGACTCTACAGTGAGTTAAGAATAACTCATGCTGCTGCTCTATAAACTGATCATGCATGGTTTCCCAAAAAGTAGATGATGGCTCAGCAGAAGTAGATGGTCTAGAAGTAGAAGCTCTACCTGAAGTAGGTAATGAACCAGAAGGTACAATAGAACTCTCACCTCGCAGTCGATCATAAATGCTGACGCTTTCTCTTCCTATAGGCTTTGTTGACTTGAGCTTTTCCTCAGAAAGCTCAACAACTACTCCAGCACTTTGACATAGAGAATAGATTAGAGATGGAAAACCAAGTCCAATAGAAGTGCTAGAACGAGCAGTAGCCTCTATAGAATCATAAATAATGCTCCCTACATCAATAGACTTCCTCTCTTGAATGCAGTAGTTGAGAATAGCTCTATCTTTGGTAACTTCGCTCAGATGATTGGATGGAAGGAGACAAGCAGAAATAAAGTAGTGCCATGGCTTTGAAACACCATTAAGCTTAGAAGATGAAAAATTTACCCTTTTTCCGTTCCGAATCTTCCAGGCTCCAGTACTAGCAGTCAGGCAGACAATGATCATATCCAAATCTCCCTTAGATGGAGATAATTCTGAGTAATAACACTATGTTTGGCGGCAGGCCATAGAAAATATTAATTCGTTCAGGAGTGAATCCTACTCCAACTCCTCGAACAAAAATATCATATTCTTCCGCATCCACAAAATTAGCATAAAACTCTCTAACAACCGGGATAATGGCAACAATAGTGAAATAGCAGAATTGTTGCTAGTTGAGCGCAACGATTGTCTCCTCAATTCTTCCTCCAGAATTATAAAACTTCGCTCCGAGATAAATTTCTGAGTCGTAGCAAAATCATTGTATCGGAAATGTGCAACAGTAGTGACGAACTTGCTACGATCAAAATTTTCTCGTTCCTTTCCTCACTTAGATTTGGGTGTCATCTAAAAGTGAAAATAAAAATGCAAAAAAAATTCAACGGATCTAGGAAAATAAACTAATTTAAGCTTTTTAAACTTGAAAAAGCTTAAAAATTCATGGATTTAACCATAAAAATAAAAAATTTTCTCAAAATTTTGGTTTTTCATAGTGAGAGAAAAATCCATGGTGAAAATAAAAAATAATGAGTTTAGAATGTAGATCTGACCTCGAGATGAAGAAATCGGGTGATTGGAAGCTCGAAAACTTGAAAATCCGGCTTTAAATGCAATCTCTAAGTGGTATTTTCATGAAAAATAGTGGAGAAGGAAGCTTAGGCATCAAAAATGGTGGGGGAGGGGGGTTAAGAAGATGAGTTTTCGGGTTCAGGCCACCTAGGCGCCAAATTCTGGCGCCTAGGCGCTATACTCGCTTTTCCAAAAATTCGATTTAAATTAAATATTTTCCACCAGATCTTATCAAATCTGACTCCTAATTACTCTTATGAGATTATTAATCCATTTTATATCCTCCAAATATTTTCACAATCAAATTAAAATGATAGTATAGATCCATAAAAAAATGTATCCAAATTCTTCAATTCCAAATCCTAACATCCATTCTAAATTCAATAACTTTCAGTACAAGACTGTATCATGGTTCATCGTTTTATAAATAATATGAACAACAACATATTCAAAGCAAACATTCAAATCCAACAACACACAATGAACAATTAAGCAAACACACAAATTCGATATTCAACATACTAACACAAGACTTGATCACACCTAAAACACACATATGATCTATTTAACAACGATCTTCAATTACCATCTCTTTCGCAATGAAGTTCGCTCGGACCGAAGGGATAGAAAACCAACGCCCTTAGAAATTCCAAAGCCTTCTTTTCATCGATCCACTTGTTCTTCGCGTACATTTCTACTTGAGCGTCATGATAGGCAGCCATATGATCAGATTGAAGTTTGGTTTACCATTCCAAGTGTTCGTATTGGTGGTACATCTCATGGAGACGATTACCAATACTTTGAAATTTCGCTTCAATCTTATCCATTCGACTAAACATTTTCTCCAAACTAATAACAATAAAACCATTAAAATAAGGCTGATGATCTTTAGGAGATTTGTCCCTTACCTCATTTTGATGATTTCCTCTATCCATTGCCTCCAAATCCTTTCTAACTCTTCCAAAATGGATTGCTCTGTTCAAAATTAGTGTTTCTATGGGATTGGAGACGAAAAATAGGCTATATATAAAGAGATTTCGTGTGAAAAATTGAAGAATTTTGGTTTTCCACGATCCGTAACCGCGGTGCTTAGGCGTCGGAATCTAGCTTCGGATCATCAATACGCAGGCCACTCTGGCGCTTAGGCGCAAACTTTTGGCGCCTAAGCACCGGAACCTCGATCGACTCCGATTCGCCTATCGTCAAATTTGTAAAGTTTCGGTTGTAAAAATAGGTCTAAAAAATGAGTATGATCAACACACAAACACAATTACAAAAAATTCAAATCACAAACAATCACAAACGAAGGTTAACTTGATCTCCTTTTTACTCACATTTGACATGGAGTGGTCCAAGTCCAATTTCTATATACTTCAAGAAAATGTTTTGCTTAAGTCAATACAGACTCGTTAGCCTTCCATTTCCAGAAGTTATATAAAAATTTAGTCAAGACCAAGGAATAACCTTATAGCTATAATTAAACTCAAACTAATAAATATAGGTTACCTCCCACAAAGCGCTTGGTTTAACGTTGTCAGCCCGACCTAATTAATTGAATTAATTGGGTAGACTCAGCTCATAAGCCTCTTTGTAATTTAATTTCATTTCTCCCACATAAGGCTTCAGTCTTAATCCGTTAACTTTAAATACTTTTCCAGTTTTGTGATGTTTAATATCCACAGCTCCATAAGGGTATACTTTCTCAATTATAAATGGTCCCATCCATTTAGATTTTAATTTTCCAGGGAAAAGTTTTAAACGAGCATTAAATAATAATACTTCTTCCAGAATTGAATATTTTCCTTAAAATCATTTTGTCATACAATTTCTTCATTCTTTCCTTATACATTCTTGCATTTTAATAAGACTCATTTCTTATCTCTTCCATTTCATTCAATTGTAATAATCATTTTTCTGTAGTATTAATCATTTAATAATTCTCCTGCAGTATTCAAATTATAATTGAACTCCTTTATCGCCCAATAAGCTTTATGCTCAAGTTCAACAGGTAAGTGATAATGTTTACCATAAATTAACCGATAAGGTGACATTCCGAGTGGTGTCTTATAAGCTGTTCTATAAGCCCATAATGAAGAATCAAGTCTATCAACCCAGTCAGTTTATTTAGGATTAACAGTCTTTTCCAATATTCTCTTAATTTTTCTTTTTGACACTTCAGCCATTCCACTTGTTTGAGGATGATAAGCAGTTGCAATTCTATGTTTAATTCTGAACTTTTCCAGTAATGATTGAATTCTTATATTTCTGAAATGGCTTCCCCCATCTGTGATAATTATCCTGGGCATTCCAAATATTGTAAAATCATTTTCTTTAAAAATTTCGAAACACTTTTGGAATTACAGTTAGGTAAAGCTACAGCTTCGATCTACTTTGAACCATAATCAACTGCTAATAAAATATAAATCTTTCCAGATGATGGTACGAAAGGTCCCATAAAGTCTAAACCCCATACATAAAAAATTTCGATTTCTAATATAAAGTTTAGAGGCATTTCATCTTTTCTGGATATATTTCCCATTCTTTGACATCAATCACAAGTTTTCACATAATGTCCAACATCTTTAAATAAAGAAGGCCAATAAAATTCATAATTTAAAATTTTAAATGCAGTTTTATCCACTCCAAAGTGTCCTCCAAATTAAGAATCGTGACATTTTTGAATAATATCAAAAGTTTCTTCATAAGGTACACATCTTCGAATCACAGAATCTCTTCCTAATTTAAATAAATGAGGATCTTCCCAAATATATGATTTACATTCATTCTTGAATTTCTTAATGTATTTACTATTCATCCTATGTGGCAAAATATTGCTAACTAAGTAGTTAATTATAACTGCATACCAAGACATTTGTAATCCTTGAATGACATATAATTGCTCATCCGGGAATTTCTCATTTATATTTTCTTCATAAATCTTCTCATTATTATTTTTTATTCTAGATAAATGATCAGCAATTTGGTTGTCAGTCCCTTTCTGTTCACAATTTCAAAATCAAATTCTTGTAAAAGTAACACCCATCTGATCAATCTAGGTTTAGCATCCTTTTTAGATATAAAATACTTAATGGCAGAATGATCAGTGTGCATGATACATTTTGTTCCAAGAAGTTATGGTCTAAATTTATCAAAGGGATATACTATTGCTAAAAGCTCTTTTTCAGTAGTAGTCTAATTTATTTGATTTTCATTAAGAGTTTTGCTAGCATAGTATATAACTTTGAAAATCTTCTCTTATTTTTGTCCTAATACAGCTCCGATTGCATAATCACTTGCATCACACATTAATTCAAAAGGTTTATTCCAATTAGGTGCAACAATGATAGGTGCAGTGATTAATTTTTCTTTCAGAATATTGAACACATTCAGACAATCTTCATTAAATTCAAATTTAGCTTATTTTTCTAATAAATGGCAAAGAGGTTTAGCAATTTTAGAAAAAATCCTTTATAAATCTCCTACAAAATCCAGCATGACGCAGAAAACTTCTTACATCAGTAACGGTAGTAGTTGGTTGCAGCTCAACAATTATTTTCACTTTTGCTTGATCAACTTCCATCCTTATTTGTGAAACTTTATGTCTAAGTACAATGCCTTCTGTGACCATAAATTGACATTTTTCCCAGTTTAGAACTAAATTTGTTTCTTCACATCTCTTCTAAATTTTCATTATATTTTCCAAGAAAGATTCAAAAGAAGTTCCAAAAACTGAAAAATCTTTGATAAATACTTCAATTTCTTTATAAATCAAATCACAGAATATTGACATCATACATCTTTGAAAAGTTGCAGGTGCATTGCATAAACTGAAAGGCATTCTTCTAAAGGCAAATGTTCCATAAGGACTTATAAATACTGTCTTTTCTTGATCCTCAGGAGCAACGGGTATATGATGATAACCAGAATATCCATCCAGAAACAAAAATAAGAGTGTCCAGCAAGTTTTTCCAGCTTTTGATCCAAGAAAGGTAAAGGAAAATGATTCTTTCTAGTGGCGTTGTTTAATTTTCGATAGTCAATGCAAATTCGCCATTCATCAATTTGTCTTGTTGGGATTAATTCATTTTTTTCATTAACAATGACAATTACTCCTCCTTTCTTCGGAACAAAATGAATAGGACTTGCCCATTGTCTATCCAAAATAGGATAAATAATTCCAGCATCTAACCATTTTAAAACCTCTTTCTTGACAACCACTTTCATAATTGGATTTAATCTTCTTTGAGCTTCAATAGTGGGTTTACAATTTTCTTCCATTAAAATTCTATGCATACAGATTGAAGGGCTTATTCCTTTTATATCTGCAATAGTCCAACCATAAGCTTTCTTATTATTCTTCAGAACTCCTATTAAATTTTCTTCTTGATCTTTGCTTAATTCTGAAGATATAATTACTGGTAAAGTTAATGAATCTCCAAGAAATGCATATTTTAAATGTGCAGGTAACATTTTTAATTCCAATTCAGGGGCTTTTTCAATTGAGGGTAAAAATATATCATTTTTAGTTGTGTCTAAAATTTCCTAATTTTCATGAATATAATGAGTTTCTTCAGATAAATTTTCTTTATTTAATGACTCATTATATAACATAGATTCTTTATCTTTATCATTAGAAATGACCTTGCATTTTTCTTGATAATGCTTTTCAATTATATAATAAAAAATATCCATCTGATAAAATTTTTCTTTATCAGGATACCTCATTGATTTCAGAACATTGAATGTTATCTTTTGATCATTAACTCCTATCGTTAATTCTCCTTTTTTCACATCAATCATAGCTCGACCGGTAGCTAGAAAAGGTCTCCCTAAAATGATAGGTATTTCTTTATCTTCTTCCATATCTAGAACAATGAAATCCACAGGGAAGATAAATTTATCTACCTTAACAAGAACATCCTCTATAACTCCTTTAGGATAAATGATCAATCGATCAGCTAACTGAAGAGTTACAGTGGTCGGAGAAATCTCTCCTAAATCTAACCATCAAAAGATTAAAAATGGCATGAGATTAATACTAGCTCCTAAATCACATAAGGCTTTCCCACATAACTTTTCTCCAATAGCACATGGTATAGTGAAACTTCCAGGATCTTTAAGTTTCTGAGATAATTTCTTCTGAATTATTGCTCAACATTCATCACTTAGTGCAACAGTTTCGTAAGCTTCAAATTTTCTCTTCTTGCGTAAAATATCCTTCATAAATTTTGTATAGCTTGGCATTTGCTCCAAAGCTTCAGCAAAAGGAATGTTGATGATAAGTTTCTTAAAAATTTTAAAGAACTTAGAAAATTGATGGTCAAGCTTCTGTTGTTTAAGTCTTTGAGGAAATGGTGGTGGTGGTCTTTCAACTTCCACTTCAATAGGTACAACAGTCTGATCTTTATTTGGAGAAAGGGTATCTTTAGGTTTTTCAATCTCTTCAACTTCTTTCTCTTTTTCAATCTCATTCCATGTTTTCTCTTTTAATTCCTTTTCACTTCTGAGTTGTACAGCTTTTGCTTGTTCATGTTTTTTTCCAGATCCTTTAGGATTAATTTCGACATTGCTAGGTAGTGTTCCTTGAGGTCTTTAATTAATGAAATTAGCGATTTGACCAATCTGATTCTCAATATTACGAATAGCAGTGTTTTGACTTTGTAGCTGATTGCTTAGTTGCAAGATCAATTCTTCTACAGACAACTTTTTCTGCTGATTGTTATAACCAGGAGGATAAGTTGGTCTATAGTTTGAATTTCCTTGATTGTTCCAATTTGGATTAGCTTGATGTCCATTACTCCAATTAAAATTAGGATGATTTTTCCAACCAGGATTATAATAATTGGAATAAGGGTTATTAGTTTTACTAGCAATAGCTTGCAAAGTTTCCATTGTTTGAGAATCATCAGAATTTGCAGAATTATCATTACTTACATGCGATATATTAATAGAAAAATTATCTAATTTCTTAGATATCACAGCCACTTGTGAAGCTAAAATAGAAAAGGCTTCATTATCATGAATACTGGCCATTCTTTTAGGATTAACCCTTTCAAAAGGCCATTAGAAATTGTTATTAGCCATTTCTTCAATTAAGGTGTAGGCTTCTTCAAATGTCTTAGCCATTAAAGAACCACCAGCAACAGCATCAATAATATATCTAAGTGATCCAATAAGTCCATTATAAAATGTTTAAATAATTAACCAATCTGGTAAAGCATGATGAGGACATTTTCTTAATAGTTCTTTAAATCTTTCCCAAGCTTCATAAATTGTTTCTCCATCAAATTACGTAAATAAAGTAATATCATTTCTCAATTTAGCAGTTTTAGAAGGAGGAAAATATTTAGCAAGGAATTTTTGTGTCATATCTGCTCATGTTTTAATAGAACAAGTCGCTAATGAATTAAGCCACATCTTTACTTTATCTTTTAAGGAAAAAGGAAAGAGTTTAAGCCTAATAGCATCATTAGAAACATTATTATATTTAAAGGTAGCACAAAGTTCTAAAAAAATAGCAAGATGTAAATTTAGATCCTCATTAGGTGTTCCTCCAAATTGATTGTTTCGAATCATTTGAATAATAGAAGGTTTAAGCTCAAAAGAATTAGCATCTACAGCTGGATTTTGAATACTAACATGAAGTTCATCAGCTGTAGGGTTTGCATATTCCCTTAATAGTTTATAAATAATTTGTTCATTAATTTCGATTGAATTTTGATTATTATTATGTAAGTTAGCCATTTCTTGATGTTTTGAAATTTGTTTTCTTTTTTAATTCTTTTAATTTTTCTTTCTAATTCAGAATCAAAAGGTAGTAATCCTTTAGATCCAGAACTACGCATAAAAATTTAAAATATTTTTGTTTTGTTTTGTTTTTGTTTTTGTTTTTGTTTTTTGTAATTTATATTCTTTACTTTTTACTTTTTATAATATTCTGTTCTATCATATCCCCGACAGCGACGTCAAAAATTTAATGTGATGCGACTTTATATATGCTTTAAAATACAAGAATTTGATACCACTTTTTAGAATATTTAATTCCTGGTAAATGGTTTCAAAAACTTGATGTGCGAGGTTTACTTTTATAATTTTATATTTAGATTTTATTATTGTAAAAGTCACAATTTTAAGTATACGTATCGTTCAAGTAATATAGGGCTGTAGTGGAGTCCTAGTTATCAATCCCACAGGGATAATGAATTTATAAAAAAGTAAGAAATATAAGTAATATTTTGGAATTTTCAAAAGCAATTTATATATACTTTATATATATATATATATATATATATATATATATATATATATATATACATATATATATATATATATATTCAAATTTATTTTGCTAACAATTTTTACTAAAAGCAAGTAAGCAGTAAAGTAAAGTAAGTAGTAATAAAAATTTAATGCAAGTATAAAAATGACTTTCTTCTTTTTCAACTAATCCAAGAACTATAGAGTAATTATCTCTTGTAGGGAATTAAGATTATGGTATTGTGCCAAATATAAGCATTCCTATTCTTTACCCTTTGGTCCAGGTGCAAAGAACATTGACTAATATATAGATAGACTCAGGATATTTTATTAGTTGAATGGGTTAATCTAGGCTCACACTATTAGATGTCCAAGGGTGGCTATGGTCGGCCCTACCAGTGACCCGTTACCTTTCTATAAACCAAATTATTAGAAATTAGTCTGTCACTCTAAAAACTAATTAATTTTATACCCAATAAATATTATCTTCCTATTTATTTGCACTTCACCTTAAATAATCCGGGTATAACCTGCAATTACCTAAGGATTCATGTGATATCTACTAGTTAAGATGTGATATCTACTAGTTAAGAATTTATCTCCGGATAGGTCTAAATATTCTTTAACAGGTTTTAACAAATTAAACGGCCAATTTGAAAAGTAAACTAAGATCAGGTATTAATATCATCACAATGTTTTAAAATATTTTATATTTAATTCTCCTACAAAATTTATTTAATTTATAATCTTTTCATAGTTGAAAGGAGAAAGATAACTAACTACTCAGAACACATTGAAATAACACAACACAACATATTTATAAAACTTTGAACCTAAGTACAAATACTTATCTGAAGTGTTCCTTCAAGTGATCCATCGACTTCTACCGACTCCAAAGCAATGATGAAAGAATCCAACAAAGAATAAGACACAATAAACACTCAAAATAAACTCACTAGATACAAAATAAAGTGGCACCCTAAGTATGGAAGAGACTAAATAAAACTAGAGATGAGAGAGAAGATGCTAAAATGGGTATGTGTACTAAGAGGAGGGGGGGTTGGTGTGATTTTCTCTGTAATATGGGCTTCTATTTATAGAGCTCCAAATTTGACCAGGGGTTGCTTAAGGCACCTCTTCAAAATTCGTCCAAATTCAATTTATCTTCTAGAAGGTAACTGTCGTGCCTACTCGCCGGGATTTGATGCCTAGGCGCCAGACTCCGTGACCAGGTCTTTTGCACCTCTTCACTTTGGGTTGCACCTCTTCGCGATCCAGACCGTTTCCTTGTGTTCAAATACATTGTATCACATGTCCTATATATTAGGAGTAACTTACAGTGTTCTAGAAACTCCAATAACCACTTAACACCATCAAAATAACTGCCCAAAGTCATCAAAAAAACTTGACAGCGTTTGTATCGAACTGGCGCTTAGACGCCGGATTCTGGCGCCTAGGCGCCAGGCCAATAATTCCAAAATTTTGCTCAATATGCTCCATTTTTGCTCCTTTTTCCTTCTTTTTATTTTTTAGAATTTTTTAAATCATCTACATCCAAAAACATAAAAATTTCTTTCATTAAAGCATAATATCCTTAAGAATTGAATCATGAATAAGGCATAAAAATATGTATTTTTTAGGTAGATCAGAACCTCTTAACCATTTCAAGTTTATTTGGCTTTGTTAAATCGTTGAGTTGATCAACCTGACTATATAAGGAAACTTTTATGTTTTAACTGTGCTTAGTGTAATTCTGATGTATTAATTAGCCAATGAGCAAGGTTAAGCAGCTAGTCTTAATTGTTAAGAGGTTATGTAAGACAACACCCTTGGAGGGGTATTTTTGCTCTCTAAGGAACTTTACACTCTTGCCCTTCAATTGGGTTTAAGCTTAGAATGTTTCAATGTATTTCATTATCACTTATTATTATTATTTTTTAAAATATTTCTTAAATGGTATTAGATTGAACTTAACTTACTACTAAGCTCTTCGAGGAGGGCATATTTTTATTTTTGGGAAGGTTTTATAAAGTGTTTTTGCTCCCTTTCGAAAGATTGATTTTTTTTAACCATTCGTTAGGGGCTTCATATCAGGGAATTAATGACATCCTAACTCATGCCCCTCACTCTTGCTTCATCCAAATTTCCACTTCTTCCTACAGCTAACAATTTAAATAATTACAATTTCACCCTTATAATTACAATTTATAAAAAAGGTTGTGAGTGAGTTTCTACCTTATTTACCCTTATATTTTAGTCATCTCAGTGGACTAATGATCTTAATTATGACCCATGTTTTCATCTGGTTTGACCTAAAAATTAATTAGAGCGTAAAAGTCCAAAATTATTATTATACCATTAAGGTTTATACCCCATAAATCTTATGTTTGAATTCAAATAATCATTAAACTTGGTTGACCTATTACTCATGGGCTAATTAAGCCTTTAGAGGAGAAGTTATATTTTTATGATATTTATTTATTTTTATTGAATTATTTTAAATTCATAATTAGGAATTTCCTAAGTTAATTAATTTAATTGTTCAAACATGTTTTCTATCCTTAGGAAAATTTCGTGATGTTCCCATATGTCTGAGGACTACTTAGGGTAATGTTCATAATTTTTTAATTATATTTTAATTTTTATGATTTTTTAATTGATTTTGACAAAAAAATTTAAAATATATTTTATTTTCAATATATATATTTTTTTGCTTTTCTTTAAATTCTATAGCTTTGATAAACTTAGAGAACTTGGTTTTACATTTTTTTATTTTACCTTTTAGAATTATTTTAAGCAAAAATTTGTAGGAATATAGAAAATACATTTATATACTTAAAATACTTTTTTTATAACTTTATAAAAGCATTTTTAAGTTGCTATCTCTAATGAGAGTAAAATTTGTAATATTTTGAAATATATTTGTATTTTTATAATTTTTAATTTTTTAAATTAATCTAAATTTGGAAAATACCAAAAAATGTACTTTTACATTTAACTTTAATTATATTTTTTTAAATGCCTCTAACCTCAGGGAGATCACTGAACTAGATTTTGTCATATTTTGATTTATTATTTTTTATAGTTGTTTTAAATAAAAATTACCATTTTCTTAAAAAATACATTTTTATATTAAAAATAGATTTTCTGACTTTAAACTTTTTATGAGAGATTTCTAAGGTGATTATTTTAAACCATAGGGCTTTTCATGACATTTTAACTATTATCAAAATTTTCATAATTTTCTTATTGTTTATATAGATCAATAGTAGAAAAATATATTTTTATTTAAAAGTACTTTATTTTTTAATTGATGCCTCTGACTTTGATGAACTCAACGAACTTGATTTCATATTTTTTTATGTTTTTATTTTATATTTAATAGTTTTTAAATTAAAACAAAGACAAATATCTTAGAAAATCGGGGCTTTTAGGGTTAAAGGTGTTGTATGACTTTGGAAAAATCAGAGAACATCCCTAACTACATGAGGAACATGCCCACAAAATTTCATGCTATGATGAGCAATAATTCTTTTTTATGGTTTAATTAAGGTATGGTTATTTAATTAATTAATGAGTAAATATTAAGAAAATATTTTTAATTTTTAGTCCATAATATTCTCCTCATTCACAAAGCACATGTGAAATTTTATTTTATTTTTATGATTTCTCTACTCCAAGATATGATTCTTTGAATTTATATTTAAACTTTTGGATTTGATTAAATTCAAAAATTCCTAATGCTCTATTTAACCACACGAAATCCGACTCAACCTTGATGGCTCCAAAAAGCAATGTGGCGTGCTCCCGCTGGTTGCGCTTTCCACCCCAGCTGCTGACTTAACCAGCGGTTAGCACTCCATCTCCTCGTCCAACTTGATATGAGCCGCTGGTTTCAAATACACACGAATGGACGACATTCATTCATCATCCCAAATGAGCCCTAACCCAGGAACTGTCCACACTCTAACACTAATATCTCGCTCGATACTCAACCAAATTAAGTGTGTTTTATTCCTAAACCTTCATCTAAGTGAAATGAACACATTTATATGGCTAGGTGGACATGAATTGTTCTTTTCTTTCACAAAAGTCAAAATCGAGGTGAAAATGGGAGTTTTGAGGTAATACCTTTACCCAAGAGGTGAGGCCTCAATTGGGTTGGTAGAGAAGCTTTGCCTTGTGTCCACGAACCTCCTCTAAGTGTTAGTTTTCTCTATGGTAGAGCCTAGGTATGACCCAGAACAAATGGTTAGTCGGGTTTAGTTTAGGGCTATGGTAGAGGGCTCGGGAGAGAGGTCCATCGATTAGGGAAATGGTTTTGAGGTATGGTGGAGCTTTTGTAAATTCCAAATTATGGGTAGAAAAGTGAGTAAATTTCTAACTTCAAATTAATTGTTACAAAAGCTCCAACATACCTCAAATGATGTCGAACTTCAAATGATGGGGAAGTGGTTTCAAATTTCATTTGAAGTTTGAAAATCAACTCCATTTGGAATTTATGAAATGTGAAATCACTTCCCCATCATTTTGCAAATTCCAAATGATGGGTGGAAAGTTGAGTAAATTTTCAAAATTCAAATGATGGGGAAGTGGTTTCAAATTTCATAAATTCCAAATGGAGTTGATTAATCATGGGATTTTTGGACTTAGGGTTTGACTAAATTTGATGTGGGCGGCTGAAATTTGTCATGTGGGCTTGAGTTTAATCGAATTTTGAAATTGGGCTCAAATGTTGGGCTTTTAAAATTGATCATGAAGAATTGAATTTAGGTTTTATTGTAGATTTGTTCAAGCAGGGACTCAAAGCATATCTTAGCAGGTCCCAAAGGTTTCATTTTTCTTAGTGTTTTGATGATTGTTATATTTTGAGGATGACTTACCTCAAAAAAGTAGCAAGCCCAAGTGTCCTACAAAATGTCTCAAGGTTTTGTAGAGGTGTTCGAGGTAACATTGAACAACCTTAGAACCTCCGGGCTGCTTCAAGTTCCTTAGAATTTGTTAAGTTGTTGAGTTAATCAACCAAGACATGTTAGAGTTCTTTTTTGCTTTCATTGTGCTCAGTACCATCTTGATGTCTTAATTAGTTCATGAGTAAGGAAAATGGTCAGTTTAAGAGTTATGAGAGTGGACACCCCGGGAGGATGTGCTCCTGGTATTTGAGGAACTGCTACACTCCAACCTTTCAGTTAGGTTTGAGTTGGTAGTGTCTTCAAATGTTCCATATTTGCTTGTGCTCACTTATATTCTCTTCTTGAACTATTCCACAAGTGTATTTCGATCAAACCTAATTTACGACCAAGCTCTTAGGGTTTAGGGGCAAACTTGTAATGTTTTAGAAGTCTTGTAAAATATATTTAATTAATATTGAATGATTAAATTTTGTTTAACAACTAATTAAAGGGTTTTAAATCAATGATTAATTAATCTTGAAACCCATCCCTCTCACTCATGAATCATCTGAGTTCTCATTTCTTCATATAGCCAACAATTTAAGTAATTACCATTTTACCCTATAGAAATTATTGTGAATGAGTTGCTACTTTAATTACCCTTTTTGTTTCAGTCATTTTAGTTAGCTAATCATCATAATTTAATTCCCTCCCCTTTGATTTACCCTAAAAATTTGATTTAGAGGGTAAAATTCCAAATTACCATTATACCCCTATGGTTTACTCCCCTATAACTTTTGTATTTTAATTCAAAAGGGCATGAAACTTCACTAAACTCTTACTCATAAACAAGCTAAGATCTCACAGGTCAAATTGCAATTTTTTTGTATTTATTTATTTATTTTTAATTATTTGAGCTCAAAATTATGAATTTTCATTGGTAACTAATTGATGGCTTAACCAATGTTTTCTATCCTTAAGAAAATTTTGGGATATTCCTAGAAGTTAGAGGACCACCTAGGGTGATTTTCATAATTTTTTGAAATGTGTTTTTTATTTTTGTGATTTTTTAGTTTGTTTTCGTGAATAAAAAATAAATAATATTGTTATTTTGAAAATCTAATTTTAATTTTTCTTTAACTCCTCTAACAAATTCAAAGAGCACAATTTTATATTTTTCTGATTTTTATTTAATTTTTTATAGTTATTTTTATCAATAATTTATAAAATATAGAAAAAAATGTTTTAAGTACTCAAAATACATTTTTTTATGTCTTTAAAATTTGTGGGAGCACTTCAAAGTTGTTGCCTCCGATCATACCAACTCTATGACATTTGAAGCATTATCATATTTTCTTTTCAATTTTTAAATTATTTTAATTATTTTAATAGGAAAAGAACAAACAAAATATGTTTTTTTAATTTTAAATTCACTATCATTTTACTCTATGCGCCTCCGACTTCAGTTAACTCCCAAACATGATTTTGAATTTTTTTATTTTTACTCTTCTTTTTATGAATTATTTTAATTAAATAGAGGTGAAATCTATGGAGAATTAGTTTTTTGGATGTTAGGAATCCCAAATTCGCCCTAACGCGAGAGACATCTACACCAAAACCTTAAGATCTCACTAGATTCTTAATGAAATCGAACACGGTTTGATCCTACATCATCATCTAGGTTAAACGATCCCATCCATATGGCTAAGTGGGCATAAAATTTTCATTTGCTTCACAAAGGTCCAATACTGAGAATAAAACCAGAGTTTTGAGTCTATACCTTAGCCCAAGAGGCAAGGCATCGATTAGGTGATTGCAGAAGCTTCGCCCGATTCCCACAAACTTCCTCCAAGCGTTGTAATCCCCTGAGGTGAGGTCTATGTATGAACTAGACTAAATGTGGCTTGGTTTTGGTCTAAGGTTAGGTTAAAGGCCTCAAGAAAGTGGGGTTTTGATAGGGAAAGAAGTTTTGAGGTGCGGTGAAGCTTTTGAAAGGAATAAATAGGTGTTTTATTGAATTTAATTTTAAGACCAAAAAGGTCTTGATTTTTAGATTTGAAATTAGGGCTTTGTGGGGAGAGACGGTGGCTAAGGATGGTGGAGAGACTCGGCAATGTTGTGTGTAGGAAAGAAAACTCCCTGGCTCTCTCTGGTTTCTCTTTATTTTTTCTCTGATTTTTCTCTGGAATCCTTATGGGAAGACTATCATATTTTTCTTATGTCAGCCCTTCAAAAGAGCCATTTTGGGAAAAAGATGGAGACAAGCCTCTCTTAATCAATGCAGAGCTTAAAGAAGGTAATAGCGCTCATAATCTCAGTTAAATGTCAGATCGTGCATGGTTAATTTGAATTTAAAATTTGAATTACAGGTCGTGGTGTTATTTCAGTCGGATCGCAGTTGTATTGGCACAAGACCGCGGTCGCGGTGTTATTGGAGATATTATCGTGGGGTTGTTGAGGGGTCTATGGTGTTATTAGTGTTGTATTGGGTGGGTTACGATGTTATTAGCATGACATGAGAAAAGAGTTTATGGCAGTATTGATGGGTGTTATTGTGGTGTTATTACGAGTTGTATTGTGGTGCTATTACTGTTCCGTGACTGCGGCGTCAAGTTGGTGATATTAAAGACTGTATCGCAATATTTTTGAGGTGTTATTATAATCCCACACTCGGGGTATCGAGTGGTGTTATTGGGAGGTTTTCACGACTTCAAGTAGCTATTATTAGGAGCGTTAGCATGGTGTTATTGATGTGTTATTTGCAAGGAATTGAGAAAAAAACAATGTTATTGCGTGTATATTACATGGTTGCGGGTGTTATTGCATGAAAATTGAGAAAAATGTGTGAAATTGGCTTGGCTGGCCCGAACCTAGCCCAAACTTAACCTAAACTCCCATTCAATTCAATTCCACCCATGAAAACTTAGCACAATATAATTGGTGGGCTGGAGAGCTTTTAGAAATTATTATGACAGATTTTAGGCTTTGAATTTTAGCAAAATTGGACTTGTGACATTAGTTCAAAAAGTCTTTAGGTGAATTTGGATTTGAAATTGTTAGTTTTGGATTTGAGCTTGAAATTTGGTGGAATTGGATTGGAGATTGGATTTTGGGGGGTTTAATGTGAACTTGAGTTTGGACTTAGGCAATTTTAGATTTTGGTAATTTTGAGTTAATTTTGGATATGAGTTGGGATTTGATGTGGGATTGAATTTGGGGTCCATAGGAATCAGGCATGAAGTTTAGATTTAACTTTAATAATTTTGAGAAATTTTGGGTAGATTTGGGGCAAATTTTGTGAAGGGGAGAGAACTGTAAGTGAAATGTGAAGTGGACTGAGTGTGAGGTGCCCAAGCCACTTAAAGTCAAAAAGGGGATTCCTAAAGCCTCATGATCCTGTGGGAACTAATTTTTTGAGTCTTCGACATGTTTGTCTCAATCAACTGAATTAAGCATTGAGGATTTAAGACCACCAATGTGAGACTTTTCAAAAAGAGTCATGAAATTGTTTGAATTTCTAAGTGGAGTGGGTCCCTTCACTAGGCTTCTAGGATAGTCGACAAGAATATCCTATGGCTACATCCTAAGTCCTAAGTGGAAGACTAGACCTCACCCAGAAATGAGTTCAATAGGTATCTCGACTGATCAAGATCAAGTTTGATTGATATCTCTTATGTGTGGAAAAGCTATACTTCTTTTCTCGACACCTTTATTTACTTAAGCACCCCGTGGAGGTCTGAATTAAAGACTCTCGCTCATTTCATTTGAGTGTGGCATTTTTTCTACTTGAGGATGTTTCTGGGATTTTCCTAAAGTCTAAATACACTTACAATAGGCGTACTATGCTTTGACTAACCATTATTGATACTGTGATGTTTCCCGGCAAGAGTTATCTTACCAAAGTCATTGGTGATAATAATACGTAAAGAGTCGGTATGTTCTAATCATCCACCCTTTTTGATATCCCAACTTGATCAATTATCATTGCCTTATCAGAGTGACATGTCAAATTGGTTTTAGAATTTTTTTATTATCTACCTGATATATGTCCTTTATCAGAGCCACTATTAAGTTTGACATTTTCCCTAATATTTTCCATGATGAGAATTGCCTCAACCAATTCTTGCAGGAGATATCAGTTGAATTTTCCCAAGTGAATGCTACTTCAATAGTTATGAGAGACCTTTTTAGTGAAAGCTACTTCTCTAGTGCTTGTTCTAAAGGACCCATGGTGGGACCTATAAGTCCACAAAAATGTTATGACTTCTTTTTTGGTCAACTTGGTTGGTCCTGTTTGCCCCATCAATTGACATGTTGTATCAATCATTCAACTGATCCATGTCTACGACGGTATATCTAATGGCTCCCCAGCTAGAGCTATCTTGTTACATAGCAGGAGAACTCCCAACGAGAATTGCCTCGCTAGTGCTACATGAAAGTACTCTCGGGGTTAGACCATCTTGGTCATATGACCCTATTTGTTATTCTCGATTGATTTGGTTAGCTTTGTCCGCCACATAGAATACCATGTTGTATTAGGTTGATGGTCGATCCATGGATCCCCTGTGAAAATCACTTTGCTATGCTTACATGAAATCACTCATGTTGTTAGACCATCCCAGTTATCTAACCCCGTTGGTATGCTTGACCAATATAGTTGTTTCTGTATGCCATGTCAAGTAACATGTTGTATCGGTTTTACCACTGATCCATGTCTTGTTGAAGACTTTGATATCTGACCACGCATTTTGATGCTTAATAAGGTGACTCAATCAGCTGAGATCGTTACTCTTTGAGAGGAGCATCTCTTCTTGCCGGATCACTTCGTGCATCCAGCATTTCTTGAATTTGGTTGGTTCTATCAACCACATCGAGCAACATGTTTTAGCGGTTTTGCCACTAATCCATGTTTTATCAAATTGCTTATTGTTTCCAACATATACTTTGAGCAAAATACCTCAGGCTATTTAGCTACACGGTTACTCATTTGTGCATCGGTAGGATACCTACTTCGTGTCTTATTTGATAGTTTTGACTAGCTTAATTGGTTCTATCCACCCCATCAAATGACATGTTGTCTTAGCCGGCTAGCCGATTCATGTGTGCATCGAGACACTCGATGCCTTAGATTAGTAATTGGGATAATCCCCAATGAGAGTCATATCATCAGTGCTTGTGGAAGCACTCTTATGGTTAGACCATCTTGGTCATATACCCATATCTTTTTCTTGACCAATTTGGTTGGTTTTGTCCGCCAAGTCAAGTGACACGCCGTATCGGTTTACCACCGATCCATATTTTGTAGGAGTACTTTGATGTCCGACTATGCTTTGAGCATGTCACCTCAGGCTATTTTACCATATGGTCACTCATTTGATGCATAGGCGAGATACATATCTCCAGTCTTATTTGATATTTTAGATCA
Source organism: Papilionanthe hookeriana x Papilionanthe teres (assembly GCA_022702705.1). Taxonomy (NCBI): domain Eukaryota; kingdom Viridiplantae; phylum Streptophyta; class Magnoliopsida; order Asparagales; family Orchidaceae; genus Papilionanthe; species Papilionanthe hookeriana x Papilionanthe teres. The sequence goes on from CM040424.1 coordinate 63,168,810, forward strand.
GTTTGGTTAGTTTTGTTAACCGTGGAAAATAACATGTCCTATTGATTTTACTACAAATCCATATTTTGGAGGAGCACATTGATGCCCAACTATGTTCTGAGCATGATAGCTCAAGATATTTAGCCATCGTTTGATATGTGGTTAGGATACATACCTCCTATGTCATTTGATATGTTTAAGCAGGACACATACCTCCTATCTTATTTGATGTATAGTCAGGATACATACCTCCTAGAATTTTTTGATCGTGATACAAAACTACACGATAAATTGATGTTTGAATCAATGATACAATCACCTTCACTTGGCCTAACCTTGATGATAAGGGTTGTATCCCTTAGTTACTATAGTGGCTAATATTTTACAAACTTGCATCTGTACAAACTTTGAAAATGTACTTCATTTGGTTGTACTTCAGAGAGGTTTGCATATTCTTTGAAGCACATTGTTATCTCAGTGTTTCCTACCAATGTCTAAAATGCTCAAATTTGATAATTTTAGTATACTTATTTGATGTATTTATCTTTTCATGATATCTTATATGATTGTCTGTATAGTTATCTTATTTTATAGAAAGACTTTACAACAAGTAGTCTCAAATCATATGTAAACCGAGCAAATGGAAATTTGTTGATAAAAAAAGATACTTTATAGACAAGTGTACTAAAAATTGATACAAAATTATAATGAAAATGTTGAGGAGAGTACAATTATAACATTCATCCTTGAAGTCAACTTAAAACACCTAACATCAAAACATATGACTAAAAAAATGATCTTTACTACAATAACTTCTAGGATTACAACCACAAATTTAAGTTGAAATTTTGTGGCCTTAAAATTTTCAACGCTCTTTATTTATTTATTTTTCTTCTTTATTTTGTATTTCCTTTGGACATTCATATTTCTACGATTCTACCCAAGCAAGCTCTCAAAATTTTGTAGGCTTAGACTTCGTAACAGTGAGGACATAGGGATTAACGGAGTGGCAATTTATGATTGTAATAAAAAATTAGGATTTTTATATGCCAACCGTTCAAAGTATTGAATGTACCATTTTAATTACCCAAACTTTAAATTTAATATTTTAATCACTTTTTTTAGTGCGACAATACTCCTTTAACAACTAGTGAAAGCTTTTGAGCGAAATTTTCGTTAATATTTTATATTTAAAATGTGTAGAATTTAAAATATTATTGTATGACTGGATCATGTCAGCACGAATCTCGAAGTGAAAAATTGATATACAACAAAACAAGACATACATATGATCAAAGTGTGTCAGGATCTGGTCAAACATTAGTTCATCTTATTGGAGTGAAGATCGATGTTGAATTAAGAGAAAGGTGTCCCATAACTTGGTGGAGTCTTCCATATTTTGTACCAGGGTCGATCAACAAAATAGGCTGAATGAAAGGAATAACTCTCCCCAGGACAAAGGAATAAGATAGATTGAACTGAATCTGTGCTACAAATATGTACTTCTGCTAAAGTGCACATATTAGATTTCCATGTCATTCAATCCACAAGCGTCGAATGAATTGATCTACTATAAATGGGCAAAAACCTTTATGATTAAACGATCAATATGTTATTAAATGTATATATAATCCTAAATTGTATGACCTTAATACCCTTATGACCCTTCCATAAATAGGGGTCTTAAATGTAATTGTATGTTTTAGATATCTCGTATAACTATAAGTAGGGGATAATATTATGAATATAAAGGGTTACATGCTCTCATTTTACAGTTCATTTCTTGCTTGTCTCATTCTTTCCTCTTTTATATGCTCTATTTCTTGGGTGTGATTTCTTGAACAATTTAAATTTCAACATCTTAAAAAGAGTGGTGAGCGTGGATTCATGCCACTAACAAGAAGAGGAGCATAGTGCAAGGAAGATACTCCATCTCAAGGAGAAGTTCAAATCCAAATAACGGACATGGAAAACACAAGGTAGATCATGTAACAATAGGTGATGAAGATAAAAGAGCAAATGATAGAAGCCTTTTAAGAGGCTTTGGCCAGAGGAAGTCAGAATCCCTAGAGTTGGAACCCCCATGAGTATACCAAGAGCTTGATTGATGAGAAGGATCGATGCCCAATAGTCAAAGATATCAAACAAATTGAAGAATGAGTTGAGGATTCTTATTACCAAGATAATGTCGGATTTGACCCAATAAAAAGGCATCATACCGTATGAACCACAACCCTCTGCAAAGCCCAAAATGCATTCTCCTAACAAATCTCTCAGGTCGAGCCCCCATAAAAGTTAAAAACTCCCAACCTCAATGCTTATAAGGGCTTTATTGGCCTAGTCGATCATGTAGTTGCTTTCGAGTTGGTTGTCGGTATCCTAAAAATCACTAACACATTCAAATGATATTTATTTTCTACCAAACTAAGGGAATTGACCCTCAAATAGTTCAACACCTTCGCAACAAAAATTATCCTTTCTTTCTTTAAATTCAAAAGGCTATGGCTTGTCCATTTTCTTAGCGCACAAAAACTATGGAAGAAGTCCTAGTCTCTCCTGCAGATCAAGCAGAAGGAAGGAGAAATACTCCGCTTGTACATCACGGGATTTCAGCGAGAAATGTTGGAAATACAAAATTTAGAACCCTTGATCACAAAAATTGCTCTTACTCATGGATTGAGGGTAGAGCATTTCAAATACATCTGGGCTCATGTAAGCTAAAGACAATGGTTAAGTTATTGGAAATGCCAACCATCATATCAGTATAAGAACATTGATGGATGACTATTGGAGAGAGAAAGATGACCCCTGCCCACCTTCTTGTTCACGTTAAGAAAATAAACTACCCCACCGTGAAGGCAAGGGGAATACTAAGGGCAATAGTCGGGATGTTCGGGCTTGGTACTCTGACCAACGGTCAGTGCATTACACGAATGAAAACCGACATAACAAGCAACACCCAACATGACTCCCCTAAGGATATTAATGCTCAAAATGGTGGAGGCTATCCAGGATAAATGATACTTTAAAAAGCTTCTGCCAATGAGATCCAAGAGTTCAATTTGGAACCAAAACAAGTTTTGTGCCTATCACAGGGACCACAATCATGACATAGAAGAATGCAAGCATCTCAGGAGCCTCTTTGAAGACTTGATCAAGGGCAAGAAGCTGAAAGGGTTTGTAGCAATTAGCACAAACATTCTTAGGTACGGGAAGGCCGCAAAAAATGGAATTCCAAACGAACCCATCCATGAGAATATCATTTGGATAGCAGGAAAAATAATGATGAAACTTAGAGTAGGTGGAGAATCCTCTCATAAATCAATTTAAAGAGGATCCGGTCAGGAGATTTGTGTGCCACCACTCTCCCCCTGCGAGGAATGATACATCCCCATCATCACATTCACAGATGAAGATTTGCTAATAAAAGATAACTTGTTTAATGATGTTAGTGTCATTACTGCTTTTATTAATGAATATCTAGTGGGAAGTTTCCTCATCAACACTAAGAGAAATAAACATTTTTTTCAAAGAAGTGTTCGATAGGCTTGATCTGGAGGCACGATGGATGGTAGCACTTTTTGGTCCCTTTTTGGGTTTTTACGGAGAGAAAAAAAACCCTGGGTGTGATTGCTATGATAGTCACCTAGCAAGAAAAAGACAAATAATTTGCAAGAATCAAAGACTTCTTAGTGGTCAACTCATTGCCTAAACACAACATCATCTTCGGCTGACCGCTAATGAACAATTTTTAAGTGGTGACCACCACGTATCATGTAGATGTAAAATATTCAGAAGATGGAGAACTCATTACAGTTTGAGGAGACTTGGAGCAGTCGAGAAGGATGTGCTGCGTCCAGGTAGAAAGAAGCATCAACTAAGAGCAGCTCGATTTGTAGAATCAAAGAGAAGGTGACCTCGAGACCAATGAGATCACTCATTAAAATCCTACTACAACGATGAAACATATATTTTTTCTTTCTTATTGAAGTTTTTGATTTTGTTTTGAAAGATCAGCTCACCCAAACTCTCAAGGAGAACTGTGACATCATTATATGGTCTGCTTCGGAGATGCCTGAAGTTTCAGTGGACATCATGTGCCACTAATTGAACATTAACCCTACTGCTCGAATGACGAAGCAGAAGTTGAGATAATCTACCGCTACATTGGTCTGACCAATCTGTGAAGAAGTGAAGAAGCTGATGGAAGTGGTCATGGTGCTAAAACCTAAAGAAAAATGGCAAATGTGTGTCAACTTCATCAACTTAAATGCTGCTTGCCCAAAGGATAGTTATCCATTACTAAGGATTGATGCGTTAGTGGATTTGGTTGTTGGTCATCCTGTGATGAGCTTCTTGGATGATTTCTCTAGATACCACCAAATTGAAATCCACCCTACGACCATACGGAAAATGACTTTTATCACATGTGATGGAATTTTGTTATAATATAGTGCTCATTGAGTTTAAGAAAACTGGGGCTACTTACATGCGGTTGATGCATGTAATTTTCTCAAAATATAAAGAAAAAAATGTTGAGGTGTATATGGATGACATATTAGTAAAACTTAAAATGACCAAATAACACATAAATGATTTGAAACAAACATTCAAAACCCTTAGAAAACTCAATATGAAGTTGAACGCCCTAAAATACATCTTTGGAACCTTGAATGAAAAATTCCTAGGTTACCTTCAAAACCCAAAAGGTATCAAGGCTAACCCTGAAAAGGTGAAAGCTTTACTGAGTAAGCCTTCCCGTCAAAACACGAAGTAAATACAGAAGTTGACCAGGCCAATAGCAGGTCTTAGTTGATCATCTCCAAATTAGGAGACAAATGTATCACATTCTTAAAAAAATTATGAATAAATAAACATTTTGAGTGGACTACCAAATACGAACAAGAATTCCATAAGCTTAAAGATTCATAGGCTTCCCTGCCACTTCCTCATAGTCCAAGGCTGGATAATGAACTCACCTTGTATCTTGGAGTTAGACCCAAGGCTGTCAGTTTTGATATGATATGAAAGAGCAGGAAAAATAATTTCTTGTCTATTACACTGGCCGAGTCCTCAAGAACATCAAAATTAAGTATCTAATTATGAAAAGCTAACTTTTTTCTCATATTACTTCTGCCCCTGGGCTCCGACCCTACTTCCAGACACACCTGATTCGGGTCATTATCGATCATCCCCTTAAATAAATCCTCACTCAACCAAAACTTTCTAGGAAGCTCTTCAAATGGGTGGTAGAACTGAGCAAATTTGATACATCCCTATGACGGTGATTAAAGCCCAAGCAGTTGCGGACTTCGTGGCAGATTTTTTTAAAGCACACGAACATAGCGAAAGATCTATTGATGAAGACCACACATGGGACCTATACACAGATAGAGCTTCCAATAAAGTGTCTCAAGGATTAAACTTTTTTTAAGCAGCAAATATGGAGAGAATTATTATCAGTCAATCATTGTTGAGCTAGATGTCACTAATAACCAGACTAAATACAAAACTCTAATCACCGGCCTATGTCACAAATATGATATGGGAGCTCTCCATGTTCATGTAAAGCCAAACTCACAACTAACAGCCAATCAGATAAAAAGAGAGTTTGAGGCCCGAGACGAGGTGATGACAAAGTATCTCAACAAGAAGGCGTAGATTAGGCAGTTCACTGACTTCAAAGTCGTGCACATTCGACGAGAGAAGAACATAGTGGTCAACCTCTTATCAAAATGCATCCATTTAGGAAGCGAGACATCTCAGAGACTAGTCTGACTGACCATTGAGAAACTAGAAGCGTTGGATGGGTCAATTGAGAAACCAAAATGTGGGATGGATCCTTACATCTACTTCCTTAAAACTGAAGAATTGACGAATGAAGTCGCCAACTTGAAAAATTGTAATATAAAATCTACCTAGTACTTAATAATGGAAGGAAATCTCTTTAGGAAATCAGTTACCTTACTGTATTTAAGGAGCCATAGAGTGGATATAGCTAAAGGTGTCATCCGTGATGTACATTCAGGAAAGTGTAGAGGTCGCTCAGAAGGGAGGACCTTGGCCCAACAAATATAATGCCAAGGATACTTCTAGCCCACACTCCTAAAAGACACCAAGGAATTTGCAAGAAAGAGCGAGCAAACAAAATATATGGCCATTTGCAACGCCAGCCTGCCTGCTAACTACAACCTATAACGAGCTTATGACCCTTCACAATTTGGGGACTGGATATCCTTGGGTAGATTCCCCCTCAAAAGGACAATGCAAATTCCTCCTTGTCACTATGGACTACTTTTTGAAGTGGATAGAAGCTAAGGTACCCATATGAATAGTAGTTGATGCGGTTTAAAACTTCATATGAATAAAGCTCTTTTGCTAATAAGGGTTCTCACTAGTCCTCATAACTGATAACAACATTCAATTTGCCTACAATGTTGTGAAGATTTTATGTGAAAACCATAGAATAAACCTAAAGTTTGCGTTTGTACATCACCCTTATACCAATGGTGAAGCCGAACCGACAAAAACAAATTCATCCTGAATCTATCGATGAAAAAATTCAAAGGATTGAAAGGAAGCTCAGAAGAGCTACTACCGTCAGTACTACGGTCTATTCGAACAACACCTTCGATGACAACAGAACAAACTCCTTTCATGAGATCCCATGACATGGAAAAAATTTTACTTGTGGAATATAACCATCACAATTAAATGACTGTTACAGCCTTTACCATTGATGATGATAGCCTAACAGAATGGTGAGAGGCCAATGACAAAGGAGTCAAACTTTCTCTCAATCTTGCTGAAGAAATTTGTACTGACTTGGAACTTTGTCAATAAGAGATTAAGAGGTGCACCGCTTGGTACTTAAACAAATAAGTGAATGAAATAAGCTTCGCCCCAGGTGACCTTGTTCTGAAAAAAGATGATCTAGCTGCCTGAGGACAAATAGTCGACAAGCTTAAAAAATGTGGATAGGCTCATCCATCGTCAGCCATAAATTCACCCCAGGGGCTTATCGACACAAGACATACCAAGGAGACCCTATACTTAAAACCTAGAGTAGAGATGATCTAAAACAATTTTTTCCTTAAAGGAAAACTCTTATATGAACATGATCAAATATAATAAGAATGAAATTTTTCTTCATTTCAGTACTTTTCATTCTCATTAATTTTTGAATTGTGAGTTACACAAACAATACAAAACCAAAAGACTCCCATTCGGGGTGAGCGACCCAATTACTCTCCTCCCGGGTGAGTAACCCCAAAGATTCTCCTCTGGGTGATCAACCTAAAAAATCATATCCAATACAAACATCTCAAAGACTCATCATCGAAATGCACAATGGTGTCCGACCCACTTTTAATATGTTTGCAATTTATGTTTATAGCAACGACACCAAAAACTTGATTCTGCTTTAATATATATATATATATATATATATATATATATATAATTATATGATTGAATGTTTAATGTGGATTCTACGCAAGTATACGTATCGTATCAAGTAATACAGGGCTCTAGTGGAGTACTGGTTATCGATCCCACAGTGAAGTTTTTAACGTATTTGTTATCGACTAAATTTAAAGGAATTACTTACTAATATAGTAATCGGAAATTTAAAGTAACTAAAGCAAACTAAAGTAAACTAATGCTTGAAATAAAGTTGATTTAAATAATTCAAAAAAGTATCCTTCTCCTCGTTTTTAGAAAATTAAGTGAATGATGATTCTAAATAGAATTCTTAAATTGTATTGTGACAAATAGGAGCATTCCTATTCTTTACCCTTTGGTCCAGTGCAAAGAACATTGACTAATCCTATGTTTGATTACTCGAATTTGCAGCTAGCTGGGAGGATACTGGCCGCCACTTCGTAGCTCCCACGTTCCCCTCACTCGAGGGCTAACATCTACACTTCGACTTCAAACAATAGGACCAAATTGAATATTTTAGTCCGTCACACTAAAATGTCCAATTCTACGTCCGATAATTAATATTTCCCTATTTATTTGCACCCTCCTTCCAAGGGTTTTCGACTTCCCGAATATTGGATGTAATTTTTACTATAGTTGATAATTCAACATATTTTAACAACTCAATTGGCCGATTGAAAGTAAATTAAGTTTTAAGTAAAAATTATCACAATTTATTTTAATATATTAGGTATTTCTATTTAATTTCATCAATTCGCATAATTTTCATAAACAAGAAGAAAGACTAAGAAAACTACTCACAATGCATGGGAATAAAACAAAGCATGGATTTCATTTAAAGTTAACAACAACAATAAACAAAGATACTTATCCGAATTTCCTCCCTAACGGACTCTTAAAGTTCCTTTCGACTTTTCCTTCTAGTATGACAAAACTTCTAAATAACACTCAAATAAACTAAAGAAACTCACTAATGACAAACAACAAACACACTTAAGACACCAAAAAGAGACTCGACTCTCTAAAATGTATACACACTAGACACTAGATTTCGGCCTCTATTTATAGAGGTAGGCAAAGGTCCAAGGGGTGCTTAAACACCTCTTCAAAAGTGTCCAGTGTTCAAAGTATTTGCATTTTGAACCGTCTCGCCGTCGGCGGAAACGACCTCGCCTTCGACGGGCTTCTAGAAGGTCTTCAAACAAGCGCTATCTTGTCGTCGGCGGGCTCGGGCTCGCCGTCGGCGAGGTAGTTATAATTCCTTCAGAAATTCTCCTCATGATCTCGCCGTCGGTGGCCTCGATCTCGCCGTCGGCGACTTAGTTCAATTTGCATGAATCTCTTCCTTTTTGATCCAAATTTGCTCCATTTCATGCTTTTTGCTTTAATCACTTATAAATCTTCATTCCTACAGTAAAATAAAAAAAATACATTTCTTTAAAGTGCAATTTCATCAAAAAATATATAAGAATTTCTTAATGAATTTTTCTGTGATCAGTGTCCAAACAAAAGAGTGTAGTTCACTTGCAAAAGAAAAAAAAAATGCATAAAACAAGTGTGCAAAAATTTTTTATATTTCATCAAGCTTAAATCGTTGACAAGAGTCAAGGATGAGAAGTTGAAGATCCACCTTCTTCAACCGACTTCTCTTCAGGTACTCTAACAGACTTCTTAGCCGGAGATGAAGGAACGTATAAGAACTTAAAAACTCAACCGGATTTTAGTATGTCGCATCGACCATTCCCACTCTCACGAACTAGTCAATTACAAATTTAGTACAAAGAAAAAAATTCTTTGCTCACTCTTGGGAAAGTATCTCTACCGTGATTGATGAAGTGATGCTCGCAAACAATTCTTCAATCTCCTCAAGCACAATTGAGATCCATTATGAAGTCTCTATCAGGCTCTCCTCCACATCAGCAAGGCAGACCTCAGTTTCATCCACTCGTTGCACTACCTTCTTTAGGTCGGTTTTGGTGACGTTTGCTTTCTAATCAGTTTCTACTGCAATATCCATACATAAGTTTGACAAGTATTGAGATGATGTTGTCCACAACAACTGAGATCTATCGATTAAATGACATAGTTCAAGAGGACTTATGTTATCTTGCTTGTCCTTGAAGCTCTCTGACCGTAATGTATCCACAAGTTCTGTTGCTTGAGACTCTACTCCTAAGCCATGATCAAACCAGTCCCTTTACAATTAAATAGTGTGAAATGGGAATACCTCCAGACAAAAAGCCTTGGGCTTCACTTCCTACATTAAGATCCATTCTTCAGTCATCTCAAGGACCGAAAAGGAAGACCGGTCAGCATTATTCACTGGCCTTTTCTTTTTCTTCACTGAGACTCTGTTGACCTCATTTTTTATGAGGTCTTCTCTTCTCTCTTTAGTATTTCAGGATATAGCCTTAGAGCTTTTCCTTCGACTATCTTAGAGGACTAGAGATGGAACCTACCCCTTTAGAAACTCAACCACTTCTTAACTCCCCGCAAACCCCACAAGCTTGATGTTAAACCCCTAATCACCTAGAGGGTCGAGATCAAATGTGGAGGTTTAAAGGATGAGTTCCCTATGGGACTCTTCGGCCTTAGGATCACCCTCGGTGGCCCAGTCGCAGTGAGGCCGACCTGTACATACATTACACTTTCACACACATTCCAAACCCTAAAACTATTCATGCCTAGCTTGACTTCCTGACTCATGTGAATAATTTATATGGATGGTCCTTAACCCCTAAGCCCCTAGCTAAGAGGGTTAGGAACAACATAGTGAATGCCTCAAATGAGTCCCCTCATGGCTCCTATGGGCTTAATATGGCTCCATGGCTCAACCAAAGTGATTCCACTTTACTTAAATTTGATCAATCTTCATCTTTCCAAAATTTCAATTTTTGACCTCAAGGGCCCCGAACTCACCAAACCTACTAAAAGCCCTTGAAATTACTCAAAACCACCAAAATTTTCAAATAACCCAGAATTTCCCAAAATTAACCTTGAACATTTCCCCACCAATCAAATTGATCATTTACAGCCAAAAATACCAAAATTTCCAAAAAAACCCCCAATACCCTCCAAATTACCAAAATGCCCCTCTTGACCCAAAAATCCAAAAATTCAGAAAATTCCTCGAAAATCCCAGAAAATCCCAAATATTCCCAATTTCATTTTATTCAACTACACCATGGGCCAATTTTTCCAATTTACCTCACTTTTACTAAAACCCCAAATTTAGCCCATTTCAAACCCAAATGAACCCAATGTCAAACCAAATCACCCAAATTGATCTCAATTTTGGTCCAATTCAATTCTAAACTTCAATTCAATATCCCCAATATCAATCTAAACCAAATACAAGCCCAATTTGATTGACATTTGAATTCAATTTCATTTTTAAGCTTAAAGCCTAATTTTGACCCATGACCCAAACTTAGCCCAAACCAACCCAATTCAATCCCAATTTGACCCAAATCTTTTCTAAAACCTTCCTAGCATCCCCACAAACAAAAAACTAACATGATTTGGCTAAAATTTGGACCCAAACCTTACTCAAATTCAACCCAAACCCAGAATCCTTTAAATGGGCCTACACCCAAACCTAACCCAAATAGGCTCAAATCCCAAAATCAAAACCCAACCAAAGATGAAACCTCTTTGAAACACTCCCATAAACATTTCTCAACATTAATTTTACATCAAATCCAACATTAGCCCAACCTTAGCCCAAGTTAGTCCATTTTGACCTATTTTGACCCTATCACTAAAGAGACTCAATTTAGACCCAATTCAATTCCAAACCACCTCAAGCTTGATCCAAATCACTCATGACACATCCTTAAACTAAACCCAACATTTATTTAGCCCAATCCTTTATAAAATTTCCACTTACCAATTTGTTTTTAAACTTAAAAGCCCATCCCCTTAAATCATTCTAAAAGCCCACCTTTATCAAATTTTAAAAGCCCAAACCCATCCTAAAGCCCACACTACAATTTCATCTCATCTTCACTCAATTAATATCACTCCCTAAGTGCTAAATCCATCATGAAAATCAAACCAAGATGGTATTATGCCAAAGCCCATCAAATAACCCCAAAATTTTCCAAATTTCATAAACCCATTTCCATGAAAGTTGACTTGACTTTTCCCAAGCCAAATGTGAGCCATGAACAAGCCATTCTCAAGCCACATGAAGCCATGGGGGCTTTGACTTGTCATTAGTCCACTTATGGCAAGAAGAGGGGGTTCTTTCTTAAACCTCCCTTAAACCTTTTTAACCTTATTTATACTACACACTAAACCATGTTTAGCCACCTCACCATGGATAAGGACTTCACTACCCCAATTCAGCTGACCCAAATGATTCTCCCTCAGCCCAAGGTCAAGCCTTGGATGGTGAACCAAGCACAAATACATGGGTTGACTTAGGATGTAATTAACTATAGGGGCTTTCTTAAGTGATTCCCGTCACTTAGGATGTAATTAACTATAGGGGCTTTCTTAACTATAGGGGCTTTCTGATCATTATCGAGAGTTTTCTTAAGTGATTCCCGTCACTTAGGATGTAATTAACTATAGGGGCTTGCCCTTATAAGGAACTTTAAGAACCCAAGTAATATAAACCCTGCTTAATTCATTTATATTAAGCGAGGGAACTTGTCGGCTTATAAAATTGGTTCGCAGACCAAACGGATATCACAAATCTCCTAGTTTATTTAATCGAGCCCCATCATCAAGCGATGTGTCTATTCTTCGGGATAGATACAACTCGTTTGTGGTGCGGTGTTCGTTTATATAAACTATTTGGGATGTGAGATCGGTTTGATTTCATATCTTAAAACTTTTAAACTTAAAATTACATTCAAAATCAAATGTTATCTTTTAAACTATATATATATTTAAATTAAATTTAAAATATGAAAATTCTCCGACAATTTCTGTAGGCGACCCCCTTTTCAAAATATACTTAACCTAAAATATGCCGACAGACTCTTCAGGTGCCTTACCCTGATTGAGTCCAGAACTTATAATCACCACCTCTAGGTCAGACCTAAACTCAATATCTGCCTCTTCAGGTCATCGTCATGGTTGGGACCTTGCTCTTCTCCGGCTTTAGGTTCCAGAGACTTCCGACAAGCTTTTCTCCTCTGCAAAGTCAAGAAAACCAGGCAAATTACAACATGGATCTTCTTGATCACCGACTGAACCTCCCTTCAGAGAGGTATCGATGTTAGATCCCACAATAGAAGGGGTCTTAGCATTACCGCGCCCCACAGAACTGGCCAAAATAGAAGGTTTTCTTTTGATTAGAAATATTTGTTGGTCGAAACCTACTGAGTAATGACGGTCATTCTAGAAGTATAAATAAGGACATCGAAAATGGGGTCTTCCCGAAAAATTCTTCTCCATTTCCTCTAATGGCTTCTTCACTCTTGGATCCTTCATGAAGGCCTTAGTTACCTTATCAAGACACCGCTTCGTTTCCTGGGCAACGGATGTTGTCAACAGTTCCTTCGTTATCCAGAAATACTTGCTTGGATTAAAGACCTTGTTTATTATCTCCTCACGGGTATACTGAACTACTGATACTCTTCCCCTCCATGCTCAATGCCAATCCACGAAGTTGGGGAGAAATGTTCTAACATTTGTATGGCTTGCCAGATGGATGAGTGAGAATTGTCTAGTCCTTCGCTGATGCCGGAATAGAGTGACATTTCCCATTTTTTACCTTTTTTGCAAGGTTGTTTAGCCGGATCTGGCCCTTGTTTGATTTTCGACGCAACAGGGGAACATCATCGGATGATTTGTTCCTATTATCCCGCTCATTCAGTTGCTCCCTCTTGAAGGCCAATTGCTTCACTCATATTTTCTTGGCAGGCTTACTCCATTCGAAATGCTCTCTCATCTCACCAACTGATTCCCTCTCAGACTGACGACCCCTCATGAAAATGGTGACGGGATGAATCCTCATAGTAGCTAATCCAAAAACCTTCATCAGAATGTCATCAGATGGCTCATCAACATGAATTTTCTTGCTGCTCGCCATGAAAGTACCCTCAATATCTATGGATAGGAAGAAAGTGTGGATGTAGAGGTCTTCAATGACAACCTATTCATAGAACACCAACGCGCATAAATCTAGGGAGTTCAATTATTACAAAATAAATGAGTCTAATGTAGTATTTAATTCTCTTGTATTTATTGCAGCTCTTACTTTCAAAAAATAAGAGAATTTTGTATGACAGGGTCATGTCAGCACAGTATCAAATATACAACGAAACAAGAGGGACCTATTGTCAAAGTTGTCAGGATCTTGTTAAACACTAGTTCATCTTATTGGAGTGAAGATTGGAGCCGAATTAAGACAATTGGAGCCGAATTAAGACAAAGCATCCCAAACTTGGTCAAGTCCTTCCAATTTTGTATGAGGGCCAATCAACATAATCGACCGAATAAAAGAAACAACTCTCCCTTAGAAGAATGAATAAGGCAGATCGAAGACTAAAGTTGTGCTATAAATATGTTCTTTTGGTCCAATAGCACACATATAATTCCCACGTCATTCAGACCACCAGTGCCGAACAAATCAATCTACTATAAACAGATGAAAGCCTTTATGATTAACCGATCAATCTGTTATTAAATATATTTATAAACCTAAATTGTATAAAAGACCTTAATACTCTTGTGACTCTCCCAGAAATAGGAGTCTTAACAGTTAATGTATGTTTCAGATATCTCCTATAACTATAAATATGAGATTATTTTATGAATAAATAAGGTTACGTGCTTTCACGGGTATGATTTCTTGAACAATTTAAGATTCAATAATTATATTTAAAATTTAGATGATTAAAATATTATATTTAATACCTTAGGTGATTGCTAAATAAAAATCACATAGAAATTTAGCTATTTGGTTTATAAATTAATGTTTTAGGCATCTAATATATTATTTCTAGAAAATCAAATGGTATATGTACTTAAATCCCCCTTGTATTATTTTATCAGCGTCTAATAATTTATAAAGAACCGACCGTCGTCCTCAGATTCAAACAATTAATGAATTAACAGTCAATCCCCCCTTTAACGCCATTAAACCCAACGACCACCAGCCAGGACGGAGAAGAGAGAGCGACGAAGCAGATGGCAGCGATAACCGCGGCGGTGGTGGCGATCGCCGCAGTGATTCTTGGCTGGATCACCATCGAGATCGCCTGCAAGCCTTGCCTCGAAAAGGGTCGCGAGGCCATCGATCGTTCCCTCGATCCTAATTACGATCCCGACTCCCCACGCCTACATGGTGCCGCTCAGCCCCTTCTCGATCCAGCCACCTCGTCCGCTTCTCCTGCCACCAAAATCGTATGAGACCTGCGAAAATGGTAGGTTTTCAACATCTTTTCTTTTCATCTCTTTTATCAGTATGTGGAGCTCTGTATAATCGTTTGAGGGTTTATTTGGATTGATTTGAAAGGAATTAGATGGAACTATGGTGTTTTGATTCGAGATTTTCTGACTTTTTTTTTAATCAAATGCCCAAGATGCAAATCGAGGTGGGTTCATATGTATATGAGATTGTGCTGTTCAATCAATGGTATGTCATGGCTTGCTTTGAGTTTTATGCTATTTTCTAGTTCGTTAAGGTTATATGAAGAAGATACTAAACTTGACTTGAAGGAATTTCTTTGAAGGAATGCTTTAAAATGGTATGCTGAGAACTTGGGAAAAACATTAAATTTGCATCAATAGTCATGCAACTGAAAACAAAGGTCTTAGTTATAGTTAAAGAATTGTTCTGACTAGACATGGATATCAATTTTTGCATCAAGGCACAAATCCTTGGCTCTAGAAGGGATTTGCATCCAGCAAATTTTATTACTACTTTACACACACATGCATATCAACTTTGATTTGATACAAGCAACACAAAATAGCATAAGGTGAAAGTAATTGGATGATGCATATTACTCTTAACCTCACTAGAGGAGCAAAAGAAAAAAAAAAGATAATAATCATAAAAACCTTGCCACCAAGCTAAAGCTTTAAAGAATAGAAAAGAATATTAATTGTATTACAAAATGTAGTTTGATACATTCTAGGATTTCATATTTTATATCGGTTTTATGAAAATCATTAAAATTCATGGCATGCAAGGAGGTATAAGTTACATGAAGAGTTAAAATTAAATGAATTTATATAAATTTATGAGCTGCGAATATTTCTCTCTTCATTCTTCGTCATATATTGTCATAATCAATTGTAGACCTTCACTTATTTTCATTATTTCTCTATTTGTTTCTTTGCCCACCTCTCTTTTCTTATCTTAGATGAAATTCTATCTTAACTTGATTAATTTGGGGAGTTGATTCAAGGAAAGCTCAAAAGTGAGTTTTAACTTTCAGAATTTACATGTAATCTTCAGTATTGGTCAAAATTTCAAGTAGGGCTATTGGCATGGCATCCATGCCATCATGCATGAAATTTGAATTTTTTTTATAAGAAAGTTATGTAATGATTGTGATAAAACCATGCATAATCTCTATTATGCCCTACCTATTTTCTCACAGAAAAAGATAAATTAGGATAATAAGCTTATTTGTTTAATACATGCAAGGCCATATATTTATAAATAGACTATAGTTATTGTGGAGATGGCCGTTCATTTAGACAAATTAATGCCTTCCAATTTCAATCAAATTCTGTAAGTTTAACTTTTAGGTGATACATCAACTCTCCTCTCAAAAAGAAGGATATAAAAATTAGTTGGAACATTTAATCTGCAGAATAATATCATCATCTCCTACATGGTGATTAATTAAATTTTTTTTAAATATTAATGTTCATTGTATTATGAGTTGTAAACACTGCCCCCAGTACCAAATGCCAAAAGTGAAAGATTGTGTTAGGTAGTCGACAACCAAAGTAAAAAAATTATGTTGAAAAATTATAACATGAATTCTTTAAACCATTGTGTTAACGTTAGGGTATTCCTTGGAAGCGATGTGATGTATGACCTGAATATAATGAAAAGTGTGCAAGAGTCTTTTCTTTGGTGCTCGGCTGTAGTGTTAAGTTAGCAAAGATTCTCAAATTATGGATGAATGCGGCAAAAAAGTTCTTTCGTGAAACTAATAATAGAATGGAAACATGGAATATAGGAATTCTCACTAGTAATTAATTAAATTAGTAGATAGTATGGTGCATAAAATGATAAATATCTTATGCATTCAAAAATCAAAATAAGTTGGAGAAAAGGCTAAAGAGATTGATATTTTAGTTTCAAACTTTGATATTCAAGTACGATTCGTATTAGAAACTGTGTAGATATAATTATAGATAAGATTTTGAAAGATAATATTGTAAAAATTAATGAAATTTGAGATATAATTATATCTTTAAAGATCGTTGTTGATATTAAAATTATTAATTTTGTAAGTGTTTATGTTCCCTAATTATGTTTTAATATATGTTTTAAATTATTTTGAATGACCTGGTTGAATTAATACAAATGATGCATTTGATATGATTTGGCGACAAAATAGACACGCTTTTCCATATAAATTATGACAAACATATATTTTATTTCATGAACACCAAATCCAAATGATACAAAACAATTACATAAAGTATAAACTCCTATAATTCGAGAGGTAGACAATCTCTCCCAATCCTACAATTTGAGAAGTAGGAAATCTCTCCCAAACCTTAACCCTAGATACTCCATGATAACAATTCTCTTCTATAAACCTAATCCTAAACGTAATAAGCCTATTTATACCCAATAATAATAATAATAATAGACTAAATTGCACTTAAGCTAGGCACCAACAAAACAATACAAACACCCCCCCCCCACCCCCAATAAAACAACACCTTCTACTTAAGGTGGGAAGAAGTGAGTTTTCCTCTTCCACCATCGCAATTGTCTCTATTTCTTCATCATCAGTCTCATCGTCACAGATAAAACTTGTAATTTTCAATTATTGCTATGGTGCCTTAGGGTAAACTTCTCATCACATTGAATACATAACTCTTGACTTGCTACTTCTGAGGCGCTTGAGTGTTGCTCTTGGTCTTGACCCATTATTCCTGTCTCGTAGAGCCTCCCTATGGACTTTCACTTTTGAGCTTTTGGTATCATTATGGTTATAATAGTTCAGTACGATGCTCCATCTGTGCTGCTCTTGTTGGCATTCTTCGTTTAGTTCTTGCCTCCACAATTTGAGCTAGCTCCATCATCTCCCTCAATCCTCACGGTCTCAGTAGTTGGAGTGCTACCCGTATGTGGAGCTTTAGCCCTTCATGAAATGCCACTCCAATCATGCCTTAGAATTCCTCCTCAGCTTTCTCGATAATAACTTGAATCTCTCTCTATATTACATGACAGTCCCTTATGAGTCAAGTCATAGAATTACTCTTGTATGTCTCCTTCTCGAATGGCTTAGAAATATTTTAACCAATAATTTTTAAATTCCTCTTATAAATGGTTCAGGTATCTAGCCTCTATCCACTAAAACTAGGCCAAGGCTTTCCCTTTTAAACATAACTCTGCCGCTATGAGTTTCTCCTTCATATCTTGTCCATTCACTGTAAAGTATCACCCTGTCCGATACACTCACCCATGTGTGCCTTCTCCCTTGAAGATTGACACGTTCAACTTCCTAACCCTAATATCTCCACCCCAACTTTATCTTCCTCTGCTATTTTCCCCTATGTATTAAGGGTAAAACTCTCCTTCGATCATAGCTATACCCTCTCTTAAATGCTCTTCTTTCTTCTTAGTGCTCCTACATTCCCATTGTATAACCTATTCTCCACATTTTGGCTCACCTGCCTTCATAAAAAATCTCTAGTACACCCTCCATCGGAGTTCTGAGAGGTGCTTCTTTATGGCAGATGCTTTCCTCATATTTCTCGTCCAGTTCCTTTTTTGTTTTGCTTTAGTCAATGAATCTCCAATCAACCCTTAGTTAGTGTTCGCAAACTGAGTTGCTGGTGGGACTTTGGATTGCATTATAATAAGCTTTCTCAGCATCTCTTCCAAGCTTTTGAATCGACCTTCAAATCGGTTTTTAACCCAAGGAAAAATGTGAAAATTTTCATGCCTATTGTATACTGATTTTGATGATATTGCACTTTAAAGAAAGGTATTTTTGGTGTTTTTCTGCAGGTATGAAGATTTATGGACAATGGAGCGAAAATATGCAAAAAAGAGCAAATTTGGAGAAAAATGACCAAATTATGAAAATTTGATCTAGGGCACCGACGACGAGGTCAATGGCTCCGATGGGGTGATTTTCCCGAGATTTCAGAATATATTTCAAGGGAGGCCGCCGACGGCGGAGGTCGAGGCCACCGACAGTGAGGCCAGTTCAAGGCTAAGTTTCTAGAAGGCCGTCGACGGCGGGATCGACGGTTCTTTCATAAAATACATCGAATGTGGATGCTTTTCGAAGGGATGCTTGGAAAACCCTTGGAGACTCTTCAACTACTTTAAAAAGAACAATTTTATGCTTAAAATGTGTTCTATTTGGGTACTCTAAAAGTCACTAAGAGTCTTTAAAAAGTCCTATTGGGGTCTTCTAAAAGTCACTTAGTGCCAAATAGAGAGTCCACTAGTGTCCATTGTTGTTATTTGTGAGTGTTAAATAGTGAGTTCAGATAGAGATATTGGTGAGGAATTCTTCGAAGGATTGTAAGAGTGGAAGGGAAGTGAGAGATCTCTTCTTCATTACCATTTCGAAAGAGAATTCTGCGTACTGTAAAGAAAGGAAGAGATTCAGAGAAACTTCAAGGAGTTTGCTTGGGGAGAAATTTAAGATAAGTTGTGTTTATTTACTTTAGTTTGTAGAACTTTACTTTTATATATGAAATCCAAGTTTTATTGTATCTTCTCCATGAAATCAGAGTAGTTTTTTGTCTTTCTCCTTGTTTTGATATTTTTGTGAAATGGTAAATTGAATTAGTGTGCCATAAAAGTTTAAAGAAGTTGTGATAATCTTTTACTTAAATCTTAATTTACTTTCAATCTGCCAATTGAATAGTTAAAATATGTTGAGTTTAACAACTATAAGTAAAGATTACATCCGAGATTCAGGGAGGTCAAAGTCCTTGAAAGTAGGGTGCAAATAAATAGGGAAATAATATTCATCGGGCGTAGAATTGAAGATTTTAGAGTGACAGACTAAAATCCTCAATTTGGTCCCATCATTTGGGTGCTGAAGTGTAGATGTTAGCCCTCAGGTGAGGGGAACGTGAGAGCTCCGAAGTGAGAGCCGTATCCTCTCGAACTTTACCGCGTATTCGATGAACTAAGCATAGGATTAGTCAATGTTCTTTATGCCCGGACCAAAGGGTAAAGAATAGGTATGCTCCTATTTGGCACAACATCATTTTAAACTAATTCTAATTATCTATTCACTTAAATATCTTAACAAAGGATCAAGATTCTTGCTTATATATTTGAACTTCACTTTAGTAGAATTAGTTATATGTTAGTAGAACTTGTTTAATTTAAACTTCATATTATTGTTGATTGCGTATTAGTGACAGATATGCAATTTCGATTTAGTTGTGATTTTGAATTGATTTCTATAATCCTAGTTTGTAGCCTCTAAAATACTCTCTGTGGAATCGATATACAGGACTCCACTAGAGCCCTGTATTACTTGAGTGATACGTATACTTGCGTTAAAGGTAACTATGCGATTAAAAGAATATATTATATATTTGTTACAAAAATTAAAATTACGCTAAGTGTCCACACCGCAATGTGCACCTCAAGTCAATTTGGCGCCGTTGCCGGGGATTATAACATAATTAGAGTAACAGACGATTTAAAAATGTTAGAAAATTTTTTTTATAAAATTACAACTTATTTAGTTAACTGTTTTACTGTGTACTGATTTCGATTGTATGTGTAAATTTGGTTCTGAAAATCTTATACCCTACGATTCAGAATTAGAACGCACTGTTTGGAGAATTAGAAAACTAAGAAAAGAACCTATAAATTCTGAAACAATAGAAAACAATGTAAACAACCAAATAATGGAAAATAAACATCAATCTGTAATCACTAAGAGATTACGCTAACCCTACATTTGATGAAATTCACTTAACTATCTAAAATCCTGATGTAGCTGCTAATTCATTTAAACCTGCAATTATCCAAATGGTACAAAACAATCAATTTGGTGGAACTTCAAATGAAGATCCTAATTTACATCTTGCAAGTTTCTTAGAACTTTGTGCTATTTTTAAGTACGACAGAGTGTCTGATGATGCTGTTAGACTTAGACTTTTTCCTTTTTCGCTAAGGGATAAGGCTAAGGCTTGGTTAAATTCGTTAGCACCTAGATCTATTAGAACTTGGAGAGAACTTTCGCAAAAATTATTATCGAAACATTTTCCACCATCTAAGACTGCTAAGCTTAGAAATGATATCACATCTTTCAGTCGGTATGAGGGATAATCGATATATGAATCTTGGGAAAGATTTAAAGAACTTCTTAGGAAATGTCCACATCATGCTTTACCGATTGGTTAATTATTCAAACTTTTTATAATGAATTAGTAGGATTTCTTAGATATATTATTGACGTTGCTGCTGGTGGATCACTAATGTCTAAACCTTTTGAAGAAGCCTATGCGTTAATAGAAGAAATGACTACCAATAATTTTCAATGGTCTGCCGAAAGGGTAAATCCTAAGAGAGTAGTCAGTATTCATGATTTTGATGCTTTAACTATGATAGTTTCTCGAATTGCTGCTCTTTCAAAGAAAATAGATAAATACATAATGAATCATTCTCAAACACCTCCAGTGTTAGAAGAAAATTCATTAGAACAAATCGTAGATGCTCAATCTTCATACGAAATTATAAATTTGATAAATAATAGAAAAAATAACCCTTATTCAAACTATTATAATCCAAGTTGGAAGAATTATCCAAACTTTAATTGGAATAACCAAGGTAATGCTAATCCTGTTAATCCTCAGCGGGGGAACAATCCTGTAAACCCATTAGGAAATATAAACAATCGGGGTAATTCTAATTATGCACCTTCTAATCCACCAGGTTTTTATAATAATTCACAATTTAAGGAGAAGAAGTTATCTATGGAAGAATTAGTTTTGAATACGGTAATCAATTACAAAGTCAAGGAGACTGCTATTAAAAACATAGAAAACCAATTGGAGCAAATTGCTATCGCACCGAGAAATGAACTCGTTGGAACTTTACCTAACAATGTCGAAGTAAATCTTAAAGATCAAGGAGAAGAACAGATTAAGGCTATTCAATTGAGAAGTGGAAAAGAGTTGGAAACAAGAGTTCAAAAAGAAACTGTAGTTGAAAAGGAAAAAGAAGAAACTGAAGGAGAAAACGAAAGTTTATATCTTGATTTTCCTCTGAAACCTATGAAAATTACTGTTGAAAGACCATCACCACCATTTCCTCAAAGACTAAAGCAGCAAGATAAAGGAAAAGGATTTGTTAAATTCTTAGACATTTTGAAAAAATTGTCAATAAATATTCTTTTTGTTGAAGCTTTGGAACAAATGTGTGATTATGTTAAATTTATGAAGGATATACTCAACAAAAAGAGGAAGTTACTAGATCATGAGAATGTTGCACTCAGTGAAGAGTGTAGTGCTATAATTCAAAGAAAGCTTCCTGAAAAACTTAAAGATCCTGGTAGTTTCACTATCTCATATGCTATTGGTGAAAAAATTTATGAGCGAGCATTATGTGATTTGGGAGCTAACATAAAGTTGATGCCTTTATCAACTTTTAAAAGGTTAGGAATATGAGAGATTACACCAACTTCTGTAACTCTACAGTTAGTTGATCGATCTATTACACATCCTAAAGGAGTTGCAGAAGATATTCTGGTCAAGGTTGATAAATTTATCTTTTATGTGGACTTTATCATTTTAGATATGGAAGAAGATGAGAAAATTACAATCATTTTAGGAAGACCATTCATAGCTTCAGGAAGAGCCATGATAGATGTTCAAAAAGGAGAGTTGACTATGAGACTAAATGATCAAAAAGTAACCTTTAACATCTCAAAGTCAATGAAATATCCTTCAATAGAAAAAAATGATGAATGTTTCAGAATGGATATATGTGATTATCTGAAAAGAGAATATTTCAAAGAAAATTTTGAAGAAAAAAAGATGTGGAAAAAGATAATTATAATGAAATTGATAGCGAAGAAACTGATTATATTCAGGTGAAATTTGAAACGCTCAATTCAACAGCACCAGAAGATGAAATATTGGTTTCATCTGTTGTAAAACCCCCTAAACTTGAACTAAAAAATCTTCCAAATCATTTGAAGTATGTATTTTTAGGAGAGTTTTCAACATTACCAGTAATTGTATCCTCAGACTTAAATGAAATTCAAGAACAAAAATTAATGGATACATTAAAAAAAATACAAAAAGCTTTTGGTTGGACTTTAGCTTATATTAAAGGAATTAGTCATTCAATTTATACGCACAGAATTTTATTAAATGATGAACATAAATCAAGAATTGATCCACAAAGGAGACTGAACCCTATTATTAAAGAAGTAGTTAAAAAAGAGATTTTAAAATGGTTAGATGCTGAAATTATATATCCTATTTCGGATAGTACTTGGGTAAGTCCAATTCATTGTGTTCCTAATAAAGAGGTGGTAACTGTTGAAGCAAATGAAATTAATGAATTAATACATATCAGACAAGTTTCTGGATGGCGTATTTGTATTGATTATAGAAAATTAAATGCTGCCACCCGAAAAGATCACTTTCCTCTTCTTTTTCTAGATCAAATGTTGGATAGACTTGCTGGACACAAGTACTACTGCTTTCTGGATGGATATACTGGTTGCCATCAAATATCTATTGCTCCTGAGGATCAAGAGAAAACAACATTTACTAGTCCTTATGAAACTTTTGCTTTGCGAAGAATGCCTTTCGGGCTATGTAATGCACCTGCAACATTCCAAAGATGTATGATGTCTATCATTAGTAAGTTAATTGATTATGGAATAGAAGTATTTATGGATGATTTCTCTGTGTTTGGAACGTCATTTGACGCATGCTTAAATCATCTTGAAAACGTTTTGGAGCTATGCGAAAGAATTAACTTATTTCTAAATTGGGAGAAATGTCAATTTATGGTTGCAGGAGGAATTGTTTTAGGGCATAAAATTTCGTAAAATGACATGGAAGTAGACTCGCAAAAATTCAAGTAATAACTAAATTACCACCTCCTACTACAAGTGAGAGGGGTAAGAAGTTTTCTGGACATGCTGGTTTCTACCGATGTTATATTAAAGATTTTTTAAAAATTACCAAACCTTTATGCTAACTTTTAGAAAAGACAAGAAATTTGAATTTACTGTAAGATCGCTTCAATGCCTTTGAGTTATTAAAGGAAAAATTAATCACAACACCCGTAATAGTTTCACTTCGATCGGAGAAGCCATTTGAATTAATGTGCGATGCTAGTGATTATGCTATCGGAGTCGTTCTTGGTCAAAGATATGATAAAATTTTTTAAAGTTATATACTATGCTAATAGAACTCTTAACGATGTTCAAATTAATTATATAGTTATCGAAAAGAGTTACTCGACTATTGTGTATGCTTTTGATAAATTCGCATCATATTTAATTGAACTAAATGTATCAGGCATACCGATCATTCTCGCTATTAAATATCCGATGCAAAAGAAGGATACTAAACCAAGATTAATTAGATGGGTACTTTTAATGCAAGAATTCGATTTTGTGGTGATTGATAGAAATGGAATCGACAATCAAATTGCCGATCATTTGTTGAGACTCGGAATATCATGAATCATCCGATACCGACAATAAAATTACGTATAGTTTCCCGATGAAAAACTTTATAATATTAATGAGTGAAAAATACCTTGGTATGCCGATATTATTAATTATATAAGAAGTGATATTTTGCCACTCTATGCTAACTCTCGTAAGAATGTAAAAAATTCATTCATGATGCAAAAGCATATTTTTGGGATGAACCATATTTATATAAACAATGTAACAATCTTATTATTAGGAGATATGTGCCTTATGAAGAAACTGAACAGATTATTCAAAAATGCCACGATTCTGAATTTGGAGGATTTTTTGTGATTGACAAAACTGCACATAAAATTTTGTAAGCTGAATTTTATTGGCCTACTCTTTTTAGAGATGTTTACAGATATATTAAAATTTGTGATAGATGCCAACGAGTAGGTAATATATCTAGAAGAAATGAAATGCCTCTGAATTTCATGTTAGAAGTTGAGATTTTTGATATTTGAGGATTAGATTTCATGGGACCATTTATTCCTTCATTTGGGAACTTATATATTTTAATTACAGTTGATTATGTATAAACGTGGATTGAAGCACAAACTTTACCTCGTTGTGATGCTAAAAGTGTTTCAAGATTTTTAATTAAAAACATTTTCACAAGATACGTAATGCCGAGAGTGATTATTACTGACGGAAGATCCCATTTTAGGAATAAATACATTCAAAGATTGCCAGAAAAGTTTAACATTGATCATAGATTCTCTACTGCCTATCATCCTCAAACCAGTGGTTTAGCTGAAGTTTCTAATCGTGAGATTAAACAAATTTTAGAAAAAACTGTAAATCCTAGTAGAGTACATTGGTCTACGAGACTAAATATTGCATTATGGGCATATATGACTGCTTATAAAACTTCTATTGGTATGACTTCTTACAGACTTATTTATGGAAAAACTTGTCACTTACTAGTAGAATTGGAGCATAAAGCATATTGAGCGATTAAAGAATTCAACTATAATTTGAAAAATGTTGGTGAGAAGAGATTGTTGCAATTGAATGAATTAGAAGAATTAAGAAATGCATCTTATGAAAGGAAAAACTGAAGTTAATGCATGATCAGAAGATTAACCAGAATAACTTTGAACCAGGACAAGAAGTTTTGCTTTACAACACAAGGTTGAAATTATTTCCTGGGAAATTGAAGTCTCGTTGGTTAGGACCCTTTATCGCGACTCGTGTTTACACTTATGGATTGTCGTTAAAATAGACATGATAGATTAAAACCATATTTTGAGGGTAAAAGACTAAATTTTAAAAATATTTTTAATGCTCAGTCAACCAAAATAACACCTGAAGATTTCGGGCTAACGACGTTAAACCAAGCGTTTTATGGGAATTAACCCATAATTATCTTTATTTGTTTGAGTGTTTGTTTGAATTTGTCATTAGTTTGTAGTAATATTAAATTATATTACTTGTATTTGGCCTTTGATTGTCAAGAATTTGGATCTATAGAGAAAATTTTGAATGTATTTGACCACGGTGTAAATGTGCAAAATTTTTCCTAGGGCGCCGACGACCGCTCGACGCCGCTGACAGCGGGGTTTTTCTGAGAGCCCTGGAATTTAATTGCACAAGGCTCGCCGACGGCGTCATCGAGGCCACCGACAGCGAGATCGGCGAGTGGGCAGTTTTTCGAGTTCAAAACGACGGTTTTTGACAGTTTTTAGCGAATTCATCCCTTATAAACTCCCATGGACTGTTCCAAAACACACAAACTCCCAAAAACAAATGGAAACTACTTTCAATTCCTCTCTAATGGCTTCCAATTCAGTAGATTACCCTAAATTTCAAGTGTACAATCGGAGAAAGTTCGTCAGTGTCGAGGTGCAGCGACTCAACAAGGTGATGCCCAAGAGAAGGATGATCAAGGAAAGAGGATTTGTTAATCAAGGATTAAGCAATTCTTCGTCACCAACTGAAGAAATGATTGTGTGGCAAAGACGGGAAGTGTTTTGCTATACTACTGCTGCAGTAGTCGTTCCAGTGGTTAAGGAATTCTACGCCAATTGACATGGAATCAACGAAGGAAGCGTCTATGTGCGAGGTAGGTGGATAACATTTAATTCTGGTCGGATTAATGAGTTATACATGCTTGAGAATATTCCTGTCTGCCATTATTCGAATTTCGTGCCGACGAGAGATAAGATGAATTAAATATACCAATTTTTGACAGACGAAACCGAAGACTGGGAAGTTAGAGAAAACGGGTACGTTAGTTTTTCTGCAACACTTTTAAATCTCGTTTCGAAAAATTGGCACTTTTTTGTATCTGTGAAGTTATTGCCGACGATGAAAATCAGCAAAGTTACGAAAGAAAGTGCTATATTGAATTACTGCATTCAAATGGGATGGCCCATTGATATTGGATCAATTATTGTGAAGTTTGTGTTTGGCCTGATCGTTCAAGGATCATTTCAAGGGCTTGGACATCCTTCAACAATTTTCTCAATATGTAGTTCGTTTCAAGTATCGTACGAGATTTGAGAGAAATTACTGCTACCCTGGAAACCTTTAGACCCAACTCGTATATTCCTAGCCAATGATGAAAAGAATGGCACAGGCGTGATTATGGATCAAGGTGTTTGCTTAGGGAGGAATTTAAGATAAGTTGTGTTTATTTACTTTAGTTTGTAGAACTTTACTTTTATATATGAAATCCAAGTTTTATTGTATCCTCTCCATGAAATCTGAGTAGTTTTTCTGTTTTTTCCTTGTTTTGATATTTTTGTGAAATGGTAAATTGAATTAGTGTGTCACAAAAGTTTAAAGAAGTTGTGATAATCTTTTATTTAAATCTTAATTTACTTTCAATCTGACCAATTGAATAGTTACAATATGTTGAGTTTAATAACTATAGTAAATATTACATCCGAGATTCAGGGAGTTCAAAGTCCTCGTAAGTAGGGTGCAAATAAATGGTAGAAATAATATTCATCTGGCATGAATTAGTAGATTTTAAAGTGACATGCTAAAATTCTCAATTCGGCCCTATCGTTCGGGTGTTGAAGTGTAGATGTTAGCCTCAGGCGAGGGAAACGTGGAGCGCCGAAGTCGAGAGCCGGTATCCTCCCGAACTTAGTCGCGATTCGAGAACTAAGCATGTGATTACCAACGTTCTTTATGCCTCGATCAAAGGGTAAAGAGTAGGTATGCTCCTATTTGACACAACACCATTTTAAACTAATTCTAGTTATCTATTCACTTAAATATCTTAACAAAGGAGAAAGATTCTTGCTTATATATTTGAACTTCACTTTAGTAGAATTAGTTATCTGTTAGTAGAACTAGTTTAATTTAAACTTCATATTATTGTCGATTGCGTATTAGTGACAGATAAGCAATTTCGATTTAGTTGTGATTCTGAATTGATTTCTATAATCCTAGTCTGTAGCCTCTAAAATATTCCATGTGGGATCGATATCCAGGACTCCATTAGAGCCCTGTATTACTTGAGCGATACGTATACTTGCGTTAAATGTAACTCTGTGATTAAAAGAATATATTATATACTTGTTACAAAAATTAAAATTACGCTAAGTGTCCACGCCGCAGTGTGCACCTCAAGTCAGTTTTCCATGGATATATACATTCCTTCTATGGTGGAGAACTCTTCCTCGATCCCAGATATGATTTGACTCATCTTTTGATCTAATTTCTTTTTCAATTCATCTACTTTCTTTGCTAGCATTATTCTTAGAAATTTTTGTATCACAAAAGATGGAAGCATCTATACATTGAATTTCATATATGATTTCCTAGATAATTTGATCTCATTTGCACCATAAGTTTTAGTATGATTTAATTTCTCGAATCGTAATTTTTAGCCCTCTGATTATTTTAATCGTGTATATACTAGCTAAAAAACTTGAATCACAAATTCCTACCGTGCCGAGTCTAAAATCAGGAAATTCCAGGCGTTTGCTTCACCCACATGTGGCTATACCACGAAACACAATTTCTTTAGATTACTTTGCTAGATCATAGTTTTGTGGGATGGACGGTACGATTCAGGCTCAGCCTTCCTCTACTAGCTCTAGTTGCAGTTGTGTTGCGAAGTCATAATGGAAACTGAAGAAGAGAACATCTCTGATACCACACCTCATTCCTCTTCCACAATAGCTCGAATCACGTCACTACATTCGTGATCGCATCATTTGTTTCTGCAGGAATAGGAGAATTGTGAGTTTCATGTCACTAAAAGTAGCAACACTGCCTTTTCTTTCTTTGGTCGAAGGCTTCTTCACATTGACACGCGCCTCATTCCTTCTCTTCCTTGATAGCTCGAATTGCATCACAGTAGCCGCAATCTCGTTGTAAGGATTGAACGTCATGTGAATGAGAGAAAACCTAATTTTCGGGTCTCTGGAAGCCGGAGCCTTTGTCTACCAAATTGATATGATCCGATGTAAAAAATATGCATATTTTTTAACAAAAATTAAGACAAACACATTTTATTTCATGGACACCAAATCAAATCGATATAACATGAATATATAAAAGATAAACACCTATATTTTGAGAGGTAGACAATTTCTCCCAATTCCTATAATTCGATAGGTAAGAAATCTCTACCAAACCCTAACCTTAAGACTCCAAGATAATAATTCTCATGTATAAACCTAACTTTAAACATAATAAGCCTATTTATACCCAAATTATTAATAATAAAATGCTAAATTTTTCATAGGCATACAAAAGACAAATTTGCTCTTAAGTTAGGCATTAACATAACATCGTGAAGAAATATTTTTTATTGTGAGAGATTTAAAGAAACATGTAGATAGAGTGATAGAAGATTTTAGAAGCACTCATGCTGGCTATGATTTTGAAGTAACTAATAAATAAGGTGCAGCTATATTGGATTTTACTTTAGCTTACGATTTTATTATTTTTGATTCTTTATTTAAGAAAGAGATGAGTATATTAGCACTTATAAGAATGGATCTAATAAAATATAAATTGATTATTTTCTTATAAGAATAATATAACATTGACATTGTAAAGCTTGTAAGGTCATTCAAACTAAAAATTTAAGTATCCAACATTGATTATTATTTTTAGATTTTAAGATGAAGGGTTAGAAGATGAAAATCATTATAAAATATTATCATTGAATTGGATGTGGCACTTAAAAGACAAATATAATTATTTATATAACTTCAACATCTTAAGATTTGAGATGTCCATATAGAAGCTAATACCATGTGAGATAACGTAGCAAGGTATCCTTAAGCAAGTAGCTAAAGAAGTGCTTGGAGAATCAAAAAGCAAAAATTATTATGAATAAAAATAGTTGGTTGTGGATTAATAATGTGTAAGAAAAGATAAAAAATAAGAAATTTTGTTATAAAAATTGGTTTAGATGTTAAAGCGTGGAGAATTGAAAAAAAATAGAAGGTGGCTTGTATGGAGTCCAAGAGAATAATTTATGATGTTAAGAATTTTGCTTTTAATAATCTTTATAATATATTATGTGCTTGATGATGAAAAATATATGTATAAACGAGCCAAGCAAAAAGATAAGAAAAGTAATGATTTTGTTCAAATAAACTGTATTAAGGATGAAAATCAAAAAGTGATTTTCTTAGATAAGTTTATTCAACATTGATTGGTGAGATATTTTGATGAATCTTTTCAATGACGATTATCAAAATTCAATCGATATTAGTGATCTTAATATCATAAAGAATAATAAAATTTTGTATTGCTACTGCAATATTAGTACAACAGAAGTTGAGTAGGCTTTAAAAAATTGAAGTGTGGAAAAGCAAAAAACCTAATACTATTCTAATAGAAGTGTTAAAATATTTGTGCGATCTGAGAATTGTTTGGCTTACTAAACTTTTTAATATTAATTTCAAAACAAAAAAAGATGTTTAATGCATGAAGAAAGAGTATATTGATTCATATTTCTAAGAATAAACGTGATGCACAAAAGTGTGCAAATTATAGAAGAATTAAGTAAATGTGTTGTACATTAAAGTTGTGGGATAGAGTAATTAAACATAAGTTACAACGTGATACAAAAATTTCTCAAAATTAGTTTGGATTCATGCCGGGTAAGTCTACTATGTAAGTTATACATTTAATGAAAGATTTGATGGAGAAGTACAGAGAGAGCAAGGAGGATATATATATACATATATATGATTTTTGTTGATTTAGAAAAAGCTTATGATAAGATTCTATGAGAAGTACTTTGGAGAGCTCTAGAAAGAAAGATGTTGATATTGCTTATAATAAAGTCATTATGTTTGAATACAAAGAGGATTGATTAAGTATTATCCAATTTCAATTTGATTACATCAGGTACAACTTTAGGCCCATATTTTTCTATTTTAGTTATGAATATTTTTACTGGAAATTTATAGGAGGATGTACATTGTCGAATGCTTTTGCTGATGATATCCATCTTGTGAATAAGACTAGAGAGAATTCAGGAAAAACTTGAATTATAGAGGTCAATTTTAGAGTTTACTGGTTTTTATTTGAGTAGATCTAAAACTAAATACATTGAATGTAATTTTGGTTAGTAGTAAATCTATTGGCAGAGTTGTAACTATGGGTGATCAAGTCATCAAAAGGAGGGAATGTATTAGATATCTCGAGTATATTGTTCAAAGTGATGGTGATATAAATGGGATGCTATTAGTAGAATTAAAGTTGGATGGTTGAAGTGGAGGAATGCATTGGGCCTATTGTGTGGTAGAAAAGTACTGTTTAGACTTAAAGAAAATTTTTATAAGATGGTGGTGAGATCCGCAATGTTTTATGGCACATAATGTTGTCATATAAAAGTGAAACTTAAAATTAAGTGTTGCTGAGATGCGAATGCTCAAGTGGATGAGTGGATTTACACTTAGAGACAAAATGTGAAACAAATATAACCATGAAAGGATTGGAGTAGCTCTAATGATAGACAATCGCCTTAGATTGTTTGGTCACATTAAATGTTGACTATCTAATAACCAAATCAGGAGAGTACATACTTTTAAGTTTACTTATGTTAAGAAAGGTAGAGGTAGACTTAAAAAGACTTGGCCGTGTTGTATAAAAAGTGATCTTAATTTATTAGAATTAAATGAAATTATGATACCCAATACGAAACAATGGAGAAAAAAAGGTTTCATGTAGTCGACCCCACTTGTTGGGATAAAGGCTTATTATTGTTCTTTTTTGTTGTTACTGTATTATGAGTAGTAGTAATACAATCTTGAGAAGAGATTTACAATATTTGAGATATAAATGGGGAAGATATAACAAGTTTTTGGAAGTTTTTTCAAACGATGGATAATATTTTAAGCAGAAGACTTTTGCTCATCAAAAGATCAAAAATGTAAATTGAATTTTTAATGAACAAGTTATGTGATTGTGATGTGTGGTCACTAAAGTAATTCTTTTTCTTATTTGATTACAATTTTTTATTAATCTGACATTTTTTTTCTAGTTTCCTCTATTCATGCCAAGTTATTTATCATGGAAGAATGAAAAAAAATTAAGAAATTAATATTTAAACATGGTTTAATACACTTGCAAAAGAAATTAAAGAGATACACAATTGTTTCATTATTAGCCTTAACAAATGAAAGTGGTAGAATCATTAAAGCAAATAAAACTTTCTTTTTATGGGTCAATACTATTTGAAGCATTATTTTGTTAGATCTTCCCTTGCAAAAATCACCAATCAAAACTCTTATACCAATTGATGTCTAATTGATGAAGTGATTTTACAATTTCAATGAGTTATAAAAGATAAGGACAATACACTAAAACAGTAATTGAAAAATAACTGGATAATCATTTCAGCCTCAACAATGGATATGTATCACTCAATCTCACTAAAGGATGAGACAAGACATTTATCATAATGCTACTTTTGAAAGGAAAGAGGGTAACTTCTATTATATTTAAAAGTATAGTGTTAAACATTTCTGAATATCATAGCTACCTACAAGTTTTATATAAGGCTCTAATAGAGCCAACTTGAATTCAGTAAACTTTTGATGAGACTTAGCTTGGTTTTATGAAGTATTCTATGTTCGATTCAAACTTGAGTCGACCTTTCACGTATATGTTTGTACTTGGCTTTTTTACATCAATGTATAATTAAACTTTTCTTTTATTTTATTTGTTAAACGAATCAAATGAGCGCCCAAATGAGCTAATTAATATGGCAACAAGTCAAACACATATTTGAGTTACCATTAATATATCAAAATGAATTAGTAATTTAAGCATTCAAGTATTATTCATGTTTTAAACGTTGGAAGAATTATGGCTATAATCTATAATTACTGATTGCAAATTAAGAATCAAAGATTTCGATCTATCAAGCCTTAAGATGAGTTATTCACTTATTTGACATATCTAATATAAAACACTACTAGTGAGAAGATTTATTCTATAATATTATTATGAAATTTAATTTAAATCCACATTTGTAACATTGTTAAGCACCATATTACACAAAAAGCTAATGGTATTTTATCACATGGATGTAGGAGGATTACTTTTGTAACCTTATAAAACAAGTTATTATGATGTTCTAAGAAATATATCTTTTAATTTTGTTCTAATACTTATAAATAAATAATAAAAAAATTTTCACTGTAATATATTTAGAATGATTATATTAATATGTTTTTTGGACTAAAGAAAGGGCATTGTTGTTTGTTTTGAATCTAAGGTTGAGGATTTTTGGAGATCAATATGGTGTTAATTCTAGAGAGATTAGCTAAATATATACTGTCATGAAATCAAGCAAGAGGAAGGCAAGCTCGTTCCATTCGAACTCTCTTTAGGCTTCTTACTCTCACAACAATGATTCCCTCATAGACGCAATCTAATGCTCA
Organism: Papilionanthe hookeriana x Papilionanthe teres; assembly: GCA_022702705.1. Classification (NCBI taxonomy): domain Eukaryota; kingdom Viridiplantae; phylum Streptophyta; class Magnoliopsida; order Asparagales; family Orchidaceae; genus Papilionanthe; species Papilionanthe hookeriana x Papilionanthe teres. The sequence goes on from CM040424.1 coordinate 63,201,970, forward strand.
TAATAGTGTGTTTAGGGGCGCAAATCGAGTTAAAAGTTAGGTTCAAGTTTAACAAAATTTAACTCAATCGTCAAAACTTTAACCTAACTCACTCAAACCCGACCCAAATAACCTATTTAGCATAAGTCATAATAGTTATTTGGGTAATCTTTCAATCAAAATTGTTTCAGATTTACTTTAAATTTGGATCATATTCAAGTTAAACAAGGGTCAAGTTCAAGTTTGCTAGTCAACCCAAACTCGACCCAAAATTTAAATCATACAAGATTCTACCCAAACTCTCTCATGTGGTACTCGAGTAGTTAGGCGCATAGGTCCAACCTAGACCTGACGGGTTGCCGTCAGGGGTGGTTGGCTGCTCCGGCCGTAAACCATCTTTAAAAAAAGAAAACAACGTAAATTAAAGACCATAAAAGTACAAAGAGATATAAAATTAAATAAATAGTACAAACTTTCTAAATAAAAAAAAATATATATAGATGTTAAAGAATATTTGTCTCTTCAATTCTTTAACACATTATGTCATAATCAAAGGTTGGTGATCAATTCTTGCACTTTCTCTCTTCTCATTTTGAAACTCTCAACTCATGCTTAGTTTAAAATATTACATTATATAGAACTTATTATAGCATTCAAGCACATGTAACTTCCAATTGTTCTCAAAACATTAATAAGGGTTGATGCATCTAATCAACATGAAATTAAAGTAATTAATATATGTAACGATGGTTCGGAAAGAATTAACAATTTGATTATGCTCGATGCATTTTTTTCCATAAAAATACAAGATATATTAATATAAGATGCTTATGACAATAGGCTTATTAATTTAGTTTATGCAGGCCTATGCATTAAATGCTAATGTAATTTTACATAATGCTTGTGTAGATGCCATCCACATAGGAGAACTAATGTTTTCAAATTTTCATTGATTTCTTTTATTTTGACATACTTGTGCTACATTAGTGTATCCATAAAGAAAACTCTCCAAGCAGAACTATACAACACCAATCTTATTTTGATTTGTAAAGAAAAAGTACTTCCATGCATGTTAATGCAAATATTTTGAGCAATGTAACAATATTTTTACACCTATATTGACTACCTTATGCAAGTTGTGTGGCTTAGGATTGAATACTTCAACCTATTTAGAACCGCTATGATTTTGTCAAACTCTATCAGCACCATAAAAGATAAATTGCATAGCTGAGATGAGGTGATTGCAACTATGCTAATTGCTATCATGTGCTAATAATGCACGAAACTATGTAAAAGAAGTTGGTGTTAATTAAATTTTATGACACAACTAAGTTCTCAGGTATGGGTCATATATCAGATAAGGGATAGATGTTGGAGCGGAGCGGAGTGGAGTGGAATCGTCTGTCCAATGGAGGGAGTTTCGTTAAGTGGGTTGGGGGTGCGGGGGCAACGCTCCCGCGATACGGTACATGGGTAATTTTGTAACTATATATTGTACACTATGGTTATATATATATATTGTATTGTAACCCTAAAGAGGATGTACTTTTTTTCATGAAATCAGAAAGCCGTCGTTCTTGCTCCCGTGGATGTAGGCAAATTTGAAAAAAGAAGATAATGTGGAGTAGAAGATAAACATCGCTCTCAAATTCTCACTCTTAAAAACAATTAAGATAATACTTAATTGATTATTAACATGTTATTATTTTAAATAAACTTAGATAGCTAATCATATGGTATATTATAAATGCTATAGCACTATTCATTCAAATATCCTAATGAATATAAATTGATCTTAGCAATTCATTGTAAAATCGAGCACCTAATAAAGTACAATATGCGCCGTAATTAGTTAACTAATCAAGTTGTTCGATTTATTTGAACTAAGATCAGATATAATTGTATGATACAATTAGTTCTAGATCTTTAATTTTATATAATTTCTGATTTAGTTAATTGTATTTTATAATTATATGTGCATAAGCAACTTAGCATGCCAAACATGTTTAATTATAATCATAGAAGATCCAAAAAATAAACAAATATTTTTGTACTATGAAGTTTGATCCTTCTGATAGTCGATCAAATTCAAGCTAATTGGAATGTCTTAATCTTGGTTTATAAAATGTATTAGGCTTAATATATAAAATTATTCATAACATGACAGAAATCTTAATCAATAATAATAGATTATATCAAAGTATATTTGTGATAATCAATGTCATCAAAATCATGAATGAATGCTTAAGCTCTTGGTATTAATGCAAGTCTTCCTCCTCTTGAATTTATGCATTTATATACTAAAAAAATAAATTTACTATAAAATTTAGATATATCTTAGACATTATATGAGTTATTAAACAATGTGAAAAATAATATATAAGATAAAGTAAAAATAACTTGATTTAAATATTAATCCACAAGCTATTTTCATAATGGTTGATTAGGCCAAATTCTCTCTCAAACTCCTTTAGTTTTATAAAGGATTCAGAATTAGACATTTATGAGTGGATTTTAGACGTATGGGCAGTACTCATAGACCCAATCCCTTATTAAAATGAAGAAAAAATGTTTAGAATAAGAACATTATTGTGTTTTTAAAAGCTATATTATCATTATCTTTGATTGTGGATTGATTATATAGTTTGATATTAGATTCTATTTCACGATTATTTTTATTTTTATTTTTAATATTTATAATTTCATTTTAAATACACCAATTAATAATGTTTCATAAGAGACTAAACATTGAAAAGTCATCTACAAAGATTTTCATAAGGTTCTCCATAATGTAAAAAAAAAGGATAGCCATCATGGACTTCATGTAATTGAGGTATGGGTTCAAATGACATACTTCTCAGAGCATTCATTTGGTATGTGTTAGTGAATGCAATCTTTTCTTAATCTTCAAGGGGGATGATAAACTAATTGTAAAGTAAATATCCATCCACATAATAGAAAAAATGTTATGCAAGTTAATCTAACACTTGAACAATAAAAAGTAAGCAAGAGTAATTATACATCATAATCCTATTTATATTCCTAATGAAGGCATGCTCATACTCTAGTGGCTTTTTATATGGGGAAAAGATCATTGTATTTATTTTACAACACTTTGATGCCTTATTTCCTTACTATAACTTACACAAGGATCACCCAAGAACTATTAAAAACGAAATAATTAATATCAACATCTAGCCACTTCAAAACCCTAACACTCACCATCTCCTTCTTGTTAGGATTTGACCTTTTCGATGTTAATTTATGGTTTGAAGTCCTCATACATAAATTTTTTCTACTAGAAAATGAATAAGCTAATGTCTTTAATGTTTATAATAAACACCTAAAATCATTCTTGTGCTTTATAGACACAGTTGATATTTTATGCTCTTACTCCTAACCTAGCATTGATAAATTTATAAATTAAACCAAGGATAATTCTCCAAGAAAGCATATCTCAAGTAATTATTATTTTAACTTCACTCCAAAATTGGTGGCTTTTCAATATAAAGGAAAAGCCAAAATCATTTTTTTTTTCTGAGACATTCAAATAGCCTTTGTCACAAATATCGAGCCACTTCTTTTATGTTTTTAGTGTGTTGTATAAATTTAAGATTATGCATAATTTAAGTAGCTATGGTCCCTTTTGAATAATTAAGCTTCATGAATTTCTGAATCATGTCTAAAAAATGTCTAATCGCAAACAACTATTAGTCTCAACTAAAGGCTCCTTCATTGCTTTAAACAAAATGAAGGTGGCTTACACTCCTCCACTCCTTTGACTTACACTCCTCCACTCCTTCGATTTTTAAAATAAGTTATCTTTTTAGAATGCCAAGCAAGATCAATCTTTTTCTATGAAAGGATGGTACAAAATGATAAAATAATATTTTATTCTCCTCCTCCATATCAAAAGCAATAAAGTCTATTAAGAATATGAATTTAAGGACATTATGAGAGTTTCTTCCATGATTCTAGTTGGATGCTTTATTATTGAGTCAACTAACTATAAGGTAAAGGTTCTTCACTTAACTTATTTAATTCTAAGCTCCTTTTAAATATACAATGGCATTAAATTCATTAAAGCCCCTAATTATATATTGCCTTGATAAAGTACATATTCCTGGTCAAGCATACAATAATTAAGTTCCTAGATTCCTTAGTCTTGTATTTTTTTAAATAAAATGTTGTTACATTCCTCAGTGAGTGTCATTATCTCATTCTCTTCTACTCAAATACCTTTATTGGATAGAAGTTTCATTAAATTGGTACAACCAAGCATGTGCTCTAGCATATCAACAAATGGGATATGTCCGAAATTTTGAAATTGTTATTTCAGCTTTATAGCATAATGTGGAATATGATCTCCTCTCTCTCTCTCTCTCTCTCTCTCTCTCTATCTTAATTATTTTTTCTTAGAACCAATCTATTCAGTATCTTGCATCTGCCCTAAGGATCAACCAACTACTTGATACTTCTTAAAGTTATAAATTTAACATGCTCCAAAGTGTTTATAGTATTGTTGCTTAATAGAGCTCCAACCTGTCTAATTTACATCTAATGTGATAACTAGCTAATTTGTACCTTATTATTCTAGATGATAGTTTTTGTCTCTAGATGGCAGTTTCTTTCCCCTAAAGCATAGCATTTGTCCTTATCATGAATTATGTAATAGTTATGATGAGCTATGTAGAAGCATCTCCTTAGTTATGGCAAAAAAATTAGAGGGCTAAAATTTAATGAGATGGACAAAAGCAGACAACTTCTAGAAGCCAACATGTTTGATGCAATGTGTCTGGTTTTTTAAAATGGGCTAATTCTTCCATCTTTGATTCTATGTATTTACATATATATTATTTTATTTTAGGTGGTTTTATAAAAAGTAGCTTTGCACTAAATGATAATATTTAAATGGATCATTTATCTATGAGATTTTGCTTTGGTGTTCCCCTCCAAAAAAATTAGAATGCTTTAAGTATATCATATGTTATAAAAGAGCAAAGTTTCTTTGCATGTGAAGTAGCTTTTCTTTGGAAAACACAATAGAACATTATATTAGTCTTTCAATAGGTTAAAACTAAGAGGGGGATAATAAAAGACAACGATATATCCCCATGAAGAAGAATAGAAAGGGGATGAGAAATAGAATTGGAAACATAAAATTTCTGATAAAAAAAAACCACTCGTTGCAAGTTAGTTAGCAAGTTGATTTCCTTCTTTGAAGATGTTTACTTAAAATAGTTCAGCTTAACCTGGTATATTCTTAAGTTAGCCAACTCGATTATATTTGGCTTATCTCAATAAAAGAAAGTAAAATTAGTTTGATTTTAATCGGACTAAACCCAGGTCAATCTTATTAAGTCGTGGTCGGTTTAAACAAGTTTAAAAACAAATTGAGGGAAATCAACCTAATCAAAGTTAACTTGAATCATTTGGACTCTTGCTTTAGATCAGTTCAACATAACATGAACTAATCTAAAATTAACATAAAATAAGGTGATTGAAGGTTAAGTAGGGTTTTGATTTCTTTTATGAGAATAAAAGCACACTTAGCCTCGATCCGAGACAATTTGGGCTAAAATACCAAATCAATTTAAATGACATAAAATCCATCTTAAAAGACATTAAACTTAAACTTGAATCTTAAATACAACTTGGTTTGGGAAGATATTTTAAAGGAGATAACCCATGGTTGCTAACAAAATATTATCCAGTCACTCATTACTAGTCAAACCACAAACGTTAATGACATAGGATGATGGAATCATGGGACCTTGATCAGGTCATCTCAAACAAAAATAAATAAAATGACAATAATTAATCGGCTAATAAGTCTTAAGCAACCTAAAAGCTTCCAACCCCTAAAATCTAAAAAAAAATTAAAGCTTAAATGAAACCCTAATGAACAAAGATCATGGAATGCAACTTGAACCCCGGATATCCAGTGTCTATAAAGATCTCTTGAACTACACAATCCGTGGTTGCTCGATAAGAATCTTTTGTTCATAGTAAGTTTAATTATCTCTTAGACTAAGTAGATCAGGGTACCCTAACAACCCCGAGATGACGGAGCCATGGACATCTTAACCGGGTTATCTAAAATTTAAAAATTAAACAAACTAAAAAAAATAACATAATTTTCTGATAACTTTATTTTGCAGGACTACTGAAGAGAAGAAGTGGATCATCATTTTACATTTGCTTTACATGTTATTAGGGCATGGTAACATAGTTTTACAGGGATGGACATTCAAAATCAGGAAAGAAGGATGAACTTCAACTAAACAAAAACCTATAGGATAGTTTAGAATCTTTAAGATTCTACTAGTTTTAGGATGAGACATTAATCTTTAACATTAACACTTAAATTTTCTGAGAACATTTTATACTTATCGGGGGTATTCTTAAATAGTATTGACTATATAAGATATAATTAACTATAGGGGCTTGCTCTTATACATATATAAAAATTCCAGAATGGATATATCAATTTGAAATCTCTGGTTATAAGCTTTCATAAGGAATCCTTCGAAATTATGTCTTTAAAGCATACCTAACATAAGTTTTAAAGATGCAAATATCTAACCTTCATGAAGGCTTTCCCCCAGGCACATATTTTATTTATTCACGTTATTATCTACCATAATCGTCTGATTTTTCATGATATAAAATAAAGAATTAGTTTGGTAAGAGGCAACATAAGATGTAATAAATCGGCGATGCCACAACAATGACAAATGACATCAAATCCAATTGACGTGAATGAAGACTAACGAAAGCGATGACAAAAGCGGTCAACATAGGGGTTCCATTTTATCATGGATCAGTGATGTGGAGCTGAGTCAATTAGGAGCAACCAGTGAAGGTGATCCAAATGTATGAAGCCTCTAATTAATGTATGTCATATGGACATGAGGTGAGGCAAGTTTACTTAATGGGTCATGGATCTAGACTAGCACATGTATCAATTCTTCTTGGAGCTGTTGGGTTGGTTATGGTAATTAGTTAAGGAGTTTCTGACCATGTGCCAATGAGGAGCAAGGCATGTGATGAGGAGGTTATGGTAAGATGGCTCGCTTTGGTGAATGTTCTAGAAATGGCTCATGTAGGCTCACATGGGGCTTATATTGAGCTCAACAAAACGAGGTGAAGTGGCTGAAATGACTTAGATAAGTTCAGCAAAGAAATGAACTAGATAAAGAGCCCAATTTAGTTTGAAATAGGTGGCTTATGATAAGATTAAATGTTACTCAAAAGTTGTTTTAAAAGAGATTTATATTTGGTTTTAATTTGAGGGATTTGACATGATGATTCAAAGGAACGTTTTGGTGAGCTTTGGGTTTGAAAAAAAGAACCAATAGAAGGCTTGAAAGTATGGTCAAATGTTTGAAAAGATCAATCATGTCAGGGGGGGTGTGTGAGAGTACAAAATTTGAGATTGTATTATTTTTATTTTATTTTTATTAATAAAGTTGATTATCAGAAATATTACAAAAATCATCTCCTTAAATTTTATTTTATTATATATTTTTCTTATATATTATCATTTTTATATCTTTTGTCTTTTGTGGATTTTTATAATTAAAAAAAATTAAAAATTGCATTTATGGATTTTTTTTTTAAAATGAAATTCTTTATGTTAGTTTTGATTTAATGATTCAATGAATTTTTGACAAACATTTTTTCTTTCATTTTTTTCTTAAATAAATGAATTTTTTTATTAAATAGATAGCTATCGTTCTTATCTTAAGGAGTGCTTCAAAATCAAAATGAGCTTTCTAAAAGTTAAGAAAATGTTATCTAAAATTGAATGAGGGTGAGTGAAGGTGAATGAAGGTTACTGAAGGTGAGTGAAGTGCCTCAATGAAAGAACCACCACAAGGCCTAAATATCTGAACTCAGAAGGTATTCCTAAGGCTTTTCAAACCTATAAGAACTCCACTTTATCATGAATTTTTTGATCTCAATCAACCCAACCAAATGTTGAAGATATAAAACCAAGCATACGAGACAACAAGGAGTCAAGCAATGGTTCAATTTGTAATTGGAGTAGGTTCCAAAACTAGTCCTCTAAGCAAAGCAATTAGGAAATCCTAAGGCTAGATCTTAAGTTCTAGAGAGAGAAAGAGACAAACCTCATAAAAATGAAGTCGACATCGGAGTTAGTATAAGAGCTATCTACAATGTAGTGAACCAAGCCCGGTGGGAGGAGAGCTAAGAAAGAACTTGCAAAAAATACATTAGTTGAAATCATAACAATCCCTCCCTATTGAACAAGGCTCTCTGCAAGAAAAATGCCCCTTATATACTAGTGCACACGTCTGTTGACCTCATTTTTGATGAGGTCTTCTCTTCTCTCTTTAGTACTTAGGATCTAGCCTTAGGCTTTTCCTTTGACTATCTTAGAGGACTAGAGATGGAACCTACCCTTTTAGAAATTCAAACCACTTCTAAACTCCCTTCAAACTCCACAAACTTGACTATAGACCCCTAATCACCTAGAGGGTTGAAATCAAATGTGGAAGTTTAAAGGATGAGTTCCTATAGGACTCTTTGGCCTTAGATCGCCTCACGGTGGCCTGGTCTGGTGAAGGGGCTGACATACTACACCTATACACTACATTTTCACACACACCTCCTAAAACTACACCCATACCCAACTTGACCTCCTGACTCATGTAGGTGATTCACATGGATGGTCCTTAACCCCTAAGCCCTTGGCTAAGAGGGTTAGGAACAACATAGTGGATGCCTCAAATGAGTCCCTTCATGGCTCATATGGGCTTGATATGGCTTCATGGCTCAACCAAAATGACTTCTTTCCACTTACATCCACCCAATCTTCAATTTCCCAAATGTTCAATTTTTGACCCCCGGGACCCTACACCCGCTAACCTACCCAAAGCCCTGAATAGCCCAAATTTCTCAAAAATTTCCAAATTACCCAAAATTCTCCAAAATCAATCCCAAACATTTCCACATCACTTAAATTGATCATCCATACCCAAAAATACCAAAAATTCCAAGAAAACCTCCCAATACCCTCCAAATACCCAAAATACCCCTCTTGACCCAAAAATCCAAAAATTCAGAAAATTCCTAGAAAATTCCAGAAAATCCCAAATATTCCCAATTTCATTTTGTCCAACTACACCATGGGCCAATTTTGTCAATTTACCCTACTTTTTGTCAAAACCCCCAATTTGACCCATTTTAACCCTAAGTGAACCCAATGTCAAACCAAACCTACCCAATTGACCCAAATTCTGGTCCAATTCAATTCTAAACTTCAATTCAACATTCCCAACACCAATCTAGACCAAATCCAAGCTTAATTTGATTGACATTTGGATCCAATTTCACTTTTGGCCTTAAAGCCCAATTTGGACCCATGACCCAAACTTAACCCAAACTCACCCAATTTAACTCCAATTAACCCCAAACCTTTTCTAAATCTTCCTTAACATTCCCACAAACAAAACACTAACATGATTTGCCCAAAAATTAGACCCAAATCCCACTCAAATTCAACCCAAAGCTAAAAGGCCCATTTTCGACCTAAACCCAAACCTAACCCAAATGAGCCCAAACCCCAAAATCAAAACCCAACCAAAGTCAAAACCTCTTTGAAACACTCCCATAAATATTTCTCAACATTAATTTTACATCAATTTCAACCCTAGCCCAACATTGGCCCAACTTGGCCCACTTGGACCCATATAGGCCCACTTACCAAATAAACCCAAATTCAAACCAATTCAACTCCAAATCACACCAAATTGACTCCAAGCCCTTCATAGAACATCCATAAACCAATTATGACATTTATTTGACAAGGCCTTTCACAAAATCTTTACCCAAATGCCCATCCTAAAATCAAAAAGCCCATTTCCCTTAAACTTTCCTAAAAGCCCACTCCCTTCAAATTCAAAAGCCCAAATTCATCCAAAGCCCACATGACACTTCCTTTCATCATCCATTTAATCAAAATCACCCCTAAGTTTCAAAATCATCAATTAAACCATTCCAAATCAAGCTTCATGCAAATTTTCACCAAAATATCCAAAATTCTTAAAACCCATTTTTATGAAATTGACCCAACCTTTTCCCAAGCCAAATGGAGCCATGGAGCCATGCACAAGCCATATGCAAGCCATGAGAGCCTCTTTACATGTCACCATGCCATTTTGGGCAAAAGGAGGAGACTCTTTCCTTAATTCCTAAAGGTGATTAACCACTCCCATGATTCCCCTTAACCATGCTTATGCCTAATCGTGCTTGGATGGTGACTTGACCCTACTGATTATGCTCGAGCCAAATCACTTTTCCCTCAGCCAAAACCAGGCCTTGGGTGGTGCACCTAGCCCAAATGGGGGGTTGACCCATTTAGGTCCAAATTTAGCCATGCCCCCATTCCATCTAAATCAAACCCTTTACACATGGCCAATGCTAATTGATTGCACTAAGCTCCAGCCTCGACCTCCCCGACCAAGATGGTGACCAATGCTCGGCCGGCCGGCCACCGAGCCGCCGGAAAACACCATGGCCGAGAGCTCACATGTGAGCCAACATTGAAATTCTCCCTTGCTGAGCTGCCCCATGCCTAGTGGTCACCATGGCTGTTCTTCTCCTCACCAGAGCAGCTGATCCCAAGCCCTAACTCCCCCTGGGAGGCCCTCCACCCTCTCCTATTTAAACCCCACCCCTCTCGGCCATGAGGAGAGTTAAACAAAACCTTAAGGAAACTCTGCCAAAATTATTTCAGACTCCTCCCCATACACAGAGCACTTGATCCCCAGTGAGATCCCCCTGCCATTTCTTCTCTGTGAGCTCAATTTCGGAGTTGAAATTCCACCCAAAACCAGGACACTTCTCCACAGTGAGCCAATCCCCAAATTGATTGGTTCTACACCTTCACCGGACCAAGGGAAGGTGTCCACCGAAGCAAAAGCCCCATCTCCAGAGCCACCCGAGTTGCTCCAGACCTCCAAGCTTTGTGATCGGGCTTGGTCGAAATCACATCTAGACAATTCACTGGACCGGGAGACTTCATCCGGAGCTTTCGGGATCCAATCGAAGGTGCAACAACTCTCGGATCGAAGCCACACTTCTCCGAGCAAAGGTATGAACTAATTCTTCATCCCGAGCTTCCGGAGATTCTCCATTTCAAATGCCTTAATTTCAATGCATGATAACCGTATAGATGTGTTCGTCTCTTCAAGACGAATCCATAGAGCATAAGAACATAAAAATCCGCTGAGTATCGAGTGAGATCTTAGGGATTTAGTGTGGACGGCTCTCGGGTGAGGACGCTCGGGGACGATGAACGGATGCCGTCCATTTAATACACGCGCGGACGGACGGCTCAGATGGCGTCGGACCGGGAGACGGTACGAGAACCGCGAGGCCGGGGCTGCCGACTCGGATGGCGGCGTCGAATGGGAGCGCGACGCGTGTGAGTTCGGAGATGCCGAGGATGCGCTGGCGCGCGTGGATAAATAGAAAAATAGGGTATTTTTCTATTTATTTAATTCCCTAAACTTGGAAAATTCATAACTTTGTGTAGGAAAATCATAAAAATAAAATAAAAATACCCTCTTGCTCAGTGAACAGAGGAGAATAATGTGGAAAAGAAATTAATTAATTTTGTCCAGTATTTTATTTTTAATTAATTATTTACTCCCTGCATTGTTTTAATTCTCCATGCATGTATACAATTCACCATGGCATGAGACCATAGGGCTTTTGAAGCCTCTGAATTTGGGAACATTCCCTGAATTTTCCAAAGTCAGAGGCCATCCCTATGAAGAGTTATTGATTTTCCAAATCCATGTCATTGTTTTGAGTATTTTAATTCCAATAAATAGCATGTTGTGAAATAAATTCTAGGAAAATTTGGTGATGCTCCTTATGACCGCGAGAACCCTAGGAAAAATAGGTTTTGAGTTAGTTCATTTTAGCATAACCCTAATTGGCTTAAACACTCAAAATAGGTCTCTAATTAGTTAGAGCTAACCATACATCAAATTGACTTGAAATCAATTCTCCACTGACCTTTAGGATCAGAGGAACCCACCATAAAAGTTTGAAGTCAATTGGACTTGGTTAGCCCCACTAATTGGGTTGATTAAGCCACTTAGTCATTTTAAACTTTAAAAATTCATAACTTTCAAAATATCTTTCAAAAATTCACCAAATTGGTTTTGGAACCTCTCTGATATCAGGGGAATTTAAGAAAATTAAAATTTCAATTTTCTAAAAAAGTTGATTTTTAATATTATTTTAATATTTTTAAATAATTAAAAATAATAAAAATCACAAAAATAATAAAATTCACCAAAATGTCACATTTTGAATTTTAATCACTTAGGAACAAACCCCATATTTTCCCTAGGTCTATTTAGTGAGATATTAAATTTTAAAGCTCTAGGGTAATTTTAAAATTAAAAAAATGTATTTTCTAGCATTTTCATTAAAATAATTACAATAAATCATATAAAAATCAGAAAATTGCAAAATTTGATTCTCTGATTTCTTTGATATCAGAGAGATTTTTGAAAAATATAAAATTCATTTTTCAACATTTATTTTATTTTTAAATTAATTAACACTCTAAAACTTAAAATAATTATAATAAAAATAATATAATTCAAGAAATCACCAAAATTAGTCCAAGTGGTCCTCTGGCATTAGGAATGTCCCCTAATTTTCTTAAGGACGAAACTTTCCCTTGGTCATGTTATCAAATTTTCCTTGAAAATCTCTATTTTCTACTAAAAATAATTATATAAATAAATTAAATACAGAAAAATCACATTTTCTCCTCTCATGTCTTTATTGACATATGAGTGAAGTCACATAAAAATTTCAAGTTCATTTGAGTTCAATTTAGTGAGTTATGAAATTATTAAGCTTAAAGGGTAAAATGGTAATTATATTTTAACCCTTAATTAAAACTTTAGGTTTAATAAAAAATTAACAAGTAAAATATTTGATCCTAATCTGATTTGGATGATTGAAATTTAATAATTGAAGGGTAGAAACCCATTAAGCAATTTAAAATGATTAAACTTTAATTAAATAATTGATTAAATTTGGAAGAATAATAAAATTGGAATTATTAAAATAGGGATATTATTAGGAAGAGATTCATTCTTTAATTTAAAAATCCCTAAATTAATCATTTCATTAATGTTTAATTCTTAATCAAAATGATAATTCAAATTTAAAACATTAAAAGACTTAATCATTAAACTAAAATTAAATAATTGAACTCTTTAATTAAAATTAAAATGAATAAAATTAAATTAAATTAAAAAAAATTAAATTAAATTAAATTAAATCAAATAAAAAAATTAAATTAAAATTAAATCAAATTAAAAATTAAATTAAAAAATTAAATTAAATTAAGAATTAAATTAAATTAAATTAAATTGAAAAATTAAATTAAATTAAATTAAATTAAATTAAATCAAATTAAATTAAAAATTAAATTAAATCAAATTAATTCAATGTAACATCAAACCAAACTAAATTGAATTAAATTGAATTAAATTAAATTAAATTAAATTAAATTGAATTAAGTTGAATTAAATAACATCACCTCAGACATAAAGAACTCAAAAATGAATCTAAGATAACTTGAACACTATTCCAAACTTAAATCATTAATTTGAACTTAAATTTGAATCACAAACCATTTGAACACCAATTTACCCTCAAGAGCTTTAGTTATCATAACTCCTAAACGTAATATAAAATGAAATGTTACTTCACTTATAGGATATTCAAATGTCCTAGTTCACCGAGCAAGTTAACAAAAATTGAAAACCTCGGACGATCGATTCACTTACACAATTAAATTCATTTGGACTTAAAAACAATCCTAAGAATATTGAAAAGATGTTTAAGATTCTTCTTAAGCACTTCCTCAATATGATAGGATATTTATAAGAACAATTGAACTTAGTTGTTCTTTGATGAAGAAAATCGTCTTCAAAACAAAAACACAAAGAACCTAGACGTCATAGGAAATGACTAGCTATAGGATTAGGAATTTGGTAGAAAACCATAACCCTTTCCCTTAGCTTTACCTAGGAACTTGCTTAAATATTCTAACCGTGTTTTAAGTACAAGCTTGGGATGACGGGAAGACCCTCCGGTACGCTTTTATTTTATTGCGATTTACTTTACGGCAATTTATTTAATTGCATCGCACTTACTTTTCTTGCATGATAAACAACAGTTGCATGAAAACCTACACCTTTAGGACAGAAACCAAAACTGAAACCCATAACTAAATTAAAAGACACTACAAGATAAAATTCACCTCCACAACATTTCAAAATATAAGACAACTCAAAATTTAATCACAAACAGAACACAAAACTACAATTACAACTAAATTAAAACGTCTTGTTGGATGATCGGGAATACCTCGGATGATGTAACCTACGTGTTGCTAACGGGATTTCCCACGGTCTAAATGAAAGTGTGGAACTCATTTAGTTGAGTTTAGCAAATTCATCCGGACTAAGTGAATCCGATAAAAATAATGATGCCGGAAGGATGGAACCGTGGGATCTTAACCGGTGTCGTTATAATCAACTTTAAGATTTGTTTTAATTAAAACACAAAAAACACTTGGAAATTAAGACTTCTCTAAATCAAAACACTTTTCTCATCTCCTGATTTATGATTTCTAAAACTAAACCTCTGCAACAACAAGGAGCTCGGAGCGTGGTGGGCGGCACGGCCATCGTCGTCGACAGAAACTTGAACCTACTTCAGCAAAACTTTCTTAGAATTGAACACCAAAGCCATAGGACTTCGAGGTAGTTTGCCTAGTGCAACATAAATCCTCAACTCTTCGTTAGGCATTTGCATTGCAAATTAAGCCCTAACCGGTCTTAGGATTCCGAGGTAGTCGTCCAATACGATATAAACCCTCACATCTTCCAGGCTATTTGTATGATTTTATCATATGAATATAAGCCCTAATTAATTAAAATTGGCAAGATTAAAACATTAAATAAACATTAGGACTATCCTAAATCCAAGCCAAACAATAGGATAGTCGGGAAATTACCGAAGTCCGCTTCGAATCCGTAATTTCTCCTACTTTTCTTCCTTTGAATTTCCAAAACAAAATGTTCCAAACTTGATCCATTCCCTATTGAAACCCAAAATTCAATCCCTTGAAAACTTAAACTTTGAAATTCTTGAGAGCAGAATTATTGATTATTATCGAGAGTTTTCTTAGGTGATTCCCGTCACTTAAGATGTAATTAACTATAGGGGCTTGCCCTTATAGGGAATTTTAAAGAACCCAGGTAATATAAACCCCGCTTAATTCATTTATATTAAGCGGGGAATTTGTCGGCTTATAAAATTGGTTCGCGGACCAAACGGATGTCACAAATCTTCTAGTTTATTTAACCGAGCCCCACCATCAGCGAGTGTGTCTATCCTTAGGGATAGATACACGGTTTGCGGTGCGGTGCTCGTTTATATAAACTATTTGGGATGTGAGATCGGTTTGATTTCATATCTTAAAATCTTCATATTTAAAATTATTTTCAAAATCAAATACTACTTTTTCAAATTATTTATCTAAACTAAATTTAAAATTCGCCGACAACTTCTGTTAGGCGACCCCTTTTTAAAATATCACACAACCTAAAAATAGTGCCGACAACGTCTCACACCTAGTAAACACACAAATGCATCACACAAAGGATACCTGGCTAGGGTACAAACCAAAGAACAATAACTGGGACATTAAAAAGACTAATTAAGCACCCTAGTTCTATCATAACATCTACCTCATGGTTACCTAGTCACAGCTTCTAAGTGTGTGTAAGGTGTGGGTAAATACCAAGAGTATATTTTGATGTGGTCGCTATTGATGTGGTCGCCATCCTAGGGATCCAAGGCTTCAAAGAGGTACCATTAGATGCAAGTTTTATGTGAACAAAAGCTTTAAAATGGTGACCTTGTGTATGGTCTAGCGATGCAAATATTTTAAAAATAGATTTTGAAATATGTACATACGAGTAATAAAAATATAATTTTAAATTTTAAAATAGGTCCTATGAAGGAAAAAACCTAAATGATGCATATTAGGCCTCTTGAAACCTTATCATAACATATGCTTGCTATTCATGGTGTGATAGTTAGTATAGCCCACTGAGGCATCCTCGTGAGCAATATTGTCTAACGCATCACGACCAACAGCAGGTCACTCAGCTAGCGAGCCTGACTTTTCATGAGACAATGAGGAATGCACATGCGGATATAAAGTGATCTAGTTTGTTGTGACTACTCCATCGAGGTAGGAACAATTACGAGATAACAAATATTTGTCACAAGTATACAGTGGCATATACTAATGGTGAATACGCAGTACAAAGATGCAGATGTAAGACACAAAGCACAAGTGATGATGTACTTCATCACCTAGGAAATATGACACACAAGGGGATTACACCTTGCCCTAATAGTAACCAAACACACAGGAAAGTGGTAGAGACACATAATATGTAATGCGTCTTGCAAGAAAGCAACACATGCTCCATGCATAGACATTCTCATGACAGTGTAAGGTGCTATCATGGGTGATGAGTAATATGAATCATGCACCAAGTGTGTTCAGAGGTCGAGCATGACCGAAGAAAGGGAGATTCATGCACCCGAAGGGAAATTCATCAGACACTAAATGGTTTAAAATGCAATGAAGAATGACATGTGCCAAGCAACACAATGCAAAAAAAATTACGACCCCTCCTAAGTGGTTTCGTAGAAGAGTGAGGTAGCATAATTCTTATTAAGGTGAATTACACATTGGGTAGGCTTGATGTGCAAGCAATCCCCAAAGAAGACACATGAGTGTCTAAAGTGAGTGTACGAGAACACAGGCTCAAGTGCAAACCTCGAGCATACAAGATACTAACATGCAGGATGTTATGCAAGCAACATGTAAGATTGCATGAGTGTAAGTGCAATCACTAGTGATGTGGTAAACTATGAGATATGGGAATGTCAAGAAGCAGATGCACGGAGTATCATGCCTAAGTGGGGTACATATACTCACTTTGAGCATATGAAGGCATAGGCTCAAAGGTGCACATCAGGGTGGTAGTGCGAATGTGCCCATGCAGACATTGTGAAAACAAAGAGGCAATAATGTGACATCTAAATGAAATAGATCGATCGATCAATCAGGATGGGGAGGGGGGAAGGAAACAGCCAATCGATCAGGTCTACAAAAATGGTTGATCGAGCTATTTGGGTTAGTGTCGGCTGATTGGTCAAACCGACGGAAACGGTCAATTGAGCTGATCGTGCGGGTGGAGGCCAGTGTGTCGAACCAACGAATATGGTTAATAAATACTTTAAACTTCAATAAAAAATAGATATAAGGATAAAAGAAAATTGGTGAGAAGAAGGCTTCACACCAACCCTTTTTCCTTTCTTACTCTCTACTCTCTACTATAGAAAAGAAGAACTTTAAAACTTAACACACTCTCACGCCACAATAACAACACACACTTTCAACACCCACTTGCAAATTATGAGGCTACATTTTAATAATTTTACAAAAGGTGCCTTGGTGTCTCTTCAAATCATGTCCAGATTCAATGTATCCAACAAAAGATGCATCCCTTCATTCAAATTTGCTGCCCTAAGGAAGTTAAGGAAGTTACCACCAAAAGTTGCTTCAAATACCCCTTGAAAATGGTGCCAAAATTCAATTAAAATTGACTTTTAACTGTGGCGCTTAAGTGCCAGCATTTTGGCGCTTAGGCGCGAGAGGCCAAATTTCTCAAACTTCATAATTTTGCTCCAAATTTGGTCCTTTTTTTGCTCCTTTCATCATAATTAATTATTTTAATCATACTTGCAAGAAAAACACAATATATGTTCCATTAAAGTGCAATATCATAAAAAATAAGTATAAAAATGTGCATTAAAACACTATATTTTAGGTGTATCAATGGTCGATCAAGAAAATCAATCAAATCGATAGAATGATAGAGGCTCGAGCTGATGACGTCGATGGCTGATCACGACACATGCAAAATAGAGTATTTTAATGCTCGCATTGAACACAACATAAATGCGAACACATGCAAACAAATGAGATAAAATTAGATCTGACGATGAATCCTACTCATCCTAATGATCTCATAGAGATCCTAAGGTAGAATGGTAATGAAATTTATCTGTCGATCACTGTGCAGAGCACCGATAGATTGCCTCCATTATCCTGACATACCATAAAGTGTTCTTAAGAGGGAAACCTTCGTGGTCCATGAAACGATACAATTGTGAGAATTTTCATTCTCTAGACCTCAAACAGATTTTGTTCTTTCCATCTGAAGAACAAAATCATCGACACAAATGTGGGATTATCGAAATCACAAATTTGGGGTTTCGAGGAGCTAACGTTAGGTAGGAATCACTCTTGGATTTATAGATGGATTCAATAAAAACAGTCAATCTAACCTTTGGGGCATTTTCTAACACATAATCTAGCCCTAATTCCTTTATCACTAGACCTAGGAGGCTTGCAAGAAGAGAAATATAAGAAATTTCAGAGTTCTCAGCTCTGCGATGGTTAGCGAAGCATTCTCTAGGCTTATCCATGCTTTGAATTTTCTAGGAAGCTTCCTTCTTCCTTAGGAGAGATAACGTTCTCATATTTCTGCAATGCAGCTCCTCCAAGAAGCTCCCTTGCTCACTCAAGAAAAATGGTGGAGAAGGGAAAGGAATGTGTAGAAGAAATTTTGATGGAAGAAGATGAAGCTAGGGTTGAGGATGAGTAGGAAGAAGGAAGCTCCCTTATCATCTTACCAATAGCTCTCCCTTGTCCAGTGCTCTAGACCTCTCCAAAGCTAGCCAAAAAAACTCCCTCCTTGAAGAAGATGAGTCATCCCCATTTTCCTTCATTCTTCTTTTGCTAAAATTGGCATGCCTCTTTCCGTCCAAAGTTCCTTCAAATGTCCAAAAATGTCCACATAGCCACATTTTTCTCTTCCCCATGCATATATTCCCTTCAACCAAGGAGAGCTGCATCTTTTGTCTACGTAGGGGACTGTTTCAGGCTGGATTCGACAAAAATCTTGAGAAAATCAACTTAGGAAATAGGCTTATTTATTTAGTTTATGCAAGCCTATGCATTAAATGCTAATGTAATTTTACATAATGCTTGTGTAGATGCCATCCACATAGGAGAACTAATGTTTTCCAATTTTCATTAATTTCTTTTATTTTGACATACTTGTGCTACATTAGTGTATCAATAAAGAAAACTCTCCAAGCAGAACTATACAACACCAATCTTATTTTGATTTGTAAAGAAAAAGTACTTCAATGCATGTTAATGCATATATTTTGAGCAATGTAACAATATTTTTACACCTATATTGACTACCTTATGCAAGTTGTGTGGCTTAGGATTGAATACTTCAACCTATTTAGAACCGCTATGATTTTGTCAAACTCTATCAGCACCATAAAAGATAAATTGCATAGCCGGGATGAGGTGATTGCAACTATGCTAATTGCTATCATGTGCTAATAATGCACGAAACTATGTAAAAGAAGTTGGTGTTAATTAAATTTTATGACACAACTAAGTTCTCAGGTATGGGTCATATATCAGATAAGGGATAGATGTTGGAGCGGAGCAGAGCGGAGTGGAATCGTCTGTCCAATGGAGGGAGTTTCGTTAAGTGGGTTGGGGGTGCGGGGGCAACGCTCCCGCGATACGGTACATGGGTAATTTTGTAACTATATATTGTACACTATGATTATATATTATATTGTATTGTAACCCTAAAGGGGATGTACTTTTTTTCGTGAAATCAGAAAGCCGCCGCTCTTACTCCCGCGTGGACGTAGACAAATTGCCAAACCTCGTTAAATCTGTGTCTGATCTTGATTCTTGTTTTTTCTTCACCGTAATTTCTCGACATAAGTGAAGATGAATTGGGAATTTTCAAAATATTTAAATAAATAAAAACTTACTTTTCATATAAATTATTATATAAAATTATTATTAGATAAAATTTAGAAATAAAAACTATTTAAATCTACAAGAAATTGCCATGATTAGTCAAAAAGAGAGAAAAAAATGTGCAATTGGTAAAAAACTTGCAAATAAATGTGAGGATTATTAAATTTTAAAAAAAGAAGATAATGTGGAGTAGAACATAAATATCTCTCTCAAATTTTCACTCTTAAAATCAAAAGTGTAGAATTATCTCATAGTTGTTATACACAATCACCATATATTATTATAATTAATCATCTTCCATTCAATCAATTAAATCCTCAATGAAACTTTATTTACATTGAAATTATTTGATAATTGTACTACTTGACCATGATATTATCATAAAATTAATTTAATTTATCATCATAATACTTAATTGATTATTAACATGTTATTATTTTAAATAAACTTAGATAGCTAATCATATGGTATACTATAAATGCTATAGTATTATTCATTCAAATATCCTAATGAATATAAATTGATCTTAGCAATTCATTGTAAAATCGAGCACCTAATAAAGTACAATATGCGCCGTAATTAGTTAACTAATCAAGTTGTTCGATTTATTTGAACTAAGATCAGATATAATTGTATGATACAATTAGTTCTAGATCTTTAATTTTATATAATTTCTGATTTAGTTAATTGTATTTTATAATTATATGTGCATAAGCAACTTAGCATGCCAAACGATTTTAATTATAATTATATAAGATCCAAAAAAAAAAAAATAAATATTTTTGTACTATGAAGTTTGATCCTTCTGATAGTCGATCAAATTCAAGCTAATTGGAATGTCTTAATCTTGGTTTATAAAATGTATTAGGCTTAATTTATAAAATTATTCATAACATGACAGAAATCTTAATCAATAATAATAGATTATATCAAAGTATATTTGTGATAATCAATGTCATCAAAATCATGAATGAATGCTTAAGCTCTTGGTATTAATGCAAGTCTTCCTCCTCTTGAATTTATGCATTTATATACTAAAAAAATAAATTTACTATAAAATTTAGATATATCTTAGACATTATATGAGTTATTAAACAATGTGAAAAATAATATATAAGATAAAGTAAAAATAACTTGATTTAAATACTAATCCCTAAGCTATTTTCATAATGGTAGATTAGGCCAAATTATCTCTCAAGCTCCTTTAATTTTATGAAGGATTCAGACTTAGACATTTATGAGTGGATTTTAGACGTATGGGCAGTACTCATAGACCCAATCCCTTATTAAAATGAAGAAAAAATGTTTAGAATAAGAACATTATTGTGTTTTTAAAAGCTATATTATCATTATCTTTGATTGTGGATTGATTATATAGTTTGATATTAGATTCTATTTCACGATTATTTTTATTTTTATTTTTAATATTTATAATTTCATTCTAAATACACCAATTAATAATGTTTCATGAGAAGCTAAACATTGAAAAAATCATCTACTAAGATTTTCACAAGGTTCTTCATAATGTAAAAAAAAAAGATAGCCATCATGGACTTAATGTAATTGAGGCATGGGTTCAAATGACATACTTCTCAGAGCATACATTTGGTACGTGTGAGTGAATGCAATCTTTTCTTAATCTTCAAGGGGGATGATAAACTAATTGTAAAGTAAATATCCATCCACATAATAGAAAAAATGTTATGCAAGTTAATCTAACACTTGAACAATAAAAAGTAAGCAAGAGTAATTATACATCATAATCCTATTTATATTCCTAATGAAGGCATGCTCATACTCTAGTGGCTTTTTATATGGGGAAAAGATCATTGTATTTATTTTCCAACACTTTGATGCCTTATTTCCTTACTATAACTTACACAAGGATCACCCAAGAACTATTAAAAACGAAATAATTAATATCAACATCTAGCCACTTCAAAACCCTAACACTCACCATCTCCTTCTTGTTAGGATTTGACCTTTTCGATGTTAATTTATGGTTTGAAGTCCTCATACATAAATTTTTTCTACTAGAAAATGAATAAGCTAATGTCTTTAATGTTTATAATAAACACCTAAAATCATTCTTGTGCTTTATAGACACAGTTGATATTTTATGCTCTTACTCCTAACCTAGCATTGATAAATTTATAAATTAAACCAAGGATAATTCTCCAAGAAAGCATATCTCAAGTAATTATTATTTTAACTTCACTACAAAATTGGTGGCTTTTCAAGATAGGGGAAAGGCCTAAAACATTTTTTTTCTGACACATTCAAATAGCCTTTTTCACAAATATCGAGCCACTTCTTTTATTTTTATAGTGTATTGTATAAATTTTAAGATTATGCATAATTTAAGTAGCTATGGTCCCTTTTGAATAATTAAGCTTCATGAATTTCTGAATCATGTCTAAAAAATGTCTAATCTCAAACAACTATTAGTCTCAACTAAAGGCTCCTTCATTGCTTTAAACAAAATGAAGGTGGCTTACACTCCTCCACTCCTTCGATTTTTAAAATAAGTTATCTTTTTAGAATGCCAAGCAAGATCAATCTTTTTCTAAGAAAGGATGGTACAAAATGATAAAATAATATTTTATTCTCCTCCTCCATATCAAAAGCAATAAAGTCTATTAAGAATATGAATTTAAGGACATTATGAGAGTTTCTTCCATGATTCTAGTTGGATGCTTTATTATTGAGTCAACTAACTATAAGGTAAAGGTTCTTCACTTAACTTATTTAATTCTAAGCTCCTTTTAAATATACAATGGCATTAAATTCATTAAAGCCCCTAATTATATATTGCCTTGATAAAGTACATATTCCTGGTCAAGCATACAATAATTAAGTTCCTAGATTCCTTAGTCTTGTATTTTTTTAAATAAAATGTTGTTACATTCCTCAGTGAGTGTCATTATCTCATTCTCTTCTACTCAAATACCTTTATTGGATAGAAGTTTCATTAAATTGGTACAACCAAGCATGTGCTCTAGCATATCAACAAATGGGATATGTCCGAAATTTTGAAATTGTTATTTCAGCTTTCTAGCATAATGTGGAATATGATCTCCTCTCTCTCTCTCTCTCTCTCTCTCTCTCTCTCTATCTTAATTATTTTTTCTTAAACCAATCTATTAGGTATCTTGCATTTGCCCTAAGGATCAACTAACTACTTGATACTTCTTAAAGTTATAAATTTAACATGCTCCAAAGTGTTTATAGTATTGTTGCTTAATAGAGCTCCAACCTGTCTAATTTACATCTAATGTGATAACTAGCTAATTTGTACCTTATTATTCAAGATGATAGTTTTTGTCTCTAGATGGCAGTTTCTTTCCCCTAAAGCATAGCATTTGTCCTTATCATGAATTATGTAATAGTTATGATGAGCTATGTAGAAGCATCTCCTTAGTTATGGCAAAAAGATTAGAGGGCTAAAATTTAATGAGTGGCCAAATGCAGACAACTTCTAGAAGCCAACATGTTTGATGCAATGTATCTGATTTTTTAAAATGGGCTAATTCTTCCATCTTTGATTCTATGTATTTACATATATATTATTTTATTTTAGGTGGTTTTATAAAAAGTAGCTTTGCACTAAATGATAATATTTAAATGGATCATTTATCTATGAGATTTTGCTTTGGTGTTCCCCTCCAAAAAAATTAGAATGCTTTAAGTATGTCATATGTTATAAAAGAGTAACGTTTCTTTGCATGTGAAGTAGCTTTTCTTTGGAAAACACAATAGAACATTATATTAGTCTTTCAATAGGTTAAAACTAAGAGGGGGATAATAAAAGACAAAGATATATCCCCATGAAGAAGAATAGAAAGGGGATGAGAAATAGAATTGGAAACATAAAATTTCTGATAAAAAAAAACCACTCGTTGCAAGTTAGTTAGCAAGTTGATTTCCTTCTTTGAAGATGTTTACTTAAAATAGTTCAGCTTAACCTGGTATATTCTTAAGTTAGCCAACTCGATTATATTTGGCTTATCTCAATAAAAGAAAGTAAAATTAGTTTGATTTTAATCAGACTAAACCTGGGTCAATCTTATTAAGCTGTGGTCGGTTTAAACAAGTTTAAAAACAAATTGAGGGAAATCAACCTAATCAAAGTTAACTTGAATCATTTGGACTCTCGCTTTAGATCAGTTCAACCTAACATGAACTAATCTAAAATTAACATAAACTAAGGTGATTGAAGGTTAAGTAGGGTTTTGATTTCTTTTATGAGAATAAAAGCACACTTAGCCTCAGTCCAGGACAATTTGGGCTAAAATACCAAATCAATTTAAATGACATAAAATCCATCTTAAAAGACATTAAACTTAAACTTGAATCTTAAAATGCAATTTGATTTGAGAAGATATTTTAAAGGAGGTAACCCATGGTTGCTAACAAAATATTACCCGGTCACTCGTTACTAGTCAAACCACAAATGTTAATGACCTAGGATGATGGAACCATGAGATCTTGATCAGTTTATCTCAAACAAAAATAAATAAAATGACAATAATTAATCGGCTAATAAGTCTTAAGCAACCTAAAAGCTTCCAACCCCTAAAATCTAAAAAAAAAATTAAAGCTTAAATGAAACCCTAATGAACAAAGATCATGGAATGCAACTTGAACCCCAGATATCCAGGTCTATAAAGATCTCTTGAACTACACAATCTGTGGTTGCTGATAAGAATCTTTTGTTCATAGTAAGTTTAATTATCTCTTAGACTAAGTAGATCAGGGTACCCTAACAACCCCGAGATGACGGAGCCATGGACATCTTCACCGGGTTATCTAAAATTTAAAAATTAAACAAACTAAAAAAAATAACATAATTTTCTAATAACTTTATTTTGCAGGACTACTGAAGAGAAGAAGTGGATCATCATCTTACATTTGCTTTACAAGTTATTAGGGCATGGTAACATAGTTTTACAGGGATGGACATTCAAAATCAGGAAAGAAGGATGAACTTCAACTAAACAAAAACCTATAGGATAGTTTAGAATCTTTAAGATTCTACTAGTTTTAGGATGAGACATTAATCTTTAACATTAACACTTAAATTTTCTGAGAACATTTTATACTTAATCGGGGGTATTCTTAAGTAGTATTGACTATATAAGATATAATTAACTATAGGGGCTTGCTCTTATACATAGATAAAAATTCCAGAATGGATATATCAATTTGAAATCTCTGGTTATAAGCTTTCATACGGAATCCTTCGAAATTATGTCTTTAAAGCATACCTAACATAAGTTTTAAAGATGCAAATATCTAACCTTCATGAAGGCTTTCCCCCAGGCACATATTTTATTTATTCACGTTATTATCTACCATAATCGTTTGATTTTTCATGATATAAAATAAAGAATTAGTTTGGTAAGAGGCAACATAAGATGTAATAAACTGGCGATGCCACAACAATGACAAATGACATCAAATCCAATTGACGTGAATGAAGACTGACGAAAGCGAAGACAAAAGCGGTCAACATAGGGGTTCCATTTTATCATGGATCAGTGATGTGGAGCTGAGTCAATTAGGAGCAACCAGTGAAGGTGATCTAAATGTATGAAGCCTCTAATTAATGTATGTCATATGGACATGAGGTGAGGCAAGTTTACTTAATGGGTCATGGATCTAGACTAGCACATGTATCAATTCTTCTTGGAGCTGTTGGGTTGGTTATGGGAATCAGTTAAGGAGTTTCTGACCATGTGCCAATGAGGAGCAAGGCATGTGATGAGGAGGTTATGGCAAGATGGCTCGCTTTGGTGAATGTTCTAGAAATGGCTCATGTAGGCTCACATGGGGCTTATATTGAGCTCAACAAAACGAGATGAAGTGGCTAAAATGACTTAGATAAGTTCAGCAAGGAAATCAACTAGATAAAGAGCCCAATTTAGTTTGAAATAGGTGGCTTATGATAAGATTAAATGTTGCTCAAAAGTTGTTTTAAAAGAGATTTATATTTGGTTTCAATTTGAGGGATTTGACATGATGATTCAAAGGAATGTTTGGGTGAGCTTTGGGTTTGGAAAACAAAAACCAATAGAAGGCTTGAAAGTATGGGTAAATGTTTGAAAATATCCATCATGTGAGGGGGCATGTGTGTGACTGCAAATTTTGAGATTGTATTATTTTTTATTTTATTTTTATTAATAAAGTTGATTATCAGAAATGTTACAAAAATCATCTCCTTAAATTTTATTTTATTATATATTTTTCTTATATATTATCATTTTTATATCATTTGTCTTTTGTGGATTTTTTATAATTAAAAAAAATTAAAAATTGCATTTATGGATTTTTTTTGAAAAAGAAATTCTTTATGTTAGTTTTGATTTAATGATTCAATGAATTTTTAACAAACAATTTTCCTTTTTTTTCCTTAAAGAAATGATTTTTTTAATAGTTTTAATTAGTAAATAGATAGCTATTTTTCTTATCTTAAAGAGTGATCAAAATCAAAATGATCTTCCTAAAAGTTAAGAAAAAGTTATCTAAATGTGAGTGAGAGTGAGCGAAGGTGAATGAATGTTACTAAAGGTGAGTGAAATCCCTCAATGAAAGAACAACCACAAGAACTAAATCTTTAAACTCAGAAGGTATTCCTAAGGATTTTCAAACCTATAAGAACTCCACTTTAGCGTCAATTTTTTTATCTCAATCAACCCAACCAAATGTTGAAGATATAAAACCAAGCATACGAGACAACAAGGAGTCAAGCAATGGTTCAATTTCTAATTGGAGTAGGTTCCAACACTAGTCCTCTAAGCAAAGCAATTAGGAAATCCTAAGGCTAGATCTTAAGTTCTAGAGAGAGAAAGAGACAAACCTCATAAAAATGAAGTCAACATCAGGTTAGTATAAAAGTTATCAACAAAGTAGTGAACCAAGCCCGGTGGGAGGAGAGCTAAGAAAGAACTTGCAAAAAATACATTAGTTGAAATCATAACAATCCCTCCCTATTGAACAAGGCTCTCTACAAGAAAAATGCCCCTTATATACTAGTGCACACGTCTCACACCCAGTAAACACACAAATGCATCACACAAAGGATACCTGGCTAGGGCACAAACCAAAGAACAATAGCTGGGACATTAAAAAGACTAATTAAGCACCCTAGTTCTATAATAACATCTACCTCATGGTTACCTAGTCACAGCTTCTAAGTGTGTGTAAGGTGTGGGTAAATACCAAGAGTATGTTTTGATGTGGTCGCTATTGATGTGGTCGCCATCCTAGGGATCCAAGGGTTCAAAGAGGTGCCATTAGATGCATGTTTTATGTGAACAAAAGCTTTAAAATGGTGACCTTGTGTATGGTCTAGCGATGCAAATATTTTAAAAATAGATTTTGAAATATGTACATACGAGTAAAAAAATATAATTTTAAATTTTAAAATAGGTCCTATGAAGGAAAAAACCTAAATGATGCATATTAGGCCTCTTGAAACCTTATCATAACATATGCTTGCTATTCATGGTGTGATAGTTAGTATAGCCCACTGAGGCATCCTCGTGAGCAATATTGTCTAACGCATCACGACCAACAGCAGGTCACTCAGCTAGCGAGCATGAATTTTCATGAGACAATGAGGAATGCACATGCGGATATAAAGTGATCTAGTTTGTTGTGACTACTCCATCGAGGTAGGAGCAATCACAAGATAACAAATATTTGTCACAAGTATACAGTGGCATATACTAATGGTGAATACGCCAATAGTACAAAGATGCAGATGTAAGACACAAAGCACAAGTGATGATGTACTTCATCACCTAGGAAATATGACACCACAAGGGGATTACACCTTGCCCTAATAGTAACCAAACACACAGGAAAGTGGTAGACACACATAATATGTAATGCGTCTTGCAAGAAAGCAACACATGCTCCATGCATAGACGTTCTCATGACAGTGTAAGGTGCTATCATGGGTGATGAGTAATATGAATCATGCACCAAGTGTGTTCAGAGGTCGAGCATGACCGAAGAAAGTGAGATTCATGCACACGAGGGAAATTCATCAGACACTAAATGGTTTAAAATGTAATGAAGAATGACATGTGCCAAGCAACACAATGCAAAAAAAATTACGACCCCTCCTAAGTGGTTTCGTAGAAGAGTGAGGTAGCATAATTCTTATTAAGGTGAATTACACATCGGGTAGGCTTGATGTGCAATAAATCTCCAAAGAAGACACATGAGTGTCTAAAGTGAGTGTATGACAACACAGGCTCAAGGGCAAACCTTGAGCATACAAGATACCAACATGCAGGATGTTGTGCAAGCAACATGTAAGATTGCATGAGGGTAAGTGCAATCACTAGTGATGTGGTAAACTATGAGATATGGGAATTTCAAGAAGCAGATGCACGGAGTATCATGCCTAAGTGGGGTACATATACTCACTTTGAGCATATGAAGGCATATGCTCAAAGGTGCACATCAGGGTGGTAGTGCGAATGTGCCCATGCAGACATTGTGAAAACAAAGAGGCAATAATGTGACATCTAAATGAAATAGATCGATGGATCAATCGGGAGGGGGAGGGGGAAGGAAACAGCCAATCGATCAGGTCTACAAAAATGGTTGATCGAGCTATTTGGGTTAGTGTCGGCTGATTGGTCAAACCGACGGAAACGGTCAATTGAGCTGATCGGGCGGGTGGAGGCCAGTCTGTCGAACCAACGAATATGGTTAATAAATACTTTAAACTTCAATAAAAAATAGATATAAGGATAAAAGAAAATTGGTGAGAAGAAGGCTTCACACCAACCCTTTTTCCTTTCTTACTCTCTACTCTCTACTATAGAAAAGAAGAACTTTAAAACTTAACACACTCTAATAACACACTCTCACGCCACAATAACAACACACACTTTCAACACCCACTTGCAAATTATGAGGCTACATTTTAATAATTTTCCAAAAGGTGCCTTGGTGTCTCTTCAAATCATGTCCAGATTCAATGTATCCAACAAAAGATGCATCCCTTCATTCAAATTTGCTGCCCTAAGGAAGTTAAGGAAGTTACCACCAAAAGTTGCTTCAAATACCCCTTGAAAATGGTGCCAAAATTCAATTAAAATTGACTTTTAACTGTGGCGCTTAAGTGCCGAGCATTTTGGCGCTTAGGCGCGAGAGGCCAAATTTCTCAAACTTCATAATTTTGCTCCAAAATTGGTCCTTTTTTTGCTCCTTTTATCATAATTAATTATTTTCATCATACTTGCAAGAAAAACACAATATATGTTCCATTAAAGTGCAATATCATCAAAAATAAGTATAAAAATGTGCATAAAAACACTATATTTTAGGTGTATCAATGGTCGATCAAGAAAATCAATCAAATCGATAGACTGATAGATGCTCGAGCTGATGACGTCGATGGCTGATCACGACACATGCAAAATAGAGTATTTTAATGCTCGCATTGAACACAACATAAATGCGAACACATGCAAACAAATGAGATAAAATTAGAGCTGACGATGAATCATACTCATCCTAATGATCTCATAGAGATCCTAAGGTAGAATGGTAATGAAATTTATCTGTCGATCATTGTGCAGAGCACCGATAGATTGCCTCCATTATCCTGACATACCATAAAGTGTTCTCAAGAGGGAAACCTTCGTGGTCCATGAAACGATACAATTGTGAGAATTTTCATTCTCTAGACCTCAAACAGATTTTGTTCTTTCCATCCAAAGAACAAAATCATCGACACAAATGTGGGATTGTCGAAATCACAAATTTGGGGTTTCGAGGAGCTAACGTTAGGTAGGAATCACTCTTGGATTTATAGATGGATTCAATAAAAACAGTCAATCTAACCTTTGGGGCATTTTGTAACACATAATCTAGCTCTAATTCCTTTATCACTAGACCTAGGAGGCTTGCAAGAAGAGAAATATAAGAGATTTCAGAGTTCTCAGCTCTGCGATGGTTAGCGAAGCATTCTTTAGGCTTATCAGTGCTTTGAATTTTCTAGGAAGCTTCCTTCTTCCTTATGAGAGATAACATTCTCATATTTCTGCAATGCAGCTCCTCCAAGAAGCTCCCTTGCTCACTCAAGAAAAATGGTGGAGAAGGGAAAGGAATGTGTAGAAGAAATTTTGATGGAAGAAGATGAAGCTAGGGTTGAGGATGAGTAGGAAGAAGGAAGCTCCCTTATCATCTTACCAATAGCTCTCCCTTGTCCAGTGCTCTAGACCTCTCCAAAGCTAGCAAAAAAAACTCCCTCCTTGAAGAAGATGCGTCATCCACGTTTTCCTTCATTCTTCTTTTGCTAAAATTGGCATGCCTCTTTCCGTCCAAAGTTCCTTCAAATGTCCAAAAATGTCCACATAGCCACATTTTTCTCTTCCCCATGCATATATTCCCTTCAACCAAGGAGAGCTGCATCTTTTGTCTACGTAGGGGACTGTTTCAGGCTGGATTCGACAAAAATCTTGAGAAAATCAACTTAGGAAATAGGTTGGGTGTTGCGTTATGGCCCCTCCCTGTTGGGCCTAGTGCCTAGCGCCATGGTTGGGCATCAGATTTCTTTCTTCTCAGTTTTATGGCTGTGGGGAGCCTTTTCAATTGCCTAAGTGCCTGAGTATAGGGCCTAGGAACGAGCTAAATTTCCAACTCCTTGATTTCGTGGCTCATGGAGCTGTTCCTGGTACCTAGGTGCTCGAGGCTACCACTGGGGCTTCGGAGCCTAGCTCCTAGGCGCATAGTCCTGGTGTTTAGGCGCATAAAGCTGGGCAACAACTTTTCATGCTCTCAGTTTTGGGGCTTATGGGATTTTTATGGATGCCCAGGCATCCAGGCTAGTGTCAGGGTACCAGGGCTTGGCATTGAGGTGCTCGGGGCTAAGTGCCAACTTTCTAGAATCTCGATTTTGGGGCCTTATCGGCCAATTTTTCCTCATAAAGGGAGTTTAGATTTAATATATACATTTAATTTTGATTTTGAATATATTGTTTTAATTTTAAAAGAAATGAGACCAAATGAATCCCACATATCTAATAGTTTAAGTAATCAAGCACGACACCACGACTAGTGCACCACCTCGAAGGATAGACATACTACTTGACGGTGGGCTCAATTATATAAACTAAATGACTTATGGCATCCATTTAGTCTGCGAACCTTTTATATGGCCAACAATTCCCCTACCTAATACAAAAATTAGACAGGGTTTATTTTATCCTGGTTCTTTAAGTCCCTATAGAGGCAAGCCCCTATAGTTAAATACATCCTAAATGACCAAAGTCACTAAAGAATACTTTAAGATCGGTGGTTCTATCTTCAAAAAATTCAAAGTTGAGTTTTCAAGGTAGTTTGTAGGGAATATCAAATGGGGGTGGCTCAATTAAGAATAGTTATTTAGGAGTCCAAAGGAATGAAAGGTAGGGGATGTCACGGACCCGAGGAAAACGTCAGTGTCCCCAAACTATCCTACTGTGTGACTTTATGTTTTAGAAGTGATATTTATTTTGATATTTCAATCCTGCCAATTTTTATTATTTAGGGCTTACACTTGCATGACACGGTCATACAAATAGTCTATGAATAATAAGAGGGTTTATGTCATATCGAACGACATATTTATTTTGATATTTCAATCCTGCAAATTTTATTATTTAGGGCTTACACTTACATGACACAATCATACAAATAGTCTATGAATAATTGGAGGATTTATCTCGTATCGAACAACAATCTTAAAATTCTGAAAAGGAGTTAGGGCTTAGATTGCACAACATGATTGTGCAAAGGCCTAAAGATAATGTGAGGATTTACATTGTGCTAGAAGAACAACCTCGAAGTCCTATGGCTTGTGTTAATTAAGCTAAGGAATATTTAGTTGATGTAGAACTTGTTGTAGTCTTGATTTGTCACCATAAGTTTGTTGCTTGCTCCGAACTCCATGTTGTAGTAGTAGAGGGTATGGAAGAACCACCACAAGACCTAAATCTCTGAAGTCAGAAGGTATTCCTAAGTCCTTTCAAACCTATAAGAACTCCACTTGAGTGCCAATTTTTTGATCTTAATCAACTCAACCAAATGTTGAAGATATAAAACCAAGCATACGAGACAACAAGGAGTCAAGCAATGGTTCAATTTCTACTTGTAGTAGTTCCCAACACTAGTCCTCTAAGCAAAGCAATTAGGAAATCCTAAGTTTAGATCATAAGTTATAGTGAGAGAAAGAGACAAACCTCATAAAAATTAAGTCAACATCAGGTTAGTATAAAAGTTATTTACAACATAGTGAACCAAGCCCGATGGGAGGAGAGCTAAGAAAGAACCTGCAAAAAATACTTTAGTTGAAATCATAACAATCCCTCCCTATTGAACATGACTCTCTGCAAGAAAAACGCCCCTTATATGCTAGTGCACATGTCTCACTCCCAGTAAACACACAAATGCATCACACAAAGGATACCTGGCGAGGGCACAAACCAAAGAACAATAGTTGGGACATTAAAAAGATTAATTAAGCACCCTAGTTCTACCATAACATCTACCTCATGGTTACCTAATCACAGCTTCTAAGTGTGTGTAAGGTGTGGGTAAATACCAAGCATATGTTTTGATGTGGTCACCGACATCGGCCCCATCCTAGGGATCCAAGGCTTCAAAGAGGTGCCATTAGATGCAAGTTTTATATGAACAAAAGCTTTAAAATGGTGACCTTATGTATGGTCTAACGATGCAAATATTTTCAAAACAGATTTTGAAATATGATACATACAAGTAATAAAAATATAATTTTATATTTTAAAATAGGTACTATGAAGGAAAAAGCCTAAATGACACATATTAGGCCTCTTGAAACCTTAGCATAACATACGCTTGCTATTCATGGTGTGATAGTTGGTATAGCCCACTGAGGCATCCTCGTGAGCAATATTTGCTAACGCATCACGACCAGCAACAGGTCACTCAGCTTGCGAGCATGACTTTTCATGAGAAAATGAGGAATGTGCATGCGAATACAAAGTGATCTAGAGTGTTGTGACTACTCTATCGAGGCAGGAGCAATTATGAGATAACAAATATTTGTCACAAGTATACAGTGGCATATATTAATGGTGAATACGCCAATAGTACAAAGATGCAGATGCAAGACACAAAGCACAAGTGATGATGTGCTTCATCACCTAGGAAATAGGACACCACAGGGGGATTACTCCTTGCCTTAATAGTAACCAAACACACAGGAAAGTGGTAGACACACATAGTATGTAATGCGTCTTGCAAGAAAGCAACACATGCTCCATGCATAGACGTTCTCATGACAATGTAGGGTGCTATCATGGGTGACGAATAATATGAATCATGCACCAAGTGTGTTCAGAGGTCGAGAGCATGACCGAATCAAGTGAGAGTCATGCACCCGAAGGGAAATGCATCAAACACTAAGATGGTTCAAAGGCTATGAAGAATGACATGTGTCAAGCAACACAATACAAAAAAACTACGACCGCTCCTAAGTGGTTTCATAGAAGAGTGAGGTAGCATAATTCTTCTTAAGGTGAATTACACATGGGTTAAGCTTGATGTACAAGCAATCCCTAAAGAAGACACATGAGTTTCTAAAGTGAGTGTGCGAGAACACAGACTCAAGTGCAAACCTCGAGCATAGAAGATACTAACATGCAGGATGCTATGCAGGCAACATGTAAGATTGTGTGAGTGTAATTGTAATCACTAGTGATGTGGTACATTATGAGATATGGGAATGTCAAGAAGCAGATGCACGAAGTATCATGCCTAAGTGGGGCACATATACCCACTATGAGCATATGAAGGCATATGCTCAAAGGTGCACATCAGGGTGGTAGTGCGAATGTGCTCATGCAGACATTGTGAAAACAAACAGGCAATAATGTGACATCCAAATGAAATGGATTGATCCATAAATCAAGAGGGGGAGGGGGGAAAGAAGCGGCCGATCGATCAAGTCTACAAAAATGGTTGATCGAGTTGTTCGGGCTAGTGTCGGCTGATTGGTCAAACCGACCGAAATGGTCGATTGAGCTGATCGGGCCGGTGGAGGCCAATCTGTCGAACCAACGAATATGGTCGACCAAAAAATCATCAAATCGATAGAATGATAGATGCTAGAGCTGATGACAAAGATGGCTGATCACGACACATGCAAAATAGAGTATTTTGATGCTCGCAATGCACACAACATAAATGTGAACACATGCAAACAAATGAGACCCAATTAGATCTGACGATGAATCATACTCATCCTAACGATCTCACAGAGATCCTAGGGTAGGATGGTAATGAAATTGATCTGTCGATCACTGCGAGGAGCGCTGATAGATTGCCTCCATTTTCCTAATACACCACAAAGTGTTCTTAAGAGAGGAAACCTTCGTGGTCATGGAACGATAAAATTGTGATAATTTTCATTCTCTAGACCTCAAATAGATTTTGTTCTTCCATCCAAAGAACAAAATCATCAACACAAATGTGTGTTTGTCGGAATCCCAAATTTGGGGTTTTAGGAGCTAAGGTTAGGGAGGATTCACTCTTGGATTTATAGATGGATTCAATAAAAACAGGCAATCTAACCTTTAAGGCTTTCTTTAACACATAACCTAGCCCTAATTCCTTTATCACTAGACCTAGGAGGCTTACAAGAGGTGAAATATAAGAGATTTCAAAGTTCTCAACTCTGTGATGGTTGGAGAAGCGTTTTCTAGGTTTGTTCGTGCTCTGAATTTTCTAGGACGAAGCTTCCTTCTTCCTTAGGAGAGATAAAGTTCTCCTATTTATGTAATGCAACTCCTCCAAGAAGCTCCACCACGCACTCAAGAAAAATGGTGGAGAAGGGAAAGGAAAGTGCAAAGGAAATTTTGATGGAAGAAGATGAAGAAGATGAAGCTAGGGTTGAGGATGAGTAGGAAGAAGGAAGCTCCCTTATCACCTTACCAATAGCTCTCCCTTGTCAAGTGCTCTACACCTCTCCAAAGCTAGCCAAAAGAACTCCCTCCTTGAAGAAGATAATTTGAATGACTAATATGATTTACATTAGATCATATTATATGATCAATCAATGAATAACATTTGTTTTGTTTATTAACATTAGGGTTCAAACAATAAGAAAATACCTTTAATATGAATAAATTTATAAAAAACCTTGGTGAAATTTTTTAGAAGACACTCACTAGAAACCACTAAGAAATACTTGATAAAGATTTTCATAAGAGAGAAAAAAGTGAATATATCAAGGTCATTTCCCCCTTTTAACATCTCCTAATCCTTATATTTATAAAGATAGTTTTTTAGAGCCTCTATGCACTTTCTTCAAAGAGATTTTTGCATCTAAAAATTCATCAAATTGCTTATTTTTCCTATCTATGCATCTAGGATTTCTTTGCTTCTCACTTGGAGTAGAAGCTATCATCAAATTTCTTTATTACCAGTGAAAGACATTTGATTCTTGGCCTTATGACAGTAGAAGATGAGAGTTATGAAAAATCTATAGTGGAAAAATTGGTGATTATACATAAATCAATAGTGATTGAATCATTATAAATTTATTTGCCAATTATTTACCTCTCACACTTTTATTTTATTAGTCCTTTCACTTAATGTTAATTTCTACATTAGTATTTAAAACCATGGTGAACTATAATCGCCTATGCTTTCAAATTTAAAGAAATTTTTTGAATATTATATAAATTTTTTTAAAGAAAAATAAAAATTATTAAAAAAAATTTTTTCATATAAGAAAGTTGCCTTCAATATTTTTTGACATTAAAAAACTGAGAAAAAGTATTTACTTTTAAACTAACTATTTTTAAAAGTCACACTAATAAAACTTTCTAACACTTTGAATGTTTCATAACGTTTGTAGGTTTTAATAATATTTAGCTACATTTTTTTAGATTTAGTTGTTGTTGGCTTACACATGCCCAAGAGAGGGTTGAATTGAGCTCTTTGAGTTGTTTAATAGTTTTTAATTTTATGTATTTCATAAATGCTTATTGAATGATAATTAATTTAAAATACATAATGAAAATATATTAATGATTAAATTGTAATAATAATTGAAGAGTCCACTAAAAAATAAAATTAAAATTAAAATTTATGTGAATCATTAGCTATAGAAATATGTAATACCTTTTATGTAGTAAGTCATAATCTACATCCACTTTTAGGCGTCTATAATATGTAGGATTTTCTGCATAACACACTTTAAAATAAATCATTTCTCCATTGCTAGGTGGAGAACTCCTTACATTCCTCTTCACCTTGAGATAATCTTGTCACCGCCGGACTTGTCACTTTCGTCGCCGTCAATTCTCCATGATTATCGATTGTTGTTATTGTAGAGGAGTCACAGCTCTGTTTATCCATTACATTGCCCTAGTATCCAAATAACTTATTCTCTTAGATCATTTGAATGATCTTAAGATATCAAGAAACTTGGAGGAGGAAGAGAAAGGGCAAATGAGAATGGAAAACAAATAAATGAAAAACGTGGGGAGGATTCATTGTGATAAACATTGTAAAGAGAATTCTGGATTGTTTAACTTTTGAGATAGTCGTACAAGGAAATCCACATGAATATCCCATAACCAGAGATTAAGGTGTGATACCTATTCTATGTTCTTCATTCTACTTTAGGAGCAAACTCCTATAGTTAATTACATCTTAAGCGCCACTTAAGAAAACTCCTGATTAAGTTAGCATTTGTTCTAAAAAAAAATTAAGTGTCAAGATCAATGTTTAGTCCTAAGGGTAATATGTCTCTAAGTGTTATATACTATCCTAAAGGTTTGGTTTTTTTTTCGTTTTATCATTATTGTCATTTTGTTTTATTTTATTTTTCACTGTTCCAACTTCAGAATGTCGTCCTTACAAATAGAGTTAGCACATCCTAATAATATGTAGAGTAAACATAAAACGAAACTTGTCTTATGTCTTCAGCAATCCTACAAAACAAACATAGAATTATATCTTAACTTTTGTTGTTTTAGTTGGTTGAATATTTTAATTATAGACAACTGATACACATAAATTATATAGTTTTTTTTATGCACATTTTTATACCTATTTTTGATGATATTGCACTTTAATGGAATGTATTTTGTGTTTTTCTTGCAAGTATGATGAAAATGAGTGATTATGATGAAAGGAGCAAAATTGGATCGAATTTGGAGCAAAAAAAAATAAAAAATGAAAATTTGGGCACTGGCGGCTAAGCGCCGCTAGGCCTACTCTTAGTCGCCACAGTTAAAAATCGACTTTAATTTGAATTTGGCGTCATTTTCAAATGGGATGGGATGCAACTCTTGGTGATAAATTTCATAACTTCCTTTAGGCAGCAATTTTGAATGAAAGGGTGCATTCTTTTGTGGATACATTGAATCTGGACACATTTTGAAGAGACACCAAGGCACCTTTTGGTTTAATATTTAAAGAGAGTCTTAGGAAAAATTAAGAGCTCTTCCTTTGCATTTTGAAGAGAGTTTTCATTAGGAGTAGAGAGTAGAGAGGAGCTCTTCCTTTGCATTTTGAAGGGTTCTTCCATTGCATTTTTACAGAGTTTTTAATTTAGTTTTAATTAGGAGTAGGAGTAGAGAGTAGAAAAGAGAAAATGGTAGGATTGAAGCTTTCTTCTTTCCACTACTTTTCTTTCCTTTAGTTTAGTTAGTTTTTATTGAAGTATGAAGTCTGTATTCTGAGTCATCGGAGTTGGGAGACTTGCTCTGAGGGGTAGTTTAGTAAAGAGTCAAAGTTTCAGAGGAACTTCCTGAGTCTTGTGAAGAGGATTTTTCAGATAAGTGTTTACTTTTATTCTTACACTTAATTTTTAATTAATACTTATTTTTGTTTGATATTTTTCTTATGGTTTTAAATTTCAAATCATTGTGTTTTTGTATTTTCTCAATGCATTTTAAGTAGTTTACTTTATTTTTTCTTTCTTAAATGAAGAAGTAAGTAATTCATGAAAAATTGTTGTGGAATGTATATGTGTTTAAAGTTGGAAGAAGTTATAAAAATTGATTCTATAAACTTTGTTTACTTCTTAATTTGGCCTGTTAAGATATAAAATTTGTGGTGATATTATATAAGATCCAATGCGGTATTGTCTCATAAAAGTTAGAAAGAATCACATGCAATTATATGGGTGAAAATTGTAGTTCATATAATTGAATGTAATATATTAGAAGATGTTTTAAAAAGGGGAGTAAAATTAGAGGATTTTTAGTGTGGCAGGCTAAAAGCACCTAATTTGGTTTGAAGTTTTAAATTTTGTTATGAGAAGTTAGCC
The DNA here is from genome assembly GCA_022702705.1 of Papilionanthe hookeriana x Papilionanthe teres. NCBI lineage: Eukaryota > Viridiplantae > Streptophyta > Magnoliopsida > Asparagales > Orchidaceae > Papilionanthe > Papilionanthe hookeriana x Papilionanthe teres. The sequence continues at coordinate 63,240,300 of CM040424.1, forward strand.
CCCAGGTGGAGGGAATCGAGGGAACTATAGAGTGAGAGCTGGTATCTTCCCTGCCTAACCATGTTCAAAATGATAAAATTTCAAATTAACCAATGTTCTTTATAAAATCAGGTAAAGGTAATGAATACATTTGCTTATATTTTTCACAAAAAATTTAAATACTTACACAACAATACTTTCATAATTATTACTACTTTATAAAAGAAAGAAAAAGATATTCTAGTTAATAGTGTTTTTAATACCAATTTTAGTTAATAGTGTTTTTTTTATATACCATGTTTATAGTTATTATCATTTTAATTTCTTGTTTAATTTTTATAAGAAAATTTAAAGAGTGAAATCAACTATCAAACTTTTCAAAATCAAAACATACTTTGAAAAGCCAAAAAAGTAAAAAGATAATTTTCTTATTTCTTTAAAGATTTATCACTTTCCCTGTGGGTTCGATATCTCGGGGCTTAATCAGAAATTCCTATATTACTTGATAAACGATGTGTATACTTGCGTAGTATCCCATATTATAAAATCATAATTTTCATATCAAAATCATCAACACATATATTAAACAGCCGACCAAGTTTTTGGCGCACACATATATATCCGGCGGAGTCAAGTTAATTGGCACCGTTGCCGGGGAGAGAAATTAATTAAAATTATATTTTAAAGAAAATTAAGAAATTTTAAATTTTTACTTTTCTTTGTTTTTGTTAGTGTGTTGTGTTTTGTTTTGTTTTATTATTGTATACGTAGTTCAGGTTCTGAAGGCCTTGTGCTTTAGGATTCTGAATTAGAAAGAACTATCAGAAAAATCAAAAAAATTAAAAATACAGAAAAAGATAAAAATATTCAAGAAATGGAAAATTATCAAGATCAAAATGTTGGCATCCATCAAGAATTAAGACCTTTAAGAGATTATGTTAACCCTACAGTGGATGAACTTCATTGTAGTATTCAAAACCCTGATGTAGCTGCTAATTATTTTGAGCTTAAACCTATTATTATCCAAATGGTGTCTAATAATCATATGGGAGAGCAACAACTGAAGATCCTAATTTTCATCTTGCTAATTTTTTAGAGTTGTGTGCTACTTTTAAATATGATGGTGTTTCGGATGATGCTATTAGACTTAGACTTTTTCCTTCTCACTAAGGGATAATGCTAAAATATGCTTCCATTTGTTAGCACCTGGATCAATTAGAACTTGGGGTGAACTGTCACAAAAATTCCTTGTTAAATATTTTCCACCATCTAAGACTGCTAAGTTGAGAAATGATATTACATCTTTTTGTCAGTTTGAAGGGGAATCAATATATGAAGCATGGGAAAGATTTAAAGATCTCCTTAGGAAATGTCCACATCATTCAATACCAGATTGGTTAATAATTCAAACTTTTTATAATGGATTAGTTGGATCTCTTAAATCGATCATCAATGCTGCTGCTGGTGGATCATTAATGTCTAAACCATTTTCTGATGCTTATGCTTTAATTGAATAAATGGCTACTAATAATTTTCAATGGCCTTCTGAAAGGTTAAATCCTAAAAAGGTAGGCAGTGTTTTTGAAAATGATGCTTTTACAATGTTAGCAAATCAAGTTGCTGCTGTTTCAAGGAAGATAGACCAATTTGGGATGAATTTTTCTCAGCCACATTCCATGATTGAAGAAAATTCATTAGGCCAAATGGTTGATTCTTATTCTTCACCAGAAACTTTGAATGCTATAAGTAAGCCTAACAACCCATATTCCAATTATTATAACCCAGGTTGGAAGAATCATCCAAATTTTAACTGGAATACCAATAATCAGGGTGGTGTTAATCAATAATGGGGGAACCAACAAGTGAACCAATTGGGGAATTGGAACAACCAAGGAAATAATAATAATAATAATAGATTAACTTATCCTTTAGGTTATAACAATGCTTTACAATTAAAGGAGAAGAAGTTGTCTATTGAAGAAGTGGTGTCAAATATGGGAAATCAATTACAAATTCAAGGAGCAACCATCAGAAATATTGAAAATCAATTGGGACAAGTTGCAAATGCCTTAAGTAATAGATCCCAAGGAATGATTCCAAGTAATACTGAAGTAAATCCAAGAGAAAAGAATAAAGAACAAGTAAAAACAATTCAACCGAGAAGTGGAAGAGAATTGGAAGATAGAGTTCAAAAAGAAACTGAAGTAGAGAAAGAAGAGATTGAAGAACCAAAAGAGGACGCTCCGAAAGGTTTGGAAAGAACTGTTTCTCCACCTAAGGTTGATTTAGAAAAACCACCACCTCCATTTCCTCAGAGACTTCGTCAACAAAAGTTGGATAAGCAATTTTTAAAATTCTTGGAGATATTTAAGAAGCTTACTATTAATATTCCATTTGCTGAAGCCTTAGAACAAATGTCAAGCTATGCAAAATTTATAAAGGATATTCTTGACAAGAAAAGGAAGTTTGAAGATAATGAGACTGTTGCACTTAGTGAGCGATACAGGTCGATAATTCGAAAAAGCTTCCGAAAAGCTTAAAGATTCGGTAGTTTCACAATTCCATGTGCGATCGGAGACGATTCTATGGAAAAGCTTTATGTGATTTGGGTGCAAGCATTAACCTTATGCCTCTATCAAAATTCAAAAGACTGGGACTAGGAGAAATAACCCCAACTACAGTAACTCTGCAATTAGCAGATCGTTCGATCACATATCCTAAAGGAGTTATAGAAGATGTTTTGGTTAAAGTGAATCAATTTATTTTTCCTGTTGATTTCATTGTGTTAGATATGGAGGAAGATAAAGAGATACCTATAATTTTGGGAAGACCTTTCCTAGCTATAGGCCGAGCCATGATAGATGTGCAAAAAGGGGAATTAACGATGAGGGTTAATGATCAGACTGTTACATTTAATATTTCAAAATCAATGAAATATCCTGCTAAAGGTAAAGAAGATGATTTTTATAGGATGGATGTTATCAAATATTTGAGTGAATGTCATTTCAAGTCAACTTATGAAGAGAAATCTGAAAGAGAAGAATTGGAACATAAGCAAGAGAAGGAATTACTTGATTCTGAAGATTTTCAAGGGGAAGATTTAAAGTATGTTCGTGAAAGTTTTGAATTGTTAGATTTGACTGAAAAAGATGAATCTTATGGTCTATCAATTGAAAAACCTCCTGAATTTGAGTTAAAAATGCTTCCTGATAATTTGATGTATGTTTTTTTAGGCGAATCCTCAACCTTGCAAGTTATAATTTCCTCTCAATTAACTAAAAAAGAAGAAGAGAGATTGCTTGAAATTTTGAAGAAGCACAAGAAAGCCTTTGGGTGGACAATTGCTGATATTAAAGGAATCAGTCTTTCAATTTGTATGCACAGAATTCTTATGGAAGATAATTGCAAACTGCGGGCTGATCCCCAAAGGAGATTCAATCCTATCATGAAAGACGTTGTTAAGAAAGAAATTTTAAAATGGTTGGATGCTGGAATTATCTACCTTATTTTAGATAATGCATGGGTTAGTCCTATTCACTGTGTTCCTAAGAAAGGAGGAGTGACTGTGACTGTTAATGAAAAGAATGAAATAATACCAACAAGATAAGTTACAAGGTGGCGAATATGCATTGATTATAGGAAATTAAATCTTGCCACAAGGAAAGATCACTTTCCACTCCCATTTCTGGATCAAATGTTGGATAGACTGGTTGGGCATAAATTCTTTTGTTTTTTGGATGGATATACTGGTTACCACCAAATTCAAATTGCTCCTGAGGATCAAGAGAAAGCTATGTTTACCAGTCCTTATGGTACGTTTGCTTTTAGAAGAATACTCTTTAGTTTATGTAATGGCCCTGCTACATTTCATAGATGTATGATGGCTATTTTTTGTGATTTAATTGAAAAAGGAATTGAAGTTTTTATGGATGACTTTTCAGTGTTTGGAATTTCATTTGAATCATGTTTAGAACATTTATCTAAGGTTCTAAAACGCTGTGAAGAAACTAATTTGCTCCTTAACTAAGAAAAAATGCCAATTTATGGTAGTAGGAGGAAATGTTTTGGGACATCGGATTTCAGAAAAAGATTAGGAGGTAGATCCTGCAAAAATTCAAGTTATATCTAATTTACCTTGCCCAAACAATGTAAGGGGAATTAGAAGTTTTTTAGGACATGCTAGATTCTACAGGCGTTACATCAAAGACTTTTCAAAGATTACAAAACCTTTATGTCGTTTACTGGAAAAGGATGCAATTTTTAATTTTGATGATGATTGCCTCAAAGCCTTTGAAACATTAAAAGAAAAATTAATCACTGCACCTGTAATAATTTCACCAAATTGGGAAAAATCTTTTGAATTAATGTGTGATGCAAGTGATTATGCCATTGGTGCTGTTTTGGGTCAGAAATATGATAAGATTTTCAAAGTTATTTATTATTCTAGTAAAACTCTTAATGAAGCTCAAATTAATTATACCACTACTGAGAGAGTTATTAGCTATAGTATTTGCCTTTGATAAATTTCGATCATATTTAATTGGAACTAAATGTGTTGTGCATACTGATCATTCTGCTATCAAATACTTAATAAAGAAAAAAGTGCAAAACCGAGACTGATAAGATGGATTCTTATTTTGCAAGAATTTGATTTTGAGATAGTAGATAGAAAGGGTTTTGAAAATCAAATTGCTAATCATTTGTCCAGGCTTGAAATTGAAAAATCTCTCTGTGATGTTGAAGAAATTAATGAACATTTTCTTGATGAAAATTTGCTCACTATTAATGAGTGGCGTATTCCGTGGTATGCAGACATAGTAAATTTTATTGCCAGTGATATTATACCATATGGTTTGACATATGAGGAAAATAAAAAAATTTTGTATGATGCTAAGACTTATTTTTGGTATGACCCATTTTTATATAAACAAGGAAAGGATCTTATAATTCGAAGATAGGTACCTTTGGAAGAGACTTATGAAATTATTCAAAAATGTCATGATTCTGATTATGGGGGACATTTTGGAAGTGATAAAATTGCATATAAAATCTTACAATCTGGATTTTATTGGCCTACAATTTTTAAGGATGTGAATGCTTATATTAAAAATTGTGATAGATGTCAGCGTGTAGGCAATATTTCTAGGAGAAATGAGATACCCTTCAATTATATATTGGAAGTTGAAATATTTAATGTTTGGGGATTAGATTTTATGGGACCATTTACACCATCTTTCGGAAATGTTTATATTTTGATGGTAGTAGACTATGTTTCCAAATGGATTAAAGTTATTGCTTTACCTCGATGTGATGCTCAAAGTGTTGCAAAGTTTTTGATGAAGAATATATTTTGCAGATTTGGAATACCAAGAGTAATCATAATTGATGGGGGAAGTCATTTTAGAAATACGATTATTGGAAAGTTTGCAAAGAAATATCATATTAATCATTGCATTGCTACTTCTTATCATCCGCAGACAAGTGGTTTGGTTGAATTATCCAATCGTGAAATTAAAAGAATATTGTAAAAGACTGTTAATCCAAATAGAAAGGATTGGTCAATCAAACTGGATTATGCTTTGTGGGCCTATAGGACTGCCTACAGAACCGCTATAGGAATGTCCCCATATAGGCTAATTTTTGGAAAAACTTGTCATTTACCTATTAAACTTGAGCATAAAGCATTTTGGGCTATTAAAGAGTTTAATTATAATTTGAAAGATGCTACTGAGAAGAGATTATTGCAATTAAATGAGCTTGAAGAGATTAGGAATGAATCATATGAAAGTGCTAAGATTTATAAAGAGAAGATGAAGTTATGGCATGATCAGAAGATTATTACTAAAAATCTTGTGCCAGGACAGAAAGTTTTGCTGTATAATGCCAGATTGAGAATTTTTTCTGGAAAAATTAAGTCCAGGTGGATGGATCCTTTTTATTGTGATGAAAATTTATTCCTATGGAGCTGTGGATATTCAAGGTCCTAAGACTGGAAAAAATATTTAAAGTTAATGGAAATAGACTTAAACCATATTTTTCAGTCGAGTAATCTGAGTCTGATGAGAATCTGATGTTGGGTCACTCAGAATGAGTTCTGGGTTTGTCAGGCTGAAGACGTTAAACTAAGCGCTTTGTGGGAGGCAACCCATATTTATCGGTGTGCTTTGCTTTATGTTTGTTTTATGTGCTTTGTTTGCTTTGTTTGGTTTGTTTTTAGGTTTTTAGTGGTAGTAATTTGTAGTTTTTAAACTAAATAGAGTTTATTTGTCCTTATTTGATGACTTAGAGGAGTCAGAATGAAAATTTGGACATTTGGCAGACCTGTGCTAAATTGAGAACTGGTGGCTAAGCGCCGCCTAGTTGGCACTTATGCACCGGAGTTACAAAAAAATGTGAAAAATGAGATTCTAGAAGCCTAGATCGTGGTGAAGAAGTTTTGAAAGTTATTTTAGAGTTTTAAAATGTCTTGGGGCAGTTTTAGCGCTTCCCAAGTCTATAAAAAGAACCTGATTTAAGAGAACTACTTGCCCCAAGTCCTATTTTCATTCCTGAGAATTAAGAAGAGTATTTTGAGTGCATCGTATCTTCCTGGGAAAATGAGATGAAGAAGAAGCAACACTCTGACAAGAGTAAGTTCATTAGTGATAGTGCTAAAGAGTTATTCAATGGATTTCTCGCTGTTAGTATTCAAGGGATTGCAGAAATGATTGCAAATATTGAAGCCCGAGTGACTTCAATGGAAGTAAAGATCAATGAAACTAACTTACAGTTGGAGCACATGGGATGGAAACTCAAGATGCAATTCAGTCATTCAAGATATGTGGAAGAAGCAGATAAGGCGATGTTTTTGAAGAAAAAATGGATTGAAGAAGAAGAAGAAGAATGAACAATTATCGCCCGTTCTATCAAATTTATATTCCAGAAGGGTCAAATGAGAATAATAGTGGTCCTGGATATAATCCGCCTAATGGAGAGTGGAATTAAGTGTGCTTTGTTTTTATATGTTTAGTGTTCTTTTGTTTTTTGTTTAAATGTTTTGTGTTCTTATGTGTTTTGTTTGGTGTGTTTAGTATTTATGTTTAAGTTTTTAATTACACCTTATGATGTGATAGTTACATCCTAGAGATGTAAACTTATCAATTTGAGATTAAGTCTCTTGTATTTAGAGAATTTCATCCTATTTATGTGGATAGAAATTCTAGGATTGTATTAAGTGTTATGTTTGTTTTAATGAATATAAGTTTGTGTTTGTGTGAAATTTTTTTGGAATCATGAATATTTAACATTTGAATTGGAATATTGGAAGATTTATGGGGAAGAGATAATCATTTTGAAGAGATTAAGGGTGATTAACGAAGTGGTTTAAAGCATATACCTTAATTGTGAAAATTTGGGTATTGGCGGCTAAGCGCCAGAGTGCCGGCGCTTAAGCGCCAGATTTCGCGGCTAAGCACCGAAGGGTTCGCGCTTAGGCGCCAGTTCATGAAAATTGGTTCCCACCCGTTAAAAAACATTGAATCGCCATTTTTAACTCCCTGTTCATCTTCAACCCATCGTTTTCACGCGAGAGAGAGTTTAGGGCATCCTTGATTTGGACCATTTAAGAGCCAATCTCAACAAAAATTTGTAGATTTGGATTCCTTGAGGTAAGAGCACTACTCCTAAGTAAAAATTTTTTATTTTCACCATGTATTTTGAGTACATTTTGGAAAATCTTAATATCACTATTCATGGTGAAATTTTGAGGAAAAACTTAAGAAATTGCTTAGATTTAGTAGAAACATCTTTTTGAAGATAATTTAGCAAGTTTAGTGTGATTTTGGAATTTATGGTAAATTTTTCGTGAATTTTTAGAGATGGCTCCAAAGTCAAAGCACGCTAAAGGAAAGACGAAGTTTGGTTCCGACAAATTTGTTAGTGCGAGGGCTGAGGAACGATACGTCGATGTGTTGCAGTCACGTAAGTTTATTCCTAAAAGAGTGTTCAGTAGGCCAGGAGAAGTGATTGAAGATTTGATTGCTAGAAGGAACTGGGAGAACTACTGTTGCTTCTCTGCTGTTGCTGTTGTTTCTGTTTTTAGAGATTTCTATGCGAATTTGCCGGCATCAGAAGAGAATTTAGTGATGGTTAGGGGGCAAGATGTGAACTTTTCTTCTGGGGGTAATTAACACTTTCTATCAACTGCCTCCTGCTATGTTTTGTTTTTATTCTAGTTTTCATCCTACGGAGGGAGAGTTAGATGAGATAATGAGATTTTTGACTGATGGAAGAGGATTATGGAAAATAAAAAATGATAGAAGAGTGAATTTTCCTGCTTCAAAATTAAATGCCACTTCTAAGGCATGACATTATTTTATCTCTTCTAAACTGTAGCCTTCAAGTCATACTAGTGAAGTGACGAGGGAAAGAGCTGTTTTGAACCATTGCATTCAACAACGGAAGCCTATAGATATTGGAGCGATCATTTATGATTATATTGTGAATCGTGTCAGATCTACCACTACTGCAGGTTTGGGATTTCCTTCCCTGATTCATTCAATATGTGAACGGTCTGAAGTGAAGTTTGAAACCTGGGAAGAGGTACTTCAGTCTTTTAAACCTATCTCTAGTGTAAACATAGGAGCTTACACTGTACATTTAGAATTTGGATAGACTGATTAGAGGTGATCAGAGTGCTGAGATGCCCCCTCATCCTTTCTACATACCTTATGTGCCATCCAGGGATTGGAACGAGCAGGATGATGATGATGAGGATGAAGAGTAGATGTATGTTGTTTGTTTTAGTTGTTGTGTTGTTGTGTTGTGTTATTATGTACTTTGTCTAGTATTTTGTTTGATGATTGTGTTGTGATGTGAACTCTGATAGTATGCAGATTGTAGTTATATTATTTATCTGTTATGCATATTCAGATATATTATTGTTGGATTGATGTTTTATATGTTGCTTTGACTATAGTGTGTGTGGTAGTAAATGTTTTAATGTTTATGTTGTACTAGTTTTTGTTTTAGGGTGTACTTTAATTCTAAAACTGTTAGGAGATTAGAGAACACTATAGAAACTACTATTTAGGAAACTGCATGCTTAAAAACTTTACAAAAATCTACAACTACCATTTGCTATCTAGTATAAGTGTGATTTCAGTTAGTGTGTATTTGCTTTGAAAACCTTCACTACTGTAGAAGTCTTTTGAAATTTTTTACTTTTCTTGTTATAAAAAGAAAATGTTTTGAAAAACTGAATTTGATTTCATTTTACTCCTGTTGTTTAAATTGTTATAATTGCATATTTAGGATATTAAAATTCCTACAAGCATGTTATGTTATTCTTTAATTCTCACCCATGTATCATTTCTTATTCTTAAATGTTTTATCCTAACTAAAAATTAAAGTTTTGGGGGGAATTTTAAAAAAAAAAATTCAAAAACCTAAAATTTTATTTGTTCTCAAGAATACTTAAAATAAATCTTATTTCTTAATTGAGAACAATAATTAATATGAAGTTATATTAGGGGAACAAAAATTTTGAATATAGAAATGAATAAAAGAATTTAGTTGAAAATTAATAGTAATCATGAAAAACTTAAAGTTAAAATTTTCTTAGTGAAGAGATGTTAAATATAGCTATCTATCTTTAGTAAGAAATTTTATATTTTTGGATAAATAGAAGATTTGACTTTTATTTTTCAAAGACTAAATTTCTTTTATTGAAGAATAATTTTCAAATACTATTATTATGATTTTTAAGTGAAAGATATATATCTGACCTTTATTTTAAATGGAAGGGTGGAATTCAAAATCATTAAAGGCCTATCCAGATACAATAATCCTTGCCTAAAAAAAAGAAAAAACAGAAAAAAAGAAAAAAAAGGAGAGAAAGAAAAATAAAAGAAAAGAAAAAGTGAAAAATAGTATGTAATAAGGGAGGAGAAGCTTGAGGATTTAAGGGCCTAATCAAAAATTGCTTCCATACCTAAAGTTTAATATATAAGTTCAGAGAAAATCTAAAGCTTAAGATTATAATAAAGTAAGTAAAATTACTTTCAAATAAAGATTTTTAAGAAAAATAAGATGTTTGAATCCTATATTTTGAAGAATCTACAAATATTTCTGAATTAGATAGAGACTTATATTTGTCATTTTTCTTTCCTTAAGAACTTTCTAAACTTTAAGTTGGTTTTAATTACTGAATTTTTTTTTTCTAAATTGGACTATTCCATTTCTAGAACAAAATTTTGTTATCTTCTTAAGAAACTCATTACATAATTTGCATTTTAAAATTTTTCTATGAGATTAAATGTCACTTAAGGATAAGTAACATTTTAAGTTTGGGGGATTTTGATACACCTAAATTATATAGTATTTTTTATGCACATTTTTATACCTATTTTTGATGATATTGCACTTTAATGAAAGGTATTTTGTGTTTTTCTTGCAGGTATGATGAAAATGAGTGATTATGATGAAAGGAGCAAAATTGGATCAAATTTGGAGCAAAAAAATGAAAAAAATGAAAATTTGGGCACTGGCGGCTAAGCGCTGCTGGGCCGAAGCTTAGCCGCCACAGTTGAAAATCGAGTTTAATTTGAATTTGGTGCCATTTTCAAAGGGGATGGGATGCTGTACGGCTTATTTTAGGATTGAGTGTTGTATTTTGAAAAGGGGGTCGCCTACAGAAATTGTCGGCGAATTTTAATTTAATTTAAATAAATAATTTGAAAAGCAGTATTTTATTTTGAAAATAAATTTTAAATTTGAAGATTTTAAGATATGAAATCAAACTGATCTCACATCCCGAATAGTTTATATAAACGAGCACCGCACCACAAACCGTGTATCTATCCCGAAGAATAGACACACTGCTTGATGATGGGGCTCGATTAAATAAACTAGGAGATTTGTGACATCCATTTGGTCCGCGAACCAATTTTATAAGCCGACAAGTTCCCTCGCTTAATACAAATGAATTAAACAGGGGTTTATATTACTCAGGTTCTTAAAATTCCCTATAAGGGCAAGCCCCTATAGTTAATTACATCTTAAGTGACGGGAATCACCTAAGAAAACTCTCGATAATAATCGGTAGTTCCGCTCTCAAGAATTTCAATGTTTAAGTCTTCAAGGGATTGAATTTTGGAATTTCGATAGGGAATGGATCAAATTTGGAACATTTTGTTTTGGGAATTCAAAGGAAGAAAGGTAGGAGAAATCACAGATTCGAAGCGAACTTTGGTAATTTCCCGACTATCCTATTGTTTGGCTTGAATTTAGGAAAGTCCTAATGTTTATTTAATGTTTTGATCTTGTCAATTTTAATTAATTTGGACTTATATTTGTATGATAAAATCATACAAATAGTCTTGAAGATGTGAGGGTTTATGTCGTATCGGACGACTACCTCAGAGTCCTAAGACCGGTTAGGGCTTAATTTACATGATATGATCATGCAAATGCCTAACGAAGAGTTGAGGATTTATGTTGCACTAGGCAAGCTACCTCGAAGTCCTATGGCTTGGTTATTTAATTCTAAGAAAGTTTCTGTTGAAGTAGACTCGGGTTTTGTCGATGACGATGGCCGTAATGCCCACCATGCTCCGAGCTCCTTGTTGTTGCAGAGGTTTAGTTTTAGAAATCATAAATCGGGAGATGAGAGAAGTGTTCGGTTTAGAGAAAGTCTTAATTTCCAAGTGTTTTTTTTATATTTTAATTAAACAAATCTTAAAGTTGATTATAACAACACCGGTTAAGATCCCACGGTTCCATCCTTCCGGCATCGTTATTTTTATCGGATTCACTTAGTCCAGATGAATTTGCTAAACTCAACTGAATGAGTTCCACACTTTCATTTAGACCGTGGGAAATCCCGTTAGCAACACGTAGGTTACATCATCCGAGGTATTCCCGATCATCCAACAAGACGTTTTAATTTAGTTGTAGTTGTAGTTTTGTTGTTCGTTTGTGATTAAATTTTGAGTTGTTTTATATTTTGAAATGTTGTGGAGGTGAATTTTATCTTGTAATGACTTTTAATTTAGTTTTGGTTTCAGTTTTAGGGACTATCCTAAAGGTGTGGGTTTTCATGCAACAGTTGTTTATCATGCAAGAAAAGTAAGTGCGATGCGATTAAATAAATTGCAATAAGGTAAATTGCAATAAAATAAAAGCGTACCTGGAGGGTCTTCCCGTCATTCCAAGCTGCACTTAAAACACAATTAGAATAATTAAGCATTTAAAGCAAGTTCCTAGGTAAAGCTAAGGGAAGGGTTATGGTTTTCTACCAAGTTCCTAATCCTATAGCTAGTCACCTCCTATGACGTCTAGGTTCTTGTATTTTGGTTCGAGGACGATTTTCTTCATCAAAGAACAACTAAGTTCAATTGTTCTTATAAATATCCTATCATATCGAGGAAGTGCTTAAGACGAATCTTAAACATCTTTTCAATATTTCTAGGATTGTTTTAAGTCCAAGAGAATTTAATTATACAAATGAATTAATCGTCCGGGAGTTCAAGTTTGTTGTCTTGCTCAGTGAACTAGGACATTTGAATATCCTATGAATGAAGTAACACTTCACTTAACGCTCCGTTTAGGAGTTATGACAACATGAGCTTTTGAGGGCAAATTAACGTTCAAGTGATTTGTGATTTGATTTAACTTCAGTTAATGGATTTAAGTTTGGAATAGTGTTCAAGTTGTTTTAGATTTAATTTTTTTTTTGAATTCATTATGTCTTAAGTGATGTTATTTTTAATTCAATTTAATTTAATTTAATTTAATTTAATTTAGTTTCAATTTTAATTTAATTTGATTCATTTAATTTAATTTAATTTTAATTTTAACTTGGTTTTATTTTAATTTAATTTAATTTAATTTAATTTAATTTAATTTAATATGATTTAATTTAATTTAATTTAATTTAATTTAATTTAATTTAATTTAATTTAATTTGATTTAATTTAATTTAATTTAATTTAATTTAATTTAATTTGAATTTTAATTTTATTTTATTTTAATATTTTATTTTTTATGTTTTAAAGATGATTTAATTTTAATTGTTAAAGTATTAATTTAATTGAAATTTTAAAAGGATTTAATTTAAATAATTTAACTTTAATTTAATTCAATAATTAAGTCTTTTAGCATTTTAAATCCTAAACTTGGATTATCATTTTTAATTAGGAATTAAATATTATTGCGATGATTAATTTAGGGATTCTTAAATTAAAGAACAAATCTCTTTCTAATAATATCCCTATTTTAATAATTCCAATTTTATTATTCTTCCAAATTTAATTAATTATTTGATTAAGGTTTATTTTAATTATTTTTAAATTGTTTAGTAGGTTTCTACCCTTTAATTTTTTTAAATTTCAATCATCCAAAACAAATTAAGATCAAATATTTTACTCTTTTAATTTTATTAAGCCTAAAGTTTTTTTTAATTAAGGGTTAAAATTTTAATTACCATTTTGTCCTTCAAGCTTAATAATTCTATAACTCACTAAATTGAGCTTAAATGAATTTGAAATTTTTATGTGACTTCACTCATATGTTAATAAAGACATTAGAGGAGAAAATGTGATTTTTCTGTATTTAATTTATTTATGTAATTATTTTTGGTGAAAAATAGGGATTTCCAAGGAAAATTTAATAATATGACCAAGGGAAAGTTTCTGTCCTTAAGAAAATTATGGTACATTCCTAATGACTAGAGGACCACTTGGACCAATTTTGGTGATTTTTTGAATTATATTCTTTTTATTATAATTATTTTGAGTTTTGGAGTATTAATTAATTTAAAAATAAAATAAAGGTTGAAAAATGAATTTTATATTTTTCAAAAATCTCTCTGATATCAAGGAAATCAAAGAATCAATTTTCACAATTTTCTGATTTTTCTCTGATTTAGTATAATTATTTTAGTGGAAATGCAAGAAAATACATTTTTTTTATTTTTAAAATTACCCTAGGGCTTTAAAATTTAATATCTCATCATATAGACTTAAGAAAAATATGGGGTTTGTTCCTAAGTGATTAAAATTCAAAATATGACATTTTGGTGAATTTTATTATTTTTGTGATTTTTATTATTTTTTAGTTATTAAAAATATTAAAATAATGCAAAAAATCAACTTTTTAGAAAATTGAAATTTTAATTTTCTTAAATTCCCCAATATCAGAGAGGCTCCAAAACCAATTTGGTGAATTTTTGAAAAGCATTTTGAAAGTTATGAATTTTTAAAGTTTAAATTGGCTAAATGGCTTAATTAACCTATTTGATAGGGCTAACCAAACCTAATCGACTTCAAACTTTTATGGTGGGTTCCTCCGATCCTAAAGGTCAGTGGAGAATTGATTTCAAGTCAATTTGATGCATGATTAGTTCTAATTAATTAAGGACCTATTTTGGGTGTTTAAGCCAATTAGGGTTATTCCAAGTGGATTAATTCAAAACCTATTTTTCCTAGGGTCTTTTGGTCATAAGAAACATCACCAAATTTTCCTAGAATTTATTTCACAACATGCTAATTATTGGATTTAAAATACTCAAAACAGTAACATGAATTTGAAAAATCAATAGCTTCTAATAGGGATGGCCTCTGACTTTGGAAAATTCAGGGAATGTTCCCAAATTCAGAGGCTTCAAAAGCCCTATGGTCTCATGCCATGGTGAATTTCCTATATGCATGGAGAATTAAAACAATGCAGAGGGTAAATAAATCATTAAAAATAAAATACTTGATGAAATTAAATGATTTCTTTTCCACATTATTCTCCTCCGTTCACCGAGCGAGAGGGTATTTTTATTTTATTTTTCCGACTTTCCTACACAAAGTTATGCATTTTTGAAGTTTAGGGAATTAAATAAATAAGAAAATACCCTAATTTTCTACTTATCCACGCGGCGCCGCGTCGACCTAGGCATCTCCGAAGCTCCACGCGGCATCTCCCGATTCGGCGCCGCCATCCGACTCCGCCGATCCGGGGCCCCGCGGGTCACGTACCAACGCGCTGTCCAGACTCAATCCAGACCGTCCACTCGATACACGCTCGATCCGACGGCTCATGGTCATCGTCTACGACTGGTGTGCACCCGTGACCGTCAACCTTCTAGCCCTAATTTCTCACTCGATTCTCAACGGATTTTTGTGTTCTTATGCTCTATGGATTCGTCTTGAGGAGACGAACACATCCATACGGTAAACATGTATTTAAATTGACTCAAATTAAATGGAGAATCTCTGTAAGCTCGGGAAGAAGAGTGAGTCCATACCTTTGCTCAGAGAAGTGAAGCTTCGATCTGAGAGTTGTGTCACCTTCGATTGGATCCCAGCAAGCTCCAGATGAAGTCTCCTGGTCTGGTGAATTGCTTAGGTATGATTTCGACCAAGCCCGATCACAAAGCTTGGAGTCCGGAATCGGATGGGTGGCTCCGGAGAGGGTGCTTTGCTTGGTGGACTTCTTCCCTTGGTCCGGTGAAGGTGTAGGACCAATCAATTTGAGGATTGATCCACCGTGGAGAAGTGTCCTGGTTTTGGGTGGAATTTTGGCCGAGAAATTGGGCTCGTTGGTGGGGAATAGGGCAAATCGTGCACTCTGGGATCAACCGCTCTAAGTATGGAGAATGATCCGGAGCAATTTTGGCGCAGTTTCGGTAAGGTCTGGTTCAGCACCTCTCATGGCCGAGAAGGGGTGGTGTTTAAATAGGCATGGCTGGAGGCTCTCCCAGGGGGAGTTAGGGCTTGGGATCAGCTGCTCTGGTGATGAGAAGAACAGCCATGGTGGCCATTGGGCATGGGGCAACTCAGCAAGGTGGAATTCCAAGGTTGGCTTCTCCCTATGTCTCGGCCATGGAGTTTTCCGGCTACCTGGGCGGGCTGGCCGGCAGGCATGGGTCACCCTCAGGTCCAGGTGGGTCAGGGTTGGAGGTTTGTGCAATCAAATTGGCCATGGACATGTGTAAAGGGTTTGGATTGAAATGGTATGGGGAGAGGCTCATTTTGGGTCCAAATGGGTCAACCCACCATTTTGGGTTTGGTGCACCCTCCCATGGCTGATTTGGGCTGAGGGAGGATCAGGTGAATCAGCTAGAAAAGGGTAGAGAGGTCACCATCCATGAATATTTTGATTAATCATGGATTAAGGTGAAGCATTAAAAGGGTTAAAACCTTTTTAAGGGGGCTTAAAAGAGGCTCCTCCTTTTTCCATTAATGGCTTGATCACATGTCAAACCTCCCATGATTTCATGTGACTTGTCCATGGCTTGCATGTGGCTTCATGGCTTGTCTTTGGCTTGGGGAAAAGCTAAGTCAATTTCATGGAAATGGGTTTAGGAAAAATTTGTCATTTTGATGGGAATTTGTATGGGGCTTAATTTGGAATGGCTTCATGATGAGTTTTGAAGCTTAGGGATTGATTTAATTGAAAATATGGTGTAGAGCAATTGTCATATGGGTTTTGGATTGATTTTGGCCCTTTGGATTTTGGTGGAGATGGGCTTTAGGAAGGTTTCATGTAAGTGGGCTTTTAAGTTTCAAAATGGGCTTTTGGGTGGAGATTTTTGCAAAGGGACAAGCCAAATAAATGTTGGGTTTGATTTAAGAGTGCATCATGAGTGATTTAAAGCAAATTTGGGGTGGTTTGGGTTTGAATTGGGTTGGATTTGGGTTTCTTTGGTGAATGGGTCAATATAGGTCAAATTGGGCTAACTTGGGCCAATGTTGGGCTAGGGTTGAAATTGATGTAAAATAAATGTTGGGAAATGTTTATGGGAGTGTTTCAAAGAGGTTTTGGCTTTGGTTGAGTTTTGATTTTGGGGTTTGGGCTTATTTGGGTTAGGTTTGGGTTTAGGTCAAAATTGGGCTTTTTAGCTTTGGGTTGAATTTGAGTGAGGTTTGAGTCCAAATCTTGGGCAAATCATGTTAGCATTTTATTTGTGGAGATGCTAGGGAAGGTTTAGAAAAGGTTTGGGGTCAATTGGAGTTGAATTGGGTGAGTTTGGCCTAAGTTTGGGTCATGGGTCCAAATTGGGCTTTAAGGCCAAAAGTGAAATTGGATTCAAATGTCAATCAAATTGGACTTGGATCTGGTCTAGATTGGTGTTGGGAGTGTTTAATTGAAGTTTAGAATTGAATTGGACCAGAATTTGGGTCAATTAGGTAGGTTTGGTTTGACATTGGGTTCACTTTGGGTTAAAATGGGTCAAATTGGGGATTTTGATAAAAGTGGGGTAAATTGACAAAATTGGCCCATGGTGTAGTTAGACAAAATGAAATTAGGAATATTTGGGATTTTCTGGAATTTTCTGGGAATTTTCTGAATTTTTGGAATTTTTTGCTAAGAGGGGCATTTTGGGTATTTGGAGGGTATTGGGGGGTATTTTTGGAATTTTTGGCTATGGATGATCAATTTGATTGGTGAGGAAATGTTTGGGATTGGTCTTGAGGATTTTTGGGTGATTAGGAGATTTTAGAAATTTTGGGTAATTTCGAGGGTTTTGGGTAAGCTAGAAGTGTGTAGGGTCCCTGGGTCAAAAAATCGAAGATTTGGAAAATTGAAGCTTGGGTGAATGTAAGTGGAATGAAATCATTTTGGTTGAGCCATGAAGCCATATCAAGCCCACATGAGCCATGAAGGGACTCATTTGAGGCACCCACTATGTTGTTCCTAACCCTCTTAGCCAAGGGCTTGGGGTTAAAGACCATCCATGTGAATCACCTTCATGAGTCAGGAGGTCAAGTTGGGTATAGGTGTGGTTTTAGGAGGTGTGTGTGAAAATGTAGTGTATAGGTGTAGTATGTGTGTAAGTCAACCCCTCACTGCACCGGGCCACCTGTAGGCGGTCCTAAGGCCAAAGAGTCCTATAGGAACTCATCCTTTAAACTTCCACATTTGATCTCAACCCTCTAGGTGATTAGGGGTCTACAATCAAGTTTGTGGAGTTTGCAGGGAGTTAAGAAGTGGTTTGAATTTCTAAGTGGCGGGTCCCAATTCTAATCCTCTAGGATAGTCAAAGGAAAAGCCTAAGGCTAGATCCTAAGTACTAAAAAGAAGAAGAGAAGACCTCATCAAAAATGAGGTCAACAGATGCAACTCTTGGTGATAACTTCCATAACTTCCTTTGGGCGGCAAGTTTTCATGAAGGGGTGCATTCTTTGGTGGATACATCGAATCTGGACACATTTTGAAGAGACACCAAGGCACCTTTTGGTTTAATATTTAAAGAGAGTCTTAGGAAAAATTAAGAACTCTTCCTTTGCATTTTGAAGAGAGTTTTCATTAGGAGTAGAGAGTAGAGAGGAACTCTTCCTTTACATTTTGAAGGGTTCTTCCATTGCATTTTTACAGAGTTTTTATTTTAGTTTTAATTAGGAGTAGGAGTAGAGAGTATAAAAGAGAAAAGGGTAGGATTAAAGCTTTCTTCTTTCCACTACTTTTCTTTCCTTTAGTTTAGTTTAGTTTTTATTGAAGTCTGAAGTATGTATTCTGAGTCATCGGAGTTGGGAGACTTGCTCTGAGGAGTAGTTTAGTAAAGAGTCAAAGTTTCAGAGGAACTTCCTGAGTCTTGTGAAGAGGATTTTCAGATAAGTGTTTTCTTTTATTCTTACATTTAGTTTTTAATTAATACTTATTTTTGTTTGTTGTTTTTTGTTATGGTTTTTAATTTCAAATCAATATGTTTTTGTATTTTCTCAATGCATTCTGAGTAGTTTACTTTATCTTTTTCTTTCTTAAATGAAGAAGTAAGTAATTCATGAAAAGTTGTTGTGGAATGTATATGTGTTTAAAGTTGGAAGAAGTTGTAAAAATTGATTCTATAAACTTTGTTTACTTCTTAATTTGGCCTGTTAAGATGTAAAATTTGTGGTGAGATTATGTAAGATCCAATGCGATATTGTCTCATAAAAGTTAGAAAGAATCACATACAATTATATGGGTGAAAATTGTAGTTCATATAATTGAATGTAATATATTAGAAGATGTTTTAAAAAGGGGAGTAAAATTAGAGAATTTTTAGTGTGACAGGCTAAAAGCCCCTAATTTGGTTTGATCTTTTAAATTTTGTTATGAGAAGTTAGCCCCCAGGTGGAGGGAATCGAGGGAACTCTAGAGTGAGAGCTGGTATCTTCCCTGCCTAACCATGTTCAAAATGATAAAATTTCAAATTAACCAATATTCTTTATAGAACCAAGTAAGAGTAAAGAATACATTTGCTTCTATTTTTCACAATAAATTTAAATACTTCCACAACAATACTTTCATAATTATTACTACTTTATAAAAGAAAGAAAAAGATATTCTAGTTAATAGTGTTTTTCATACCAATTTTAGTTAATAGTGTTTTTTTTATATACCATGTTTATAGTTATTATCATTTTAATTTCTTGTTTGATTTTTATAAGAAAATTTAAAGAGTGAAATCAACTATCAAACTTTTCAAAATCAAAACATACTTTCAAAAGCCAATTAAAAAAGTAAAAATATAATTTTCTTATTTCTTTAAAGATTTATCACTTTCCCTGTGGGTTCGATATCTCGGGGCTTAATCAGAAAGTCCTATATTACTTGATAAACGATACGTATACTTGCATAGTATCTGATCTATAAAAAATACCTATTTTTTATGTCTTAATTCTTATTAATTTCTAAGGATATTATGCTTTAATGAAAGGTATTTTTTGTGTTTTTGGATGTAGGTAATGTAAAAAGGTCTAAGAAGGAAAAAGGAGCAAAAAGGAGTAAAAAATGGAGCAAAATACCAAAAGTATAAAAAAATATGGCCTGGCATCTAGGCGCCAGAAACTAGCGCCTAAGCGCCAGACTCGATACGAAAACTGTCAAGTTTTTGACAACGTTTGATCAGTTATTTTGACGGAGTGAGCGGTTATTGGACATTCTAGAAGGCTGACAGTTGTTCCCTGATAATAGGACATGTGATACATTGCATTTGGACGCTCCAAAACGGTTTTAATCACAAAGAGGTGCGAGCCAAAGTGAAGAGGTACGAAGAACTGGACGCGGTGTCAGGCGCTTAGGCGCCAGATTCCGGCGCCTAGGCGCCAGACCGACCTTCTAGAAGATTCATTAAATGTGGACATGTTTTGAAGAGGTGCCTCAAGGCAACTCTTGAAGCCTATAAATAGAGGTCCAATTCTTCAGAAAACGTGCCCCTCCCATTGTACCCCTTTCTCTTATCTACTTTAGGATCTCTCATCCTTAGAGAGAGAATTAGAGAGAGAAATTTTGGGCCACTTTTAGTTTAGTGAGTTTATTTTCAAGTTATTGCATCTGGAGTTCATTACACTCGTGGAGTCGGTAGGAATCGAAGATCTCGTAGAAGAAATATTTGAGATAAGTATATTTTTACATTTGATTCAAAGTTTAATTATCATGTTTTGTTATTTATTTTCAATGTGTTCTGAGTAGTTAGTTACTTTATTACTTCAATTATGAAGAGATGGATAAGATAATATAAAGATTCGATGGAGAATTAAAATTCAAAATATTTTCAAAACATTGTGATGACATTAATACTTGTTCTTACTTTACTTTTTAAATTGGTCGTTTGAATTGTTAAAACCTGTTGAAGAGTTTAGAAACCTTGTAGGAGAAGAACTCTTAACTTGTAAATGTCACATGAATCCTTGGGTAGTCGAAGGTCATGAGCGGGCTATTCATGGTGAAGTGCAAATAAATAGGAAGATAATATTTTAAAGGACGTAGAATTGATAAGTTTTTAGAGTGACAGACTAAATTCTTATAATTTGATTTATAGACTAGGAAAGGGTCACTAGTAGGGCAGACCATAGCCACCCTTGGACATCTAGAAGTGTGAGCCTAGATTAACCCATTCTACTAACAATACATCCGGACCTATTCGTAAATTAGTCAATGTTTTTTGCACTCGGATCAAAGGGTAAAGAATAGGAATGCTTCTATTTGGCACAATACCATAAATTAAATTCTCCAACGAATATTAAATTATCTTAAAAATCTTAGATTAATTGAAGGAAAGAAAGTTGTTTATTTTATATAGAGTTTATAAAATCATTTTCTTATTATTGTTTTCTTTAATTGCATCTAGTAAATTAATAGTAATTTATAATCAATATAAAAATATTTTTACTATTTTATTTCGCTTTTGCTTTATAGAAAATTTATTTCTATAAATCTTCCCTGTGGGATCGATACTGGGGTCTTTGTTTAAAAACCCTATATTACTTGAAACGATACGTATACTTGCGTAGTACCCCTAGTGTGTAAAAATATTACTAAATTATATAACATTAATTTTATACACTAGCCGCTATTTATAAATCGAGTCAAAGCTTTTTGGCTATCTTTTGGAAGCAAACATTACTGCGTTAAGCGCGGCGGTCGGGTAAGTATCCCATATTATAAAATCATAATTTTCATATCTAAATCATCAGCACATATATTTAACGGCCGACTAAGTTTTTGGCGCACATATATTTATCGGGGATTAACAACCAGGTCAAGTTGTTTATGGCAACATCGTTCTGGAGTTGTCGGGTATTCAAATCTACTTAGTCTGAAAGGTATTTAAACTAGTACTAGAAGATTCTTGTCAGCAACCACAGATTGCATCGTCCAATAGATCTTCGTAGATCTGAACACTGGGGTTCAAATTGCTTTTGGTGATCTTTGTTCATTAGGGTTTCATATAAGTTTTATTGACTTTTTTGGATTTTAGGGGTTAAAAATTTTAGGTTTCTTACAATTTACTAGTCGAATGAGTTTTTTCCATTTTTGTTATTTTTTTATTTTTATTTTGGGATGACCCGATTAGGATGTCATGGTTTCATCATCCCGGGTCATTTAGTTTACTATATGATTAGTCACAAGTGACTACAAAAGATTATGTTATCAACCATGTGTTACATCCTCCAAGATATCTTCACAAACCTAGTTACATTTTAGGGTTCAAATTTAATTTTTAATGTCTATTAGGGTGAATTTTAAGTTTTTAATAATTTAGAATGAACTTTATGTTTAGTAAGCTTTAATGTTTATGTCGCTTGGTGTATTTATATAACTTTGATGTTAGTTGAATCCTTAACTTTGAGTTAATTAAAGGGGAGTTTGGTTAAGTCTAAGTTATGTTAGACTTTGATTCATGTTTAATGTAGATTAAACCTGAGTTGAGATTTGATTCTTCTGTCAATAGAATTGTAGGTCAACTTAGATGTGAGTTGAATCATCAAATTTAAGTTACACCCTAAGAAAGATTGGTTAAGTCTAATGTAGATTTAAGATTTAAGTGAAATGTAGATTGAACATAAGGGAGTTTAATTAAGCCTAATGTAGTCTAGACTTAGGGTTTAGGTCCTGATGTGGTTTAGACCTAAGAGATATTTATTAAGTCTAATGTTGGTTAGACTTAGGGTTCAGGTTCAATGCAGGTTGAACCTAAGAGTGATTGGTTAAGTATAATGTAGGTTAGAGTTAAGGTTTAGGTTAGATGTAGGTTAGACCTAAGGAAGTTCAGTTAAGTCTAATATAGTTTAGACTGAAGGAAGTTTGGTTTAGCCTAATGTAAATTAGATTTAGACTTTAGGTCTAATTTAGGTTAGACCTAAGGAAGCTTAGTTAAGTCTAATGTTGATTAGACTTAGAGTTTAGGTCTGATGTAAGTGAGACCAAAGGAAGTCTGGTTAAGTCTAATGTAGATTAGACTGAGAGTTTAGGTCTGATGAAAATTAGAACTAAAGAATTTGTATGATTTAGGTTAGGCTAGATTCAATTTTAGTTGAACCTAAAGTTTTGGTTAACTAAGGTTCAATTTGAGTTAAACTTAAGGTTTAGGTTGTCTTAGGTTGAATTTTGGTTGAACCTAAGGTTTTGGTTGACCTAGGTTTAATTTAGGTTGAATCTAAGGATTGGATTGACTTTGGTTCAATTTAGGTTGAACCTAAGATTTGGATTGACTTAGGTTCAATTTGGGTTGAACTTAAGTTTTAGGTTGACTTAGGTTCAATTCAGTTTGAACATAAGGCTTGGATTGACATAGGCTCAATTTTGGTTGAATCTAAGTTTTAGGTTAGCTTAGGTTTAATTTGGGTTGAACCTAAGGTTTGGATTAACTTAGATTCAATTTAGGTTGAACCTAAGATTTAAGTTTATTTAGGTTCAAATTGGGTTGAACCTAAGTTTTGGATTGATTTAGGCTCAATTTAGATTGAACTTAAGGTTTAGGTTGACTTAGGTTCAATTTAGGTTGAACCTAAAGTTTCGATTGATTTAGGTTCAATTTAGATTGAACCTAAGATTTTAGTTGATTTAGGTTGAATATAGGTTGAACCTAAGGTTTAAGTTAAGCTTGCGGTTGGGAGTTAGGTTTAAAGATTGAGGTTAAGCTTTATTTGACTAAGGTTAAAGATTTGATTAAGCCTAATTAGGGTTAGACTTAATTTTTTATTAATCCAAATTTAAGTAAGGCTTAAAGGTTCAATTAGGTATAATTAGGGTTAGACCTAATTAAGTTTTAAAGGTTAATTAAGACTAATGTAAGTAATACTTAATGGGTTTAATTATGTCTTATTAGGGTTAGGCCTAATTAAGGTTTAAAGGTTAATTAAGCCTTATGTAAGTAAGACTTAATGAGTTTAATTAGGCCTAATTAAAGTTAGACCTAATTAGGGTTTAAATTTGATTAAGCCTAATGTAAGTAAGGCTTAATGGATTTAATTAGCTCTAATTAGAGTTAAACTTAATTAAGTTTTAAAGGTTAATTAACCTAATGTATGTAAGGCTTAATGGTTTAATTAGGCCTAATTAGGGTTAGACCTAATTAAGTTTTAAAGGTTAATTAAGCCTAATGTAAGTAAGGCTTAGGGGTTAATTAGGTATAATTATGGTTAGACCTAGTTAAGGTTAAGAGGTTGATTAAGCCTAATGTAAGTAAGACTTAAGGGTTTAATTAGGTCTAATTAGGGTTAGACCTAATTAAAGTTGAGAGATTAATTAAGCCTAATGTAAGTAAGGCTTAATGGTTTATTTAGGTCTAATTGGGGTTAGATCGAATTAGGGTTTAAAGTTAATTAACCTAATGTAAGTAAGGCTTAAGGTTTTAATTTGGTCTAATTTAGGGTTAGACCTAATTAAGGTTTATAGGTGATTAAGCCTAATGTATTAAGACTCAATAGATTTAATTAGGTCTAATTAGTGTTAGACCTAACTAAGATTTAAAGGTTGATTAAGTGGTTTAGGATATGGTTAAGCCTAATTTGATTAAGGCTTAAGGGTTTAATTTGGATATAAGATGGGTCTGACCTAAATATTAGGGTTAGATTAATCCTAATAATCACTTTTCATCCTTTAAAGTAAATGATAAATATTGATAAACCAAACTTGAAATTTTTGGGCTAAAGTGTAAATTTTAAAATTTACAATCTTATCATAAATGTCTAAATTACCATTTTAGAATTCTTCAAAGTTTAGAAATTGTTATTTTAGAATTTAAATTCATTACCCAAAAATTTCTAACAATTTTTTTATTTTAATTTTCAATTTACTGATTTTTCATAATTACTTTTGAAGATTTTAGGTTTTTTCTGTATTTATTTAAATAAATAAAATCTTAATTTTTTATTTATCCAACGCAGCGCCACGCAATCCTCGTATGGGTCGAAGCTCTCCATGGCCGCATCTGATTTACAGGGTTTTACGCGTGGCAATTGGGTTCCTAAGCCTTTCCCACGGACATTTCTGTTGTCCAACTTAATCGCAACCATCCATTTCCGATACAAGGAAATGGATGACATTAGATCATCATCCCCGTTGGAAGTTAATCCGAGAGCCGTTCATGATTAAACACCAATATCTCCCCCGACACTCCATAGAATCTCATGTTGATCCAAAAGCTTCATCAGAGGAAGACAAACATATCCATACGTTTATGTAGTTATGATGTGATGGTTTTCCTTACAATGTTTCAAACTCAAGCACCTTTTTAGGGTTTAGGCAACATTCCTGGTCTCAAGAGGTGAGGCCTTAATTGAGCTTGACAGAAACGATCGACTGGTCCGTGTGAAGCTTCTCCCAAGTTTAATTTGAAATAAAATTAGGCTGGGATTTATCCTTGTTGAAATAGTGCACGGTTTCATCTTGGAATAAGTTTGAGCGTGCAGGAGAGGCCAATTTTGATTGGATTCTTCTTCGCGAGGCTCAGGGAAGCTTTTGGAATGTTTAGGTGGAGGTTTCATAGAGGTCTATGTCAACCTGAAGAGATGTCCTTGTTTTCAGGTCAAAAATTAGGGCTTCCTACAGGGTTTAAAAAGCTGAAATTGTGGGTGATTGGTTGCTTGGGGGATGGGGAAGGTTTTCTCTTTTGAAGGCAATAGGATTTGGGGGCTCTATCTATGGTTCTCCTTGTAAGCTCTCGGGTATGGCCATTTTATAGCCATTGTAAGCCATGACTAAGCTTTGGCTTGATTGGAGGAGGTGGGAGGTGGTTCAAGGAAGCTTAGGGAACCCAAAGAGATCAAATTTTGGCTGAGAGTGATCCAGGTTAGCTTTCCTATGTTGTGCTCATCATTAGCTCAAGTATGGTGAAGAGGTTGATCATGGCATGACTTCTTTCCTATTAGAGAGGTGTTGAGGTGGATAAGCAGCTCAGGAGTGAGTTGACTTGACTGTTCCATTTTGGTCCAAGGGGAGGTAAGGTGAAATCCATGCTTGGTGCCATATATTCCTCTTCTCATAATAATTTTCGACTTTGGTCAAAAATAGTGGCTCCTTAGGTGGCCTTATATGTTTCATGTGCTTACCATGTCATGATGAGACTTATATGGTCATGGATGACCCAATAGCAATGGGTCGTGGGTTGGATATAGGTTTGGATGTCATGCATGGGCTTGGGTTGCCATGAGGTTGGGCTTTGATGAATGGTCTTAGTGTTCAAATTTAAGCTTAATAGATCTTAATTTCATCTTTCTTTAATTAATTAAACAATTAATTAATTAAAAAATGAAATTAGGCCATAAGACAATGAGTTGACTAAAATGATGTAGGGTTGACCAATTGAACACGGTTGACCAATTAGGGTTGACCAATTGACCAAGGTTGACCAATTAGGTCATAAGGTTGACCAATTGATTAAGGTTGACCAATTGGGTGCTAGGATTAACCAATTGATCATAGAATGGTCATTGGTCTCATGGGTTGACCAAGATGACCCATTTGACCATAGGGTCATTAGATTTAATAATATGTTGTAGTGTTGACCATGTTGACCAGGGGGTTGTTCATGATGGTCAGGTTGACCATATGGAGATTTCTTGACCATATGGTGGTTTAGTCAACTATAAGGTCAATATGGTGACCATATTGTCCAAATTTGACCAAATGGTCATGGAAATGACCATTGGGTCCAGAGTTGACCAAAGCGTCAATGGGGTGACCATTGGATCCAAATTAAGTTTGTAAATTTTTAGGGTTTGGGGATCCTTAATGGGTTCAAGGAGTCAATGTTGATAGAATTTCCCTTCAAGATGGATCTAATGATCATGGTGATCATTGGACTTATAAATGAACCCCTGGGATTCTGAGTTGATTTGGGTAGTTCAGAACATGCCCTGATTTTGGATGTCAATTTAGAACAAATCCTTAAAGAAATGAGTTCAACAAACCTCCCTTTCATTAACACAACCACTTAGTCTTCTTCTTCTTTACAAAAGTAACTTTTCACTAAATCCTCTACCAAAAAACTTAAGAAAAAATATAAAATAAAAATTATTAAAAGAGTGCAAGAGAGAAAAAACTCTTACACATATATGATATAATGTATGAAGAAACTAAGCTCAACACATCACTAAAATATTGGGAGAATGCATCATTATCAAGCAAGCATGCTTCACTTCTTCTTGATCTCAAGTTTGCATAGGACTTTTATTGTTATTAAAAGTAACAAATTAAGATTTCCCATATCTATTATAGTAATTATCATTGAAAAATTATGTGATTATCATCCATGAGTCAATACTAAATAGCTAAAAACCTTCTCTGAAAGTTCCATATTGTGAATTTTGTGGAGGTTCATAAACTCTTAGTAAGGTCTTCTAAATAGATTATAAAGATTCATAAAATCTTTGCATAGATATTTAATAATTATTTTCATAGGTTTGAAGTTTGTAGTTGTTATGGAGCATTGTAACAATTTATGAAGACTTTCAATAGTTTTGTGGATACATGTAAACCTTTGTCAATGCCTATTTTACCTATTTTATTTTGATTATTTTTTATATGATTAAAATTATATTTATCAAACTATCTATTTGAAAATCTATTTATAAGACCCTAAATAACATTAAAAACCATTTTATAATTAATAAAAATATCTTTTAATGCTTTACTAGAGTGACACCTAATTTTTATTTTGTTAAAGATAAAATAGTCCTCACTTATTTTCTTGCTCATAATACCATTAAAATTTTCTATTGTGGATTTTACACATAAAAAATATAAAATATTTTCATATACTACGAATAAATCTTCATGTGATTTGTCATAATAGTCTACATATTAGCTACAATCACTTAATTTAAAAAAATCATTAATCTCTAGTTCCTTCGTATAATGCATGCGAATCAAATTTTGTAGGATTTCATATATGCATAGAGTAAAAAATTGATAGTAATCTTACTAGCAAACACATATTGCATGGATTGTGTTGTGTTAGCATATAGATCTAAAATTATTAAACTGCTCTAAATATATTAGTGAAACCCATATGCTCCTTCCTATGAACCGATCAGCATACTTATGCATTACATGAATACTCGACATCTTGAATATTATTATGATTAGAAAGAGTTAGAAGGCATTCCTTATCAAGTGAGCATAATTCCTATCATTATTTTCGAATATTCCTTCCCGTATAAGTAGAATTACCTAGAGGTTTCCTCTACTTTTAAGCCTTCTTTATCTCAGTCCATATAGATCAAAAGTATTATTTTTATATCAAGAATTTCCTGGTGGATTTCTCATTCTAAATATTCGTATAAATGTAAGCCTAATCATTCAAAAGTCCCACTATGACATCATTTTTTGTTTCTTAAAGTTCATCCTTAAATGAAGATGTTAAGTAACCACTATAAATAATAGGTAATCCTTTCCTTATGGAATGTATGCACCATTTATATGTATCAAGTCGTAAACGTTTTCTTCTTCTATGAATGTTGATTGTTATTTTTTTAAGAAGCCCCAAATTTTGAAAATAATTTTAAGCCTATACTCTATTATTTAAGGCAAATATCTAGATGAACCGCTTTATGAACCTAACAATATGAATGAACGTTCTTAATCAAGATTATTAAATCTAATATAATTTATTGTTCGGAGAAATATAGGTTTTATCATGCACATTATTGCCTTTGGAACCCATAGTGAAATTCACTCTATTCCTTTCGAGGAAGTATGATCCCCACTTCATGTGTTTTGTTATAAAGATAAATTCATTCTTATATAGGCATAAAAAAATCCCATAATACCTATATAAGAATGATATGATTCAACCCTTTATAATCCCCCTCCAGGTATGAGTGTCTTTAAAATCCAACATGTATACTATCAAGTAGATTGATATTTTCAAATAACTATAAAAGTATTTAAGGACACTAAACATAAATCCATATAAAGGGTAAAAAATGAGAATCACACACCCATAATTGAAATAAAAAATGGACACACTACAATGGTTTATTAATGTTAATTATAAAATAAGTTATTAGGTTGCAAGGACTGAATAGGTTCCTTTAGTGGTTTGTTAGTTAGGGGACATAGTCTAACAAATTATCTAAAATATACATTGCTTTAATCAAGTGCCAAAAACAAGGCATTATAACATGTAATGAGGAGATTTCATATATATGATACAAAAATTTGTATTTATAATTAGCTTAAACTATGTTTTGACATCTACTTTAACCAATAAATGTCTTTAAGTCCAAACCTTACTTTCACAGACCTAGATCATAGAGTCTCAATCCTAGCTTGGTCATTTTAGCTCTATAATTAGCCAAGATAATAACTTAGTCTTCCTAAAATACTTATCACTTAAGTTTAATAGGTAGGTAAATGGATATTTACAAACTTGGCATTAGGTTAAACCTTATAAATAATTTGCCTAATGTTTAGTTATCTAGACTTGAGTCTAGCCTTGTGCCATACTAAGGTGGTCATGTCAATTATTTCGATGTAGGAACCAAACATATTCCTTCTAAAAAATTCACTTTTAAGAAAGTTCCATGAGATCCTTTATATGTACCATCTACTTCAAGTCATAGGACTTAAGCAACTCAATTTCTAATTAGATTGCATTCTTCCTCAATAAATCAATAATGCAACAAAATATAGTTCTAAATTAATCAATACACTAGTGTATACCCTATAAATTGACACACTACATATGTGCTCTTTATGTCAATTTTCATCCAAGAAAATATGACTTCAGATTACTAACAAGATCAAATGACATGTTATTCCTTGGATACTAAATACTTATAATAAATGTACAAAAAAATATCTATGAATATGCATTATTATAATCAAGTGGAATTCTTTTAGATCTTTATTGAAATATTTGGATGACTCATCAAAATGTACAATAATGACCTTATCATATCCTGATATAACTTTATATTAAATTTTTTTTGTTTATATCAGCTTAA
The DNA here is from genome assembly GCA_022702705.1 of Papilionanthe hookeriana x Papilionanthe teres. Taxonomy (NCBI): domain Eukaryota; kingdom Viridiplantae; phylum Streptophyta; class Magnoliopsida; order Asparagales; family Orchidaceae; genus Papilionanthe; species Papilionanthe hookeriana x Papilionanthe teres. The sequence goes on from CM040424.1 coordinate 63,269,966, forward strand.
TATCTATTAGATAATCTATTAGGTAATTAATTAAAAAACATCCATTAAGTTCTATAATTTCTCACTTCAAATAAAAAAAAACAAACATTTAAGAGCCAAATATTTGAAAATGAGGATACAAAACTTATCGAAGAGTTGCCCTAATGTAAGATATTTTTTTCTTTAATTTTCTTGTGCTAGATTCTATTTTTAATATTTGCAAAATATAAGCATTTTTAATGACAAATAACTACATTAATAGTAGTACCCTAATAATAATAGTCACCCTTCGCATTAACTAAATTCTTAACAATTTATTTGAATATAAATTTGAATTATTATGTGGTTGCATTGTGCTATGATAAAAATATTTCATTATTAGTTCAAATATAGATGACAAAGGTTGGTAAAATTAAAATATGTATTGATTAAATTAAATAAGAAAAGAAATAATACATTATAATGTATATCAAATAAAATACTTGGTACAATATTGAATTAATCAATTAAATTAATTTATTCCTATCAATTTATTTTAATATTTAGCATATCATGTAGTAATAAATAAATCATTTAGTATGATCTTAAGATTAATTATTATTAATTATATAATTATGTAAATAATCAAGTAGTTTGAACTAATGTAAATTGGGATCAAACTTAATCATGTAATACAATATAAGATTAGTTATGAGTTCATTAGATAAACTTATTATTTACTAAATTTAATTTAAGTTAGCGCAAATATTATTAACATTCCCAACACCTAGAATATAATAGTTGTTAATAAAAATAAAGAAAAATATTTTATAATTGAAGCATGATTTTGTAATTGTGGATGGTTTTTGCTTGATTAAATCAAGTCACTAGCTTCATTTGAGTTTTCAAACCATAAACACAATTATATTTGGCTTCCTTAGTGCATCATCAGTAGGAACTAGAATAAATAGAACACCCAATACTCTGAAACAAACTCATATTGAGACCTCTTATAAGATTCCACCTACTCATAATACTGCTCTCATTTCTCCACGCTCCTTGAGTGATTATCAACCAACCCAACATGAATCAAAATCATCCATTAATAATCATCCTTAAAGCATGTGTTGATCAAGTTGATGATGTCCAAAGGCCTGATTGATTAAGATCTCATCTATTAGTAGGACTAATCAAGTGATCGTTACTAGGCCAAGCTACTACCTCATTTCTTTGCCAAGTGATTTCACTTGTAATCTCCAGAACAATAATATAAATGCTTTCCTCTACACGCACCATTGAGTATGCCATGAATTCCAACTTATGGAATACATTAAAGTGATTGTCACTAGTCAATATTCCTAGTATTTGGGCCAAGGAGTCCATGAACTAGGCAAACATCTCACTTTGTTTTTATATCTATCTTTGTATATCTATAAACCTCCTTGGTTCTGCCTCTAAAACTACATACATGTCATTAACGTGTACAATTTTACTTATATATTGCACTTGGTCACTTGTCATACCATCATCTATGTTATTATCATCAGTCTATCTACCATTATCTTCCATTAGTTGGCTCTATCCCTAAGAACTTCTATCATCATTACATACTCTCTTGTGGCTCCTCTTTGGGCTAAATGGTTCCCATGTCATTCACATATAATAGAGCCAACTCTGAGTAAAGATGTTGGTGGGTTAATAGCTAATGCTATCACACCGTCTTTATTAGTGATGAAATCTATATTGGAATGCATACGTCTAATCTTGCTAGTGTAACTAAGAGTTGGTGGATCTTCTTAAAAGTATCAAATTTTATAGCTATTATTACAGTTCCTTATGCTAAATCAATGTCTTTCATCAACATACTCTAATTCTCATGGATTCCTCTGTCTTTATTTCTCTTTATTTTGAGATCTATACTTCTTTATTTATGAGAAAAGAAATGAAAAATAAAAAACTTTAAGTCAATGAGTTTGAAATTCATGGTACGAAAAATTTAGTACAATATTATTTCAAGCACCTATATTTATAGTGCTTAAAATAAGGAGGAATATATATTGCCTCTTTTTCCTATACTCTATAAAATGATAAGGAAAGCTAACTCTTGTCGAAAAGCTACCCCCTGCCCCAAAGAGGCTTTACTAACCAATCTGAATGAACTAAATCATCAATCAACATTAACATTCTATGGTTGATTGACAAATCCCTACAGCCTTTCATTGATTTTTCATAATAAATCTCTAATAAATCTATTTATATTTTTCAATAGGATTATTAATTGGATTCTCCGCACATCTACTCAAAATAAAATTATTATTGCCAAGGTTTTTCTTGGAGCCTCCTCTCAAGTTCAAAAAGAAACTTTAAAGATCCAACGTTCCTAAATGATTTCATAGACACCTTTGTTACCTTTAGTGTAAATCCATCTCATTAATCAACACCCATCAACACTTTTTTCCTCACCCTTAGTATTGTCAGTTGTTAATGAGTGATTTCTCCTTTAGCATCACTCACCCATCACCTTTATAACAATAATTCATTCCCACCAATTCTAACATGATTTTTTGCATTAGTTTTCTTAGCGTTAACAACTATGGTGATAACATTCACCAACAACAGGTCTTATAATGCACTAACTTAAGGATAACACCTCTTTTCCAATGGCTTGATCAATGGCACAAAATTAGAAGCATCATTGAGACCAAATTAATGAATACTTTTGAAATGTCAAACATAATAATCCTCCCAACATAACTTACATTGGCACCTTATGCCAATGACTAGGACTTCATTATGAATAGCCTCCTCTTATAGGACAAGCACCAAAAAATTAATATTATATACTACTTTCATTGTAAATCTCATTATCTGAGTACTAAGTGTTTAACAACTATCAGAGAGCATCATGTGTCCTTTGTGCCTGATCTCCTATTGATAGTAGATTTAAAAAAAAAAACATTCTAATATCTTATTCCAATGATTATCATCTAAATGGACCATTTTATGGTATATCAACATGTTTAGCCTAAAATATTAAAAAGGATGATGAAACTATTAGAGTTAAACTTATGTAAAGCACAGTCATCCTTTCCCTCTTATCTACTTCTCAATCCTCTCTCCCTTAGAAAAAAAGTTGGCCCTTTGTACAAATTATTCCTTTTATCTTCACATTGTGAGATAATCTCCCTCATTCTATTAAACAAAATCTATAGATCAAGCAACGTGAAAGCCTTTATTTTTAAGTTTTTGGATTCTTTCATCCAATCTCTTCATCTACCACCTCTACTCTAAACACTGCTCAACTCTCTTATATAAGAAGTCACTCAAACCAAAGACTTAAATCTCTCCATTATTAAATGTTATTTTTTCTTCGCCTCATTGTGGACAATGTGTTAACATAAAGAAGGACAAATCATTTATGCAATAAACTAATCTTAAATGTTTTTTATTGTTGTATTATGAGCCTTTTTAGGCCTGGTGAAAGAATTCATAGGTATCCCTTTCAACCACATAAGTATAATCTTTTGGGTAGTTGACATGACCCTTCACTCAATTGAAGAATTCCACATAATGATTGAAATTCAAAAAGTTGCACCTTCTAAATTAAGGCTCAAACTTTCTACGATTATAAATCTAAATAAAATTAACTATATACAAATGCCACTACATTCATAGCTAAATCTCAATCCATCTTGGCACTCTTAAGGATATCAAAACCCTCATTACTGACTTCAAAACTTAAAGTTATCATAAATGTGAGCTACAAAAAAAAAACATTATATGATTGTGTGTATCCAATGGACATCGTGGCCCCTTTGTTGGCAAATATCATGCCTTTGTGTAGCTTAATGGAGGTTTGTAAGTATAACTAATTCCCCAATCGATCAAATGGAATCAAAATTAGGGGTGTCAAGTCTAGTTCACAAATCAAATTTGGGTCCAACTTGAAGCTAACCCAACTCAAAATTGTATGTTCTAAACCCAACCTGAATGTTAAATGAGTTAGAAAAGTCAACCTGAATTCAACCCGCCATTAACTCATTGACTTGAACCCAACCAATATATTTATTTAGCATAAGACATAACTATTTATGTCATTTAAGACCCAATTTCAAATCAATTTTAGACTTATGGATCAATTTTGAGTTCATTTAATAAAATGCAAACCAGTTTGAAATCAACTTCAAATTGGCAAGTCAACCTAAACTTTACTAAAAAGAAACTTAATGTGTTGGAATCTTAGCACTAACCCAACTCTAAAAACTATTCAAGTCAACTTAAACATGAATTATTTGAGTCAAATTTGGAAAGAGTCGGTAGGTTGGGTAGCTCAATAATTAACATTCCTAATCAATATAAATCAGTACTCAATTCTCATTTGTAAAGAAAAACAACAGAAATATTTAGTACCATTTAGGATGTCCAATCAATCTATCAGGTTACTAAAATAATCAATATAAAGCTGAGAATAATTTTATTTATCACTGAAATATAACGGCATCAATTTTCATCCCAATATGCGCAACTTCTTTGCTAATTCTCAGTATAAATTCAACGTAAATAAAACCATTAAGAAAACTACCAAATTCACCTAACACCATTACAATATAATTAACTTCTAAAACAAACAACTATTCGCCATAAAACATCTACTAAGAAACAAATGCAGTAATAAATAGGCCCCTTGATACTTAAGGTACTACCTCTAGGCATGCATTATTCTCACCAGGTATGTTAGAGAATAAAAAATTAACAACAACCTAAGTTAAAAAAAAATAAAAAATAAATCAATTCCAAGCTTCGAGATTCTCAAAGAGATGCTTAGCAATGCAATACTAGAAGCAAAGATTGCAGTTCCACACAAACAGTAATAAATCCTAATACAAACCAGCACAAAGTGAGCAGCACCATTGCTGCTATGACTAACACTCAGACATACCGACAGCCCTCACAGGTTGACCTCTTATTCTCACACAGATTACTACTACGGGAAGCATAAGAGCCAAAGTCTACTACTGCTATAGTAAGTCATTTTACAGAGCAATGAGGATTTTCTTCAACATCACTGATAAGAAAGAAAATGCCTCAATGCAGATAAAGCCAAGAATGAATTGCCTATCGGAATAGCCAGATGGCAGCAGGGACTATCCTCAACAAGAACAAGCCGCATAAAGCAGCATCACTGCTATTGCAGCTAGCTCTTCCATCTGGCTGTAGCAAGTTTGGTGCCTCAGACCTTCAGGAGGTCACAGCAGCCATCAGCTGCTGTTCCCCACTTGGAAGGGATGACTGAGCTGCGGTCTCCAACAATCATGTTTGATAGGGGGTGGTAAAGGGATGGATGGAGATGCTCAATGGCATGGAAGTGATTATTTTCTCGCGAATACATGCTGGTCACCTCTGACCGGGATATACTTGAGCCGCAGCTAGCCGAGTTAAGGTTTCCACTATCAGATTGAAGAATTTCAGAGCTTGGAGATGTGGTTGCAGGCCGAGTTGAATGCTTGCTATTGTTGTGGTTATCACTTTTAACATTTTGATCATCCACATCCTTCTTAGTGTTCAGGAAGCGGCCACCACATCCTCTTGGACGGCGCATTGCATGTAGATGGCGTGACTCATGGAGATATGGCTACAAGAAGAGGAAAATTTGAAAGATTAAAAGATGGAATATGATGAAGGGTTCAACATGGCTGTTAGTTGGTCATAAATATGTTAGAGCTGAAGATATATTATTTGGTTTATAAGTGGTAATGGAGTTGCAGCTGTGAAATCAAGAAATGATACAGCTATGGCCTTGATGGGTATATAACATATCAATTATTTTTGAAATAATGAATCATAAAGGGAATCTACATTATTTAAGTAATTTGGAATGGGAATGGGAATGTTCATTATTTAAGTAATTTGAAAAAACTCTTTCCAAATTTGTACCTTCCTGATTTTGGCCAGTTTGTTCTTCATCTCTGCTTTAGCACGAGCTTTCCTGCGCCTAATGATTCCATTGAATTGTTTAGCATTAACGTATATGGGTGTTTCAGCTGTCATATTCAGTGGCAGAAGCATCCGGCCATGCTACATTAAATAAAAAATCATCAGTGAGTACTTGATTATCATACATGTACAAAGAGTATACAGGACATCCAGATATGAGGATATAAAAAAGCCTTGAAAAAATAGAAAACGGGTGCAGCACATGTTGTGGAAGGTTATATTCAAATATATGCAGGTGCTAGAATGTTTTTACCAAAGTTTATGCAAAGTTATCAATTTAACAACCTAACAGTTCATTATGAAGCAGGACATCATATTTTGTTACAACACGGAACTTACAGCTACGGGAATACAGAAGGTTTTGCAAAAATAGAACAATGACGAGCAGGAATATTGTAGATACCATATTTAGACAACAAATACATGTACTGGATATTCTTAATAAAATTGAAGCACGGATGTTTAATACTTATATTTGTATAGACAATCAATATATCATTTTAGGGCGCTCATCAAAAAAATAAAAAAAAACGAGGGGCATTTACATAGATAGCACACAATTCTTATGTATTTACATACATGTGTAGCAAAGCCCTTGGAACCTAGGTCAACATTCGAGCCACCCAATCGATACAATAAGGCAGATTGGCCAGAATGATCGTCCGGATGGCTCGTCCAAGGTGATCGGCCAATGCTACTCAAACAAGATAGCTCGGCCAATGCTACTCAAACAAGATAGCTCGGCCAATGCTATTCGACCAAGAAAATTTGACCAACTCACCCGGAAAACCAACCAAGCTAAGCACGTGCAACGAACTCAATGAAAAGTTCTCCTAGACATCAAGAATGATCTAGACAACTAGCTTCAAAGCCAAATAGGCCGACATAAGTATTACTGAAGACAAAAGGCAGAGGAAACATTTTGATGCGCGAGTGGCTCAGAAGAAGGTTTTGCGATCATTGCTACAGTGGGTTTATTGTACCGCGACTCCCGCGACCTATGTGCTCGCCTGAACTAAACCAGTCCAGGTCTTTTCGTTTTAGAAGCGCCGGCCAGTTCCTGGGCCCACTCCTAGTTAGTCAATTATAATAAATTCACTTTAATGGATTTAGAGTTAGTCTTTTGTGGATTTCGTATAGGGCAGCTGTCGGCGTCATTTATTTCCATTGAAGGCTGTATTTTAGGGTTCCAAGTGGTGCTTTGGTTGTATCATGATTTCCAGGCGGTGATTATCTTCCCTACCCCTTCCCGCTTCCCTCTGGCTTAGCTACCACACTCTCCTCGCTGAAGCCATCTTGACAAGCATCCAGTTGTCGTCTTCCTGCAGTTCCTCGCTGTCTAGCCATCCCTCTCGCTGCCGCAGCCTGTGGATAGTTGCCCTTTGGCTGTCCCGCAGCCCATGCCTTCACCTTCGTTGCCTCCGTCATTCCTGCTCATTGTCGCCGAATGGAAACAACTACCTAGGTTGTTTTCTGTTCTTTTGGCCACACGTTCCAGCTTGCTAAAATTGCTGCAGTGCCTCCCCTTGCTGTTTTTCTGCTGTCCAGCCTCCCCAAACAGCCAACGCTGCGGTTTGGGCTGCCGGCTCTTGCTGCCCCGCTGTTCCAGCCTCCCACAATGATGCTGCTCTTCATCCAACCCGAAAACCCCTTCCCTACATTGTTGCTACCTCGCTAAACCCTATAACCATAGAAAAAAATTTGCATACATAAAGCGTACCCAGCACTGCGTACGTAAAGCGAGATTACAAGGAGATTAAAGCAGGTTACAAGAAGGGTATTCCGTATTTTTACCTCTTATTCCCTATAACCTGTCTGTAACTTCCATGTAACCTCCTTATATTTGTAAGTTATAAATAAGTTACAAAGAGGTTATACAGAGGTGGCCGCCTCCCATTGGTTTACGTATGCAGCACTGCGTACGTTTTACGTACGCAAAATTTTTCCCTAACCATCACCAGCATCACCCGGGATCCGCCCAAACGTGGGTTTGCGAGTAGTGTGTGTTGTATTTTCCCTTTCAAGTGTGTTTGATTGTAACCGCATATTTACTTCCAGTAATATTTTTTACTTTTTTCTAATGTGGTTTGAATTAACTCTGGTATTACAAGAAAGAGATTATAAAAACGAGCACGTCAGAAAAAGATAGATTGGTATGGGCATAAGGCTAGCTCATATGGCTTATCTTGACAGGAAAAAAGAAAAAGACAAAAAATAAATTATATACCTCCTGAAATTTACATATTCCGAGGGGGGATTTAATAGTTTTATTACATTTAACATGTCTCAGGTGAACCTTTCTAAAAATATGGGTAACAACCACAGAGTAGGGAAAGCAATTCCTTAAAGATAAAAAGCACCCATTTCATCTCATCACTTCGTTCTCTGGACGCATGTTCCTTTCTAACTCATTCCTTGGTGGTGTGAATCTACAAACAAATCATGATCTAGCATCCTAAAATATGCGTCGAGTATGAATTATACCACTAATAATAAGAGTTACACAAGTAATTGAACCAAATTAAAAAGAAAAAAGAAATTATTAAGGAGAGTCATCTTAAATGGTTTGATCACATTAAATGTTGAGCATCTGATTATCTGATTAGGAGAGTAGATGTTTTAGATTCGACTTATGTTACGAAAGGTTGACCTAAAAATACATGGGCATTTTGTACAAAAAAACGATCTTAATTTATTAGAATTAGATGAAAATATGCCACTTAATAGGACACAATGGAGAAAAATGATTCAAGTACCTGACCCCACATTGTGGGATGAAGGCTTGTTTTGTTATTGTTGTGACTAGAAACAAAAATGTGAACGTCTGCACTAATTCTAATTAGGCTAGGGAACTCACTAAATAAAAGGTCCATAACCGGGTATTACTCATACGTATTGGAAAATCTGGTTACATGGAGAAGAAGCAAGTTGTTCCTAGATGCAGTGCAAAAATCAGAGTATACGACACTTACCTTGGGATTCTGAAGAATTTGGATTCAAAATTTGTTAAAGGAACTAGAATGTACCTCTAATAAGCCTATACAAATATTGTGACAGTCAATAAACTATCAGTATCGCCATGAATCATGTGTATCATGACAAGACCAGGCATATTGAGGTTCATAGACACTTCATCTTTGGAAAGGTTAACGGGGGAATTATACAACTAAGCTACATCCCGACACAACAACGGGTTCTTTACGTCTTCACCAAAGCCCTTCCTTTAAGCACCTTCTCTGACCTGATGGTTCACCTTAAATGACATCAACATATTTCGTTCAAAGTAGAAACCCATATATTCATGAATGGCTCAACTAGTTGTAAATCATATAATATACCTAATTGGGCACAAAAATCTTTATTAGCTAAGGATAGCTTAAAATTATTCTCTTAAACATCCATCCATTTCTCTAAGATCTCTTTGAATGAAACAACACATAACTACTGAGAATAATCCTTCACCAATGTAATCAATATTGTTGGGAGTTCGCGCAAAAGAAGAGAAACTTATATAGAAAAATAACTCAATAAATTTAATAGCTTTAAAAATAGAGATGTAGCAACCACTAGAGGGTTGAATCAAAAAATTAGATATTCATGTTGGGGTTCACACTCTAGGTCACCAATTCACACTTGTTATTTAAATCAGTTATTTAGGTTCTTGAGACAATAATACAATAAGGTAATAGTAAGCAAAAATGTAAGAGATGTGTTATTAAACTTTTTACATTATTTTAATTTTATATTTATTTCTGCATTTGATGAAGTCTATATTATGCATCAAAAATGTACTTTCTCAAGTATTACAACAAAATAAACGAGGTATATAAATGCCATAACTTTGATTGAAGATTCAAAATATGAGAGACGATGAATGATGATTTTAGTTAAAAAAGTTAACTCATATGTATAAAAGATGACATAGTTATTATAAGCATAACTTAATATTTTTTACATGGCAGGTCAAGAAGGTATGCAAAAAAATCACTAATTTACATCATTAGCAAGTAAAGTTCTTTTACTCTGGGATAGAAATGCTACTTGAAAAGCTCAACAATAGATTCAAAGAGATAAATTCTATGTTGTTTTTGTATGTAGTATCAATAAATCTATGGGATACATTTTCAGAATTTGATAAAAGATAATTGAAATGTCTCGTCGAATTTAATACTTACGATTTCTCAAATATAGATATCATAGAGTTAGATAGTCGGCTTGAAAATTTTATCCTTGAGACGAGACCTAAATTTGGAAGGGATTGAAAAGCTTGCACAAAAAATTGTGGAAACTAAAATAGAGGAGATTTACAAATTGATATTCTTATTTGTGAAGCATGTTTTGATATTATAAAATATTATAGCAATAATTGAACAAGTTTTCTCTACTTTGAAGATTGTTAATAATTGCTTATGCAATCAAATAGGAGATGTTTGGATGAAATAATTATAAAATAGTTTAATAGTGTTGATAATGAAATAATTATAAAATAAAACAAATATATATATATATATATATATATATATATATATATATATATATATATATTTAATGAAATATTTATAAAATAGTTTCAACATAGAAAGACTCGAAAGAAAAAGTTGTAGCGCTCTATCCTTGTATTTTTCATATATTTATTATTTTAAATAAGAACAACAAAAGAATTTTTAAGCCATCAAGATATTTTTGCAATTATTAGTTTGTGCCCCCAATAAAAAGAATTTCTGGTTCGCTCCTCTTTGTGAGTCAACTTTGACAAGTTCTCCAACATAAATGCATAAGTGAGTTGTCTTAACAACACAACGTATAACTCTTGATAAGGATCCTTTAAAGTTGGTCAATCCAGGGTCCACAACAACCTGAGGCAATGAAAATATAGTATCCTGATAGAGCATATATACTCACTCCCCCAACTATTTTGCTCTTAAGATAAAGGTGGCGAACTTTCTCTAACAAAAAATTATAATAGCTACTATCAAATATTTAGCAATTAACAACTAATAACTAACCTTAATCATACGTTCTCATTAGTTATCGAGTGTAGTAATTAACAAAAGGGGCTTGCGCCTTTAAAAAAACACGAAAGCAAAACCTAAATCCTAACAAAAAATAAGAGCAAAATCTCAGGGCAATGCTCATTAGCAATCAAGCCTGTCTTTGAAAATTGACCCAAAACTAAAACCAAAAACTCTCTCAAAAGATTCGAGCAAATATTTTTGAATCCAAGAAGTTGTCATAGAGCAGTCTTTATATCCCAACTTTAATCTGTTTGTCGAAATTGGAGTAGCATATACTTAGTGTCCCTCTAGCCAGATAGTGAGCCCACCAAATCGAAATTACAACTCTAATAGCTAGTTTATAAGGTCTAACTTGATACACTAAGTTGTGATAAAGAGATCTGAAAGTTCGTTTGGGATAACTATAATATACACTAAGTTGTGATAAAGAGATCTGAAAGTTCGTTTGGGATGACTATAACTTTTTGTAAAGAAGATTATAAAGTTATTATGAAGAGAATAATTTTTTTTTTAAAGCTACTATGAATATTATTATAAAGATTTTCCTTTTTGAAAAGGTCAGATTGCAATTGTCCTACAACTACACACTTTAGCAGATACAGTTGCAACAATCATATTCATAACACAAATTTTTTTGAAAGTGACAAGAAAGCAATAGCTAAATAGGAGCAACCAGTCTAAAATGCAAAATAGTAAAAAAATGCCCCAAAAGGACCCTAAATATCCCAATCAATATGATGATGCAATTATCTAGCCAATAAGACCCAAATTACCCTTGCAGTAAGATTTTGAAGCTTCCTTTTGTTACCATTTAGACAATTTTCATTATAAATGTTGATAGTTCTCAATTTTAATGGATGGTGGCTTTCCCTTGATTTCATGGAAACAAAACATCAACTTATAGACTTGATTTCAAGATTGCCTCATACATTAAACGTTTTTATGTCAATGCATTCAAATAAAACACGAAGAAGTTCATGAAGTTCAAGATAAAGACAACATTCAATGAGAAATTGGAATTCTCCACCATACTACCAAACATGCATAACAAAATGTATTTTGATTGAAAACTGCCATGTAAAAATGTGAATATAATCAAGCAACACTACATCACAAACGAAATGTACTTAATGAAAGAGAAAAGATGGTAGGTAAGATAAGAGATCATAACCATTGCTTGAGCTCCATGAGTTGTAAACAGGCCATAGCATTGATCCATGTACGAATAATTTGAGCAAGCCTACTCAAACAGTCCCAGAAATCAATCACATGTAAATACAATTGTGTGCACTGGGTTGTAGTGGTGGCTGTGGTGTGCTTTGTTCAAAAGATGGGGAAGACAGGTGAAGTTGGGTGATAGTCAATAAAGGATGTGCTTACCACAGATTGACCAAGTCCTAGCTCAAAACGACCGTGAAAGTCAGATGGGGATTGTAGAGAGATGGTAGTAGAATGCTGCTGATTTCTCTGAGGATTTCCTGAATCTTTGTCTGAACCAAAAACTTGTTAGCATTTGAAAGTTGTTCACAAATAAAAGATTATTCTTAAAAGTGCAAACATCGAAAGCATAACATCCCAATGAAAAAGTTTGACTCTACTTATAAACAAAAAAATTTAAACAAGATAGGGACATTTATTAAAATCATAATCCCCAATCCTTATGGACTGAGCATGATGCTAAAAAGTAATAAATGCAATTTAATTCCAATAAGAATCACGTTTTAACATTTTTATTTCAAAGAAAAAAACAACAGGTAGCAAGAAGGGAGATTTGCATAAGGCAATTTGGTAGGTTATTTTTATTTTTAGCTTAGTCTCACTATGCAATCAAAGCTTAAAAAGCAGGTTCCAGTCCTGCAAAAGTGTTGCTGGTACACTTGATTTAAAACTGAGGGACAAAGAAGAATGGAAAGGTATTTAAAAAAAAATTAATAATAACCATTTATTCGGCTCAGGAGGATGCATGGGCAAACGTCAAGGGCTAATTAATCACTTCATTGTTTGACTGATTGACACCATTAAAACGATTACATACAACATCAAACATTAAAAAATGCTATCACTTCCACTTAACTCTCGGTCATGCAAAAGTATTCCATCCCAAATTATAGGGAAGTTAAAATACAAATTAAAGCACAAATGCAAAAAAAAGGGTTCCAAAATAAAGGCTTTTTTTTCGTTCCTCATTCAAGTTGATATTGTCAACCATCCTCGCTAGCACTAGTAAGAAAAGAAACTCCTTAACCTCAGACATTATCAAGCTTACTAATGTTTTCTGCAAGTCCGTAAACATACAATCAGGCACAGCCCCACAACAAACTTCCACCAGCTCTTACCAATAATCAGCATTAACAATATTTGGATATTCTAGTGCCTAATAGATCAAACAAACTTGCATTAAATAAGAATATTTTGGCGTGAAGAGAGTAGTTGGCTGTACAGAAAAATAAATAAATAAAACAAAACAATGTGCTAGACTTGATAATTACCTTGCCTTTGAACTTCTCTACTTAAGAAAGCCGAGTTTGCATTGGTTCTTTGCAATATTTAAAAGATGGATGTGTTTGACAAGACATTTTACTATCACAAGACAATGCATAATTTCAATTATAGAACCCATGCATTTTATATTTTTATATTTTATCAATAATAAATAAGGGCATTTACATGCATAGCACACAATTCATATGTATTTACATATCTCACACTTAAACTTCCATATTTACACACATAACACTCAAATCTTCAATATCAGATAGAAAAATAGCACTATTACCACCTTTTAAATGTAAAGTGAAACACACATTTTCATGTATGTAAAAATGAGAGTTTAGATGTAAGATATGTTAATACATAAGAACTGTGTGCTGCATATATAAATTTCCCTAAAAAAAATATGATGAAAAAATTTCAAATATAAGTAAAAAATAAATTATAAGTCCTTAATTATATGATTCTTATTAAAACTCTGAAGCACAATTGACACAGATATGTAAATTTAAATAAAATTAGACTACAAAATAAAGCAAGACAGCTAACATGCACTCATCGTGTAATTATTCCGAAAGCTCCATATCCTCCAAATTTTATACACTGAGACATCAATCAAATGTTGATGCAGGTTGATCGGTTGCAAAATTAATTTCAATAACAAAGTTCATACCATTTAAGCCATTATTATAATTGCTTGCATTTATTTCAGCTTGGTGAGCATTTTAAGTAGAAAAGGGTAACGAAAAGAATGTCTTTAATTCTATTTTAAATAAGTTTGAGTTAACACTCGCGTAAATAATTTTATCTTTTAAATGTTTTATTTAATGATATCAATGTTATACAAAATATACCAATTATTGATTTAATAACTTCATATTAATTTAGGTTATAACTTACAAACAAGGTACATGCCTCAACAGTTGAACCAATACGGTGCACACAATGCACATGAGACAACAACCCGGTCTGCAAGGCATATGCCCACAAGCCAAATGCCTCCCTAAATTCCCTTGAGAAAATTTTGTTCAATTCACCCCAATGCACGACTCATGCTTACCCCCAACATCTTTCAAAAAATTGATTCTTCATAGTATATGTGGAACAATCAATTCCACCAACAATCATCCACCTTTTTCACGTCAAGCCACATGAATGATCCGTGGGTTTATCATTGCCAACTCGTAATTTTGTAGATTATTGTAATTTCTATTATTATTATTTTGCCTATTTATCAATCAATAGACTATTAAAATTATTCTTAATAATTATTTCCTAATTTTATAAGCTATTCTAGGATTATGTAACTACTACTCAAATATTTGAATGAAATACGCAATCAATACTCCCCAATTTTATCATAGTATTGAAGATTTAAACTACTTCTGTGCAAACTGACTTGGGAACTTGAAATCTCCAAGGCGAGGCAAACGATTCGTCGATGAATCAAAAATTTAATCGTTATCTTTACATCACAATTAGAACAATTCTTACTTAACATTCAAAGAATTAATTAAAACATAGCAAATTATCTAAAATATCCTAATAGAATAATTATGCTTCTAGAAAACAATAACTCAATGATAGGAAGATAATATGCATGCTAGATTTTTCTATCAAATGATCATATGACAATCTGAATATTTTAATAACGTTTACGACCATAAATGACATCTAAAATTTCTTATGATGCATATGCATCTGAAATATTAACCCATCATTTACTTTTCAAAATCTAAATTTTAAATTTTTACTACATTTTATATATTTTAACATATGCATCTATCTCACGAACATCATCTAAATATAACCTAACACATCCATAGTGAAACGTACCCTGCCGGCATAATAGGACATTTAACATGTCTACTATTATAAAGACACCTACTCACCATTAATTAATATATTCACTGTTGGCATAGTGGGACATAATCTTATTTTCACTATTGTTTGAAGTAGTAAGCAAAACGTCAGCGCGCATAGTTACACATCAGTGTCTCCATTGGTACTATAAGAGAATGAACTCCTTACAACATGCACATGCAAATATTCATATATAAAATACTTTTATTTGTCTTTATCATAACATGCTCATCTACAAATTATTATGTTATCATGTAAAAAACATATATATCATGCTATAATGATAAACTATCTTAAAGAAAACTACTATATATATATATTCATAAAGTAATATTGTGATTGCTTTATTAACATAAAAACTACAACATAAAACCAATCAACATGTCAAATAGTAAGAATAAGAATGAAAAAAAAAAATACAACTTAAATACAAAAGGTTTAAAAGAAGGAAATTGCAATTGCCCACCGATTATCTCTTTCATAAACTTGATCATGAAATTTTCAACATCTTACACTCCACTTTGACATTAGCTGATGCGGGAGATTTTTCCCCCATCATTTTCTCACGGTACTGTAGCTGCTACAGTACCGCGAAAAAAGGTATAGTGGGAGACGGAAGTCAGGTTGCCGAAACAGTCTTGATTTTCTTTCTTATTCTTTTTATTCTATTATCCTTCATTTCTTTTTAATCAGTCCCTCTACATATGTGTATTAGGGTTTGGACTAGGACTTCTTTCTGTGCTTTGTATCAGACAGCATCAACATCTCTTCTTCCCTTCGAGAGCTATATTCCTAGGATTCTAAGTGGCTTCGATTGTATCTTGGTTTCCAGGTGATGATTTATCCTCCCCCCATCGCACCCCGCCATAATGTCCTTCTTAGCTACGGTTGCCCCTAGGACAACAATTTTACTATTTTTCAATGCAGTCTTCCTATTCCCACCCTTCTTGCTCACTACCCCTACCCCGCACAGCCACCCCTTCCTGCCCTGCGGCCGCCCTGGCTTCGCCCCTTCACTGACGTATCCAGAAACAGTAAACCTACTGTTTTCGGTTTTCCTATTGTGCCCCGGTCCTTCCAGCCTATTCATATTGCGCTTCAACGCTCCTCTCACCACTTCAATTACTGGCTATGTTGTCCAACAAACTACTTCGCTGCCAAAACGTTTCCTGCCCCTCCTTTGACTGTCCCAGCCATCTACAAACCCATTTCAACCATCTACATTCGCTCCCCAACCATCTAGCCAACCTCCACCACCCATGGATCGAGCTCGAGCGTGTGTTTGTGTCGTGTTTGTTGTAATTTTCCATTATAGTGTGTTGATTGTAACCGTCTATTTGTTCTTAGTAATAATATATGTTTTTCGTTTGGGTTAACTCCAGTATCATTACCTCAACCTATAATCAATGACATCAATCTTTTAATATTTTGCATGAAATCAAGTATTCATATATACCATCCAATACAAAAAAAGTTTTATACTTAAATTGGGTGAAATCCCTTAAATAAATTTACTAAGAGTCCTTCCACAATATAAGTATTTATTTCATTAAAGTAAATTCTAAACTAAAATCGGTCTCAACTATGGTGCTACTAGTTATTTTACATTTCAATTCATACTGCAGCTATAATATCTCTAAAATTTCTTTTAATCACCTAAAAATAAAAAATTTAAATTTAAAGTTTATGCTAATATTTTCCTTTATTTATTTAATAATTTATTTTAATTCCTATAAAAAATAGTATAATTTATTTAAAAATGAATTTATAACTTCCAAATTTCATGTATGAAATTCATAAGATATCTTTAAAATAAATAAATTGATTCCTCAAATTAACACCTAAGTTTTAACAAAATTGAATAAGTAAAAAATATTACTTATTTTCTAACAATCTTCATTATTAAAAATTTCATGGTAATTTATCTTAGTTATTAATTTACATAAAACATATATTATTTTATTTTAACTTCATTAATTTTCTAGCTAAATATGTTCATCAACATTTTATAAATTCTCATAATCTAAAATACTTTATCTAGATTCATTCATATTTAAATCATAAAATCATTGCATATACTTTACATTTTATTTCAATAGAATTTTCACAAAAAACAAATTTGCATAAGACCTTATCTTGCATAAGACCTTATCTTGGTTTCACTGTTCATACAGTTTGCTCGTTAGCTTCCTCTTTGCTCACATACGTTCACAGTTTTGAGTGCATGAAATCTGCTCAAACTGTGTTTTCTTGCTTGCTCGGTCATGTTTGTCAACGTTTCTATTCTATCATGTCACCTGTTCAATAAACCTTATATATTCTACCTTCATTCACTCGTCCAATTATTGTGAAATATGAGTGTTCTTGCTCGATCATGGCACAAAGATCAATACTCAATCTCTGCTCCTATACGTACGTTCAATCCTTTGCTCGAGTCTCACTTCTACGTCATCATTGTTTCAACTTCACTCAAGATCGTGAGCTAAAGATTTAATGCACCTTTTTGTTTCATCTCCCTCACCGCCTCCTCTCCTAACTTTGTCTCGATTGCATAATGTCACAAACTGGCTAGCACCATTCAGGAGAACTGATGCCAGCCGAATCCACTAATATGGGGCATTACTTCTTTTTAAAAGTATTTCTATAAGCAATAGACTTCATCAGTGAATTGCTTAGAATGTACAAGCCTCAGTACTACAAGTAATTTTTTGTTCCATCCAACCATCTCATTTGTTGCCTTCATCACTATAAATGTATATTAATCTTTCCTTCACTTTACGCTACAAACATATGTTCAATGAACATGTGAACCACCTTCTCTAGACACGCTAATTTAAAACCCTTATGACGCCTCCACATAGTTAGGGTTTCAAATAAAACCCAAAGCATAACTAACAGGAAAATATAAAGCATTCAATTAACATGTAAATTACATGAGAAAACTACCTTAACTGATCACAATTGGTTCACAGCATCTTGAGGAAAAATGAAAAGTTAGTCGTTTAGTTTGCACCGACCTTAGCAAGGTGATCAAACATTTCAATATTTGGGATGACCATAACATTATGGTGATGTCTTCGTTATGGAACTTCAATGTTCTAAAGATAAGTGTTTATGAGATAAAATACAAGATTTTGGCCAAAAGCAGAAGAATGATCCATATATTAATACTCCAATTTAATACAAGATTTTTGACAAGATATAGATCATTGTTAATGCATCCAACTAGAATTAATCCCACCTCAAAGAGTATAAAATTATGATTTTCTTGATTAAAGGTTGATTATTTATGTAGGAGTATAAATTCTTAAAAAGTAGGTCTGATATTTCCTAAATAAATTTATTCCCATCATTCGAACAAAAAAGGGAGAAGAAAAGTAATGATTGGCAATAACATGATAAAAAATTTGGGCAAGAGTAACCATATCCAACAAACAAATGATCATAAAGATTCTTTAAGGAGCACATATTATAAGAAGGCTCAATATGAAAAAAAAAATTGTGGAAGCTTCAAAGCAAGACACCTAGCAAAAACTAGATAACATTAGGAGAAAAACAAAAGAATAGAGACATACATATGTGACATATGTGAGAAAAGATAAAACCAAATAATCACATATTTTAGTTTAAGAAAGAACTAAAAAAATTGAAAAACTTGATGGTATCACTTGAAAAGTTGGGCTTATTGCAGAAAAAATGATCTTAATTTATTAGAATTAAACGAAAATTTGACACTAAATAGGACGCAATGGAGAAAAAGGATTCATGTAGCCGACCCCACTTAGTGGGATTAAGGCTTTGTTGTTGTTGATGGTATCACTTGAAAAGACTTCCTACGATAATTGATTATTATCTTGCATTCCTTGACATTACCTTCTCTTCTCATGATTTTAATATATTAGAGACGCCCAATCCCAACACTTCACACAAATTTATCCCATATACTTCCTATCTTAGTAAAAAGACAATAAACATTGTTGATAGATCTTAGAAGTTCGTTGTTGACCAGAAGACAATCTTATAAATAAATCTCTCACTTCAAAATGCCCTCTATTTATGTAAATTATTCATCGAATTGTTATCTATCGAAAAGTTAACAGAAAAGGTCATAGGAGATTGACGAACTTGCTAAAAAAATAGAGTCTCTACCACCTTGAAGAATAAAATGAATAAGGGAGCTCCAACCTGCCATTTTTATTTTCCAGAAATCAAAATTCAATAAAAAAATGCATGGCTGCGGCACTTGCATCTTGTCAATCCTTCTTTTATTATTCTAAGAACAATTTTTAATTTATTATTATAAAATATTAATATGAAGAATTTTATAGTGAAATTTATGAGTTAGCAAAACACAAACACGCCAGTTTTATTAGCATAAGAACTCAATGCCATTTTTTTTCATTCATAGCGACATTTAATTACCATCCTCAACATTTAACAGATTCAAGGCTTAATTAATTGTGTCTAAGAGATATAAATAAAAATACATATAAATATATATTTCAATTATAAGCCAAAAGTGATATAGTTACACTTCCCCGCCTATTTTTCAACGTGATAAAAATTAATTTGATATTAAAATTAAAAAATCCAGATAATATTGGCAAGTATTTTTGTAATCATTCTCTCTCCATATATTTCCAAAAATGTTGAATAACACGAGTCTACTTATGTGTACACACTTCAAAAAAAAAGGACTGCCTAAACAAAAGAACAATCAAGCACTTGCTATGACAAGAGCTCTCCTTTTTCAATCCTTTTACAAAAAAAATATTATTTAAAATATAATATTCAACAAAAGCTATCTTAACAATCGCTCATATCATAAATAGATAACCACAAGTCATTGAGTTTGTGAGACCTACTCAAGTCCTAGTGAAATTCTTTCTTAGATCCAACAGCTAAAATAACATTATTCCCAAACTATTTTGAAATATTGCATTTGACCATACACATCCTCGTAAAAGAGAAAAGCATAGTTCAAGAGCAATTAAATGTGTTTTTATTAATTACCCATACACATCCTCATAAAAGAAACCTACTCAAGTCCTAGCAAAATTCTTTCTTCAATTCTACAACTCCAATAACATTATTCCCAAATCATTTTGCATTTGACCATACACATCCTTATAAAAGAGAAAAACTTAGTTCAAGATCATATACATGTGTTTTTACTACTTACCCTATCATTTAAAAAGGGAATAAATGCTGATATTTTCTCATAAGGTGTATGTACCTTTTGACGTCACATTCAATAAAGAGGATATCCACTTTGTTGCTACTTACCTAAAAAAAATATCAATCACAAATAAAATTATTCACCTAAATCACCCTTCCTTACCCCATCAAACAAACGAGCTACTCCAAAACAAGTCACTCTTACACAAATCATGCTTATACAAAAACCACATTATGCTCAGTTATTATTGACAAAGAAAGTCGAATTAATCAATGCATGCTCAATCAATCAAATCAATCCCTGCATTAAACTTGTGGTCTAAGCCTACAACCAAAGATACTCAAAGTAAACATACCTAACACTTGTTCATATTATATAAAAATCTTTCTTTTCATCATTAATCATTTCTTGCCAGCATCTATACTATTTCAATCAATAAAACCATCTCCAAGGCTTTAAATAAACAATAATTGAAAAGATGTTGTGAGAGAAGAAATGTAAACCATTCGAACATTAAACCGAAATTTATGACAGTAAAATAGGGTAGAAAACTAGTAGTGTACATGGATTGTCACTGTAAAGTACAGAACTGAACGATCACTAGAAAGGTATATAAGTCAGATTTGTGGAAAAAAAGCTCAGATGAATGATATAGATTACTTCAAACTTTTGCTCACATAGCTAAAATAAGCATTAATGAGTTATTCAATCACTAGTTGGTAATAATAACTTAAAAATACATAATTTATATGAAAAATGCGTTCTTGAATGGTGATATTGAAGAAATAGAAACTGGTGGTCCCACAAATATTTGAATCGAATATAAAAAATAAAAAAATAAAAATAAAAAACATTTGAAAGAGCATTATTGGATTTAAACAATTTCCAAAGATATTGTTCAATAGGTTCACCAACGTAATGCTCACATGTGACATAAATAAAGTTAAAATGATCATGCCTTATTTAAGAAACACACAAATTCAAGATGTATGTATTTATGCTGAAAGGTTTCGTGCCATGTAATTAGTGAGAGGGAATAGCCCTTCATGCTTATGACATCATTTATCTCTGTCAAGCCAATATCAATTTATGGTCAACAAGTAGGAGAAGATTGTTGACCATATGAGCCGTAATGACCATATTTCATGCTATGCTGAGCCAATTAACGATTTAATGATAACAAACCTATATTATTATGTAATTACATATTAATTGCTCTTATCTCGTAAATGTTAGTGTTTTCAGTATTTCTTTTTCTCTTTCTTCTTTTCTTTGGCTCATGACACGTCATTTTCAATTATGGTGATGCTATAAGCTTCAAATTATTTTGGCACTTGCATTAGATCATTCCCTTTCTTCAAAAGCCACTATCCCTCCACCTTTCCTCATCCATGAAGCCCTTCAAGTACCTACTGTCTAAATCCCATCACCTTATCGTCAAATCAAAAAGTGTTTTCCCTCCCTAGTTGATCAATAATTGCTCTCATTTTAAGTAGAAATTCATCAGCATCATTTTCCTAGTACAAGTTGTTCATACCTACATGAGGATGAAACTAAAGTCGTATTAACTACAATATATACATGGGGCGTAAGAACCTATTTTTTGGGCGGAAGTGCAAATGAAGATAAATGGGATGAAATTGAGGAGATGTGTGAGAAAAAGTAGACATAGCTTGATATATTTTACATCCTTTTGATTTGCTTCACTTTATCTGCTACCACGAATAGAAACAGGAAAAAAGGACAGGGCTATTATTTCATTTTATGATATTCCACATAGATATAACCTTTCATTTTTATTAACTTTTCAAGACCACCTCTTCTTTATGGTTTCATGCCTAAACAAGAAAAATGCCTAATTATTGCAGGTAAGTCTGAACATGGAAAACAGACCTTGCACTAAAGAGCTAGTCTATTTGTCCTAGCATAGCTCCTTCAACCAAGGCTTCTAGTCCTCTCATTCAAAGGTTTCTACAACTCCTAGTTAGCATGCCCGTGTAAAACATGAGATATTTAGAAATGGCACTCAGAATTTGTGAAAGGAAAATAACAGTTGAAATTAAATTTTAGATATATATAAATAAATTTCATATCACTTCTGCCATTAGCATCTTAGTCCAAACATGTACAATAGAAGTTTTTATAGGCAGAAGCAATCAATTCTTCTAGGAAACTTGCTTCTTGTTGCTTTTCTCATGGGAATAACAGTTAACAAGTCCATACATTTCCCAAAATTACTATTTTAATTGCTCATGATTAATCAACAACTTAACCTGATATTTTGTCGTAGTTATGTAAAACTTGTTCCTTAATATTTTCAAAAATCATAAATTTCAATTTAAATTGTCAGAACACCAATGTTCCACGCTGCGCAAGGCACATAAGTGAACAACCAATCACTAGCATATCCATAAACACTGCAAATATATTGG
The DNA here is from genome assembly GCA_022702705.1 of Papilionanthe hookeriana x Papilionanthe teres. NCBI lineage: Eukaryota > Viridiplantae > Streptophyta > Magnoliopsida > Asparagales > Orchidaceae > Papilionanthe > Papilionanthe hookeriana x Papilionanthe teres. Next base: position 63,292,897 of record CM040424.1, read on the forward strand.
TAGAGTGACATTAATATGCAGGAACAAAGCATGCACTCACATGATAAAAAAAATGTAGTATTCTTATCCTTCTTCACCATCAAATGTTCTCTTACAGCGATTGCTAAACCAATCTTTTCTTGAAGGGTTCACAAATGGATGATTATTCACTCCATAAGGGGTTATTCAACCTAATCAAAACATGTAATACTTAAAATTGAATGTGCTCTAAATCCTGATAGAAATAGAATGCAACATGCAAAAGGGACAAGAGTAATGATGATGAGGATGATGGTACAGAATAAATGATATCTTCCAATCTGATGGTAGTAAACTAGTTTAGACAAATATATCAAATACAAAGTCCTCACGAATGAAGAACTGCATTGTTATGATTCTCATATTCGGTTGCTCTTAGACCTACTTATAGATATGTAAACTATCTCAGAAAGTGCCGGAGAACTCATTTCCTTTCTAAAAGCTCAATGAAATCAGATAAAATTTGTGGAGGACAGAGCAATATGAAGACATACAATTTGAGGCCAATAAATCAATGAAAGAAAGCAAGCAAAAAACTTCCCACATAGTTATAGAAATAGTTAAAAACATTGATACCAGGAATAATCAGGAACTTGGGAGGATCACCGCATCCATTCCCTTTCTCTTCTATTTGCTGGCATGAACCCGTCTTGCGATCATTAGCCTGGTGCACTTGCCCAGAAGCACCTGTTAATGAGCCATCCACACTGGTTTGTTCCCCAGACCAATTCTTGAATTTACTGAAGGGTTCTCCATAGAGTGGTTGAGATCCAATCCACCAGGGAGCCAGTTTGGCCTGTGCAGGCTGACCAAGAGAAATCTGGCTGATACCACTATTGTTCTTGAAGCACATAATATTTTGCATCTTATAAACCAGATAAACAGGATATCCTTCCTTCAACTGGCACAGACCAACTCTGACACAAATAGAATGATTCTGTGAATTTAAACAAATATTGGACAACTGACTAATCAGTATAGAAAGATATATAAAGCAAGCTGAACACATAGATTTGATCAAATGTTACCCGCATGGAAACCCCCTAAATACCCTAGATTTATGAACCATCAACAGACAAACGAAAGGCAAATAAACAATCTTCAATGTTGCAAACTCAAATAGGAAAAATAAACAAGCTCATCGCAGAGAATACTGGGAATGTCGAGTCAAATACTCAAATAAGAAGAATAAACAAGCGCATCGCGGAGAAAACAAAAGAAGAATCATCAGCAGATTCAGATCAAACTGCTGCATAATGGTAGATTCAATAAAATTAAAAAATCTGAAACTATCGTACATTCAGAAACGACAAAATTAAAAAAACAAAAAAGAACAGAAATCTTTCAATGAACATTATCTTTCAAGCCAACTGACTATCGAAGCCCGTCTCGCAACTAATCTGTTCTGCAGAAAGAAATCACTAGAAACCTTAAAACGAAAGGAGGAGCAAAACAAAAATAATAATTAAAAAAAAAAACTAATCTTGGCAATCAAGAACATGAATCCCAAAAGAGGAGCAAAATGAAAAAGTTGAGAAGAGAATCGGACCAAAAAGAAGTAGGCAGACCAAAAAAGAAGTAGGCAGAAAAGCAACAAGCTCAAGTTGGAATTTTTATCAACACCCCAACCAAAGAACAGCAAGAACACAACGAAAGCCAGAGCAAACTCACATTTTCAGTGTCTGAAGCTGCAGGCCAGTACACAGCGAGACATCGGGAGAGAAAATGTCAACAAAACCAATAGGATTATAAGTAGAGAAAGAGAGAAAAGGGGGGGAGGGGATGGAGAGAGAATCAGAAATGCGTGCTGGGATGTGCAATGAGGAGACACAGGCGGCGTCGGCCAATCGCTGAGCCTTTCAAGCTCAAATCCACTGCAGATTTATTAATGCGCGCACACACACTCTCTCTCCTCCTCTATTGGAATTTTTAAGAGCACAAGTTGTAAGCTGTTGGGAGTTTTTAAACTCCCAAGAATGAAATAATTATGGAGCTCATAGAAAGAGAAAAGAAAATAATTGTAACTAAGTACTATGAAAGTGGGAACCTAACTTCCTTTTTTTCATTTTTAATCATTTATAATAAAAATTTTATTTTTTTTCTTCATTAGAGAAAATTTTTTATTTTTAGTTATATAAATATTCTATAAAATACTTTTTTTTCTGACTAAAACAACTCATATCTCTTATATTGACAAATTATTTTGTGAAATTGATACTCTATTCCTTATTGTGGGTCGTTGTCATCCATATCGTTGATGATATAAGCCACACCCTGTCCTTCTAACTTACTCATTAACATTTGTACTGCAAAACATTCTAGTTCTAACGATAATATAGACATTCAGACTTCATTTGAAGTTCGGTGAAGCTCCTTCAAAAGTAGCGTAGTGAAACAGACCAAGTCACATCCATTCTAAAACGAGAATAAGACGTTCGGAAAATGCTATGTCACCAAACGTAAATTTTTTCAGGCTCGGCGTCGTGCAACCAAACGAAGGTTCAACACGTTCTCAAACAAAGCCTCAGCCATTTCATGACTTTCTTTAATCCGATGACTCCGTCAACAAGATTACTAAATAAGTCGGAGAATTCTAGCAACCATTGCATTAACAATGCAGTGGCCGCTTCTATAAATGTGGCAAAGGAGTTATAGTTCCTGTGTAGAAGAGACTTTCCCCCACAAGGGGTATTTTAAACTTACTTATCTCAAGCCCAAACTAAACTTTGATTTTTACATTGTAATTGATGTAGAGTTGTTAATTATTCATTTATACTTATTTCAATTATGATAAGTAGATGTTGATTTATTAATTGAAATAATGTTCATTAATTTAATCTTAATATAGTATTACAATTTGATTAAGGTATTAAATAAGACAATTAAATTAAATAATATTTTAGTAAAGTAATTAACCTTTTGATAGTAATTATAAAACAATGGACAAATTAGCAACTGAGAAAGTGTTTAGGTTTTAATTATGATCATATAGATTTTAAATATTATATAATGACAATTGAGCACTTCATAATGAATCGGAGTAATTGGTAATTAATGAGTTATGTAAGATGATTACGGATTAATTAAAGTTTTATTAGGCTTACTAATATTTTAGTAGTAACAATTATTGGTTCATTTTTTAAAAATTGTAATTAAGAACTATATATTATTTTATTAAGAACGTTGAAAGTTTAGTAATGTTTATTATTTATAATTAAAGATTAATTAAGTTAATAATAAAAAAATATATATATACTAATTAACCTAATAAGAGATTAATCAATAATTTCTGTGAAACTTATAAATAATTGAGATTTAAAATAATATTTTATTTAGATATTTAGTATTAGTTGCTTAATTATCAATTAAATAGAGTTAATTCTATGGTCATATATATCTACATATATATATATATGCACACAATTGTGGCTCTGTTGGATGACGAGCTTCGGCGTAAGTCCCTCCGCCCTAGATTCGAATCTCAATTTGGTTCGAATTAGCACATGTGAGGGATCGGTATTTAGGGGAGATAGTCCTTCCAAAATACAGATTCCTTTTTATATATATATATATATATATATATATATATATATATATATATATATATATATATATATATATATATATATAGTCTATTTTACTTTATTGCAAATATAAAATAACAAGACAACCATATCAATATATATTTGGAGTGAATTTAAAATAAAGAAGGAACAAATGACTTTAGAATATGACCCATCAAGGTTTAGAATTTTTAAGGGATACTGAGTCTGGGTGTCTTAAGAGAATAGAGACAACCATGAAAAGATTTCAAATTAGAAAATGAACCGCCAAGTAATTGATTGAGAAATTTGAAAAACATTTCTTAGTTTAATTTCAGAGAATTAAGATTTTATGTGAGCAACAAACTCTTAGATGACCCATCATTTGATGTAGCAGTTAATGCTAACCCCTCATACACCGTCATCATAAGCCCATTATGATGCCTTAAAAAGAAAATATATCACCATTTGGCAACTGCCTTTAAGCTGCTTATCCAAAAATACAGTTAGTTTTTTACACTAAACGTAGAACACGAGTCAAACCCCGCAGTCCACGTTTCCAAATATGCGACTTATCTGGATAAGGACAAGTTGCTCCAAAAGCACCCTAAGTGATATGCCGGTATTCTTCATAACAAAAATCACTAGAGAATTTCCATTAGAAAGAAGATTCGATCCCTAACGAATCCTCGATGTCATTAAAACATAATTTATTTTTTTCTCTTATAAATTAATCTTCGGCAAGTTGTCGAACAAATGTCAAATTTCATTATTTAAAAAATTTTATTTATCATATAAATTACTCTTCAACATGCAAGAACAACATAACATTGAATATAATACAAAAACGGGTACGGGGTGATTGCGAAGCCTTAGGGGTTAACTCACCAGCTTCCATTTATTTAATGGGCTCGTTGATGGCAACCAGTAAACATAAAAAACCTAATTAATTGTCTGCTAAACAGTAAATTAATTATTAGCAACCTCAGTGATAGAGAAGGCAATAGCTTATTTGGAGAGCACTAATCAATGACTGGTAATGCAATTTTAATTAACTTAATCATATAACAAATGTCTTCTTTGTTGACATGAGATTGATGCATGAAAGTCATTTGACTAAAAGAGTTGAATTATGAAATAATTCATAGTGCCATAGAAGATTATAATATTTTTATTTATGTGCCATAAAAAAGAAAATTAAGTACCGCTTAGATTGAAAGGAAAAATTTTATAAGATGGTGGTGAGACCTGTAATGCTATGGTGCTGAAGGTTGGCCTTTGAAACATAATAGGTGGATGAGTGGCTTTACACTTAGAGACAAAATGTGAAATGAATATATCGGTGATAGGGTTGGTGTAGCTCCGGTGACGGACAAAATTAGAGAGATTCGTCTAAAATGGTTTAATCACATTAAATGCCGACCATCTGATGATCTGATTAGGAGAGTAGATGTTTTAGATTTGACTTATGTTAAGAAATGCATAGATAGATCTGGGAAGACTTGAGCTTATTGTATAAAAATGATCTTAATTTATTAGAATTAAATGAAACATGACAATAAACAGGACACAACAGAGAAAAATTATTCATGTAGCCGACCCCACTTAGTGGGATTAAGGCTTTGTTGTTGTTATTGCTGCTGTTGTATCATAAAAAAATAAAAAATAAAAAATAAAATATAAAAATAAATCAAACTACAAAATAAATATAGTGGTGACACATCAAATATTATGACCATGTAGCCATTTCTAAACCAAAGTAGAGTAATTTAATTCAGAGAAAGAAGTGGAAAATTACTTTCTAAAAAAATTAAATAATAATAATAATAATAATAATAATAATAATAATAATAATAATAATAATAATAATAAAATGTTAGAATAAAAGAAAATATTTATATGATGTTAATGATATAATTGTTATGCATGTAAATACAAACATGTAGATATTAGATATGTAAATACATAAAGAGTTGTGTGGCAAATATGTAAATGCTCCTACAATAAAAGGTGAGACATAAAGCTTAGGTGGGGCTTGATAACATCCAACATAATGTAAATGGTGCAAATAAGAACACCATTTCTTAGATGCATTATTGGAGGGGCCATCCTTTTGTGGGCACCTTAAACTATTTCTTCTAGTACCTAATATATCATTCTATTTTGTTGCTATTGTAGATCTGACCCTCAAATTAAAATGAGTGGAAAATTCATTAAAACACAATGGAAAACTTGCCAAAATACACTTTAAACCTTAATATTTATGAATTCTCCATAGATAAACTAGAAAAAAAATTGTTTTTATGCCCCAGTTTGATATTAGGAAAGGGCATCAAGATTAAATTTGAAGTAATACACCAAATTTGTTAATAAGATTAAATTCTTCAAAACTTCTTATTAGCGTTAAGTTTGATGCATCCAAATCTTAATATGGTTTGATTCGATTTGAATTGGACAACTCTCTGAGGAATGGATTGTTTAGTGCATTTATATTAATGTTCATTATCCTATGCAATTATGGTTATACAATGAGATGATGAGGGTAATGTTTTATGAAATAAAGCATTGCTACTTTTGAATACTATGAGCATTTATCGTTACATATCTTATTCATTCACTGATTTTGATAAATAAAATTTGAAATGGATTATCCATCCCTTTCAATGCGCGGATCATATTTAATTACTTAAGACTCTTTTATATATCATTCATTTAATTTTATTGATAACAGGTATAAGATATAAGATTTTTTTGTCACATTGTAGATATTTGTTCTCATTTTCATAGTTATGACATCAAGTATTGTGGTGCAATCATTGAATTTGATGTCCATCATCTTATTGGCAATTTTCAATCTATTGTTTGGTCATTTCAAAGGTTTATTTTGTTTTGATAGTGTAGAGTTGAACTCTAATGCACAAATGGCTCATCATAAATCATTTCTAGATGTACTTCCATATTTGATTCTCACTTTGGAGTTGGTTCTTTAATTCTTTAGAAAAAATATCAAATATGAAGTTATTAAAGAGGATTTATCCGTTCAAATCAGCTAGAACTTGAAGCAATTCCACTGCCTCTACACAATGAAGGAATTTGGCTATAAGAGCAAGCCATTTTTGCTACATCCAAATGGACTGGTTGGTGATTAAAATAAGGAATTAAAAAGGAATGTTTTATTTAGTCAAGTTCTCAACCAACTCTCCCATCTAAACTTATCTAATCAATTTATTAGCTTTAACTGATGCTAAGGAGGCAATACTAGTCAACTTGAAGACCTTAAAGCTAATAAAGATGAAGTGCCTATAATTGAGCAGTGCAAAGTGCTACATACTTGTAATTAATGCTTCATAGTTAAGCATGTTTATCATTATTATTGGAAAGGCGTTTTTTTTGCAATGTGAGTTTGGATATCTAAATAGATCTAAAAAAAATTTCTATCTAAATGGCCTTACACTTTATTTGAAGAAAAATATACTTTTCTAAGAGATAGAAATATTGCCTTAAGATGAATCTAACCATTTGGATGAGAAAAATCATTAAGATTTATGGGGTGGTGGAACCAAAGGTTTTTCCTTACCTTGTGGGTGTAAGATAGGGTTTATGTTATTTTGGGATATTGTATCGCTATGAGGGTGAGTCATCTTAGTTAATTATATCTAGAGAGTTGTGTCTCTCGAGAATACTCTTGGTTACAACATTGGATTATATCAGGCATCATTAATAGATGTTTTAGGATTTTAGATGGATAGACTCAGGGTTTGAAAATATATGCTTGGAATTGAGAGATTTAGACTTATTGTCTGATGATAATGTGTCATGAAAAGGCCAACAAAAGGGTTAGCCAGCTTTGGTAAGAAGGTAAACTCTGATGATTAGAATTACAAATTTATATAAAAAGGTTTTGATTTTTTATTTATAAGATTAGTTTGATTTAAAAGAGGTTGATTTAGATATTGTCAGTTTAAATAAGTATGAATAGGATTGAATTGACTTGAAAAAATTTTATTTAGATTTATTTATTAGAGTTGGAGACTTGACTTGATTGGATTTGATTTGGGTTGAGTGGTTTAAGTTAAAGTAAGTTTGGTTTTAAGGTCGTTGAAGTTTGTTTAAAGATATTTAATGTCTATTTGAAGATTTAAATAAATTTTGTATGAGTTTAAATTTACTTGATGATACTTGAGGATTATTTGAAATGCACATTTACTTGAAAATAGTTGAAGATTATATGAAGTTATTTGGAGGCTGTTAAGGTTTACTTGAGGATTATTAAAGTTGATTAAAGTTTGCCTTAAAATTATTTAATATATTTTAAATTTTTTTAATTTTGTTTGAATTTATTTAATTTGTTTTAAGTTGGTTAAAAATTTATTTTGATGTTCGTTAAACATTTGTTAAAGTTAGTTATATTTTTTAAGGTTTAAAAAATTTGATGTTTGTTAAACAAAAGCTAGCACATTTGCTGAGTAAGTCTAGTGTAAAGTCCATATAGCTACTCTCTAGTTTTAGTCAATGAGGACCTAAGGGTTAGGAGTGTTTTCTCAATGTATACTGTGTAATGGACGTGATGTAGGCCAACTTCTGCTTTGGTGTCAGAGCATGCCCTACTTGGCACCACTTTATATGATCGTGTTCTCTGCTTTTTTGAATTATCAAATTTGGTAGAATGACGCTTTGGCTAATAAAGATCAATTTACGATTTAACCTTAGGAACCTTCTTAATTTTTCTATTGAATACTTGAATTGAAAACAATTTTCTCCCCCCCCCTAATCCATTGATAGTTAAAAAGTTAGATTTCCTATAGAAAAGCTGACTAAACATAGAAAATGATTATGCTACTCTAGATTCAGGCACCAACCACTTCTTGGAAGGAAAAGTTAGCCCCACTTAGGCAGACATGACAAGGACAGACTGGCGGACACAACTCCCTTTTCTTTAGGGACGACATAAAGCTAGCACCTCTATAGGTGTCTCATTCCCCACCATTGTGTAGGTAGGCCAGTTGATACGACCGATAGTAATAATGCCCACTTCATTGTAGAAAATTGAAGGAGGTAAGGACAAGATGTCCTCCTCAGCAAACATGATTGTAATCATCCTTTCACCTACCATAACTACGTAGAAGAGGAACAACGAATCAAAAAAGACAACAAGCGAAATGATAGTAGGAATGTAAAATACATGCATCTGGATTGTTGAAAAAAGGATTTCATGGAAACTAAAGTGTTAGGCATAAAGGTTATAATAGTGCTAGGATAATAAAAGTATATGAGGGCTAATAATCGAAGCTCAATCAGTATCCATGATACATAAATCATATGAATGTCATGTTGAGGTCACAAAGTAACAAGAATGACATTGGCCAACTAACTCTAGCAGCTACACCATAGAAGAAGGAAAAAAGGAATTGAATCCATATATGATTTTAATCAAATTGGCTGAAAGAGAAATACTATGAATAAATAGATAGCTTAAGGCAAAAAAAAAACACTCCATAGGGTGAGGTAGTATCTATCTCCACTAGATTTGCTATATTTTATTCTCAATCCTTTTTATTTTGATCAGAATGGAATTCTTAGCATATGTTCCATTTTTAGATCCACCTTCTAGGTCACCCTCTCTTAGAAAAGAAAATGAAGAAAGGAAAAACTAAAAATGAATAAAAACTATGAAGAATTAAAATGGGTAGCTATGAAAATATCTATGTAACAATAAAATACAGGTCCAAAGTAAACCAGACATTGCTCAACTTGAGTGAATATACGATAAGGTCCATATATAATAGACCTTCATAAACAAACTAGAATATGAAATCAAATTTATTTTGTTATGTGCTCAAATAGACTTACCAAGATGATGTATCATTGTGGTCAATTGCATTGTAGGGGTACTAAGTAAAAACATGATAAAAGATGTTATGTTTGCCTAAATAACCTTGCAACATAGGTAGCCAATCACATCTTTGGCTGTCCTAGTAGGCTAAAATACTCTAATTTTCCAATTAGAACTAGGCCACTAGGTAGAGGTTGGATCACCATAACTTGGCAGACAACCATCACTAAGCTATGAGAGCCTACGGTACTCTTCTACAAAAGGCTCGACAAAAAAAAGATTGTGCATAAGGAGTTGTATCAATAGGTAAGTCAGAGAAAAACCTAAATTGGAAGTGACTGCCTTGTTGGAGCTCCATGGACCCATGCTCCTAGACTACTAGAACTATATTTATGAAGATTTGAAGGAAGTTGACCCAACCTGACCGTGGATCTACTTGTCACTAACCCGTGTGTTGCATTATTCAAAGCAAACTTTGAAGATCCAAAGACAAAAGAAATAAATGTTTAAAATCCTATGAATCTATCTAGGAGGTAAGAAAAACTAGGGATTATACTTTCCATTGTATTTACAAAAAACCTACTTAGAAAGATGGAGGAAAATAAAACTAAGCAACAAAGTTAAGCACTCTACAAAGGGCTTATAATTCTGTTTGGATCAGAAATGCTTTATCAACTTACATCATGCTAGAAAATCTTCTAATCATAGAAAATTTATGTTAGACCTCTTGAGATGGAAATCTTAAGTAAATTCCTTAGGACGTAATATTTATGCAATTGTGTAAGACATCCTAATTATGGAGGCCCTTTTAATATGCAAGGGGATAAGCTCATGCGGTTATGATTATTTTAAATCTGACCCAAAGGCCATGAAAAAAAATTAAGATAATAATTAAAATTATATATTTTTTTAAATCTTAATTATTCTAATCCTTAATTTTATTAAGATAAATATTTTAAGATTAACTTTTATAACAAAACATTCTATCCTAAAATGTTTAATCATGATTGCATCTTAAAAAACCACAGGCATAATAAAATCTAAACATATGCAAGGTGTAGTAAAGAACACACTCAATTTAAAAGAATAAATTATAGGTCAACTGCTACTAGGTTGTCAACATATCTTTAAAAAAAATACAGGGGGGCTCCGTATATACATATCAATCCTAAAACAATTGAACAAATATATAACCTAGAATTATGATATGAGGCATGAGAAAACAACTCTTGGTTCTCTTCACACGGACCTTAATCCATGCTCCATAAATTATAATCATACTTTATTTCTATTAAATACTTTCTTAAACAACTCTAAAAATCCATAAGAAAATTTCCAAAAAAGACTCAACCTACAAATAGAGTTTATCATGGGATATTCATATAATGTATAAAAGGTCATATCTGGTGGGAGAACTAAGCAACAACTACAGAAAATGCAATCATTAAGCTCCTCCCTGTTGGATACAGTACACTACATAGAAAATTCATCTTAGTATACTAATGCACAAATCTCAAACTTAGTAAAGGACATAAAAATGTACATAAAGTGTAAAACAACTAGCACATACCAAGGAACAACAGCTATGTATAAAAAATTCAAAACTCTAACTTAGGCCTACTTTTAAACAAGAATTATAGGGTGTTGCCTACACATAAATCTACATGATAGTTGTGCAATGCTGGGACACTGGAATTTCACACAGGTCACCAAGTTTGCCCCATTCTAAGCCTAATAAAGAACTAACACTTTTCACGATAAGTAACAAATGTTAGACAAAGCCTATACTTGGAATAATCCTAAAGGGATCTGGAAAAAATAAGATAACATGCATTACTCGTCCAAATTAGTCGACAAGTAATACTTGTTTAACTATTATCACCATAGGTCAAACTGAGAAATATGCATAAGCAGTGCATCAACTACATAACTCAAGACGAAGCACAATAAAGCTAAGTTAACTCTCAGTACTAAAGTTACAAAGGCTATCATTATAAATATGAGAGAAAACCCTGATTTCATGTTTCATTTGATAGAAAACACAAAAGTGAATCATATGATAAGGGTATAACACTGCTGCACCTAAATTTGGGTCGCGACTTTTGTCCAATCAGAAAAAAATCCCACCTAGAGATAAAGTGTTGATTTCAAAACTATGATCCAGACCAGTAGATTTGGCACTGCAATGTTGGAAGATGGCGTCTTGGCATCAGATCAAAACCAAATGCAGTGGACTTGGACCATTTAGGAAGCAAAGTAACAAAACCAATATTAAGGTTAATATACACATATTATAAAATGGTGTTAACCCATCATTTTAAACCAAAAAAGAGGATCAACTCCTTGACATTCAAAGGAGTGATTTTATAGCACCAGGGCATATCTAAGGTTGTAACCTTGAAGGAAACACTCAAAAATAGGGTAAAGGTATGAAACTATCTTGAGTATTCCCTAAAAACAACATAGCATGGATCTTCTAATACAGAACTGAGGGATTTCCTAGAAATAAACATGGAAATGGAAGTAAACTTCACCAACTCAATGACTGGATGAAGTTAAAGCTTCAAGGCTTTGCTGACCACTCCACCAGTTCTTGCGACAATAATGGATGAAACCTCCATATTTGAGATACTCCACCATATTAGGGGATAAAAGTGAGGATGCGAGAGGAACTCTCACACTCTTGAACCCACAGAGTCAAGCAAATACAATCAATGGTCATGACACCGACAGGGGAGATAGTCAGTGCTTTATAAGCTACATAAGCAATATATTGAGGCCAACCATTGCAAACACAGATTCTTGGATTGACTTGAGAAGAAACAGGCCAGAGAGACAGCTACAGAGCTTATTTCAGCTACCGAGGAGAAGATTCATGATCAACCACCGAAGGAGATTTCTACAATGTTCCAACTAGAGAGGATGAGCCTGAGGCTACCATGGAGCCCGTACTACCGGAGTACCCTCCTGAAGAGCTTTGTGTAGGATGTCCAAGATGCAACACTGACATAGTGAGACAAATGTCATTCGCTGGATCGTTCGTAGAGTGTCTGGAGTGTTATTTTCTCCGTTTGGATTGTCACGGGACTTTGGAGGAATAGACAGCAGCTTCGATGGTACTTAGAAGCAAAGAACACCATGATGTAGAGCCATATGTACCACAGTTTCTTGAGCCTCTACGATCACAGATTGATCCTAGATACGACCTGGGGAAGGCACGGAGGGTTCAATAGCATGAATTTGAGCTTTTTGTTGAGATTCAAGGGAAATTTGTTAACATTTCAGAAGGACTAGAGTTACACACAAGAGAATTTTCATAGTGATGGAAAGAATATACTGAAATGTGTATTTGATATAAGGGACATAAATTGAGTAGGCCTTATCAAGAAGAGGACAAGAAATGGATAGAGGGAAAGACATAATTACCATCCAATGTGGTTGTTGCTATAATTTTGCACGGGATAAAGAGGGGAATCCCGCTGGCATTTTAAGGCATGCTGAGGTGGATCCCATGGCTTCCATAGCAAAGAAAATATTTAAGAGGATGGTAGTGTGGCACATACTTTTAGCAGACTGTATTCCCAATAGCTGCATCATTGACCCGATATAAATATATGCGTACTAAAATCTTCTTCCCCGACAACGGTGCCAAAAACTTGACCCGAAGTCCTCTGAAGATCAACATACTAATTAATGCTTTCAAAAATATATGTTATAAATAATAATAGCGGCTAGTGTATGTAAATATAATTTTATGGAAAATATTTTACACACTAGGGGTTCTACGCAAGTATACGTATCGTTTCAAGTAATATAAGGCTTTGAAACAAAGACCCCAATATCGTTCCCATGAGGAGAGAGTTATAGATCTTTAAATATTTTTATTTTAAATTATTTCTTTTATAATCAAAAATAGAATATCTTTAATTTACTAGATGTAATAATAAAGCAGAAATAAAATAATTGATGTAAATATCAATAAGAAAGTAACTTTCTCCCTTTCAATTAATCCAAGATTTTCTAAGATAATGATAATATTCGTGGAGAATATAAATTTATGGTATTGTGCCAAATAGAAGCATTCATATTCTTTACCCTTTGATCCAGGTGCAAAGAACATTGGCTAGCCTATAGATCAGGTCTGGATGTATTGTTAGTAGAATGGGTTAATCTAAGCTCACACTACTAGATGTCCAAGGGTGGATATGGTCGGCCCTACTAGTGACTCTTTCCTTTTATATAAACCAAATCATAAGATTTTAGTCTGTCACTCTAAAAACTTATCAATTCTACGCCCAATATATAACATCTTTCTATTTATTTGCACTTCACCTTGAATAACCCGCACAAGGCCTTCGACTACCCAAGGATTCATATGATATCTACAAGTTAAGAATTCATCTCCTTCTAGGTCTCAAAACACTTCAACAGGTTTTAACAATTTAAATGGCCAATTTAAATAGTAAATTATGAACCGGTATTAATATCATCACAATGTTTTGAAAATATATGATTTTTAATTCTCTGACGAATTTTGTTTTATCTTATTTATCTTTTCATAATTGAAAGGAGAAAGTAAAGTAACTACTCAGAACACATTGAAATTAAATAACAAAACATAATAAATAAACTTTGAATCAAAATAAAAATACTTATCTTAGATGTTTCTCCTACTGAACTTCTGATTCCTACTGACTCCACAGCGTAATGAACTACAGATGCACCAACTCTTTCAAACTCTAAATACAAACTCTAAAATAAACTCACTAATTTATGAAGGAAAGTAAAAAAGGTGGCCCTAATATGATCTCTCTAATTCTCTCTCTAGGTTGGACTCTAGATAGGGGGTAGATGGGGCGTTTTTCTCTGAAGGAATACCCTCCTATTTATAGGCTTCAAGGGTTGCCTCAAGGCACCTCTTCAAAATGTGTCCACATTCAATGAATCTTCTAGAAGGTGTGTCTGGCGCCTAGGCGCCGGACACCGTGTCCAGTTCTTCGCACCTCTTCACTTTGGATCGCACCTCTTCGCGATTAAAACCGTTTTAAAGCGTCCAAATACATTGTATCACATGTCCTATAAACCAGGAACAACTGCCAGTCTTCTAGAAGGTCCAATAACCGCTCACACCGTCAAAATAACAGCCCAAAAGTCGTCAAAAACTTAACATTTTTCTGTATCGAGCTGGCACTTAGGCGCTGGACTCTGGCGCCAGGCCAGTAATTTTGAAAATTTTACATTTTAGTTATATTTTTGCTCCTTTTTCATATTTTTCTCCTTCTTGAACATTTTTGTATCACCTACATCCAAAAACACAAAAATACCTTTCATTAAAGCATAATATCCTTAAAATTTAATAAAAATCAAGGCATAAAAATTGGTATTTTTTTCTTCGATCAATCATCAACATATATGAAGAAGAATATTGCATTATGCCGCATATCGATTATCATGATTTTCTCAGACCCTCAACACTTGTTTATCAGCAAGTGCAACATATTATTTGGAAAAGAGATACAAATTTTTGATCTAGGAGAGTTTCAGGGACTTGTTGAGATTCCGCTACCCGTTATTTCAGTGCTTATACTGAAAGGAAATGGATCAAATCTTGCAAAACATTAAATTCCCGAGGTACAATGAAGAAGAGTCTCTGTAACTTTCTGGAGGATGTATGATAGAAAAATACCATACAGATATTCGCCTGATCTAGACTTGGAGGGACTTCTACAGCTCGAGCTATGAGATAGCCCTACCTCTAAGTATATGCGAGGGGACTTTTGTTTTGGAGCTTAGCTTAGGAGGTTAGCTTGATCTCAGCACGACCTCAGGTGACAAGCAGATGTTTGCTACTTTTTGGCTGCACTATAGCAGAGATGATATGACGTGGGAGATTACAGTTTTTGCATGGATTTAGTCATGAAAATTTTGGATTTTTTCAAAAAGTATTCAGTTGTACTAGATTTCAATAAAAATCAATAAGGATCATCTTTTGGTTTCAATGCTTGTGTCTTTAAGGTTCAACATTGTGCAATCGATGTAAAGCCGCTTGACCCGATGTTGGTCCCATGTTGTAACGAACAAAGAACGATACAGAAGAAATATGTAAATGAATGAAATTAAAATTTAAAAATAAAAATTTAAAAAAAGGAGAAAAAGGAAATAAAATTAGGAAAATCTCTAAAAGATAATGGAAAGCGATAAAAATGATAAACAAATTCACTCGAGATTCTACACTCTTCTCAGCACAAGTTCCACAATTCTCACAAATTTTCCACAAATTCCACAAATCTTCACAATTTTGCAATTTCATAATCCTCCAAATGTCTACAAATCTACACAATTCTGCAACACCTTTGCAGTCTCATAAACTTCCACAAATTCCACAAATTTTCATAATTTTGCACCTATCTCGAATTCCAAGTTTATGGATTTATGAAATGCAGGAATTTATGAAATTGTGATAATTGCAGAGATGTGCAGAGATGTTTAAATGCATAGAAGTTTATGAGAGTGCGAAGGTGTTGTGAAATTATGAGGATTTTCAAAGATTTGGAGGCTTGTGAAGTTACAAAATTGTGAACATTTGTAGAATTTGTAGAGAATTTGTGAGAATTGTTGAACTTATGCTGCGAAGAGTGTAGAATTCAAAGTAAATATGATTATCATTTTTATCACTTTTATTTATCTTTTAGAGATTTTCTTGAATTGATTTCCTTTTTCTCCTTTATAATTTTTAGTTTCTAAATTTTTATTTCATTCCTTTTCATATTTATTTTGTATCATTCTTTGTTTGTTACAACATGGGACCAACATCGAGTCAGGCAACTTTACAGCAATCATACAATGTGGCAACTCAAAAGCACAAGTGTTGAAACCAAAAGGTGATCCTCATTGTGTTTTACTGAAATATGGTACAATTGAATAGATGGTGAAAATATCAAAAAACAATTATAAGTATATCCATGCAAAAGCTGCAATCTCACATGTCATATCATCTCTGCTTTGGTGCAGCCAAAAAGTAGCAAACTTCTGCTTGGCACCTGAGGCCGCGCTGAGATTAAACTAACCTCCTAAGCTATGCTCCAGAAAAAAAGCCCCCTCGCATATACTTAGAGGTAGGGTTATCCCAAAGCTCAATCGGTAGGAGTCCCTCCAAGTCTAGATCAGGCCAGTATCCGTATGGTATTTCTGTCATCCATCCTCCAGAAAGTTACAGAGACTCTTCTCACGGTACCTCAGGAATGTAATGATTTGCAAGATTTGATCCATTTCATTTCAGTATAAGCACTGATCCAACAAGTCCCCGGAACTCTCCCAAACCAACAATATGTATCTCTTTTCCAAAGAATATATTGCACTTGCTGATAAACGAGAAGACGCTGAGGGTCTGAGAAAATCATGATCATCGATATGTGGCAGAATGCAGTCGCCCAGGAGTATGTGCCACACTACCATACTCTTAACCATTTTGTTTATTATGGAAGACATGGGATCCACCTCATCATGCCTTAAAATGCTTGGGGGATTTCCCTCTTTATCTTGTGCAAAATTGTAGCAACACCCACATTTGATGGTAACTTTACTTTTCCCTTTCATCCAATTCTACGGCTCTGAGTATGTCCTTTTCTTGAGAAGGCCTTGTCGACCTCTGTATCTTAAATCAAACACACAATACAATATATTCCTTTCATCACTCTGGAAATACTCTAGCGTGTAACTTGAGTCCTTCTAAAATGTTGACAGATTTCCCTTGAATCTCGACAAAATGCTCAAAATCCTATTTACGGACCCTCTATATCATCTCCAACTCGTATCTAGGGACTATCTATGCTTGTCGAGGCTCAATAAACTGTGGTACATATGGCTCTACATTTGAGTGCTCTTTGATTCTAAGCACCATTGAAGCTGCTTTATATTCCTCCAAAGTCCCATAAAGTTCCAAACAAAGAACATTACACTTCAGGCACCCGGTGAACGATCCAGCTGATGACATCTGTTGGTGTTGCATCTTGGACATTCTGCGCAAATCTCCTCAGGTGGGTACTCCGATTGCACAGGCTCTATGGTAGCCTCGGACTCATCCTCTCAGTTTGGAACACTGGTAGAAATCTCCTCTGGTGGTTGATAATGAATCTGCTCTTTGATACCCGGAATAGGCTCTGTAGTTGTCTCCTTGGCCTGTCTCTTCTCAAGTCGATCCACGGCTATGTGTTTGCAACAGTTGGCATTTCTGCGACACTTTATCATCATGCAAGGTCTGTGGGGATCTCTCTAAAGAAGCACTGATTAGTGATATACCTATAATACATAATATTTTTATATACATCTTTATACCTATTATTGATGACATTGCACTGTAATGGAAGGTATTTTTATATTTTTATTTTAGGTATAGTTAAATGGACTAAAATAAGTCAAAATGAGTGAAAAATGATCAAATTTGGAGCAAAAATGAAGAAGGTATTAAAATGAACTAGGGCACCTAAGCGCCAACAGACAGAGAAGGCCGTGATTATGTGTCAGAGGCCCTGCGCTTAAGCGTAGGGTAGTTACTTTGCAATTTTAATGAATTTTTAGTGAATTTTGAAGGGGAGTTAGAGGAATCTTTGGTACAAATGTGGGTAACTGATTAAGGGCGCCAAAAGATATTCAAAATTCACTTGAAATGGTGCATCTCTTGAGAAGATCCATTGAATATGAACACCTTTTAAAGAGACACCAATCACCTTTTAAGAAAATATAAAAGAATGGACTTGAAAAGAGTTTAGAGAGGCTGTTAGAAAGTTGAATTAATGTGCTTATTAAAGTAGTTATAGTAAAACTTTGTAGGATCCTTTGCACTTATCTCATTCCTAGTGAAAGGGAAGGTGGGTAGAGATTTCTAAGTAAAAATCCATTATTTTAGAGAGATTTAAACCCTCTAGGGTTGAGCAACAAGTGTTGGGGAGTCTTGTAAGAGAAAGGAAGAGATTTAGAGGAACTTCAAGAGTTTGGTGGAGAGGAACTTGAGATAAGTTTTTATCTTTGTACTTCATTTTTTTTTAATTGAGACTTCTTGTGTTTCCTACATGATTTCTACTTTTAAAATTACTTGTTGTTGTATTTTCTCCATAGATTCTGAGTTGTTTTCTTTATCTTTTTCCTTAAAATGAAAAGTAATTAAGTGTTGGATGGAAGTTGTGGAAGTATTGATCTTTAATTTTGGAAGAAGTTGTGTTGATTTAATCCTTACACTTCATTTACTTCTTGATATGGCCAATTAAGTTGTTAATATTTGTTGTGAGAACATGTAAGATCCTTATAGGTATTGTCTCAATCATTAATTGGTAGAAATCACATGGGATTGTTGATTTACCTAAAAAATACCCATTTTTATGCCTTATTTATTATTCAATTCTTAAGGTTATTATGCTTTAATGAAAGGTATTCTCATGTTTTTAGATGTAGATGATAAAAAAAGTGTCCAATGAAGAAAAAGAAGGAAAAAGGAGCAAAAAGGAGCAAAAAAGGAGCTTATGGAGAAAATTTTGGAATTATTGGTCCGGCGCCTAGGCGCCAGAGTCCGGCGCCTAAGTGTCAGTTCGATACAGACGTTGTTAAGTTTTTTTTAATGACTTTGGGCAGTTATTTTGACGGTGTTAAGCAGTTATTGGAGCTTCTAGAAGACTGGAAGTTACTCCTAATATACAGGGCATGTGATACAATGTATTTAGACACCAGGAAATAGTCTGGATCGAGAAGAGGTGCGACCCAAAGTGAAGAGGTACGAACAACCTGGTCAAGGAGTCCTGCGCCTAGGCGCGACAATTACCTTCTAGAAGATACATTGAATTTGGATGATTTTTGAAGAGGTCCCTTAAGCAACCCTTGGTTAAATTCAAAGCTCTATAAATAGAGGCCCATTCTACAGAAAAAATCGTACCCCTAATACTAAAACCCCCCTTTTTAGTATTTTACCATCTTCTCTCTCATCTTAAGTTTTATTTATTCTCTTCAATACTTAGGGTACCACTTTATTTTGTATTTAGAGAGTTTATTTTGAGTGTTTATTGTGTGATATTGCCGTTGGAGTCTTTCATCATTGCTTTGGAGTCAGTAGAAGTCAGCGGATCTCTTGAAGGAACACTTCAGATAAGTATTTGTACTTTGATTCAAAGTTTTATAAATATGTTTTGTCGTGTTATTTCAATGAGTTCTGAGTAGTTAGTTATCTTTCTCCTTTCAACTATGAAAAGATTATAAATTAAATAAATTTTGTAGGAGAATTAATTATATAATATTTTAATATTAACTGATCTTAGTTTACTTTTTAAATTGGTCATTTAAATTATTAAAACCTGTTGAAGAAATTTGAGACCTATCCGGAGATAAATTCTTAACTAATAGATATCACATGAATCTTTAGGTAATCGCAGGCTATACGCGGATTATTTAAAGTGAAGTGCAAATAAATAGGAAGATAATATTTAATGGGCGTAAAATTAATTAGTTTTTAGAGTGACACGCTAAATTCTAATAATTTGGTTTATAGAAAGGTAGTGGGTCACTGGTAGGGCCGACCATAGCCACCCTTGGACATCTAGTAGTGTGAGCCTAGATTAACCCATTCTACTAATAACACATCCGGAGCCTATTCTATAGATTAGTCAATGTTCTTTGCACCCGGACCAAAGGGTAAAGAATATGAATGCTTCTATTTGACACAATACCATAATCTTAATTCCCTACAAAAGATAATTAATCTATAATTCTTAGATTAGTTGAAAAAGGAGAAAGTTCGTTGTTATAATTGCTTTGAATTTTAATTACTGCTTATTTTACTTTCCTGCTTATGGTTTACTTTCTTTTAGTAAAATTTATTAGTTAATTAAATATATATATATATATATATATAAGAGCATTTATATATTGCTATCAAAATTATATTTATTTCTCTTACCTTTTTTCAATATCCCTGTGGGTTCGATAACCAGGACTCCACTAGAGCCCTGTATAACTTGAACGATACGTATACTTGCGTTTAAAATTATGACTTTTACGATAAAATTTAAATATAAAATTATAAAAGTAAACCTTGCACATCAAGTTTTTGAAGCAATTTACCAGAAATTAAATTTTCTAAAAAGTGATATTAAATTCTTGTATTTTAAAGCATATTAAAAGTCGCATCACATCAAGTTTTTGGAGCCGTTGCCGGGGATATAAGATAAAAAGTTAAAAATTATATAAAAAAATAATAATAAAACTAATATAAAACGAAACAAAACAAAAATATTTTATGCGTAGTTCTGGATCTGAAGGATTACTACCTTTTGATTCTGAATTAGAAAGAACAATTAAAGGAATTAAAAAAGAAAAACAAATTTCAAAACATCAAATGGCTAACTTACATAACAATAATCAAAATCCAATAGAAATTAATGAACAAATTATTTATAAATCATTAAGGGAATATGCTAACCCTACGGCTGATGAACTTCATGTTAGTATTCAAATTCCAGCTGTAGATGCTAATTCTTTTGAGCTTAAACCTTATATTATTCAAATGGTTCAAAAAAATCAATTTGGAGGAACACCTAATGAGGATCCAAATTTACACCTTGCTAGTTTTTTAGAACTTTATGCTACCTTTAAATATAATAATGTTTCTGATGATACTATTAGGCTTAGACTCTTTCCTTTTTCCTTAAAAGATAAAGCAAAGATGTGGCTTAATTCATTAGCAACTTGTTCTAATAAAATATAGGCAGACATGACACAAAAATTCCTTACTAAATATTTTCCTCCTTCTAAAACTACTAAATTAAGAAATGACATTACATCATTTACGCAATTTGATGGAGAAACAATTTATGAAGCATGGGAAATATTTAAGGAACTATTAAGAAAATGTCCTCATCATGCTTTACCAGATTCTTTAATTATTCAAACATTTTATAATGGACATTTTAGATCACTTATATCTATTATTGATGCTGTTGCTGGTGGATCTTTAATGGCTAAGACATTTGAAGAAGCCTAAACTTTAATTGAAGAAATGGCTAATAACAATTTTCAATGGCCTTCTGATAGGGTTAATCCTAAAAGAATGACTAGTATTCAAGATAATGAAACCTTTTCTATTTTAGCTTCACAAATGGCTGCTATATCTAAGAAATTAGATAATTTTGCTATTAATATATCACATGTAAGTAATGATAATTCTGCAAATTTTGATGAATCTCAAACAATAGAAACTTTGCAAGCTATTGCTAGTAAAACTAATAATCCTTATTCTAATTATTATAATCCTGGTTGGAAAAATCATCCTAATTTTAATTGGAGTAATGGACATCAAGTTAATCCTAATTGGAACAATCAAGGAAATTCAAACTATAGACCAACTTATCCTCCTGGTTATAACAATCAACAGAAAAAGTTATCTGTAGAAGAATTGATCTTGCAACTGAGCAATCAGCTACAAAGTCAAAACTCTGCTATTCGTAATATTGAGAATCAGATGGGTCAATTTGCTAATTTCATTAATTACAGACCTCAAGGAACACTGCGTAGTAATGTCAAAATAAATCATAAAAGATCTGGAAAAGAACATGAACAAGCAAAAGTTGTACAACTTAGAAGTGGAAAGGAATTAATAGAGAAAATAAGGAATAAGATTGAAAAAGAGAAAAAAGTTGAAGATATTGAAAAACCTAAAGATACCCTTTCTCCAAGTAAAGATCAGACTGTTGTACCTATTGAAGTGGGAGTTGAAAGACCACCACCACCTTTTCCTCAAAGACTTAAACAACAGAAGCTTGACCATCAATTTTCTATGTTCTTTGAAATTTTTAAGAAACTTACCATCAACATTCCTTTTGCATAAGCTTTGGAGCAAATGCCAAGTTATGCAAAATTTATGAAGGATATTTTAAGCAAGAAGAGAAAATTTAAAGCTTATGAAACTGTTGCATTAAGTGAAGAATGTAGTGTAATAATCCAAAAGAAATTACCTCAAAAACTTAAAGATCCTGGAAGTTTCACTATACCATGTGCTATTGGAGAAAAATTCTGTGGAAAAGCCTTATGTGATTTAAGAGCTAGTATTAATCTCATGCCATTTTCAATCTTTCGAAGGTTAGATTTACGTGAGATTTCTCCTACCACTGTAACTCTTTAGTTAGCTGATCGATCGATCACTTATCCTAAAGGAGTTATAGAGGATTTTTTTGTTAAGGAAGATAAATTTATCTTCCCTGTGGATTTTATTATTCTAGATATGGAAGAAGATAAAGAAATACCTATCATTTTAGGGAGACCTTTTCTAGCTACCGGGCGAGCTATGATTGACACGCAAAGAGGAGAATTAACTATGAGAGTTAATGATCAAGAGATAACATTCAAGGTTCTGAAATCAATGAGATATCCTGAAAAAAAAAATGATATCGAATGGATATTTTTGATTATATGATTGAAAAATATTACCAAGAAAAATGTAAGGACATTTCTGATGATAAAGATAAAAAATGTATGTTATATAATGAGTCATTAAATGAAGAGAATTTATCTGAAGAAGCTCATTATATTCATGAAAACTGGGAAATTTTAGACACAACTAAAAATGATATACTTTTACCCTCAATTGAAAAAGCCCCTGAACTGGAATTAAAATTGTTACCTGCACATTTAAAGTATGCATTTCTTGGAGATTCATTAACTTTACCTATAAATATATCTTCAGAATTAAGCAAAGATTAAGAAGAACAATTAATAGGAGTTCTAAAGAATTATAAGAAAGCTTTTGGTTGGACTATTGCAGATATAAAAGGAATAAGCCCTTCTATCTGTATGCATAGGATTTTAATAGAAGAAAATTGTAAACCCACTATTGAACCCCAAAGAAGATTAAATCCAATTATGAAAGCGGTTGTTAAAAAAGAGATTTTAAAATGGTTAGATGTTGGAATTATTTACCCTATTTCAGATAGCCAATGAGTAAGTCATATTCATTGTGTTCCGAAGAAAGGAGGAGTAACTGTCATTGTTAATGAAAAAAATGAACTAATCCCAACAAGACAAGTTACTGGATGGCGAATTTGCATTTACTATCGAAAATTAAACAACACCAGTAGAAATGATCATTTTCCTTTACCTTTCTTGGATCAAATGCTGGATAAACTTGTTGGACACTCATATTTCTATTTTCTAGATGGATATTCTGATTATCATTAATTACCTGTTGCTCCTGAGGATCAAGAAAAGACAACATTTACAAATCCTTTTGGAACATTTGCCTTTAGAAGAATGTCTTTCGGTTTATGTAATGTACATGCAACTTTTCAAAGATATATGATGTCAATATTCTGTGATTTGATTGATAAAGGAATTGAAGTATTTATGGACGATTTTTCAGTTTTTGGAACTTCTTTTGAATCTTGCTTGGAAAATATAAAGAAAGTTTTAAAGAGATGTGAAGAAACAAATTTAGTTCTAAACTGGGAAAAATGTCAATTTATGGTCACAGAAGGCATTGTACTTGGACATAAAGTTTCAAAAATAGGGTTGGAAGTTGATCAAGCAAAAGTGAAAATTATTGCTAAACTGCAACCACCTACTACTGTTACTGTTGTGAGAAGTTTTCTAGGTCATGCTGGATTTTATAGGAGATATAAAGGATTTTTCTAAAATTGCTAAACTTCTTTGTCATTTATTAGAAAAAGATGTTAAATTTGACTTTAATGAAGATTGTCTGAATGCGTTCAAATTTCTGAAAGAAAAATTAATCATTGCACCTGTCATTGTTGCACCTGATTAGAATAAACATTTTGAATTAATGTGTGATGGAAGTGATTATGCAATTGGAGCTGTATTAGGACAAAAATATGAGAAAATTTTTAAAGTTATATACCATGTTAGCAAAAATCTTATTGAAACTCAAATAAATTACACTACTACTAAAAAAGAGCTTTTAGCAATAGTATATGCCTTTGATAAATTTAGACCATATCTTCTTGGAACAAAATGTATCGTGCATACTGATCATTCTGCTATTAAGAATTTAATATCTAAAAATGGTGCTAAACTTAGATTGATCAGATGGGTTTTACAATTACAAGAATTTGATTTTGAAATTGTAAACAAAAAAGGAATTGACAACCAAATTGCTGATCATTTATCAAGAATTAAAAATAATAATGAAAAATTTTATGAAGAAAATATAAATGAGAAATTCCCAGATGAGCAATTATATGTCATTCAAGGATTACAAATGCCTTGTTATGCTGATATAGTTAATTATTTGGTTAGCAATATTTTACCATATGGGATAAATTGTAAATATATTAAGAAATTCAAGAATGATTGTAAATCATATATTTGGGAAGATCCTCATTTATTTAAATTAGGAAGAGATTCTGTGATTCGAAGATGTGTACCTTATGAAGAAACTTTTGCAATTATTCAGAAATGCATGATTCTGAATTTGGAGGATACTTTGGAGTGGATAAAACTGCATTTAAAATTTTAAATTCAGGATTTTATTGACCTACTCTATTTAAAGATGTTGGACATTATGTGAAAACTTGTGATCGATGTCAAAGAATGGGAAATATATCCAAAAAAAAATGAAATGCCTCTAAACTTTATATTAGAAATTGAAATTTTTGATGTGTGGGATTTAGACTTTGTGGGAACTTTTGTACCATCATCTGGAAAGATTTATATTTTATCAGCAGTTGATTGTGTTTCAAAGTGGATCGAAGCTGTATCCTTACCGAACTGTGATTCCAAATGTGTTTCAAAATTTTTAAAGAAAATGATTTCTACAAGAATTGGAATGCCTAGAATAATTATCACAGATGGGGGAAGTCATTTCATAAATATAAGAATTCAATCATTACTAGAAAAATTCAGAATTAAGCATAGAATTGCAACAGCTTATCATCCTCAAACAAGTGTAATGGCTGAAGTGTCAAACAGAGAAATTAAAAAAATATTGGAAAAGTCTGTTAATCCTAAAAGGATTGACTGGGTTGATAGACTTGATTCTGCATTATGGGCTTATAGAACAGCTTATAAGACACCTATTAGAATGTCACCTTATTGGTTAATTTATGGTAAACATTGTCACTTACCTGTTGAACTGGAGCATAAAGCTTATTGGGCGATAAAAGAGTTCAATTATAATTTGAATACTACAGGAGAAAAATGATTATTATAACTGAATGAAATGGAAGAAATAAGAAATGAGTCTTTTGAAAATGCAAGAATTTATAAGGAAAGAATGAAGAAATTGCATGACAAAATGATTTCAAGGAAAATATTCGAGCCTGGACAAGAAGTGTTATTATTTAATGCTCGATTAAAACTTTTCCCTGAAAAATTAAAATTTAAATGGATGGGACCATTTATAATTGAGAAAGTATACCCTTATGGAACTGTGGATATTAAAGATCCCAAAACTGGAAAAATATTTAAAGTTAACAGATTAAGACTAAAGCCTTATATGGAAGAAATAAAATTAAATTACAAAGAGGCTTATGAGCTGAGTCTACCCGATTAATTCAGTTAATTAGGCCGGGCTGACGACGTTAAACCAAGCTCTTTGTGGGAGGTAACCCATATTTATTATTTTTCTGAGTTTTATTGTTGTAAGGTTATGCCTTGGTTTTGACTAAATTTTTATATAACTTCTAAAAATAGAAGGCTAACGAGTCTGTATTGGCTTAAGCCAGACATTTTCTTGGAGTATATAGAATTTGGACTTGAACCACTCCATATCAAATGTGAGTAAAAAGGAGATCAAGTTAACATTCGTTTGTGATTGTTTGTGATTTGATTTTTCGTAATTGTGTTTGTATGTTGATCATACCTGTTTATTAGACCTTTTTTTACGACTGAAACTTGTAAAATTTGACGATAGGCCAATCAGAATCGATCGAGGTTCCGGCGCCTAGGCGCCTAAAGTCGGCGCCTAAGCACCAGAATAACTAGCGTATGGATGATCCGGCGCCTAGGCGCCAGATTCCGGCGCCTAAGCGCCACAATTACAGATCGTGGAAAAACCGAAATTCTTTAGTTTTTCACACGAAATCTCTTGATATATAGCCTATTTTTCGTCCCCAATCCCATTAGAACACTAATTTTGACCAGAGCAATTCTTTTTGGGAGGCGATAGGAAGGATTTGGAGGCAATGGATAGAGGAAATCATGGAAATGAGGTAAGAGACAAATCTTCTAAAGATTCTCAGCCTTATTTTAATTGTTTTATTGCTGTTAGTATGGAGAACATGTTTAGTCGAATGGATAAGATTGAAGCGGAACTTCTAAGTATTGGTAATCGTCTCTATGAGATGTACCACCAATACAAACACTTGGAATGGCATACCAAACTTCAATCTAATCATATGGCTGCCTATCATGATGCTCAAGTAGAAATGTATGCAAAGAACAAGTGGATTGATGAAAAGTCAGCTTTAGAATTTTCAAGGGAGTTGGTGTTCTATCCCTTTGGTCCTAACTAACTTCATTGCAAAAGTGATGGAAATTAAAGATCGGTGTTAAATAGATTCTATATGTGTTTTAGGTGTGATTGAGTCTTGTGTTAGTGTGCTGAATATCTTATGTGTGTGTTTGCTTAAATTTTTCAATGTGTGTTGTTGGATTTAAATATTTGCTTTAGATATGTTGTTATTTGTGTTCTTTGTAAAACGATGAACCTTAATACAAGTCTTGTACTGAAAGTTATTGAATTTGGAATGGATATTAGGATTTTGAATTGAAGGATTTGGAAACCTTTGTGTGGATCTATATTATCAATTTAAATTAATCGTGAAAATATTTGGAGGATATAAAATGAATTAATACTCTCATAAGAGTAATTAGGAGTCAAATTTGATAAGATTTGGTGGAAAATATTTAAATTAAATTGAATTTTTGGAAAGACGAGTCTGGCGCCTAGGCACCAGAATTTGGCGCCTAAGCGCCGGTTCGGCCTGAACTCAAAAACTCATCTTCTTAAACCTCCCCCACGCCATTTTTGACGCCTAAGCTTCCTTCTCCACAGTATTTTGCAAAAATATCACCTAGAGATCCCATTTAGAGCCGAATTTTTAAGTTTTTGAGCTTGAAATCACCCGATTTATTCATCTCGAGGTCAGATCTACATTCTAAACTCATTATTTTTTATTTTTACCATGGATTTTGCTCTCATTTAAGAAAAACCAAAATTTTGAGAAAAATTTTGATTTTTATTGTCAAATCCATGAATCTTTGAGCTCTTTCAAGTTTGAAAAGCTTAAATTAGTTTCTTTTCCTAGCTCTACTGAATTTATTTCACATTTTTCTTTCACGTTTAGATGGCACCCAAATCTAAGCGAGGGAAGGAACAAGAAAATTTTGATCGTAGCAAGTTCATCACTGCTGTGGCACATTTCCGTTATAATGATTTTGCTATGACTCAGAAATTTATCTCGGAGCGAAGTTTTTATAATCCTGGAGGAAGAATTGAGGAAACAATCGTTGCACTCAACTGTCAATGATTCTGCTATTTCACTGCTATTGTCGTTATTCCAGTGGTTAGAGAGTTTTATGCCAATTTTGTGGATGCTAAAGAATACGAGATTTTTGTTCGAGGAGTTGGAGTAGGATTCACTCCTGAACGCATCAATATTTTCTATGGCCTGCCGCCAAACATAGAGTGTTATTATTCAGGTTTATCTCCATCTGAGGAAGATTTAGACCTGATCATTGCCTACCTGACTGATAGTACTGGAGTCTGGAAGATTTGAAATGGAAAAAGGGTAAATTTTCATCTTCTAAGCTCAATGGTATTTCCAAGGCATGGCACTACTTTATTTCTGCTCGTCTCCTTCCATCCAATCATCTAAGCGAAGTTACCAAATATAGAGCTATTCTAAACTACTGCATTCAAGAGAGGAAGTCTATTGATGTGGGGAGCATCATTTATGATTCTATGGAGGCTACTGATCTTTCTAGCACATCCATTGGACTTGGTTTTCCATCTCTGATCTATTCTCTTTATCAAAGTGCTGGTGTAGTTGTTGAGCTTTCTGAGGAAAAGCTCAAGTCAACGAAGCCTATCGGAAGAGAAAGTGTCAGCATTTATGATCGACTGTGAGGTAAGAGTTCTACTGCACCTTCTGGTTCATTACCTACTTCAGGTAGAGCTTATACTTCTAGACCATCTACTTCAGCTGAGCCATCATCTGCTTTTTGGGAAACCATGCATGATCAGTTCATAGAGCAGCAGCATGAGTTATTCTTAACTCACTGTAGAGTAGATACTATAGACAAGAAGATTGATCATCTTTCTGAGTATACACAAAGAAAGAGTGATTTTGATGCTGAGTATTCAGAGTCTTTAGTGAGATTTCTGAAGGGTGAGCATGATGTTCAGTTCCCTACGTATCCCAGATTTACACCCTATGTTGATCCTAAGGATATGAAGTTCTCTTTTGGTGATGATGATGATGAAGCTACAGATAGTGATTAGTAGCTTGACTTATCTCTAGAGATTGTTGATTCTGTTTTTTTAGAGTATTTTCTTATTTTCTTGTCTTGTTTAGTGTGATTTTATTTGTTAGTGTTTATGTAAACTTTTTATGCTAAAATTATTTCTGGATTATCTGATTTGTGTTTAAGACTGAGATGTGAATTAATTTCTATAAAAGTTTATTTCTGTTTCAACCTATTGTTTAGTGTTCATAAATAGTTAGTAAATTTGCATGTTCTAATATTAAAAAAAAATAAAATAAAATAATAGATAATTTTTAGAAATTAACTCCTGCTCTGCAAAAGTTTTCTATATATGCTTCATCATTTCTGTTATATTCATATTGAAGCATGTGTAGAAGTAGAAGTTAGTTTTTTTTCCTTACTACATCATTATTGTACTTAGATTAATTTCTGTTTATTTCTTTCTCTCATGCTTTAGAAAATTTCATGATTTCATATTTACACTAAAGCTGAAGTTTGGGGGGAAGGGAAAACATTTATCAAATTTAAATATTATTTATCCTTTAAGAACTAATATTTTCTTTAAAAATATAGTAACATAACATAAGGAATAAAAAATCTATTTAAGATTACCTAAATTTTTGAATTTATAATTAATTTAGTAAACTTAACTAAAATTTCAAAAATTTTAGTTGATTTTAAGAATAGAATTATTTAGCTTAAAGAATAATAAGATGAAAATTTTTCTATTTATAGTAAAGAGAATTGTATTTTTGAAATACTAAGGAATTAATAATATTGCTTGAAAAAAAAATTGAAATAAGTTTTGAAAAATAATAAATTATTAATGTCTTATTCATTAAGTAAAAATATATAAGTTTTTGAAAATAAGTTAAGGATAGTGAAGTTCAAAATCATTAACAGGCTATCCAAAAATAGTAATCCTCATTTAAAAAAAAAAGAAAAAGAAAAAAAAAAGATAAAAAGAAAGAAAAAGGATTGAAAAACAATCCAAAAGAAAAGGAATGTGAGGAGAAGCTTGGGGAAATGCCTAATCAAAAATTGGCTTCACTTGAATTATCTTATAATAAGAAAACTGATTACATTTTTAACTTAATTTCTATGTACATATATTTTCATTAGAAAAATATTTCATGTAAGTCTTCTTTCTTGTAAATATTCTCTGTGACCTTGATATGATAAACTGTAATTATTCTTGAAATAAACGAAAGAATTGGGAATCTTATGATTTGGTAGTTAAATATTCTTAAATTCTTAAAATTAAACTTAATTAGTGAAATTTGGTTAATGATTTGCTAAAGCATTTATAAAACCAAAAATTATAAGGAATCTTAAATATTTTAACTTCATTCTAAATGTTATCATTTTATGTAATTAAAATGGTTACTTGAGGACAAGTAACGTTTAAGTTTGGGGGAATTTGATCTACCTAAAAACACAAAATTTTATGCCTTATTTATTATTCAATTCTTAAGGATATTATGCTTTAATGAAAGGTATTTTCATGTTTTTGGATGTAGATGATAAAAAAAGAGTCCAATGAAGAAAAAGAAGGAAAAAAAGAGCAAAATGGAGCAAAAATGGAGCTTATGGAGCAAATTTTGGAATTATTGGCCTGGCGCCTAGGCTCCAGAGTCCGGCGCCTAAGCGCCAGTTTGATACAGATACTGTTTAGTTTTTTTAATGACTTTGGACAGTTATTTTGACGGTGTTAAGCGGTTATTGGAGCTTCTAGAAGACTGGAACTTACTCATAATATATAGGGCATGTGATACAATGTATTTGGACACCAGGAAACAGTATGGATCGCGAAGAGGTGCGACCCAAAGTAAAGAGGTGCGAACGACCTGGTCAAGGAGTTCGGTGCATAGGCGCCAGATCCCAGCGCCTAGGCGCCAAATCCCGGCTCTTAGGCGAGACAGTTACCTTCTAGAAGATACATTGAATTTGGACAAATTTTGAAGAGGTGCCTTAAGCAACCCCTGGTTAAATTCAGAGCTCTATAAATAGAGGCCCATTCTACAGAAAAAATTGTACCCCTAATATTAAAACCCCCCTTTTTAGTATTTTACCATCTTCTCTCTCATCTTTAGTTTTATTTATTCTCTTCCATACTCAGGGTACCACTTTATTTTGTATCTAGAGAGTTTATTTTGATTGTTTATTGTGTGTTATTACTGTTGAAGTTTTTCATCATTGCTTTGGAGTCAGTAGAAGTCAATGAATCTCTTGAAGGAACACTTCAGATAAATATTTGTACTTTGGTTCAAAGTTTTATTAATATGTTTTGTTGTGTTATTTCAATGAGTTCTGAGTAGTTAGTTATCTTTCTCATTTCATCTATGAAAAGATTATAAATTAAATAAATTTCGTAGGAGAATTAATTATATAATATTTTAAATTATTATGATGATATTAATACCTGATCTTAGTTTACTTTTTAAATTGGCCATTTAAATTGTTAAAACCTGTTGAAGAATTTTGAGACCTATCTGAAGATAAATTCTTAACTAGTAGATATCACATGAATCTTTAGGTAATCACAGGCTATACGCAGATTATTTAAAGTGAAGTGCAAATAAATAGGAAAATAATATTTAATGAGCATAAAATTAATTAGTTTTTAGAGTGACGTACTAAATTCTAATAATTTGGTTTATAGTAAAGGTAATGGGTCACTGGTAGTGGCCGACCATAGCCACCCTTGGACATCTAGTAGTGTGAGCCTAGATTAACTGATTCTACTAATAACACATCCAGAGCCTATTCTATAGATTAGTCAATGTTTTTTGCACCTGGACCAAAGGGTAAAGAATAGAAATGCTTCTATTTGGCACAATGTCATAATCTTAATTCCCTACAAAATATAATTAATCTATAATTCTTGTATTAGTTGAAAAAGGAGAAAGTTCGTTTTTATAATTGCATTGAATTTTAATTACTACTTATTTTACTTTCCTACTTATTGTTTACTTTCTTTTAGTAAAATTTATTAGTTAATTAAATTTGAATATATATATATATATATATATATATATATATATATATATATATATATATATATATAAAAGAGAGCATTTATATATTGTTATCAAAATTATATTTGTTTCTCTTACCTTTTTTCAATATCCCTGTGGGATCGATAACTAGGACTCCACTAGAGCTCTATATTACTTGAATGATATGTTTACTTGTGTTTGAAATTGTGATTTTTACGATAAAATTTAAATATAAAATTGTAAAAGTAAACCTCGCACATCAAGTTTTTGAAGCCATTTACCAGAAATTAAATTTTCTAAAAAGTGGTATCAAATTCTTGTATTTAAAGCATATTAAAAGTCGCATCGCATCAATTGTATGGATGAGAAAGTAATTCATATAATTTTGTGCAAATAAATAAAGAAATATATACTTTGATTGGTGCAGAATTAGAAGACTTTAGTGTGACAGATTAAAGCCACCAATTTGGTTTATTTTTTTATGTTTTGATGGGAGATTTTAGCCCTTAGGTCGAGGGAAATGAGAGAACTCTAGAGTGAGAGCTAGTATCTTCCCTACCTAACCCGTCTTCAAAACTATTCAAACTTTAAACTAGTCAATGTTCTTTAGAGCATCTCTAGTAAGGGTAAAGAATAATATTTCTCTTATTTGGCACAACACAATCTTGAATACTTCCACAACAGAACTCATGTACTTATTAATTATTCATGATAAGGAAAAAGATATTATCATTTATATTTTTTAATATTACAAAAATCTTGTTATAGTTAGTTAATTGTTCACTTTATTTCATAATATAAGAAAACACCAAAAAGAATCACATTTTCAAGTTTTCTATTATCTTAATCTGTTTAAGTGTCTTTTTTAATAGATTTTGTGATCTAAATTCTTTTTATATTTAAGACATCCATTTAAAAAATTTTCCTCGTGGGATTGATATTTCGGGGCTTGATCTGAATGTCCTATATTACTTGATAACGATATGTATACTTGCGTAGAATCCCTACATTTAAATATAACTGTTGAATTCTTATTTACATTGGAATCAAGTTTTTGTTGCCATTGTAAGGAAGGATATTTTATTAAAATATATAGATAATATATCATAAATATAATTATAAATCATATTACCACAATTATAAATATCACCAGGGATCATTAGTTCCCCTGTCGGTGTCATGACCATTGATTGTATCTCCTTGACCCTTTCGGTCATCATGCATTGTAGCTAATCTTATTCTGTACACCTACATTGTATTTCTTATGGATTTCTTGTGGTTTTCATGCTATGGATTTTATGTTTCCCTCGATGTCTTTTTGGATCATGAATATATAACATTAATAATTTCATCCAACAAAACAAGAAGTAAAGGTTCTCTTAGAACATCAACATCATTATCCAACTTCCTCCTAGCCTCCAAACAACTTTAGGTTTCTAAAGAATTGAAAACCTTAATTTGAGGCTCAATAACATTTTTCACATGATATTGTACAATATTTCCAGGACATTCATGTAAAGCACAAGAGTCTTTATCATTTTGAATGTCAAAATACAATCAAGAAAGATGTTTTACCATAATCCCACCATGTTTCCTCCCATTTAAGACAAGAAATTTTGAGATTTTACCTTAATTTAATTTAAGATGAGAAATATAATAGGTAGATTGCAAATGCCCAAAAATTTGAACTTTGCACAATAATGTGGAACAAATTTCATCTCACTATTTTGCTGATAACCATTATAAGAGTTCCCAATCCAAATAACCTCATGAAACATTACAGTAACTTCTCTCTCAACCAGCATTTTAGCCACCGAGGGCCTAAAGTAATTAAGAGTAGCAAGATCCACTTTTAAAGGAGTACCAAAAATAGAAGCCAAAGAATATAAAGTCATCAAATTAAAAAGATGTAGTTTCAAACCAGGAAACCTTATCCAAACAGACACAATTGTAGGTTCCTCCCTGGGATTAAGAGCAGGTGTCCATTTCAAAATCTTGTGTAAGATTTCTCAATTAATAAAAACTTTCTAGAGAAAACAATGTTATATTCTTCTTCTTTCTCTAGCTTGATCATCAACTTTCTCCCATCTAATAAAACCATATTCTAATTACCAGATAATTTCAATTTTGCAAAGATTCTTCTGATAACATCCACTTTTGGATGAGCAAAAGCAAATTTGCCCACCAGAGTGAATCTTAGAGGTTCCACAAGTAAATTAATATCCTCATCAAGAAAAAATAAAGTCATTTTACCATTTTTCTTGTCACATTCTTAAGTTGGCCAGTCGAAGAGGAATCAACTAACCGCTCTTTAAAAATATAAGAGAAAAGTACATTCACTGAGTCCTTAGAATTCTCAGCAACAACATCACGGAAATAGGGACCAGCTTTTCAAGAGGGAGAATCCATCAGATAAGAAAACAAAAGTAAGTCACCAAGAAAACCCGCTTAGAATTAGAAAAATCTGTAAATTAAGAGGAAAACAAGAAACACATCATACTCCAAAAAACACATCATGACTGCATGAATTTATAACATTGATGTGTTAACCTACGAGATTTCATTTACTCCTAATTTGCCTTTACATAATGAAATGAGTAGGTTAATCAAAAAAACCCAATAGAATAGGCATACTCTAGTAGGATTTTGCAACATATATACGAGATCAAATGAATCCTAGAAAATGCTATAGGGTTAAGCGAAATTTAACTTTATGGATTTATGAGTCTTCTGTTGACCTAGGATTATGCATAAGGAAAAATTTTTATACCTGGTTGTCAGCAATAGCGTGGGTTCCATAAGAAAACCTCGAAAAACCACTTGGCTTGTTTCATAAGAGTATGAACCTTACTTTTCTAAAAATCTCAACACATATTCATACCCTTACTTGTTTACAAAATTTTTAGGACTGGTAGATTTCTCTCTTAATATAGATCACTTTAAACTAGACTTAACGTTATATTAAACTAGACTTCCTCTGCTAGAAAAATTTTGGCACTTTCCTCTTAGGATTGATATGTGGGCTAGTTTCCATATATTATTTGATCGATACATATAGTTTTGTGATTGACCAACTTATCTCATGGTAATTTTTCGGCCATCACTTATGTAGCAGTTCCAAGTGAAAAAAGAATAAGGATAAAAAAAATAAACATTCAAAAAATTTATTTGACTTAGCTGATATTGACAATCAGTTTTTGAGCTATGGATTGTGACATAGAATGATTGGATTTCTACTTCATCACTAATTTATCATGACCCCCAAATTTAATATGAATTTTGTAGATCTCTTTCACAAAATAAGGATACCATACTGAAGTTTAGCTCTGTCCTAGCCTTTAGAATTTCTAAAATCTTCCACCTTTCATAAAACTTATTCAATTCATTTATTAATTATGTAAGAGGACCATTGGTGTTGAATCATCCATTCAGAAATTGATTTGGCCATCCCCTGCTCAATTGTGATAAATTGCTCAATAAATTTTCTAATTTTTAATAAATCCTTCCAAATTATGGAGTCACCCAAGGGGCACTCACTGAACAAGAGTGAGAGTTATTAATTTATTTATCTTGCATGAACCTTGCCCAAAACCCCTCATTTTCCTTAGCATTATCCACAACTTAGCGAAATTTATTCTCATTGTCAGTTGCATTGGTTTAAAACCCAGTCCCCCATTTTCCTTAGGCTTTCACAGTTTACAACAACTAGCTTAGTGTAAATTATTTCCATGACAAGCCCATAAGAAATTATTCAAAGCTCTTTCAATATTGTTTAGCACACTAATAATTATTTTGAAAAAAATTCAAAGAAAACCATGGAATAAAGCTACACACAATAATTCTCCCAATAAGACAACTGTTAATTCTCCAAATATTCATTCTTCTCTAAGACCTCCTTGAAAATCAAACTGTTACTTCTGCTCATGGATATGGGGACACAATAATTAAGTAGAAGTTCCTTAATTAAGAAACCAATAAATTCCAAAAGCTATTTTCTTCTTCTTGTGTAATTCCATTCCCCAAATATAAAGCACATTTATTAGAGTTGAAATCCATCCTTGAAACTTCTTGAAAATGGTGTACAAATCTGCACACCCTCTTCATTGTGCTATTAATTTCATTGGTAAAAATGATGATGTCATCAACATATGCCAAACGAGAGATGAGACTCCCTCCCTTGGCTGCGAATCTGCTATCTAGAAAAAACTGCTGGTTATTGATCTCAATTTTGGTGAGGTATTTTCTTCCTCTTAGTGCTTAGGATCTAGCCATAGGACTTTCCTTGTGACTATCCTAGAAGACTAGAGAAAGAGCCACCCACAGAGAAATTCAAACCACTTCATTGCTTGATTTGGAACCCACATGGATGATCATGAACCTCCAGCTCTTGGAAGGTTGAGACCAACATGTGAGGGTTCAAGGATGAGTCCCCATAGGACCGTTGGACTTAGGACAACCCTGGGTGGCTTGGATTTGGTCTTTCACACACTCTAGCACATCACAGTCCTCCACTTGTCCCAAAGCCCTGGATCACACCCATTAGACCAACTCCCTTTACTCTTTAAGAAACTCGCTTAGACAATCCCAACTCTCTGGTCTTTGGTTAATATGACTAGGATCAATTTTTTGCCATTTGGCTAGGCTTGGTTCCAAGGTGGTTAAGTGTAGTTAAGACCTACCTAAAATACCTAATTTTCCCAAAATTATCAAAATTATCAAAATGCCCATATAATCCTAAGTTTCTCTAAATTTGCCCAAATTATCAATTTCCCTCCAAATATCATTTCAAACCAATCCAAACTACCTAAATTGACCAAAATACCCCAATTTTACCCAAAATTCCCAAAATTTACCTAAATTTGTAAAAATTACCAAAATGCCCTACAAATAAAAAAAATTGCCAAAACCTCCCAAATGATTCAAAACCTCCTCTAAACCAATCCAAACCACCCAATGAGCCCAATTTAACCAACTTGACTAATTTTAACCAAAATCTCAATTTTGTCCCTAAAGGCCCAAAATCCCTAAATTATTCTCAATTCCTTTCAAATTGGCTTCAAATTTCCTTAATTCCTAATCTACATCAAAATTCAACTTGTTAAAATTTAATTTCAATCAAACCCAAGCTCATTTGATTAGCCATGATCAATTCCAAAAATTTATAGTTCATCATGCATGATTAAAAGCCCGTTTGCATAAACAATTTTCAAAAGCCCATTGATCTACCTAAAAAAATACCCATTTTTATGCTTTATTTATGATTCAATTCTTAAGGATATTATGCTTTAATGAAAGATATTTTCATGTTTTTGGATGTAGATGATTAAAAAAGAGTCTAAGAAGGAAAAAGGAGGAAAAAGGAGCAACATGGAGCTTATGGAGCAAAATATTGGAATTATTGGTCTGGCGCCTAAGAGCCAGCTCGATACAGACGCTGTTAAGATTTTTTGATGATCTTGGGGAGTTATTTTGACGGAGTTAAGCGGTTATTGGAGCTTCTAGAAGACTGGAAGTTACTCCTAATATATAGGACATGTGATACAATGCATTTAGACACAAGAAAACGGTTTTAATCGCGAAGAGGTGTGATCCAAAGTGAAGAGGTGCGAAGACCTGGTTACGGAGTCCGATGCCTAGGTGTGACAGTTACCTTCTAGAAGATGCATTGAATTTGGATAAATTTTGAAGGGGTGTCTTAAGCAACCCCTGGTCAAATTCAAAGCTTTATAAATAGGAGCCTATTCTACACTAGTTTGACTTAGTTTTTTTTTAGTCTCTTCCACACTTAGGGTGCCACTTTACTTTGTATCTAGTGAGTTTATTTTGAGTATTTATTGTGTGTTGTTGCTGTTGGAGTCTTTCATCATTGCTTTGGAGTCAGTAAGTCAGCGGATCACTTGAAGGGACACTTCAGATAAGTATTTGTACCTTGGTTCAAAGTTTTATAAATATGTTTTGTTGTGTGATTTCAATGTGTTATGAGTACTTAGTTATCTTTCTCCTTTCAACTATGAAAAGATAATAAATTAATTAAATTTTGTAGGAGGATTAAATTTAAAATATTTAAAACATTGTGATGATATTAATACATGATCTTAGTTTACTTTTTAAATTGGCCATTTAAATTGTTAAAACCTGTTGAAGAATTTTGAGACCTATCTGGAGATAAATTCTTAACTAGTAGATATCACATGAATACTTGTGTAGTCGAAGGTTTTATGCGGGTTATTCAAGGTGAAGTGTAAATAAATAGAAAGATATTATTTATTG
This sequence comes from Papilionanthe hookeriana x Papilionanthe teres, assembly GCA_022702705.1. Lineage (NCBI taxonomy): Eukaryota > Viridiplantae > Streptophyta > Magnoliopsida > Asparagales > Orchidaceae > Papilionanthe > Papilionanthe hookeriana x Papilionanthe teres. The sequence continues at coordinate 63,331,035 of CM040424.1, forward strand.
GGCGTAAAATTAATTAGTTTTTAGAGTAAAAGACTAAATTCTAATAATTTGGTTTATAGAAAGGGAACGGGTCACTGGTAGGGCCGACCATAGCCACCCTTGGACATCTAATAGTGTGAGTCTAGATTAACCCATTCTACTAATAAAACATCCTGAACCAATCTATAGATTAGTCAATGTTCTTTACACCTGGACCAAAGGGTAAAGAATATGAATGCTTCTATTTGGCACAATATCATAATCTAAATTCCCCACAAAAGATAATTATTCTAAAAATCTTGGATTGGTTGAAAAGGAGAGTCGTTTTTATACTTGCATTGAATTTTAATTACTGCTTACTTTACTTTATTACTGCTTACTGCTTACTTGCTTATAGTAAAAATTGTAAGTAAATTAAATTCGAAAAAAAAATTATATTTATATAAATTACTTTTAATTTGAAAAATTCCAAAATATTTCTTACATTTCTTACTTTTTATAGAAACACTATACCTGTGGAATCGATAACCAGGATTCCACTAGAGCCCTGTATTACTTGAATGATACATATACTTGCATTTAAAATTGTGACTTTTACAATAATTATTATAAAATCTAAATATAAATTCATAAGTAAAAGTAAACATCGCACATCAAATTTTTGAAGCCATTTGCCAGGAATTAAATATTCTAAAAAGTGGTATCAAATTCTTGTATTTAAAAGCATATATAAAGTTTCATCGCACACCCATCGAATCAAATTTAAGAGCCTAATTTGAGCCCACATGACAAAAGATCAATTCTTCATCATCTTATGACATTTAAATTACCCCATCATGGCATCATATGAAGCATACCATGCATACATATGAAATCTTACCAAAATTAAGCATTTTGACCTTTTCCATTTAAAATCCTCAGAATCCCAAATTCCATTTACATGTAATATTTCCATGGGCTCATACATGGCATGACATGCCTCATGGAGCCTTCCATGGGCACGATGAAGTCAAACTTACCAAATTTGGCAGAAGAAGGTGACCAATCCCTTTCCCTCCTTCACTTGGACTTCCCCCTTCATGATACATCTAGCCCACTCTCCCATGCCCCAATCAGCCATTCAAGCTCACCCAAATCTTTCTAAGGGTCATTCCAAGCACCCTAACCATTTTGGGACTAGACCTAACCCTTGGACAAAAGGGTTGAACCCAATCCTATCCAACCTCACCCAACCCACATTTCCACTTTGGATTTTCACCATGGAGCCACCTTGGGACCAAATTGGCTTAACCACTCAACCTCCTTGACTCCCTGAACTTAAAGGTGACCTGAACTAGCTGGCCAGTCACTAAATCCACCAGAAAATGCCATGCCTGAGAGGTATCAATTGAGGAAAGCCCAAAATTAACCCCACCTGAGCTGGATCAACCCAATTGTCCACTGAGGCTCTTCTTCCCTTCACCTAAGCGGTCGCTTTGCCACCCTAGCCTGCCCTATTGGCCACCATGGTCATGGCTATAAATAAGACCACCCCCTGGAGCCAATTAAGAAGAGTGCACAAACCTTAACCAAAATTTGCCAAAATTTTTCCAGACCCTCTAGCAGTCTAGAGAAGTCAATCCACACCATTCTCCTGCCCTATTTCCAACTGGTAGCCCTAATATCAGACTTGAAATCCATGGGCTTTTCACTGCTATCCTTTGAACTCAATCAATTCCCCAAATTGATTGACTCTTGAGCTTCACCAGAGTAAGAGAGGAAGTTCCCCACTGAAATCCCCATCAATTGAGCTCTTTGTATCAGACTTTTACTTAAGCCATCCCACCTGCTAAAGGAAGTCTTACCAGCTCCAACCCCAAATCAAGGTAGCACTTGGAGGAGTTTCGCCAGACCGCAATAAACATATAGAACGATTCTAGTTGAAGATGCACCTCTTGGACGAAGGTATGGATCATTTTCCGCAATTTTGGGCTCGGTTTGAGCCTTCATGAAACACACTTGTTTTTATACCTGATCAACCGTATAGATACATTCATCTTGAGTAGATGATGGTGTACGAACAAATCCTACATGATTTGGCTGAGAATCTTGGGAGAAATTAGGTTTAGAAAATGAATGGTTACGGGTTAGGTCACTCGGGGACGAAGACCAAGAGCCGTCCGATCGCACCTGTATCAGACGGATGGACCAGACTACACTGGATGGGAGATCAGTTCGTGAACCGCAGGACGCGTGGCAGCTGACTCTGATGGCGACATCAAATGGGAGCGCACCGCTTGGTCTTTTGAAGCTTCTGAGGAGGGACGTGGCGCCGACGTGGATAAGTAGGAAATTAGCCTATTTTTTATTTTAAAAATTCAATGAACCTAAAAAATTCATAACTTGGTGTAGAAAAATCATAAATATAAAATAAAAATTTCCATTTGCTCAGTGAATAGAGGAGAATCATGTGGATCAATGATTAAAAGTATTTAATTTGTATTTATTTTTAAATTAATTAAATACCCAAAGCCTTCATTAATTCATATTAATTAAATGTTAATCAACGTAATATGAGATTTTGAGGATTTGTTCTCTCTGTCATTAGAGATGTTCTATAATTTTTCCAAAGACAGAGAATACTAATAACATGGAAATCCCTAATTTCCAAAGTTAAGTCACCCTTTTGATTAAAATAAAGATCAGACAAATATAAGGTTTGCTTTGGTAGGTTTCACTTTGGTCAGAGGAGTGTAAGAAAAACAAAACTTAAGTTTAAATTTTTTTAAAATATAAATTTTTAATTTCAGTCATTAAAACCCATAAAAAATTAAATAAATAAAATCTAATTTCAAAAATTATAAAAATTAGTTCATAGTAAAAAAAATGAGCATATTAACCCTCTATAAAAATTTGAAATTAATATGAATTAACTAAACCATCAAAATCTATTTTTCAAGGAAAATAAGATTTTTGCATTAAACTAAGTATAATAAATAAAATATAATTTATAAAATATTAAAAAGTGGTTTGGAGTGATCCTTGTGACTAGGTAAAATTGGTATTAAAATAAAAAAGTTCATTTAAAAGCTATTTTTCAAATTTAAAAATAATTAAAAATCATAAAAAATATAAGAAATTTATCAAAATGTTTCTAATTGTCTCCTGACCACTTGGGACTAATTATAATATATTTTTTTTCTATCTTGCTAAATAAATTCACGTATTTTTAAAAGCCTAAATATGTAATTTCCTAATTTTTTAGTAAAATAATTATAAAAAAGAAAATAAATATAAGAAAAATATATAATAAATTTATTTATGTTCCTTGAAGTTAGATAGATTAATGAAAAATATAAAATTGATTTTTCAAAATAAAATGCATGTTCTATTTAATTAATTGTAATTTCCACTTTCTCACCCCTTAATTAAAATTTAGGATAAGCTAAGGGTTTAAAGGATACTATTTGAGCCTAAGAAATGTTCTAAGGTGATTGAAACATAAGGGTAAGAGGTAGAAACCAATTAACCTCCCTTTTAGAAAAGAAGGGTAAAAATAAAATTATTAAAATTATTAAATATTGGAAGATCAAGTTGACTTGAATGTTTTAAACGTTTGGGACGTAAGTTAGGAAGTCATTAAACTACTAATCTGAAGTCCCAGACCAATGGTTGAGTCATAGGTAAATCTTCTGATTAACTCTTCTTAATATGACCTTTTCCAAAATTACACATTTACCCTCAGAGTACTATGAGCTTTGTAGTGAGCTAAGTTCAATCTAAAGATACTTGAGGGTTATTTGGAAGATAAACCATGATTAATTCCCTTCAAACACTACAAGCTCAAATTTTTCTACCCCCTCTCTCATGGATTAATTGAGATATAAAAAATTGAGCTCAAGTCAAACCCAATGAATCTTGGGGTGATCTATTCAACCACATAATAAATTAAGTGAACTCGAAAAAAATTCAAATGATCCTTAATAGTTGCTCAAAGTTATGCCCCGAACACTTTTATAATCTTTTGGATATTTTGAAGAACGATTGAACTTATTACGTTATGTTGCAGAAGATCATCCTTAAAACTTTTAGGGACCCACCAAGTTATGAATTTTGATCTCGTTTGAACTTAAACCATTAGGGCTTCACTGCTACTTAGTAGTTGCTCTTAATTTGCAAGATATACATGATTATGAATGCTAACATTTCAGCGGGAGCAGAGAGAAAATGACAGATATGCATTTTCAATTTATTTACCGTCATTTTATTTCTGCAATTTACTATTGCTTTAAAATATCATGCATGCTTAGTTGAGGCACTTTTTTAAAAAAAATCAAAGAAAAAATTTTCAAAATTAAGATAAACCCTTTTCAAAATTAAACTTAAACATTTTTAAAACAACAAACAACAAAACACATTTTCAAAATCAAACATACACTTTTAAACTTAATGAACGCCCTTAAATAACTTCTTTTGGATTTAGGGAATCCCTCGAATGAGGTAACCTATAGTTGCTAACGAGATTTTCCCAGTTTAAACGAACTTAACAACTTATTTAGACTAAGTAAATCTGAAAGAAAATAGTGGTGACAGAATATGAGAACCGTGAGGTCCTAACAGGTGTCACTCTAATTTAATTAAAATTTCCTCAAATAAGAAACTTAAAACAACAAAAATAAAAAAACTTGTCACATAAATGGTAAAACCTTTTAAACCTTAGAAATTAGGACTGCTACTTTAATGGGGAACTCGAAGTTAACACTATGGGCAGCATGCAGAAAGACATCTTCAAGAGAGCAAATGAGCCTACAATAGCAATATCCCTCCCTTTGTTTAAGTAACAAGTCATAGGATTTTGAGATTGTTTGTTTAGCACAACATAAATCCTCAACTTATATTTAGGCCTTTGTACAACTATTTTGTGCAACATAAGTCCTAACTCGTCTTAGGATTCTGAGGTCGTCGTTCGTTACGACATAAACTCTCATATCTTCCAAGCTATTCGTATGACTGTTCATGTAAGCGTATGCCCTAAATAATTAAAATTGGCAGGATGAAACATCTAATAATAATCCCTTCGAAATTTAAGCCAAATCAAAACATAATTTGGGAAGTCACCGAGGTTCTCCTCAGAATCTGTGACATCCCTTAGTTTTCCTCCCTTTGGATTTTAAAATAAATTTTCCTATTTAATTTTTCTCATTTGATATTCCTTGTACAATCTTGAAAACAAATTTTGAAATTCTTGAGTACAAAACAACTAATATGAATCGAGAGTATTTTTATGCGGCTTCAATCACTTAAGATGTAACTAATTATAGAGGCTTGCTTCTATAGGGAACTTTGGAACTCAGCTTAATATACACCCTATTTAATCTTCTATATTAAATAGGAGAATTTGTCGGTTAACATAAAAATATTTTGTAGACAAAAGCGGATGTCATAAATTCTATAGTTTATTTAATCGAGCCTCATTTTCAAGTAATGTGTCTATTCCTCGGGATAGTTACATCACTTACAGTGTAGTGCTCGATTATTTAAATTATTAAATATATGAGATCGGTTTGGTCTGGTATTATCAAAATTAAGATACTACTTTTCAAAATTATAATATAATTAAATTAAACATATTTTTAAAGCGACCAACAACCTCTAACATGGCGATCGACACAGTTGTCTAGAAATATAATCCAAATCTAAGAAGAAAATGATGGGAGATAGTGAATCTCCTTATTCCAAACCCCTACCCGACCTGGAATGGTAATGTGCTTGCTCATTGATAAGGAGTAGTAATTGTCTTTATCAAAATTTGCCTTCTCCCAACAATTTAGTATCTGTTTCATAAATACTATTTAGCAAAACACCTTTTATAAAAATAAATGCATGACCTATATTTGTAATTAACCATAATCATTAATCCCATCTTAACAATTTGGACATAGTTTATACAAAGTTTATCATCAATTTATTTATATTCCTTAATAATATTTTGATTAATTTATAAGGCCATGTTAGTGCATCTTCTATCCCTCATTGCATTCCAAAACACCAAATATCACTAAACAAGTGAAAGAACGTAACGTAATAATTATTGCGAATATTAATGTCGACAACAGAATATGGATCTGATTCTAATTGAGTTCGTGGATTCCTGTGAGTGGAAAACTAAATAAATAAATAAGGGCGGGGCAATTAGTGACAGTCACCACAGTTTATTATTTAAAGTTTCATTAAAAGGAAGATAAAGAGGATGGCTTTGGCTTAATAACTAGTTTAACAAATTAATGAAAACAAGTAATAGATTTCCTAAATCTTCTTTTTGGTGCTTCATTATGTGAAAACGCACTGCATTTTTGTCTGTACTCTTTTTTAATAGTTATCACCATCTTGTCTGCTTAACTTCCACTAAGGATAATACTTGATTGCATGCAAACGCTTGAAGATATTATAAAGCAACTTCGTTGCTCTAATTTATTCTCCATGAAGAGCCATATTTGCAATTTGGACCCCTATGAACTCATGAAAAGGAGAAAATTTTCCATACGTCGTTCGGATGCGAGCTACGTCCGGACGACGGACGCGATACACCGGCGAGGTTTTTTTTTTCACCGGTATATCAGGTCCGCCGCGCTTGCGTCTAGATGATGTACGCCAAATTTATTCCACGAAAAGTGACAAAGTTATAAATGATAAAAGAGGACATCATTTGGCTTTAACAATATCAAAATGTTAAATTTATTAGTAAATGAAACGGCGGAATTCCTGCTTCAATCACCACTTTTGTTGGTAGTCTGCAACTGGGATTGAATATCATTGAATGTTGGTAGCCTCAACCATTCTTTTAATTTATACACCCAAAAGTGATCTGCTCGAATCTCGAAGCAATCTAATAATATAAATTTAAAGAACTAAAATATGATCATCTTCTTGACGAAAAACTAATTCCAACCTACCGACAATCAGCCGGTTAAAGATTTCCAACCTACCGACAATCAGCCGACCAAAGGGCTGATGACCGACTGAAGGCGAGTGAAACAACTAATGGGTCACTCGGGCTAAAAAGAGATAGGCATTCAAGCCAAAGATCAAACAAAGGTCTATTACCCCCACCAATGAACAAGCAGACCTACTTTCTCTACAACCCCAAAAATCCTCAAGGAACTCCAGAAATAATCAAAGAATAAGTAGGCTTACCGACTATTGTAAGGCTGATTGACTGCATCTCTGAAAGTCTACCAGCTTCCCAGAGCAAATGCTGATTGGCATCTTGGCAAAAATATTTAACTGACACTAGCTTGATTGTCCGATTCGAGGACATACGGACCAAAAGGTTCATTGGAATTAAAAGATGCCAAAATCAGTAGCAGATATGAAAAGGCATGCCAAAATACAATAATGTCATGTAACCCCTATTAAAATAGGGGCAGCCATGTACTTTTCTACCTGTGGCCCACTATCTCCTATAAATAGAGGGTCCATAGCATATATTAGGAACTTCTCAACTCCTCTATCAAAACTAATTCTGTAAAGAGATATCTCTACCATTCTCTCTTGAAACCCCCAGTTACAATAGATAAAATAGGTTACAGAGCTAGGGAATACCCCATTCTGGCCATACGGGGCAAGTTTATGTGTGCTCTTTTACTTCTCTCTATATCTATCCCTCTCTATTTCTCCCTCAAGGTTCCTACCACTCCAATCATTGAGCATGCCTCACAGGACAAATCTAGAATCAACATCATAAAAAGTGTGGTAAGCATGGAGCGCTATACTAACAAGAAGGATAGTGACGCCAACAAGGAGAAATGCATCTCATATACACCCTTAACACTAGCTACATTATATTGGTATGCGTGTGAAGGTGGAATATTATTTAAAGTTTGTCTCTTTATTTAAAAGAGGACATATCATGCTATCCTATTAAAGAGGTCTAAAATGGGTCACAAGGGGAGCCTCTATGCCAATAAAATTTCATCCAGTGTCCTACCAAATGCTGCAAGAAGGGTAAGGATCCTCTTTCTAACACAAAGAGGACATGTATTATAGAAGTTATAAAGATTAGTGATGAAGATCATATGGAAAATGGTAATCCTCAAATGACTCATAATGGTAGTGTTATTGTGAAGATTGATTGAGAGATCTAAGTCTTGAAAACACGTATCCTAAGGAGGTACTAAAGCATCTATGCAATAAACGTCAGCAAGCAAATGAGCTATTAGGTCTCTTTATACTTTTGCAAATTTTATTCTTTTTTTTAAACATTCAAATTTTGTTGAGGATTAACATGTACATATTTTGAATTTCGGTGACTCAATTATTAAATGCTTTAATTAATTATCTGATTTGGTAGAATAATGCTTTGGCTAATAAAGATCAATTTAGGAGTTCGCTTGAAAAACCTTCTTAGTATTTCCATTGAATAACCAAATTTAAAACAATTTCCTCTCCCTCCTAATTTATTGATAGTTTAAAAATGTTAGACATTTTATCAAAAAGCCGACTAAAAATATCTAGTTTTGCACATCAACCTCTTCTTGAAAGAAAGAGTGGGCCCCTCTTGGGCAGACATGATAAGGACAAACCCAGGGACACAACTCCAGAGCTAGCACCTCTATAGGTTTGTGGTTCCCCACCATTGTGTAGATAGGCTAGTTGACACGACGAATAGTAATCATACCTACATCGGTGTAGAAAATAAAAGGAGGTAAGGCCAAGATGTCCTCATCAACAAATATGATTGTAATCATCCTCTCACCTGTCATAAATATGTAAAAGAGAAACAAGAATAAAAAATGTCTACAAGAGCAATGGCAATAGGAATGTAAAAAACATGCATCTGGAATGTCGAAAAAAGGATTCCATGGTAAGTAAAGTGTCAGACAAAAAAGGTAAGACAATGCTAGAATGCTAAAAGTATATGAATGGAATTTCTACGAATCGAAGCTCAATCAATATCCATGATACTTGAAGCATATGAATAGCATGTTGAGGGCACAATGGGACATGAATGACAATGGCCAACTAGCTCTAGTGGATGCACACTGAAAGAAAGATAAATGGAATTGAATCTTAACAAGATTTAATTCATATTGGCTCAAAGAAAAATACTATAAATAAAAGTATAACTTTAAGCAAAAAACCACTCTATATGGTGAGGTAGTTCCTATCCCCACTAGATTCACTATATTTAAATCATGATCCTTTTCTTTTATCGAAATGGACTTCTTAACATCCATCCCCCTTTTTAGATCTCCCTCTCTAGGGCATCCTCTCTTAGAAAAGTAAACGGATAAAGAAAAAACTAAAAATGCATATAACTAAGAAGAAATTACAAGAGTAGTTACAAATTATTTATAAAAATTTTTTTTGAAACATAAACGGTCTAAAGTAAATCAAACCTTACTCAACCTGAAAGAATATATGACAAGGACCCTATAAAAAGACCTTCATAATCAAACAAAAATATAAAATATTTTTTTTTGTTCTAGGCTCAAAGAGACCTACGGAGATGAAGTATCCTTGTGGTGAATCATGTCCTAGTGGTACCTAGGAAAACACATGATAATATGTGCTATTTTTTCATAAATAACCTTGCAATAGGGGTAGCCAATGAAATTTTTGGTTTACCCAGTAGAGCAAAGTCGTCTAACTTTTAAATCTGAACTAATCCACTTGGTAGAAGATGATACACCATAACATGGAGGATAGACATCCCTAAGCTGAGAGGACCTATGGCACTCGATTACAAAAGACTCAACAAAAAAATGATTGTGCATAAGAGGTTACTTAAATAGGTAGGTTACAGAAAAACCAAGATAGTTTGTGATAGCCTTGCTGGGGCTCCATGGACTCATCCTCCCAAAATATTGAGACTCTAGATCTTTAAAGTTGTGAAGGTAGTTGACATGACCTATATGTGGATCAATTGTTAGTAACCCATGTGTTGCATGATTTGAAGAAAACTTAGAAGATCCAAAGTCAGAGGAATTAAACATTTAAGCTCTTATAAATCTATCTGAAAATAAAAGTTGCTTGAGTATTATACTTTCCATTGTATGAAAAAGAATTTTATACAAACAGAAGGAGGAATAAAAAACACAACTACAAAGTTAAACTGCCCCACAAAGGGATTATATTTATGTTTGGATCGGGAAAGCCTCTAACACCCTACATCATTCAAGATAATCATCTAATCGCATAAAATGTATGTTAGGCCAGTCGGGATGGAAATCAAGAGTACCTTCCTCAGGACATGTAATATGTTTGTAATTATTTAAGACATCTTCATCATGGAGACCCTATTAATATGCAAGGGGATAAGCTATTGCAGTTATTATTATTTTAAATCTGGGACTCATGCTCATACTTTATATCATGAATATACTCCCTTAAAAGACTATAAAAGAACATATGAAAATTTCCAAAAAAAAGTCACAACTTGTAAAATAGAGATTAGCATAGGTTATCTCATGTAATGTGTAAAAGGCGAGATATTGTGTGAGGATAACTATGCAACACCTTCAAAAAATGCATTAATTTAAATCATTAAGCTTCTCCCTGTTTGATAAAATGCTTTGTAATGAAAATCTTCCTTAGTATGCTAATGCACAAAATGCAAACTTACTAAAGCAGATAAAAAGGTATATAAAGTGTACAACAACTAGCACATACCAAGAAGAATAGTTGTGTACATAAAATTTCTAAACAAGAATTATATGTTGTTGCCTACACATACATCTACATGCAAGTCATGCAATGTAGGGTGTTGACCTCATCATTCTGAGTTCTATTTTATCCAAAGGAACCTAGAATATAGCCTTAAGATTTTTTAATGACTTTCTTAGATGACTAGAGATGGAACTAACACCCACTTAGAACTTTAAACTAATTCTATATTCACTTAGGGTTTCACAGGTTGAGCCCAAACCCTCATTATTTGGTTGGGTTGTTTAGGTGTTGAATCATTGAAGCCCAAGTTGAATCACCATAAGTGAAAAATACCTTATGTCACTCATTGACCTTAAAGTCTTAGGGATCCCTTTGGTAATCCATTGACTATCCTAGCCAAAACTCTAAAATAAAAATGAAAATCTTAAGACTAAATATAACTAAACCTAAGGGACAGGGTCATCACAATTGGACTTGGAGCCTATCCAATTTCTTTCCCAACAATTAAATAACCCTAAAACAACTATGGACATTAAGATAAACCCAAAATTAAAACTCTCAACGCATTAAATAAATTAAAATCAAAGGGAATTGATACCTATGGCCAACTAAATATCAATAATTAAAATTATTAATATCTAAAATCAAGCTAAAGTCAACCAAAGACACAAAAATTCAAATTAATCAATTAAACAAAAAAAAACTAAATTAATAATAAAATAAAATAAAATAACTATTTAACTTAGCTTATTCTAATGCATAAAGAGCAACCCCAAACATTCAAGGGTAAGCTCAACTGACCTCGATCCCCGGAAAACGCAGTAATTTATGCTTTCAAAAATATGTTATAGCCAATACTTTGTCCCAAATAATAATAGCGACTAGTGTATATAAATATAATTTTATGAAAAATATTTTACACACTAGAGATACTATGCAAGTATACGTATCGTTTCAAGTAATATAGGGCTTTAAATAAAGACCACAGTATCGATCCCACGAGGAGGTTTATAGATTTTTAAATATTTTAGTTTTATATTTATGTATTTCTTTTAAAGTTATAAATTTAATATTTAATTTACTAAATGCAGAATTAAAGCAAAAATAAAATAATGAGTGATGTAAATAATAATAAGCAAACAACTTTCTTCCTTTCAATTAATCCAAGAATTTTTTTGGTAATATAATATTCGTGGAGAATATAAATTTATGGTATTGTGCCAAATAGAATCATTCCTATTCTTTACCTTCGCTCGATAATATAAAGAACATTGGCTAATCTATAGATCAGGTCTGGATGTATTGTTAGTAGAATGGGTTAATCTAGGCTCACACTACTAGATGTCCAAGGGTGGCTATGGTCGGCCCTACTAGTGACACGTTCCCTCTCTATAAACCAAATTACAAGAATTTAGTCTATCACTCTAAAAACTTATCAATTCTATGCCCATTGAATAATATTTTCCTATTTATTTGCACTTCACCTTGAATAACCCGCACAAGACCTTCGACTACCCAAGGATTCATGTGATATCTACTAGTTAAGAATTCATGTCCTTCTAGGTCTCAAAATTCTTCAACCAATTTTAACAATTTAAATGGCCAATTTAAATAGTAAATTAAGACCCGGTATTAATATCATCACAATATTTAAACATATTTAGTTTTTAATTCTCCAATGAATTTAATATTATCTTATTTATCTTTTCATAATTGAAAGGAGAAAGTAAAGTAACCACTCATAACAAATTAAATTTAAATAATAAAACATATCAACAAAACTTTGAATCAAATTACAAATACTTATCTCAAGTATTTCTCCAACTGAACCTCTGATTCCTTCGACTCCAAAGCAAAATAGACTTCAAAAGCACCAACTCTTTCAAACTCTCAATACAAACTCTAAATAAAATAAACTCACTAATTTATGAAAGAAAGTAAACTACAATTGTGGCCCTTAAAATTATCTCTCTAATTCTCTCTCTGATTGGAGCAGACTAGGGCGGCCTTCTTATTGGGCGTTTTTCTCTGTAGAAATGGTCTCCTATTTATAGGCTTCAAGGGTTTCCTAAAGCATCTCTTCAAAATGTGTCCAAGTTCAATGAATCTTCAAGAAAGTGTGTCTGGCGCCTAGGCGCCGGCATCTGGCGCCTAGGCACCGGACTCCGCGTCCAGTTCTTCGCACCTCTTCACTTTGGATCGCACCTCTTCGCGATCCAAACCATTTCCAAGCATCTAGATACAATGTATCACATGTCCTATAATCCAGGAATAACTGCCAATCTTCTAGATGGTCTAATAAGTGCTCTAACTGTCAAAATAACTGTCCAAAGTAGTTACAAAAACCGTCACAGATTTGGTATCGAGCTGGCGCTTAGGCGCCGGATTCTGGCGCCTAGGTGCCAGGCCCATTATTTTGGCAATTTTTGCATTTTGGCTCCATTTTTGCTCCATTTTGCTCATTTTTCATCCTTTTTCCTTTTTGAACATTTTTGCATCACCTACATCCAAAACACAAAAATACATTTCATTAAAGTATAATATCCTTAAAAATTTGATAAAAATCAAGGCATAAAAATAGGTATTTTTTTCATGGATCAAAATCCCCCAAACTTAAACATTACTTGTCCTCAAGTAACCCTTTTTACTATATAAAATGTATTAAATTTGGAATAAAAGGTAAATATTTAAGATTCCTTGTAATTTTTGATTTTATAAAGGCTTTAGTAAATCATTAACCAAATTTCACTAACTAAGTTTAATTTTAAAAATTTAAAGAATATTTAACTACCAAATTGTAAGACTTTAAAAATTTTTCATTCATTTTGAAAATAATTATAGTTTATTATATTAAGATCACATAAATTATTTACAAGAAAAAGATCTTCATGAAAATCTTTTCTAATAAAGATGCATGTATAAAAATTAAGTAAAATATGTAATTAGTTTTCTTCTTATAAGATAATTCAAGTGAAGCCAATTTTTGATTAGGCATCTCCTCAAGCTTCTCCTCTTTTCTTTCTCTTTTTTTTTTCCCAGTGAGGATTACTGTATCTGGATAGCCTGTTAATGGTTTTGAACTTCACTATCCTTAACTTATATTTACAAACTTATACATTTTCCCTTAATAGATTTCAAAAAGACTTTCAATCTTTTCTTTTTCAAGTTATAATTTTTGATTTCTTAATACTTATAAAATTCAATTATCTCTACCATGAATAGAAAAAATTCTTAATCTTACTCTTCTTTAAGTTGACTAATTCTATTCTTAAAATCAATCAAAGTTATTAGAATTTTGGTTTAGTATACTAAATCATTTATAATTTCAAAAATTTAAGTAATCTTAAATAGATTTTTCATTCCTTATGTTATGTTAATATTTTTTTATTAAAGAAAATATTAGCACTTAAGGACAAATAAAATTTAAATTTGCATGTATTTTCCCTTCCCCCAAACTTAAGTTTTGATATATCATGAATAATTTTAAAGTATGAGAGAAAGAAATGCATAATTTTGAAAATGAATTTTTATAAGTATGTAAAAACAATCTACAAAGAAAAATTTACTTCTACACATGCTTTTTATGAATATTATTGAAATAATGAAGCATATATAAAAGTAAGCAGGCTCAATTTTTATATCATTAGCTAAATTAAACGACTATACTAATTACAATAACAGAAACAAAACAATATCACTAACTATTCAAGAATACTAAACAGTAGGCTGAAACAGAAATAAACATTTATCATAGAAAGTGAAAAACAATTCATCCATATTTCAGTCTTAAACACATATCACACTAGATACTCTAAAAACAGTCTCAACATAAAAAAAAAATAAACAAAATCCACACAAAGTTACTTAAACAGATCGACACTAACTAACAACAAACTAATCAGTACTAACAAATAAGAAATAAACTAAAAATAGAATCAAATCATCTCAAGAGGTAAATCAAGCTACTAATCACTATCTGTAACCTCGTCATCGTCATCACCAAAAGAAAATTCCACATCCTTTGGATCAACATACGGTGAAAATCTAGGATAGGTAGGGAATGAACATCATGCTCACCCTTCAAGAATCTAACTAAAGACTCTGAATACTCATCATCATAATCACTCTTCCTTTGGGTATATTCAGATAGATGATCAATCAACTTGTCTATAATATCTACTCTGTAGTGAGTTAGAAATAACTCATTCTGCTGCTCCAGAAATTGATCATGCATGGATTCCCAAAAACTAGATGGTGGTTCAGTAGTAGAAGTAGAAGGTCCAGAAGTAGAAGCTCTACCCGGAGTAGGTACAGAAGTAGAAGGAGCAGTAGATCTCTTCCCGCGAAGACGATCATAAATACTAACACTCTCCTGCCCAATAGGCTTTGTAGTCTTCAACTTCTCCTCTGAAATATCAGCAATAACTCCATTGCTCATGCATAAAGAATATATCAAGGATGGGAATCCTAATCCCACAGAAGTGTTGGATCGTGCAATTGATTCCACAGAATCATAGATAATGCTGCCAACATCTATCGGCTTCCTCTCCTGAATGCAGTAGTTTAGGATAGCTCTATCTCCGGTAACTTCACTCGTGTGGTTGGAAGGAAGTAGTCTAGCGTAAATAAAATAGTGCCAGGCCTTTGAAATACCATTCAGCTTAGAAGATTTAAAGTTTACCCGTTTGTCGTTCCGGATCTTCCAAGTTCCAGTCTTGTCAGTCAGATATGCAATAATTATCTCCAGATCTCCTTCAGATGGAGATAGACCAGAATAGTTCACTCGACGGTAGGTGGTAGGCCGTAGAAAATATTGATCCGTTCCGGAGTGAATCCCACTCCGACACCTCTAACGAAGACTTCGTAGTCTTCTGCATCCATAAAGTTGGCATAAAACTCTCGTACAACAGGAATAATAGCAACTACAATGAAATAACATAATCACTGTCAGTTGTGTGCAACGATCGTGTTCACGATCATCTCTCCAGGATTGTAAAAACTGCGCTCCGAGATAAATTTCCTTGATGACGTAAATTCGTGATAACGAAAGTGCATTGCCGCAGTAGCGAACTTGATGGTGTTGAAATTTTCTCGTGCTTTTCCACGCTTAGATTTAGGTGTCATCTAAACGTGAAAGAAAACACAAATAAATTAAGGAATCAAATATCTAAACTTTTTTAAGCTTGAGAAACTTAAAATGAGTTAAGAAAATCCATGTAGAATTTCTAAAAATCAAAATATTTCTCCAAAATTTCAGTTTTTAGCAAAAATAGGAAAATCCATGGTAGAAATAAAAAATAAATGGATTAGAAGGTAGATCTGACCTTAAGATGAAGAAATCGAGTGATTTTGGGCTAAAAAACGTGACGTTTTGACCTCAAGATGGATCTAGGGGGTGTATTTTCGCGAAAATGAGGAAGGAGATGAAGCTTAGGTGTCGGCCATGGCTTTTGGGGGTTTAAATCCTGATTTTCGATTAGCAGGCCGAATCGGCGCCTAGGTGCCGAATTCTGGTGCCTAGGTGCCAGACTCACCAACCAAAAAGATCACTTTAAAAATTTTATTTTCCACCAAAACTCACAAATTCAACTTCTAATTATTCATATGAGAGTATTGCTTCAGTTTCCAACTTCCAAAATATTTTCCAAAAGTTTTAAAAATTAAAAATTAAATCCATCAATTAAACACAAGTTTAAGTCAAACTCTTCTAATTCCATTCATAATCTTCAATTTGGCTCAATACAATACAGATAAGTATAATAATAAGATTCAAGTCCTAACAAACAATAAAACAACACAATTCAAAGCAAATACAACACACATCGAATAATAAAACAAACACACAAACAATACATTCGATTTACTAAATCAATGCAATGACACACCAGATAAAGTCTTGATCTCACCATATTTACTTTCTAATCTTCAACTTAGAAATTTTCATTCTCATCGCAATGAAGATTACTCGGCCAACTTGTGAAGAACACTAACGCCCTTGGAAAATTTGTAACCGTTTTCTCGTCGATCCATTTGTTCTTCGCATACATCTCCACTTGAGCATCTTGATAGGTCGCTTTGAAGCTTTGCCTGCCATTCCAGATGTTCAATTTGATGATACATCTCATGGAGGAAATCTCCAATACTTTTGAATTCTGCTTCAAACTTATCTAGGCGACTCAAAAATTTCTCCAAACTTACAGCAATAAAACCATTAAAGAAAGGTTGAGGATCCTTAGAACACTTATCTCTAGCTTCTTCTCCATGATTTCTTCTCTCCATTTCTTCAAAATCTTCTCTTATCTCCTCAAGAATGAAGTGTAAAGGTCGTAACTATGGTTGCTTAGGGATTGGGAACGAAGATGGGGTAGTTTATAGGAGAAAAAGTGTGAAAAACTGAAAATTTTTTGTTTTTACACGACCCAGTAACTGTGGCACTTAGGCGCCGAACCCATCGACACACAGTCTATTCTGGCGCTTAGGCGCCGGATTTTGGCGCCTAGGCGCCGGAACCATGTTCGACTCCGTTTCGCCTAATGTCAAATTTCAAAGTTTCGATCTCCAAAAATATGTAAATGATAAGATCCATATAGACATAATAATAAAAATTATCTCAAATAATAAACAATCATAATGAAGGTTAACTTTATCTCCTTTTTACTCACATACGAAATGGAGTAATCCAAAGTCCAAACTTTATATACTTTGAGATAATCTTTTGCTTAAGTCAATAAAGACTTGTTAGCATCCAATTTTCTATAGTTATATAAAATTAGTCAAGATCGAGGCATAACCTTACATTAAAAATGTAAAAACACACAAAATAACTATGGGTTGCCCCCACAAAGCACTTGGTTTAACGTCGTCAGCCCGACCTAATTATGTCTTTAATAAGGTAGACTCAACTCATAAGCCTCTTTATAAATCATTTTTATTTCTCCCAAATAAGGCTTCAGTCTTAATCCATTAACTTTAAATATTTTTCTCCCGTTTTGGGGTCTTTAATATCCACAGCTCCATAATGGTATACTTTCTCAATTATATATGGTCCCATCCATTTAGATCTTAATTTTCCAGGAAAAAGTCTTAAACGAGTATTAAATAATAATACTTCTTGTCCAGGCTCGAATACTTTTCCTGAAATCTTTTTATCATGTAATATCTTCATTTTCTCTTTATAAATCTTTGCATTTTCATATAACTCATTTCTTATTTCATCCATCTCATTTAATTTTAATAATCGTTTTTCTCCTGTAGTATTCAAATCAAAATTAAACTCCTTTATTGCCCAATAATCTTTATGTTCTAGTTCAACAGGTAAGTGACAATGTTTACCATAAACTAACCGGCAAGGTGACATTCTAATTTGTGTCTTTTAAGCTGTTCTATAAGCCTATAATGCAGAATCAAGTCTATCAACCCAATCAGTTCTTTTAGGATTAACAGTCTTCTCTAAAATTCTTTTAATTTCTTTGTTTGATACTTCAGCCATTCCACTTGTTTGTGGGTGATAAGCAGTTGCAATTCTGTGTTCGTTTCCAAATTTTCCCAGTAATGATTGAATTCTTATATTTCTGAAATGACTTCCACCATCTATGATAATAACCTTAGGCATTCCAAATCTTGTAAAAATCATTTTCTTTAAAAATTTCAAAACACTATTGGAATCAAAGTTAGGTAAAGCTACAGCTTCTATCCACTTTGAAACATAATCAACTGCTAATAAAATATAAATCTTTCCAGATGATGGTACAAATGGTCCCATAAAGTCTAAACCTCATATATCAAAAATTTCAACTTCCAATATATAGTTTAAAGGCATTTCATCTTTCCTAGATATATTTCCCATCCTTTGACATCGATCACATGTTTTAACATAATGTCTCACATCTTTGAACAAGGTAGGCCAATAAAATCCCAAATTTAAAATTTTAAATGCAATTTTATCTACTCCAAAGTGTCCTCCAAATTCGGAATCATGACATTTTTGAATAATAGCAAAAGTTTCTTCATAAGGTACATATCTTCGAATTACAGAATCTTTTCCCAATTTAAATAAATGGGATTTTCCCAAATATAAGATTTAGCATCATTTTTAAATTTCTTAATATATTTGTTATTCAATCCATAAGGTAGAATATTGCTAACTAAATAGTTAACTATATCCGCTTACCAAGGTGTTTGGCATCCTTGAATAACAATAACTGTTCATCAGGAAACTTCTAATTTATATTTTCTTCAATAATAATATCATTCTTAATTCTAGATAAATGATCAGCAATTTGGTTGTCAGTTCATTTTCTATCCACTATTTGAAAATCAAATTCTTGCAGAAGTAAAACCCATCTTATCGCCCAGGTTTAGCATCCTTTTTTGACATAAAATATTTAATAGCGGAATGATCAGTATGAACTATGCATTTGGTACCAAGAAGATAAGGTCTAAATTTATCAAAGGCATAGACTATAGCTAAAAGCTCTTTGTCGGCATATTTTTAGGTTGAGTGTTGTATTTTTTTTTTTTTTAAAGGGGTCGCCTACAGAAGTTGTCGGCGAATTTTAAATTTAATTTAAATATAGATATAATTTAGAAAGTAGTATTTGATTTTGAAAATAATTTTAAATTTGAAGATTTTAAGATATGAAATCAAACCGATCTCACATCCCGAATAGTTTATATAAACGAGCGCCGCACCACAAATCGTGTATCTATCCCGAAGAATAGACTACATCGCTTGATATGGGGCTCGATTAAATAAACTAGAAAGGTTTGTGACATCCGTTTGGTCTCGCGAACCAATTTTATAAGCCGACAAATTCCCCGCTTAATATGAAAACATTAAACAGGGTTTATATTACCTCGGGTTCTTTAAAATTCCCTATAAGGGCAAGCCCCTATAGTTAATTACATCTTAAGTGACGGAATCACCTAAGAAAACTCTCGATAATAATCAATAATTCTCGCTCTCAAGAATTTCGTAGTTTAAGTTTTCAAAGAATTGAATTTTTTGAATCTCAATAGGGAATGGATCAAGTTTGGAACATTTTATTTTGGGAATTCAAAGGAAGAAAAGTAGGAGAAATTACGGATTCGAAGTGAACTTCGATAATCTCCCGACTATCCTATTGTTTCGTTTGGATTTAGGAAAGTCCTAATGTTTATTTAATGTTTTAATCTTGCCAATTTTAATTAATTAGGGCTTATATTTATATGATAGTAATCATACAAATAACTCGGAAGATATGAGGGTTTATGTCGTATCGGACGACTACCTCGGAATCCTAAGACCGGTTAGGGCTTAATTTGCAATGCAAATGCCTAACGAAGAGTCGAGGATTTATGTTGCACTAGGCAAACTACCTCGAAGTCCTATGGCTTTGTTGTTTAATTCTAGGAAAGTTTTGCTGAAGTAGGTTCAAGTTTTGCTGATGACGATGGTCGTGCTGCCCACCAAGCTCCGAGCTCCTTGTTGTTGCAGAGGTTTAGTTTTAGAAATCATAAATCAGGAGATGAGAGAAGTGTTTGGTTTAGAGAAGTCTTACTTTCCAAGTGTTTTTTGTGTTTTAATTAAAACAAATCTTAAAGTTGATTATAACAACACCGGTTAAGATCCCACGGTTCCATCCTTCCGGCATCATTATTTTTATCGGATTCACTTAGTCCAGTATGAATTTGCTAAACTCAACCGAATGAGTTCCACACTTTCATTTAGACCGTGGGAAATCCCGTTAGCAACACGTAGGTTACATCATCCGAGGTATTCCCGATCATCCAACAGTGACGTTTTAATTCGATTGTAATTGTAGTTTTGTGTTCGTTGGTGATTAAATTTTGAGTTGTCTTATATTTTGAAATGTTGTGGAGGTGAATTTTATCTTGTAGTGTCTTTTAATTTAGTTATGGGTTTCAGCTTTGGTTTCTGTCCTAAAGGTGTAGGTTTTCATGCAACTGTTGTTTATCATGCAAGAAAAATAAGTGCGATGCGATTAAATAAATTACCGTAAAGTAAATCGCAATAAAATAAAAGCGTACCCTGAGGGTCTTCCCGTCATCCCAAGCCGCACTTAAAACACAGCTAGAATATTTAAGCAAGTTCCTAGGTAAAGCTAAGGTAAGGGTTATGGTTTTCTACCAAATTCCTAATCCTATACCTAGTCATTTCCTATGACGTCTAGGTTCCTCGTTTTTTGGTTTGAAGACGATTTTCTTCATTAAAGAAGAATTAAGTTCAATTGTTCTTATAAATATCCTATCATATTGAGGAAGTGCTTAAGAAGAATCTTAAACATCTTTTCAATATTTCTAGGATTATTTTAAGTCCAAATGAATTTAATTATGTAAATGAATCGATCGTCCGAGGTTTTCAAGTTTTGTTAACTCGCTTCGAGTGAACTAGGATATTTGAATGTCCTATAAGAGAAGTAACATTTCATTTAATATTCTGTTTAGGAGTTATGATAACTAAAGCTTTTGAGGGTAAATCGGTGTTCAAATGGTTTGTGATTTAAGCTTAATTTCGATCGAAGGGTTTAAATTGGAATAGTGTTCGAGTTATTTTAGGCTTATTTCTTTATGTCTTAGGTGATGTTATTTAATTCAACTTAATTTAATTTAATTTAATTTAATTTAATTTAATTCAATTTAATTCAATTTAGTTTGATTTGATGTTACATTGAATTAATTTGATTTAATTTAATTAATTTTTTTATTTAATTTGATTTAATTTAATTTAATTTAATTTAATTTAATTTATTTAATTTAATTTAATTTTTAATTTAATTTAATTTTTAATTTAATTTAATTTAATTTAATTTAATTTTTAATTTAATTTAATTTTTAATTTAATTTTTAATTTGATTTAATTTGATTTAATTTAATTTTTAATTTAATTTAATTTTATTCATTTTAATTTTAATTAAAATTTTAAAAGAGTTCAATAATTTAATTTTAGTTTAATGATTAAGTCTTTTAATATTTTAAATTTGAATTATCATTTTAATTAGGAATTAAACACTAATGAAATGATTAATTTAGGGATTTTTTAAATTAAAGAATAAATCTCTTCCTAATAATATCCCTATTTTTCCAATTATTTTAAGTTCTGGAGTATTAATTAATTTAAAAATAAAATAAATGTTGAAAAATGAATCTTATGTTTTTCAAAAATCTCTCTGATATCAAGGAAATCAGAGAAGCAAATTTTGTAATTTTCTGATTTTTCTATGATTTATTACAATTATTTTAGTGAAAATGCTAGAAAATACATTTTTTTAATTTTAAAATTACCCTAGGGCTTTAAAAATTAATATCTCACCAAATAGGCCTAAGAAAAATATGGGGTTTGTTCCTAAGTGATTAAAATTCAAAATGTGACATTTTGGTGAATTTTATTATTTTTGTGATTTTTATTATTTTTTAATTATTAAAAATATTAAAATAATATTAAAAATCAACTTTTTTAGAAAATTGAAATTTTAATTTTCTTAAATTCCCCCGATATCGAGAGGTTCCAAAACCAATTTGGTGAATTTTTGAAAGATATTTTGAAAGTTATGAATTTTTAAAGTTTAAAATGACTAAATGGCTTAATCAACCCAATTAATAGGGCTAACCAAGTCCAATTGACCTCAAATTTTTATGGTGGGTTCTTCTGACCCTAAAGGTCAATGGAGAGTTGATTTGAAGTCAATTTGATGTATGGTTAGCTCTAATTAATTAGAGATCTATTTTGAGTGTTTAAGCCAATTAGTGGTTGTCTAAAATGAACTAACTCAAAACCTATTTTTCCTAGGGCTCTCTCGGTCATAAGGAACATCACCAAATTTTCCTAGAATTTATTTCACAACATGCTATTTACTCGGAATTAAAATACTCAAAACAGTGACATGAATTTGAAAAATCAATAACTCTTCATAGGATGACCTCCGACTTTGGAAAATTCGGGGAATGTTCCCAAATTCGGAGGCTTCAAAGCCCTATGGTCTCATGCCATGGTGAATTGTATACATGCATGGAGAATTAAATGTATGCAGAGAGTAAATAAATTATAAAAAATAAAATACTTGATGAAATTAAATGATTTCTTTTCCACATTATTCTCCTCTCGTTCACCGAGCAAGAGGGTATTTTTATTTTATTTTTCTCGATTTTCCTACACAAAGTTATGAATTTTTAAAATTTCGATATTTAATAAATACATTAAATACCCTATTTATCTACTTATCCACGCGGCGCCGCCGAAACATCGGCAGCTCCGAAGGGGTACGTGTCGCGCCGTGATTGGGCGCCGCCATCCGAGTCGCCCGTCCCGGGACCCGCGGTTCACGTATCATTCCCTGGTCCGCGCAATTCGAACCGGTCCGCTCGATACACGCGCGATCCAACGCGCTCTCGGTCATCGTCTACGACCGGTGCGATCCCGTGACCGTCCACACTCTAACCCTAAGAACTCACTCGATTCTCAATGGATTTTCGTGTTCTTATGCTCTATGGATTCGTCTCGAAGAGACGAACACATCCATACTGGTAAACATGCATTTAAATCGACTCAAATTAAAATGAGAATCTCCGGAAGCTCGGGAAGAAGAGGAAGTCCATACCTTTGCTCGCAGAAGTGAAGCTTCGATCCGAGAGTTGTGTCACCTTCGATCGGGTCCAAGCAAGCTCCGCATGAAGTCTCCCGGTCTCGGTGAATCGTCTCAGGTTGGACTTCGACCACGCACCGATCACAAAGCTTCGGAGGCCGGAGCAACCGGGTGGCCTCGGAGATGGGGTTTTCAGTGGGAAACTTCTTCTCTGGTTCGGTGAAGGTGTAGGACCAATCAATTTGGGGATTGGCTCACCGCGAAGAAGTGTCCCGGTTTTTAAGCTAAAGTTCGAGCTCAAAATCGAGCTCACTCGGAGGGATTGGGCCGGAATTCGCAGGGATCAAATGCTCTATGTGTGGAGAGTGATCCGGAATGATTTTGGCGCAGTTTCCTTAAGGTTTGGTTCAAGCACCTCTCATGGCCGAGAGAGTGAGGGGTTTAAATAGGCATGGTCGGAGGCTCTCCTGGGGGTGTCGAGGGTCGGGATCACCGCTCCGGCATGTGAAGAACGTGCCACAATGGCCACCGGGGATGGGACAACTCAGCAGGTGAGAATTCCAAAGTCGGCTCACATGCGAGCTCTCGGCCATGGTGTTTTCCGGCGACCGGGTGGCTGGCCGAGCAGTAAGGGTCACCCTCGTGGTCAGTGGGTCGTGGTCGGTGTTTAGTGCAAGCAATCGGCAATGGCCAAGTGTAAAGGCTTTGATCCAAAGTAGAATGGGGCATGGCTAGTTTTGGGTCTAAATGGGTCAACCCACCCATTTGGGCTTGGTGCACCCTTCAAGGTGGCTTTGGGTGCCGTGGGGGATCAAAGGGATCACTGGCTTGGCATGGAGAAGTCTCCATCCAAATATATTTGGATTAAATTTAGGTTTAGTGTGAATCATGATTAAGGCTAATGAGCTTTAGGGATTAAGGAAAGGGTCCCTCCTTCCTACCCAATATGGTATGGTGGAGTGTCCAAGGCTCTCATGGCTCACATGTGGCTCATGCATGGCTTCATGGCTCACCTTCGGCTTGTGGAAAGCTTCGTCAATTTCATGAAAATGGATTATAGGAATTTTTTGGTAATTTGATGGAAATTTGTATGGAACTTGATTTGAAATGATTTGATGATGAATTTAGGACTTAGGTATTGAGTTTAATTGAATGTATGATGAGGGGAAATGTCATATGGGCTTTGGGACCAATTTTGGGCCTTTGGATGCTGTAAAGGATGGGCTTTTAAAATGGTTTAGGAAAGTGGGCTTTTGAATTTTAAAATGGATTTTGGGATGAAATTTTGGTAAAGGCTTGGGCGAAATAATTGTTGAGTTTGGTTTAGGGATGTGTCATGAGTGGTTTGAAACAAATTTGAGGTGATTTGGGTCTGAATCGGGTCGGATACGGCCTTTTTGCAAAGAGGCTAAGGTGGGCCAAAATGGGCTACCATGGGCCAAAGTTGGGCTAGAGTTGAAATTGATGTAAAATTAATGTTGGGAAATGTTTATGGGAGTGTTTCAAAGAGGTTTTGGCTTTGGTTAGGTTTTGATTTTGGGATTTGGGCTCATTCTGGGCTAGGTTTAGGTTTAGGTCAAAATTGGGCTTTTTGATTTTGGGTTGAATTTGAGTGGGGTTTGGGTCTAAATTTTGGGCAAATCATGTTAGTGTTTTGTTTATGGGGATGTTAAGGAAGATTTAGAAAAGATTTGGGGTTAATTGGAGTTGAATTGGGTGAGTTTGGGTTAGGTTCGGGTCATAGGTCCAAATCGGGCTTTAAGGCCAAAAGTGAAATTGGATCCCAAATGTCAATCAAATTGGGCTTGGATTTGGTCTAGATTGGTGTTGGGGATGTTGAATTGAAGTTTAGAATTGAATTGGACCAGAATTTAGGTCAATTGGGTAGGCTAGGTTTGACATTGGGTTTACTTTGGGTTAAAATGGGTCAAATTGGGGATTTTGATAAAAGTGGGGTAAATCGACAAAATTGGCCCATGTTGTAGTTGAACAAAATGAAATTGAGAATATTTGGGATTTTCTGAAATTTTCTGGGAATTTTCTGAATTTTTGGATTTTTTGGCTAAGAGGGGTATTTTGGGTATTTGGAGGGTATTGGGAGGTATTTTTGGAATTTTTGGTATTTTTGGGTATGGATGATCAATTTGAGTGATGTGGAAATGTTTGGGATTGATTTTGAGGAATTTTGGGTGATTTGGAGATTTTTGGAAAATTTGGTAGTTTCGACGGCATTTAGTAGGTTAGAGTGTGTAGGGTCCCTGGGTCAAAAATTAAAAATTTGGAAAATGGAAGATTAGGTGAATGTAAGTGGAATAAAATCATTTTGGTTGAGCCATGAAGCCATATCAAGCCCACATGAGCCATGAAGGGACTCATTCGAGGCATTCACTATGTTGTTCCTAACCCTCTTACCAAGGGCTTAGGGGTTAAGGACCATCCATGTGAATCATCTACATGAGTCGGAGGTCAAGTCGGGTATAGGTGTGTTTTAGGAGGTGTATGGAAGTGTAGTGTATGAGTGTAGTGTGTGTGTAAGTCAGCCCCTTCATCGTACCAGTGCCACCTGTAGGGCGCTCCTAAGGCCAAAGAGTCCTATAGGAACTCATCCTTTAAACTTCCACACTTGATTTCAACCCTCTAGGTGATTAGGGGTCTACAGTCAAGTTTATGGAGTTTGCAGGGAGTTAAGAAGTGGTTTAAAATTCTAGATGGCGGATCCCAATTCTAGTCCTCTAAGATAGTCAAAGGAAAAGCCTAAGACTAGATCCTAAGTACTAAAGAGAAGAAGAGAAGACCTCATCAAAAATGAGGTCAACAAATGGACCCCCAATAGGTGTGGTGAGGTGACGGAGCACACCGCGCGTATTGGTGTTGACCGAAGCGATCAACAAAACCAACACAGATGTCCAAGTAACAAACTTAGGACGAAGTAGAAGAGTTTCCGCCGGGAGTGTCAAGTATATCTCTAAGACCGGAGATTCCCGAACTCTCGCCGGGGAAAGGAAAAGGAGGTGAATTCCAAATCACAAGATCCGGGAAATTTCGATTTAAATCTTTGTTTCGCCTAAGTTTTGATGTGTGAATTCGATTTCAACTCGAGTTTCAATTTAGATCAAGTCCGTCAAGATTAATTTGAGCGGATTTGATTCGAAATGAAAATTGGAATTTTGAAGTTTTAGATGTAACATCTTCAACCCCAAAAGAAGATCGAATCGATTAGATCGGGTCATTACAATGAGAAAAGATCTCAGAGTAATGTGGTATTGGATGTAAAATCCTTAACCTCAAGAGTTTGATTTGATGTATTTCATTGCGATAGGGAAATGATCCTAAAGCAATGCAGTCTCGGATGTAAAATCCTCGACCCAAAAGTTTGAATTTGATGTATTTCAAAGGCAATAGGGAAAGAATCCTAAAGCAAAGGTACTTGGATGTAAAATCCTCAACCCAAAAGTTTGAATTTGATGTATTTCAAAGGCAATAGGGAAAGAATCCTAGCAAAGGCAGTCTTGGATGTAAAATCCTCGACCCAAGAGTTTGAATTTGATGTATTTCAAAGGCAATAGGGAAAGAATCCTAAAAGGTAGCATTCTGGATGTAAAATCCTCGACCCAAAAGTTTGAATTTGATGTATTTCGAAGTGCACAGGGAAAGAATCCTAAAGCAAGGCAATCTTGGATGTAAAATCCTCGACTCGAAAGTTTGAATTTGATGTATTTCAAAGGCAACAG